>CAXKVI010000003.1:36992242-37592242 GCA_964058755.1 Campiglossa producta | reverse complement strand
GTGCCAGCTTAAGGTTAAACTAGCACACTCATTATAGCACACTTCAAAAACGAAAACATTTTTGACTGACCACTATTTAATGCTAATTTAGTACGGGTTCATTTAATTTATTACACTTGTGTGTGCCAGCTTAAGGTTAAGCTAGCACACTCATTATAGCACACTCCAAAAACGAAAACGTTTTTGACTGACCACTATTTAATGCTAATTTAGTACGGGTTAATTTAATTTATTACAGTTGTTTTTTAAAATTTATCGGTGTGTGTGCCAGTTTAAGGTTAAGCTAGCACACTCCAAAAAAGAAAACGTTTTTGACTGACCACTATTTAATGCTAATTTAGTACGGGTTCATTTAATTTATTACACTTGTTTTTTAAAAATTATCGATGTGTGTGCCAGCCTAAGGTTAAGCTAGCACACTCATTATAGCACACTCCAAAAACGAAAACGTTTTTGACTGACCACTATTTAATGCTAATTTAGTACGGGTTCATTTAATTTATTACAGTTGTTTTTTAAAAATTATCGGTGTGTGTGTGCCAGCTTAGGGTTAAGCCAGCACACTTACTGTATATAGCACACACCAAAAACGAAAACGTTTTTGACTGACCACTATTTAATGCTAATTTAGTACGGGTTAATTTAATTTATTACAGTTGTTTTTTTAAAAATTATCGGTGTGTGTGCCAGCTTAAGGTTAAGCTAGCACACTCACTATAGCACACTCCAAAAACGAAAACGTTTTTGACTGACCAGTATTTAATGCTAATTTAGTACGGGTTCATTTAATTTATTACAGTTGTTTTTTTAAAATTATCGGTGTGTGTGACCGAAACCCTTCCAGATCAAGTGGCAAAATGCCCAGAATGACCTGGAGGGCTTATACAGATCTATGGATCTATGGACTTTCCGCAACAGATTCAGGTATGTTGCCTTGCTCAGCGCAGGCCACCATACGACGACTCCATACAGCATGATTGGGCGAATGATGGCCGTGTAGATCCAACTGCATACTCTAGGGCTGAGCCCCCATTTTTTGCCAATGGCTCTTTTGCATGTGTAAAGAGCGATGCAAGCTTTCTTCTGGCGCTGAAGCACATTCTCCGTCCAATTCAATTTCCTGACCAGAACTATGCCAAGAAACTACGCCCAGGCGCTTGCCATCTAGTTCTGGTAGGCTTAGTGGCGGTATTTTGTACCGGTTGGTGAAGAGGACAAGTTCCACTTTCCCCGGGTTGATACTAAGTCCGCAGCGAGAAACTTCTCGCAGTGCTACTTGCATCAGGTCACACAGAGTTTGTGGGAATTTGCCTCTGAATGCAATAGCTAAATCGTCTGCGTATGCCACTATCTTCCCGCGCCCCAGCTTGTGTCACGTAGCAACGAGTTGACTGTGAGGTTCCATAAAAGCGGGGAAAGAACACCACCCTGGGGCGTTCCCCTTGTGACATAGCGTGATAACTCAGCCGTACCAAGTGAAGAAGCTATTTTCCTTCCCCTTAAAAGTTGGTCAATTAAACCAGTTCGGGGTCTATCTACGCCCAGATTAGTTAGAGCGTAGTTGATAGCCTCCGGGCTTATATTGTTGAAAGTCCCCTCAATGTCTAGGAAGGCCACGAGACATAAGTCCTTTTCACACAGCGATTTCTCAATGACAGATACTAGGGTGTGCAGAGCAGTTTCTGTTGATTTACTCTTGGTGTATGCATGCTGATAGCTAGAGATAAGGTTGCTATCAATAGTCGTTGAGAGGTAGTCGCTTAGTATCCTCTCAAAGGTTTTCAGTACAAAGGACGAGAGACTGATCGGTCTGTAGTCTTTTGGCTCGTAGTGGGATGCCTTCCCAGCCTTAGGGATAAACACTACCGTGGCGCTTCTCCAGGAGCCCGGAATGTGGTTGAGAGCCAGGCAGGCTGTGAAGAGAAATACCAGCCATTTAGCTGATGTCTCCAACGTGCTTATAAGTTGCGCGGGGATAATCCCGTCCAGCCCGGCAGCCTTCAAAGCTCTTAACTGCCCACCTTACCCTTTCCTGAGTGATGGGTATATTTACTGCCAGGTTTGTGGCAGGTGCTAGTGGTGCGTCATGCAGATTCCCCGGAAAATGTGTATTCAGGGGCACTCAAGGGTTTCCTCTTCCGTGCTGGTCCAGGATCCGTCAGGTTTTCACAAATCGCTGATGGCTGTTTGACTTTTCGAGAGGACTCGTCTAAGTCTCGCTGTGTCGTCGACATTTTCGACGCCAGTGCAGAAATTTCTCCACGAGGTTCTCTTCGCCTGTCTCAGAGCTTTTTTGTAGGCCCTAAGTTTAGCTTTATATTCGTGCCAATGAGGCTCAGAGCCGAGGCTCTTGGCCTTGTTAAATTGTTTCCGACATGATTTGCGGAGCGAGTCCAAATCGTAGGACCACCAATGTGGCCTGTGTTTACCGCGTGGTTTTGGCACTGGACAAGACTCTCCTAGAGCATTTGAGAGCGCCGATGTAAATGTAGTAACAAGATCCTCCAGCTCCTCTACTGATGAGGGGGCTTGTGAGGGCAGTACTGGGGGGTCTCTGTCTAATATTTCATTGCGTAACTGCCAATTAGTGTTACGTGGATTGCGCTTCATGATTGGTTGTTCTACAATAAAGTCTAAAATCATTTCTATGTAACGGTGGTCGGAGAATGAATGCTCTTCCAGAACCCGCCATTTTCTGACCCACTCATAAGCGCCTTCACTACAGATAGTGACCTCCCTGCGGGTCTTATTGATAAAAGTCGGCTCATTACCCACGTTGCAAATTACCAGGTTGGTTGTTAAGAGGTAATCAAACAGAGACTCGCCCCTGGCATTGATATCGGAGCTCCCCCATTGGACATGGTGAGCATTAGCGTCCGCTCCAATAATAAGATTACCCGGGCAGAAATTTGACACCAGGTCTTTCACCTCCGTTTGTAGTGGGGGTTCTTCGGCGTCGTAGGGCATATAGACCGACGCCACCGTCAGGCAGGCGCTGTCGACCGTTAGACTGATAGCGGTAATATCACCATTGGTGTAGTTAGGTAGGAGAAAGGAGTTCAACTCAGACTTCACCAAAATACACGTTCTGACTTTGCTCTCCTCGCTGGCTCGAATGAGCTTGAAGCCCTTAGTCCCCAATCCGCAGATTCTCGAGCTATTGACCCAGGGTTCTTGGATGAGGACCACATCCACGTCGCATTTAGAAAGACGACTACTTAAAGCAGCCGAGGCCACTTTAGATTTGTGCAGATTAATCTGAAGCACCACCAACATGAGAGCGCACAGACTTCCCTGCCGTCCCCATATCGCCCAGGTTTGCCCCATCCCGGAGGTTGCCTACCACCGTTGGCTGCGTTGTCTGCTACCACCGTGACGTTAAGGACTTCCTCGTCCTGTAGGCTGTCCTCCATCTCCGAGTTGTTCACAGCACTATCGCCAAGGGACGTGGCGGATAACATGCTTTCCGCATCGGAATCCTCCGCTTCCGCTTCCTCTTCTGGTAATTCGTTTTTCGTTTCCCCCGGAGCAGCCGAGAAGGCAGCGCGCTGAGCATCACCACGATATACGTGGATAACGATCTGGCCTACGCTGTAGTGTACTAGGCCATTGCATCTTTTGAGGGGCTCGATTGACTCTTTATTCATGGTAAACACCACCTGTCTGTCGGGCCCTACCGCATCCCCGACCAGATTGACACTCCAGTCATGCGTTGGGAGGGACGGATTCATTAGCCGTAGCATCCCGAGAATTCTCTCGGGTTCGTCAGTGATGGCCGGAATCCACGCCCTTGCCCTTGGACGAGCTGGAATGTCCTTCCAGTCGACGACCTCTATCTTTGCGCCCTTGTAGACTTCACCCAGTTTAGCAGCTGCTGCCTTGTACAGTGCTACGGTTTTTGCATCCTCGCATGCGAGTAATTTAATCTGACCCTGGTGCCAACCCGCATCCGTTACTCGCGCCGAACTACCCGGAAACTCCGGAGCAACGTTGAGAAGAATGTTGCCGAGTTCATTTCGCACATAACGCCACCGTTCCTTGGGGATGGCAAGACGGTCATTGCCTCAGTCAAGGACGCCTATAAAGATCCTGTCCTTGGTTACCTCAGCAAAGCTTAGTTTGCCCGCTCCAGAGGTATTCTGATGCCGCTTGGGAGGGGGATTTAACTCCAGGTCCGATCTCTGGCGCTTGAAAGGGTTAACTTTTAACCTCTTTGGCATGTAAGAATTTTGGAAATCCGGTATCACCGCTTTCGCTAGCTCTACCGATTTACTGGAATTCGGCGACAGCGATTCCTGCGGTACCCCTTCATACCTCTTCAGGATCTTTGCAGCCAATCTTTTCTCGTGGTATGTGAAGCGGCGGGGAGATGTCTACCGGGAGTGCGGTCCCGTAGTTGCCATCGCGGTCGCTCCCTTTGCCGAAATCTCAGTTGCAGCTTCCTTCTCCTTCGAAACTCCGAGGCCAGGTCGTGAGACCGCTGCCACAGACGTAAAGATACTGGTTTTCATATCAGCGGTTGATGGGAGTTTAGCATCCGCCGTTGTCCGCTTAGCTGCGTTGGCAACCGCACTGGTGCTAGCTCCCATCAAGTCAATCTTACTCGATAGAGGGTTGGCCGGACAAGGCCAGCTTAGGGTCAAGGGAAGAGTAGGGGAAAATGTGTCGTCCGCCGCGGCAGAGCTCCGTACCGCGGTAAGGCCATGCATACTCTGAGGCGACCCGGTATCAGAGAGGCTCCGTTCAAATACAGCCACGATTTGCCTCCCGGCTGCAAAAGTCCAATGGGCACGGTTTCGCGTAACACCCTGGATTGGGAGGGGGAAGATCTTTGTCGTGGCGCCAGAGAGGCTAGGCTGCTCTCGTGATGAAGTGCCGTACGGAGCTATGATCACAAGGGCAGCGTAGCCCTGTGGCTATCGACTTAAGCCCTCGTACCGCGGCAAGGTATCCACCCTTCACGAGGGAACAATGCTGATAATGCATTATACGAAAAAGAAAATCCTCAATATATGGCTTATTTGCAAATATGTATCCTATTTGTCGGCTCATATTAAGTTTAGTCGTTTTGCATATCAATCTACAATCTAAAGTCTACACAATGGAATGTCAACTGTCCACACAATAAAATGTCTACAGTAAACACAATAGAATGTGTTTGAAAAAGTTACTTTCATTTAGGCGCATATCGTCGGTAATGTAGTTCATGGAAACGCTGTCAAAAACGATAAATGCGCAAAAATAAATAAAATGTAAGTGCAAACGAAATTTCGTGCAAACAAGTGCTAATATTGTTTATTTTTTCTCGTTAAATAAAATAATGGTATTCATATAACCATAGAAACTTCGCGTAAAGCCTATTAACATAAAAAATTGCCAAATGCGTAAATGAGCTGTCAAAATTTGTGGGGAACGAAGTTAAGACAAACTTGGTGAAATTTTGTGTGAAAAAGCTCGTAAATTTACTTAATTCGATGGAGCTGTTCGACATGAAATTTATTTAATGCATTCAATGCACACTAGACAGAAGGAGAATATGCTAAAAAAATACTTTTTTAAAGTTAATTTGTTCGACATAAAGTTTTAATTTATCTTTAGCGTTCATCTAACTGTGCTGCATAGATGTACGTGTTTCGCAAAGTTATACATGAATACCACTAATATGTTAAAAAATTTAAAATTAAAATAAAAAAGGGATTTTATGAAACCTGACAGAATAACCGATTATAATCTTAAAAAACTTTCGCAGGCTCACAACTAAAAAGTATAAAATAAAAAATAAAATAAAAAAATATTTTTAGTTTAAAATGTTTTTAAAATGAACTAAAAACTGCAAAATAATTTCTCCTCTGCCTACATAGATTCTTCGCCACGAAGAGCTTGTCCTGAACATTTGTGAGTGTGAATTCTTTTAGGTATTAATCAGTACTTGGCAAGATTGATATGTATAAACATATTGGCGCACACTATAGGTGGTTCACATAACTTTCTAACAATCATATTTCCGATTTGAGCTTTCCTCAAAAGATCCACTTTTTACTATATAGCAAGCGCCAAATGTTTTTATACATATCAATCTTGGCAAGTACTGATTAATACCTATTAGAATTCACACTCACAAATGTTCAGGACAAGCTCTACGTGGTGAAGAATCTATGTAGGCAGAGGAGAAGTTATTTTGCAGTTTTTAGTTCATTTTAAAAACATTTTAAACTAAAAATATTTTTTAATTTTATTTTTTATTTTATACATTTTAGTTGTAAGCCTGCGAAAGTTTTTTAAGATTATAATCGGTTATTCTGTCAGGTTTCATAAAATCCCTTTTTTATTTTAAATTAAAAATATTTTTTTATTTTATTTTTTACTAGTAATACCCGGCGTGCGTTGCTACGCCAAAGAAAAACACCTGAATAAGATTTTACCATTTAAGGACTTTTATTTATCTTAATGCTAAAGGATAAACAATATTTTTGGTTTTTTCATTAGGTGTCCACTTCCCGGAAGAAAAATCATCCCATACTTTGATCCAAGCATAACGCTACCTACATATCAAATTTCAAGTAAATTCAACAATTTTCACGATAGTTTAGAATAAGTCAGCCCTGGGTCCACTTTCCGGAAGAAAAATCATCCTATACTTTGACATAAGCATAACGTTACCTACATACCAAATTTCAAGTAAATGCAACCATTTTTACGATAGTTTAGAATAAGTCAGCCCTGGGTCCACTTTCCGGAAGAAAATTTATTCTATATATTAATCTTAGCATATAGCTACCTACATACCAAGTTTCAAGCAATTCGAGCCATAAATACGATTGTTTAGAACAGATGGGTCCCTGGTCCACTTCCCGGAAGAAAAATCATCCTATACTTTAACCTAAGCATAACGCTACCTACATACCAAATTTCAAGTAAATCCAGCCTTTTATATGATATTTTCGAATAGGGCGGTCCCGGGTCCACTTCTCATAAAAAAAAATTTACAGAAACACTCTCCAGGCTCCTACTAATCTATCCCCGAAATTTCAAAAAATCCATAAGCCACATACATACATACATACATACATGCATACATACATACATACATACATACATACATACATACATACATACATACATACATGCATACATACATACATCCAATTTTATATATATAGATTAACTTTTGGATCGCGATCAGATGGCGCTTTTATATGATGTTGTTGGGCATTCCAATAGAAACTATTGGCACAAAACAAATTTAGGCACTTTAACGCAGACGGATTGCAACCGCGCTGTGTGGAAATTCGATTCATAGACTCATTAACAGACGTAACCCGTAAGGAGGAGTTCTTTCACCGCTACTTTGGGTGGTTACTGTAAACCAACTTCTACGTCTCATAGAAGCAGAAGGCCACTAAGTGATCGCGTATGCCGATGATATCTGCGTTATCATACGGGGAAAATTCCCTCAAACTCTTCAGAATTTAATGGAAACAGCCCTATCTACTAAAATATGCGACTGGGCAAAGTCTTCAGAGTTAGGGGCTAACCCCGAGAAACCCGAACTAGTCCTCTTCACTAGAAGGTACAAAATACCGAACCTTACACCACCAAAATTTGGGAACAGTACTTTGGCATTTAGTGACAAAGTCAAGTATTTAGGAGTTATTCTAGACAGGAAACTACTCTGGAGTGACAATATAACAGAACAAGTTAAAAAAAGCAACGTGCGCGTTGTTGACTTCCCAGAGAGCTATTGGTCATGGGGGTTTTCTCCCAATGTAGTACACTGGATCTGCACAGCCATTGTTCGCCCGATTCTACTCTATGGAGTGCTAGTCTGGTGGCCTGCACTAACTAAGAACACTTGAGATACGTCCAAAGGAGTTCAGACTCCGCATAATCGAGGCCTTTGGGTATCCACGAAAACAAAATCCTCAAAACCAAATCCCAAAATCAAAATCCCCAAAATCAAAATCCCCAAACTCAAAATCCCAAAGGCGAAATAATTTGAACTATTGGGTCTGCAGGTAATAAGTTGCCTATTTTGCCGTTGAAACTAATACTCAGCAGTAGCCAAGTTGATAGAGCCTTGAACTCACGCAACTGGCGTGAGTTCAATGCCTGATCTATGTTCAATATTTTTTAAACTTTTGTATAATTTGTCTTAAATTTTTATTAAATAAATGAATCAGCTTTTTGTTTTATAGCTGAGACATTCCATATGAAAACGTCTAATTCAAAAATCTGGCTAGTCTCGGATTTCGCTCGAACTTTAAACGACACTTCTTTAGAGTCCTAAAGGATCAAATTTACACACATTTAATTTTTATAGCCACTGGTTTCGGACTGGTCAAATTTCAAGGCTTGAAAAACGTAATTTTTAGCCTTACCCTATTATAGCTGTAAAAATGTTTATATTACATTCGATATGGCGTTTTAGAGGTAAAAGAGAGTAGTTTGTTTAAAAGTAAATAATAAATCATAAAGCGAGTGCCTGGTATTAAAAACCTAGGACTGAAAATACGTAACTTTTATCCTTTTTTGGTAATTTCAGCTGGCTCTTTAATGCGTTTCTGTAACTCAATTCGACTTTTCTCCCCAAATAACTTTTTTTATTTTTAAGCTCTCTACAAAAATTTCGCTTCGTGGGAATTTGTTTACACAAGATAACTCCATTTTAGTATTTTGGATATTATGGATGGAGAAAATGTGACTCTAGCTCGAGAACTATGGGCTTTACAAAATAGCTACATATTTTCACTGTCGATTGGGAACTTCGTGACAAATAAACGGTAAAACCAAATTCGAAGGTGTTAATCCGGCCCTGGTTAAATATGTTTCTCTTGTAAGGGGCTATAATGTCAAACGAATTAATCCTTTATGGTGCACATGTAAATTGGGTATCATTTTCTCTTCTTTAATATTAGCAATAATTCACTCTTATAACATCCGCGTTTTTTGTGAAAAATTTTTGGTTACAGTTTTCTTACCTTAGCCTACAAAACAGTTGAGTTCCAACCGTTCTTCACTGGCACCGAATTTTTTTTTGCTATCAATAAAATACTTCTAAATTTGCTATATAACATCCTTTCGTATTCCTAATTTGAATTGAAGGTGAAATGGGTATAAATGTGATCATTTAAAACAAGAGTTAATTTAAATATTTTTCCTAAAAGTTTATAAACTTAAAAAATTGTTTTCCAGCGGGTTAAAATATTTTTTCTGTTTGACATTATACTCTGGTTCCGATTGGGAGCAACGTCAAATTCAATCACACTTTGTTAAATACATTTTGGTTATACCAGTAGTATTTTTATCATGGTTTTTTTACTCTCTAATGTAAATAAAAAAATCAATGTTCATATATGAATATATTTAAGTATATAGTGTCCATGCTGAGTTTTAAATGCTGTGTTTACCATTTTCGGACATAGTACATTTCGAAGATGCGTTCATGCATGCTGCCGCATTTACCCAATGCATTTAGCTCATGGTTGCAATTAGTTTAGGTTATGAGCATGTGTACAAAAAGTCTAACTTTTTATACATTTGTGCGATTTATTCTGTTTCATAAGCATCACTTTAATTGTAGTTTCACTTTTTTTGGGCTTAATGCTAAAATGCAAAATGCTGGAAGGAAGAGAGACGCCTTTTCAGAAAAAAGAAAAGTGAGGCCGAAAGGCGTGAGTGTGAGGAGCTTGAGATGCTGGCTGACAGGAATGATGCCCGAAAATTCTATGAAAAGATCCGGCGGATGACGGAAGGTTTTAAGACCGGGGCAAGCTCCTGTAAGGACAATAATGGCGACCTGGTAACCGACGTACAAAGTGTACTTAAATTATGGAGGGAGCACTTCTCCTCACTGCTAAATTGCGAGGGAGACGTCGAACCCGATACCCCAATCCCTGACGATGGAAAAGTCGTCCCACCACCTGACTATGATGAAGTGAGGATAGCTATATCCCGGCTCAAAAACAACAAAGCGCCTGGAAAAGACGGACTACCCGCCGAGCTGTTCAAAGCAAAGCATGCATCAGCTCTTATGCAGAATATGGTCAGACGAATGCATGCCTCCGGATTGGAATTTAAGTGTGCTTTGCCCAATCCACAAGAAAGGGATCCCGCTAACCGCACCAACTACCGCGGAATTAGTCTTCTTAATATTGCATATAAGGTTCTTTCTAGCGTGTTGTGTGAAAGGCTGAAGCCCATCGTAGAAAAACTGATTGGACCTTATCAGTGTGGCTTTAGACCTGGTAAGTCTACCATCGACCAGATTTTCACGATACGCCAAATCCTGGAGAAGACCCATGATAAAAGAATCGACACACACCATCTCTTTGTCGATTTCAAAGCCGCTTTTGACAGCGCAAAAAGGAGTTGCCTGTATGCCGCCATGTCTGAATTTGACTTCCCTGCAAAGCTTATACGGCTTTGCCAAATCAAGTTGAGCAATACCAACAGCTCCGTCAGAATCCTCCGTCAGGACCTCTCTGAGCCATTTGAAACCAAACGAGGCTTCAGACAGGGCGACTCCCTTTCGTGCGATTTCTTCAATCTGATGCTGGAGAAGATAATTCGAGCAGCAGAGCTAAACCGCAATGGTACAATCTTTTACAAGAGCGTGCAATTGCTGGCGTATGCCGATGATATTGATATCATTGGCCTTAACAACCGCGCCGTAAGCGCTGCCTTCTCTGGACTGGATAAGGAAGCGAAAAAAGTGGGTTTTGCCGTGAACGAGGACAAGACGAAGTATTTGCTGTCATCAAAGAAAGAATCGGCGCACCTGCGCCTTGGCAGCCATGTCACTGTTGATAGTTACAAATTTGAAACTGTGAGGGACTTCGTCTATTTGGGAACCAGTATTAACACCGAAAATAATATCAGTCTAGAAATCCAGCGGAGAATCACTCTTGCCAACAAGTGCTACTTTGGACTGAGTAGGCAATTGAGAAGTAAAGTCCTCTCTCGAAGAACAAAGATCACGCTCTATAAGTCTCTCATCATACCTGTCCTGATGTATGGCTCAGATTCATGGACAATGTCAAGAGAAGATGAGATGGCCCTTGGAGTATTTGAGAGAAAAGTTCTCCGGAAGATTTAT
This sequence comes from Campiglossa producta, assembly GCA_964058755.1. Taxonomy (NCBI): domain Eukaryota; kingdom Metazoa; phylum Arthropoda; class Insecta; order Diptera; family Tephritidae; genus Campiglossa; species Campiglossa producta. The sequence continues at coordinate 37,581,147 of CAXKVI010000003.1, read as the reverse complement.
GGTCCTTCCCGTGATGCCAACGGTGAGTATCGAAGGAAATTTAACCATGAGCTGTACGAGCTCTACGCAGATCTGACCATAGTCCTGCGAATTAAAGCCCAAAGACTCCGCTGGCTGGGCCATGTTATGCGAATGGACAAAGAAGCTCCAGCACAGAAGGTTTTCCTATCGTCGCCTGAATTCGGCAGCAGAGGAAGGGGGAGGCCTCGACTGAGATGGAAACAACAGGTGGAGGATGACTTGAACTCCCTTGGGGTTTCCAATTGGCGTCAGTTATCGCTAAAAAGGAATGACTGGCGTGCTTTGATATGCAACGGCCAAAATCGCTTAGGCGGTTAAGCGCCAATAAATGATGATGATGAAAATGCTGGCTCAGCATGAACAGGCTATTAAATGGATATCGAAACCAATATGTTCTGATTATTTCAAAACATTACGTATGCATTTAATAGTAAAGCATATTTAAAAAAATGTAAAAACTGAACCTGCGAACAACGTCGCAACGGGCGCTAGTTCATATATAAATATCAAAATATTTTTCAAAATTTCATTGAATAACGCCATATCTCAGAATCAAGGCCACCAAATGTATATTTTTCAAGGCAATCAAAAAAAAAAAAAAAATTCAATACATTTTTCGCTGCGATATTGCGTTTTTGAATCAATTTTTCAGATAGGGCATTGCTAAAAAAATTGTGATTATTGAACAAAATTCAGAGGTAGAACTTTTTGCTCAGTATTTTGATCTTCACTCAGCCTTCGATATGTACTTCCGCACAGTTGGGTGTTGTAATGGAGATTTAAATGAAGCAGAAAATATAAATAATAAGTACCTGGGTTTTGCTTGTGTAATGACAGTGGATTCTATATTTGTTACGGTTGGATAATTTTGATCAATATCTTCTGTAGTAAGATATGTTTCGTCAGCAACTAAAGAGTCTATTAACTCGTCGGTGTCTTGCTCTTTTTGATCAGCATAGCTGTAAGGAAATGATTAATGCATACAATACATATTTTTGGAGGAAACTGTTTTTAAATAAGCTAAACCAAAGGGGGTTATTTTTAATAGAAATCGAGAAAAAAAATTCAATTTTTTCATTAGCACTACGGTTATTAAACGGGAATTATCTGCGCAATTCATTTTAATCTTAGAATCGAATTAAATTGTTTTCGAGGGTGGTAGTGCTAACTTGACAGTCAAGTTAACATTACTAGGGGTTATTTTAAAAAATGAAAAACGGTAATTTTTTGGATTTCACGGTGTGTTTACGGTTAAAAAACGGGAATTAATCCCATATAGCAATATTAATTTTTTCAAAGTTGTAGTGCTAACTTGGCGGACATGTTTTATTCGAATGGAACAACTTTTCCAAGCACGCGAAAATAAACAAGGAAAAATCAGCTGATTATGTCATCGCACGCAAAAAGATAAATCTTGGTCATGTCTCTGCTCTAACACGCGTTGAAAAGCGGTTATGAGACAGGTTGCATTGACTTACGTAATTTTATCTCAGCTGTCAAAAATGAAATGTCACGCAACACGACGCAATTAAAGCAAACATTTATTAATTAAATATAAAAAAAATTAATTAATTATTTCCTCCAAACTTTAATTCTTAAATTAAAGCAAAGTCGTCAATCTCTGATTGTCAAAGCAAGCAAAGCAAGCAAAATTAGAGAGTTTGCAAAATTTTAACCTTGCTTCAACTTTGAGGTCTTCTATTTGCCATGCTTCGTTTAAATACGTATACTGATCTTTTCTGTCAAAGTCAAAGTTCGAGATAAAGTCAAAATAAAGCTTTATGTAACTGACCCTTAAGGGTCAACTACATAAAACCTTATTTCAACTTTATCTCGGGCTTTGGCATATATTAAATTGTTAATTTTTTGTTTTCCTGCTTCTTTTATTTTTCAAACTGAACAAATTTAAATGAAAATTGAAAAGAAAAAAAAAATTCATTTCAAAACAAAAAAAAATTGAAAAACGAAATAGCACACTTTATATTGTAATGCTTGGGGGTATGCAAGTATTATCTGAGCTCTTCAGCCGTATCAGTCCGAGCATTAGAATGCACGATTTGATTCATGGAAAGAGTGAAACTATAAGTTTATGTCTTAGACCAAGAATGATTTTATTTCGGCTCATCGCCGTCTTTTATATGTTTACAATCTACCTTATGAGTAATCTACTTTACAAACTTACATTTTTAAGTCGTTAGTCATCTACGTTATTGTGCAATAATAATATGGGTTCAATCGACTTTATGTTATTGGAGAAGTGCAGCGCAAGCTAAATTCATTTGAATACTTTGGCCTAGTTATTGTCAAAAGTATATTGAACTTATTTATTGTGTGAACATTTTGTTTTGCTTAGCTGTCATGCTACACCTCCTCTCTTCAAAAGAATGCTCATACATTTTGGTTAATGTATGAGTATTCTATTGTGAGGTAATAAAATGTTTGACCCACTTAGCTTATGGTTAATGTTATGTCATCGGAAAAGATTTTCTTTCTTTTATTTTGTTTTACATGTGTCTTTATTGCAATGACTTTTTTTTGTATTTGTTTTTTTTTTTGTTATTACTATGTAGTGGAGTTATATTGCTTTAAGTCTATACTTATGAATTATAATTTCTTTTTTGTTTTTAATGCTACTTCCTATGCTATGCGGTATTAAAGTGAAATTGTTGTTCTCATCGATATTTTTAACTTTGTAGTATCCGTTATATCTATTATCTAACTTATGGGAGGCCTCTTCTCTAACTAATACTAAATCTCCTATGTTTATTTCTTTACTATAGCTATTTTTATCATAATTTGTTTTTTTATTTTTCTTTAGCCTCTTGGACTAATTTCCTAGCTCTTTGCTGTGCTATTTGAAGTCTATATTTCACTTCTTTATCATAAGCTTCATGGTTGTATAATGGGCTGATTTTATTTTCTTTTAAAAATGCATAATTCGGTGGGTTTTTCCCAAATATTAATTCAAATGGACAATATTTATGTGTGGTTGATGGCGTCGTATTGTAACAATACGTGAAATACCTGAGGTATTCATCCCAGTCATCTTTGTCACTGGATATGTAGGAACGTATATATTCATTGAATGTCCGGTGACTGCGTTCTACAGTACCCAAAGTTTGGTGATGATACGGTGTTGAAGTCTTATGTTCAATTTTTAATAATTTACACAGTTCTTTGAATAAGTCGTTTTTGTATTCTGTGCCCATGTCTGTCATTATTGTATTCATGCGTCCATAAATCAAAATGACGTTCTCGAACACGGCTTTAGCGACTGTTGCTGCGTGTTTGCTTGGAACGGGGATCGGTACCAAGTATTTGGTTAGATCACATATGATGGTAACTGCATATTCGTTTCCGTTTATCGATTTCGGTAATGGTCCGACTGTATCGATTTGTACAATGTCAAATGCCTTCGGAGGTGTCTCCGTTATTGGCATTGATTCTTTTATATGCTTATTGGTCTTATTTTTCTTGCAGTGGATGCAGTTTTTTATGTATTTTCTTATATCGTTTTTATATTCAGCCAGCTATACTTCTGCTTGATTTTATCTGTCATGCGATTTATTCCTGGGTGGCCACCACTAATAGGATCGTCATGATATCTATGCAGAATTTCTTTAATTTTCCCGGGATTTGTCACATATATAACCTCTGGGGTTAGAGCGATTGTTAGCTTTTTGAGAACTTTGTTACCCATTTCTATAAATTTGCCTACTGCAGTATAATTTCTTTTAAGCAATTTGTCCCCTAAGGACAACTGTATTTGTACAAGTCCTAAATTGCCGGCTTCTCTTTCGAGCCTGGTAAAGAATTGTCGTAAGTCAATCTTATCCTCAACAATTAGGTTGCTTGTATCCAAAGTGCTACAAATTTTCCTTCCTTTTTTGAAATATAATTTCGGAGGAGTGAAAACGAGCTCGACATGTCTTTTAACTTCAAATTTATTTAGCGCTTCGTAAATTTTGGGGTTCTCTTTGTGACTTTCTTTATTTTCAGCATTACTGCTGGTCTGTTTTGCTGCTGATCTTGTTGTTATTTTTAATATTTTACTTGCTTTAATTGACATATCTTTTAAGTTTGTAATTGTTATGCGGGATAATGCGTCCGCAATATGATTTTCTTTTCCGGCTATATACTCCACTTCAAAATCGTACTCTTCTAAATCGAGTCTTACTCGTGTCAGCTTAGATAAAGGGCTCTTCATCGAGAATAGGTATGTTAAAGGACGATGGTCGGTTTTAACTAGAAATTTACTGCCATAAAAATATGGTCTGAAGAAGGTTATGGCCCAATGGATTGCGGCCAATTCTTTTTCTATTGTGGCTTTGTTGGTTTCACCTTTTGTGAAGGACCTAGAAGCGTAAGCAATTGGTAACTGTTTGCCATCGTGTTCTTGGCTAAGGACTGCCCCACAAGCGTACCCACTAGCGTCTGTTGTTATGCAGAATTTTTTATCGAAATCTGGGTATTGCAAAAGTTTTGGGCTAATTAATGCTTCCTTTAAGTAGACAAAAGCTTTTTGACATTCTTCTGTCCATTCGAAGGAAACATTCTTTTTGCAAAGCCTAGTTAATTTTCTTGAATGTTCTGCAAAATTCGGTACAAATCTTCTGTAATAGTTACAGAAAGCTACGAATCTTTTAACTTCATCGGCTGTTTTTGGTGTTGGGTAATTTTGGACTATCTCAAATTTGCTCGGGTCGGGTAATATTCCCTTGTTTGTACATTCATGTCCTAAATATGTTACTTCTTGGCTGAAAAATAGGCATTTATCTGGATGTAATTTTAGGTTGAATTTTCTGCAAGTGGAGAATACGTCTCTTAAATTTTTTAGCATGTGATTTTCAGAACAACCTAATACAACTAAATCATCCATGTAGAGGAATGCTTGAGATGGCTTTATGCCTGCGAATGCTAGCGTCATCATTCTTTGGAATGAATTCGGTGCTACTTTTAATCCGTAAGGTAGTCTTTTGAATCTATATGTGCCATTTTCGGCTGTAAATGAGGTTATATCCCTGGAGTCGGGGTGTAATTCGATTTGATGAAAACCTGACATAAGGTCTAGGCATGAAAAATATTTTGCTCTTCCAAGTTGATCTAAAATATCGTCAATCCTTGGAAGTGGGAATTTGTCTGCTGCTAGCTTTTTATTTACCTGTCTGCAGTCTACCACTAATCTCCATCTTTTTTCTGTTTTTCCTGGGAGTGATTTTTTGGGGACTAATAAGATTGGGCTATTATATTCCGATATGGAGGGTTCTATTATGTCATCCTCGATTAGCTTATTTACTTGTTTGCTTATTTCTCCTTTTTGCGTTTGAGGTGATCTATAATTTTTTATGTAAACAGGAGTGTCCTCCTTCATGTATAATTTTTGTTTGTAAAAGTTATTAGAAGAAATTGGTTCTGTTTCTAGTGTAAATATGTCTATGAATTCTGTGCATAATGTTGTTAACTGAGAATTGACAAATTTTGGAAAGTTTTTGGTTAATCTTTTCAATTTTTCTGTATCGTTAAAATTTTTATTGTGTGTGTTTGTTTTAATTAGTGTGTAATCGTCTAAATTTTCGGTATTAATCTTGTAATTTTGAATAGTTGTGTTTTTATGTGTTGTGTTGATAATTCTAACAAAAGTTTGATCTTTATCTGTGATAGTGTTTGCTATGAAAATGCCTTCATATAATTGTTGGTGTGGTATGAAGATGTTTTTGTTATCGGTATTTACTTTAACTTGTCTAATGACTTCAGATCTAGCAGGGATAGTAAGTGTGTTGACAGACAGACAATTTGTTAGGTGCATTGTTATTGTTTGGGGAAAATCATATGGTCTTAGGATTAATTTATCCTCTGTTTTGCTATAATCTAAGATACAATTGTATTTCTTTATGAAATCTAGTCCTATTATTCCGTCGCATGGGATTGAAAGTCGTCTTCTACAACATGGAATTTGTGGTAAATTAGAAGGTCATCACCTTTTAAATCCGCTTTAATTGTGCCTAATGTGCTGGTTATTCCCTGACCGATGCCCTTTAAATCTGTAATTTGTTCTTTATTAATTTTGTGAGTTTTGCTAATTTGATGCATTTTTATAACGGAAATGTTTGCTCCCGTATCAATTAAAAATTTTGAAATCGAATTATTTAGGGATGTTCTTGTAGATATATAGCTGTTTAGATTTAGGTTTAGTACGCATATTTTTCTTTCTATTAATTTTGAAGTGGAGTTTCCTGGTTTTCCGTCTGGGTGCAGCTGCGCACGTTACGGGTCTGGTTGTAGGATCTATTGCCGTTTTGGGCTTGTGATCCTCTTCGGTTATTATTATTGTTGTTGGATCTCGGGTTATTGTTGTATCTCGGTTGTGGTCTAAATCTCCTACTTTGGTAGTTCCCATAATTGTTACTTCGGTAACCACCGCGGAAATTACTCCGGTACTGACTTTGTTGGTGTGTATTCAAAATCGTGTTTGAGCTGCCCATTATTTCGGTACTGCTGTTGGTGAACTTAGAGATTGCATCGTTCATTGTTGTGAACGTTCCCGCTTGCATTATCATTTTGACCTTGTCATTAGAGCAGTTTTTGCACATAGCTTTGACTGCTGCTTGTGTTGAATATCTCGTTGCCAAGTCTGGGTTAAGTCCATCCGAGATATAAGCTCCTTCTAATGATTTGGTAATTTTTTCTATTTCTGTTGTGTATTGGTTAGCCGTTTTACTACGTTGTTGAACGTTTAGGAGTTTGGCGGTTAAAACCTCTACCGATTCACCTTTTATCGCGCTTTTCAGCTTTTTTTTTATTTGTTCAATCGTGTTTTCATTACTTATAAAATTTCTTGCCGTTCCTTTTAGTTTGGTCTTTATCATTGTTACTGCAACGGCTTCGTGAGTATCTTTTATTTGATCAAGTAGATCCAGGGCGTCTAAGAAGCTGTGTAAATTCTCCGGCTTGCCATCAAACTCTGGTAGCACTGATGAAGCAGATTTAATAAATTCAACTACGGATTGTGGCATTGTGACGTTTATAATTGGAATCATTGGGGTTTTTAGTTCCTTGTTTTTGTCCACTGGTGGAGTCTGATTCAAAGAAGGTGATGGAGTGGGGTGTAAAAGTAGGTCGCCTCCCAGTTGGTGCACCCTGGGTAACGCTAAATGACCTACATAGCCTGCACGGCTAGTTTAGTTTCTTGTATTGCCGGATCTACGAGAACGGTACCAGTACTTGTGCTGTACCCATCGTGCCGAAACGACCCGGGCCGTTTTCTTATATCGACCCGGCCAAGAGCAATACACTCGAGGTGACCCTGTCTGACATTTAGGCAGGGCTACACCTCGTTACAACAACAACAAGGTGATGGAGTTCGGCTCCAACCACGTTCTGATAAAAGTAAAGTAAAATCAACCTGGAGTTCTTCCTTTACTGTGGTTGGTATTGTTATTTCTATATTGTGCCTAGCTAGAGAAGATACCAATCTATCTCGTACGGCGTAAAAAAATTGGTAAGCTTCTTTTTGGTGTTCTTCGGTAAGTATAAGAGTTCCTACCTTGATAACCTGCCTTATACTATTTAAGGCTTCCAAAATTATGTTCAGATGCTTTATGGGGGTACTTTTATTTATACATTTATATGACTTATTAGCTTTTGTTTTTTCTTCAGTTAATGTATCGTGGATTTCTTGCCAATTATTCATTTCTTGGCATATACAATTTTTGTTTAGATGCGTTGTTGCACATTGTTCAATTGTCTCAATTTATTCTTTAATTGTTCAATTGTTCAATTGTCTCAATTTATTCTTTATATAATTTTTTATTAAAATTGCAATTGCGACAATTAAACACGCAGCAACGCATGCGAAAATAGTCAACCATTTATCAGGGAGCTCTTCCTTGTTTTCTATAATTTGATGTGGTTCGTATTTAACTACCCTGTTTTCATAACTCTTTTCTGCCGAATTTTCTTTCCTACTTCGTATCCTGCTATTCCTATCAAGATACCATTTAGTGCAATTTTCCACCAAGTCATATTTATATTTTACGGTTGAAAAAAAAATATGAATTAGAAAAACAGTTTTCCCTGATTGTTAGTTCTGTTTTTTTTTTTCTTTTGTACTTATAGCTGTCTTAAATTTTAAATTTCTTAATTATCCTTTTGGTGGTTTTGTGTTGTTGTCTTACCCAGCCATTTTTGCGCATGTCTTTCAGCTTATTTATTAAAACCTTCCTTTGTTCGCCGCGACTGATGGTGATTATGCGTCGTAGTTCAGCGCACTCTGGCAGGATCGCCATGTAATGCTTGGGGGTATAGCAAGTATTATCTGAGCTCTTCAGCCGTATTAGTCCGAGCATTAGAATGCACGATTTGATTCATGGAAATAGTGAAACTATAAGTTTATGTCTTAGACCAAGAATGATTTTATTTCGGCTCATCGCCGTTTTTTATATGTTTACAATCTACCTTATGAGTAATCTACTTTACAAACTTACATTTTTAAGTCGTTAGTCATCTACGTTATTGTGCAATAATAATATGGGTTCAATCGACTTTATGTTATTGGAGAAGTGCAGCGCAAGCTAAATTCATTTGAATACTTTGGCCTAGTTATTGCCAAAAGTATATTGAACTTATTTATTGTGTGAACATTTTGTTTTGCTTAGCTGTCGTGCTACAATATACATAGGTTGCTCATTTTTATTGTGCTATTTAAATTTTATATGAGAAATGACAGCATGGAAATTATGACAGTTTAAAAATAATAGCAGATACGCGAATAGGAGATCTTGTGAATTGCCTAATTATATAAGCAATAAAAGAAAACAATTTTATTCAGAAAAACAATTCCTTAATTCATTAATTTAAATAGAAACTAGTATCGCTTGTGATCGAAAATTCGACCAATAAAATCTGGAGGGGGTCGTTGGGTCGCTAGCCCTTAAGCCCCATCCTTAAATTTCGGGGACGTCCCTGAAAATATACCGACTATACCTCATTTTTTTCAATTTCCTTCCCATGTTGTTGTTGTTGTTGTTAACAATGCATTGCCCTGCCTAGAGTGTATGATCATTCCGAAGATCTTCATCAAGCTCTTCTAACGGGAGTCCAAGGAAACGTGCAGTTTTAACAGGGTTGGTCCAGAGGGACAGAGGGGTTAGAAGAGTAGGTTCAGTTGAGCAATTGAAGAGATGTAGAGTATCATGGGGGGTCCTACCACATGCAGGGCATGTGTTTGAAATTGTATCATTCAGTCTGGATAAGTAGGAGTTTAACCTCACACTGTATCCAGACCTAAGCTGTGCCATGGAGACTCTTGTCTCCCTTGGTAAGGTGCGTTCTTCTTCAGCAATATCCGGTGGAGGACTGTTAAGAACCGGATTCACAGGTAGAGATCTGACAAAAGTGTCTACCGACTCGGTGTGGAAGTGGTTTAGAGCCCGCTTATGATTCCGCAGATCAAACGGCAAGGTAATATGATGCCGGATCTCGTCATAATGCTTACGGAGATGTTTCCTTATGTCTCTCGGGGGCGGATCTGTGTCCAAAAGATGACGGTTTGGATGTGCTGGCTTGTGGCAGTTCAGAAGGAATTGCCTGCTAAGCATTTCCGCGTGCTCTTTTACATTGAGTAGTTTTGCCTCTTGATGGAGGTGATACTCGGGAGACATGAGGAGACATCCCTTAGCAGTTCTGATAGCGGTATTTTGGCAGACTTGTAACTTTGTCATGTAGTCAGCAAAAGAAACGTTGTCTTTTCCCCAAGTACTGCCGGCAAGTGACTTGAAGATCTTGTTGCGACCTCGTACCTTTGAGACCATTGCAGACACATGACCAGCAAATGAGAAAGTATTATCCAATGTCACCCCTAATAACTTTGGTTGGCTGACAGTTGGTAGCTTAGTGCCATCAACAAAAATGTCTAATTCATTTCTCACCTGGTGCGTCCATGTCGTGAAATGCGTCGCCTTGGATTTAGTCGGAGATATCGTCAGATCTCGCTCAGTGAAAAACCTGGAAAGGTCGCAGAGGTAACCGTTGATTTTCGCACAGAGTTCATCAGTATAGGGGCCCTTCCCCGTCGCCATTATTGCCATTTTTAATTTCCTTCCCATCGGTGCATATTTCATTCAAATCGGTAAAACGGTTCGCTCGCCGAAAAAGAGGGTAAGCGGAAACCCTTTCAAACGCCAGAGATCGGATGTGGAGTTAAAACCCCATCCCAAGCGGCATCAAAACACCTCCGGAGTGGGCAAACCAAGCTAACCGGATCCTTATAGCCTTATAGGCATTCTTGACCGATGCAACGACCGTTCGGCCATCCCCAAGGACCAGTGGCGGCACGTCCGGAACGCATTCGGAAACGCTGTTATTAACGTTTATTTGGAGTCTCCAGGTGGTTCGGCGGCGGTCACGGGTGCGGGTTGGCACCAGGAACAGATTAAAATTGTCGCGTACGACGACGCAAGAACTGTTGCACTGTACAAGGCAGAAGCTGCAAGACTGGGTGAAGTCTACGAAGGTGCAAAAATCGAGGTCGTCGACTGGAAGGACTAGGTCAACAGCTCGACAATTTGCGGATTGGGGACTAAGGGTTTCAAGCTATTTACTTTCGATCATATACAAATTGTATTTCAAAGTGGAATTGTAAAGCTAAACACAGATGCAACAAAGGGATTCTTCGGTGTCGCGATGCAAGATGCAGATGCAACAAAGGGATTCTTGTCGAGTCGCTCTCATTTACTGAGTAGTAACAAAGCTATTTGTTGTTATTTAGCCTATTCTTTTAATGCATTTATTGTATTGGATATTTATCCATCTCGAAAAATATATGCATTTCATAGTAATTTAAGACCCGATGGAATATCCCATTTTCTACTTCATATCAAGTAAAATTACAGAAAAAATAATTTTTGGGACTTTAATTTTTTAAGGATATGGTTTTAAAAGAAAGGGTCAAAAACACGGTTTGTGTCTAATGCAATGGCGAAACTACCTACAGTGAAAGTAAGCAAATGTTTGTGTACTCTGTGGTTGTAAGAAATCCCTCTATTAAGTAACTCCCCGCTTTATTCCCAGCAAACCAGCTTCGGAGCGCTCTTAAATCTGAGCTCTAATATGAGCCTTTTTATGAGTTTTTTCAGAACATGCCCATAATTATGATCGTTATGTGAGCTTTTATGAGCGTGTACATAAATATGATTGTTTCATGAGTTTTTCTGAGTGTCCCCCTATAAATACCTTTTACTTTCATTATTTGGATTCAAGTACGTTATGATTTTTCTTTTTGAAATAAGTTATTGTAAGAAAATAAATAATGAAAAATATTTGAATGTTAGATATGCAATGAATGTTTACCTATTTGTTTCTACATATTTAAAAGGAAAATTTAAAGTGCAAGGGACAGGAAAAGGGAATGGGAGAAGTCATGAGGAAGGAAAGGAAAAATTTAAATTGGAAAGAAATTAATAAAAATCAAGAAGAAAAGGAAGCTCTTAATTCGTACAAAAAAACATTCGAAAAAGACTCTTTCATGCGCTCTTTTCAGAGCTCATAAAAACATTCGAAAAAGAATCTTTTATGCATAAGACTGAGAGCTCATTTATGAATGACCCGTTTCATAGGAAAAGCCACTCAAATACGAGCATTTTATGACTGTTTATGATTGTTTTATGAACTCATTATGAATGTGAGCGCTCAGATGAAAGAGTCCCATATGCGCTCATTTAGAGCTCTTATGGTTTGCTGGGTTGCCCAAACCGCTTAAGTTACTCAATATTTCGTGCGCCAATTCCCATTTCTCATACAATTTTCCCCTCTTAAGTGCCTACTTAGATATTTTGAAGCTTAATGGTAGCATTATAAAATCGATATTTGATTTCCCACTTTTTTAATTTTTACACAGAAAAGACTCTGAAAAATATTTATGTGGATATTTTATTTAATTATTACACAAACAAATTCGTTTTTATATAAATTCGCGCACAAAACTTTCAATATATGTAAATGTAAACAAAAAATTTTCACATAAAATAAGAAAGAAACGTCCAAGTGACAAGAAAAACCGAGAAATATAAACCGTTTCGTTTGTTTTTAGCTGACTAGTTTGTATTTCCTTATTTTTTTTTGGAGTAAAGCCATCACGCTCATACCAGTACTGAAACCGTATTATGAGTGCGAGTGACAAAAAATACTGACCAAAAATATAAAAAAATCCCCAGCAAAGAAATCCCCAACAAAGATCTGTCAGCAGAAGAGAGTCTTGTAAAAAGCTGTCAAAATCTCATTTCTGCTAATTTCTCGTCGAACAAGGTTCAGCAGAAACTATTATTATTAATATGATGTATTAACATAATTAAATAAATTAACTAGTTAAATAGACTAGTCAGCACTAGGTGCCAGGGCTATCGGCTCTATATTATAACTTAAATTTAATTTAAAAAAGGTGTTAAGTGATAATGTATGGCTTGCTAGATTGTTACTTTAACGGCTCTGGTGAAATTGTATACTGCGATTAGGTTGTCGTTTGTTGGGTTCCTTAGAATGGTTATCCATTTTCCTTTAGGTAGATGTTTCTTGTTGCTTGTAGGAGGGTACAGTTGGAGAAAATATGTTTCAAGGTTAATGTATCCTGGCAGAGTGCGCATGTAGGCGCTGGCTCCCCTGAGAGCAGATATTCATGCGTGCATCTTGTATGCCCAAGACGAATGCGGGAGTAGATTTCTATTTGTTTTTTTTTTCCAGATGTTTGCGTGATACCAGTTCTTGGTTGATTGCCTTGTAGTGATAGTGTTTGTAGCTATTCCATTTTTGTTTATCTTCTTGGCGTAGAAGGTGTAGGATGAATCGTCGCATATAATTTTTTTCAATGGTGCTATCTGTCGTTACAGGAAGGCGTCTTGCTGATTTAGCCGCGGTGTCTGCTGCTTCATTACCTGAGATGTTTACATGCCCTGGTATCCAGAGAAGTCTAATTGTTTCGGTGTTTTCAATGAGCTTATCTCTGATTATCTGAATTGTTTTTGATGAGACTGTTGGGTTAAGGACTGCTTTTAAAACCGACAGGCTGTCGGTGCATATGATTGTTTTGGAGTTTTCTTCTAATGCTATAAGTATAGCGTGTTGTATGGCAACGGCTTCCGCGGTAAAAGTTGAAGCGGTGTCTGTTAGGTTTTGTACCCTGAGTACGTAGCCGTTTGTGTCTACAACGGAATAACTTGCGGGTTTGTTTACGGTTTTTGACCCATCCGTGTATAAAAATTTCAAATTTTTTTCATCGTAGTAAGCTTTTGTAGATATATGCTGGGAGGTGTGTTCTGTTTTTTGTATCTGGACAGGCTAAGATCGCAAGATGATTTTCGGATCGCCCAAGGGGGGTTATTTGTTTGTGTCTCTTCTTTTACGTATGGTAGTCCTAAGTTTATTGCGGTATCGATTATTCTTTGAAGAGCAGATCGTAGTCTTGTGCTGCCACTAGACGATCTTTGGATTGTTATTTTTACGTCGCTACTTATGATGGAGTCACATTCCATCATCACTTTGGGTGTTAATCGTGTTTCTATATGGTGGATTCTTTCTTCCAACGTGGGTAGATTCGTCTCTGCCAGGATGTTTCTTATTGGTGTTGTTCGAAACGCGTAGGTGCACAATCTTGCTGTTTGATGGTAAACCGAACTTAGTATCTTAAGTGTGGATTTCGGAGAGTTTCCGTAGAGGAAGAGCCCATAGTCAACTTACTTAAAAATAGTGCCTTACTGAGATAGATTAGTGTGTTTATGTGAATGTGACATTTTTTGCTTGAAAGATATGATACAAAATTTACTCTGGCAGCTAATGACTTCTTTAACTCTAGACAATGGGTAATTATTGGAAAATACAATACCTAATATTTTAAGATGCTTGACATTTTCTACTTCGACATTATCAATTGATATTTTTTGATTGTTAAAATCGCATTTGCGTTTCCTGCATATGTGAAAGTTTTTTTGTTTTGCTCAACGATATTTTCATCATCATCATTTATTGGCGCTTAACCGCCTAAGCGATTTTGGCCGTTTCGTATCAAAGCACGCCAGTCATTCCTTTTTAGCGATAACCGACGCCAATTGGAAACCCCAAGGGAGTTCAAGTCATCCTCCACCTGTTGTTTCCATCTCAGTCGAGGCCTCCCCCTTCCTCTGCTGCCGAATTCAGGCGACGATAGGAAAACCTTCTGTGCTGGAGCTTCTTTGTCCATTCGCATAACATGGCCCAGCCAGCGGAGCCTTTGGGCTTTAATTCGCTGGACTATGGTCAGATCTGCGTAGAGCTCGTACAGCTCATCGTTAAATTTCCTTCGATACTCGCCGTTGGCATCACGGGAAGGACCATAAATCTTCCGGAGAACTTTTCTCTCAAATACTCCAAGGGCCATCTCATCTTCTCTTGACATTGTCCATGAATCTGAGCCATACATCAGGACAGGTATGATGAGAGACTTATAGAGCGTGATCTTTGTTCTTCGAGAGAGGACTTTACTTCTCAATTGCCTACTCAGTCCAAAGTAGCACTTGTTGGCAAGAGTGATTCTCCGCTGGATTTCTAGACTGATATTATTTTCGGTGTTAATACTGGTTCCCAAATAGACGAACGATATTTTGGCACCGGAATATTTAGACCAATTCACAATGTCGTTTGATATATTTTCAAGTATGTTTTTTGTTTCTGTAGCATCTCTCTTGCAGAGAATGTACAAGTCATCTGCATAGAGACAGTGCTCTATAGAATTGTTTGTTTTGATAATTTTACTAATTTCGTTGAATGCTATAGAAAAAAGGACAACAGATAGGGGAGATCCTTGGGGGATTCCGTTATTAAGTGGGTAGACGTTGGTAGGTATTACCAACTCTTACCCTGAATTGTCTATTTGATAAGAATGATTTGACAAACTGGAAGATTTTTGGACCAACGCCCCAATTGTGCAGGCAATTTAAAATTACATGTGAACAAATTCGGTCGAACGCTTTTTCGAAGTCAACCGAAAGAATAGTTGCGTGATGACGAGAGGATAGTGCTTTGCTGACGTAGTGGTCCATATGAGTAGAGCGTCTGTACAACCTCTATTTGGCTTGAAGGCCACTTGAGAAGAGTTAACGAGATGTAGGGTTTCCGTGAACCATGATATACGATTGGCTACTATTCGTTCTAGGGTCTTTGAAAGGCAAGACAATAGAGAGATCGGTCGATATCCATTAGTTGAGAGTTGGTTTTTATTAGGTTTAGGGATGGGAATTATTGTGGCTGTCTTCCAGCTTTGCGGAATTATACCACAGTCGAAAATTTGGTTATAAAGTAATAATAGACGGGACTTGGCTGAAGGAGATGTGGACTTCATCATGGCATACGAGACACGGTCGAAACCTGGCGTTTTCCCTTTAGCTTTTCCGAGACACATTGTTAACTCTGTGGTTGTTATTTGGGTTTCGATGGCCCTAGCTTTTGTGTCAACGTTGGTTATTGAAGGAAGGTCGGTTACTTGGTTTTTAGCTAATTGAAACTCGTTTGGGAAGTTGGTGTCAGACGAGTAATCGCACCATTCGGAGGCAAATATATTTGCGATGGCATTTGGATCAGTTGTGGTTATGTTGTTAGTTTTCAACGCTATAGGGGGATTCGTCAAGTCTTTTTATTTTGCCCCATATTGAAGTGATGGAAGAGTTAGGGTTA
This sequence comes from Campiglossa producta, assembly GCA_964058755.1. Taxonomy (NCBI): domain Eukaryota; kingdom Metazoa; phylum Arthropoda; class Insecta; order Diptera; family Tephritidae; genus Campiglossa; species Campiglossa producta. The sequence goes on along the minus strand of CAXKVI010000003.1, from coordinate 37,565,433 downwards.
ATAGATTCAGTGAACTGCTTAAAGCTATTTTTCTTTTGAAATATCATTTCTTTACGAAATTTAGCATTGGTTTTTTTATAAAGAACTAAGTTTTGAGTAGTGGGACTATTTTTGAAATCGTACCAAGCTTTCATTTTTTCCGCTCTTAGTTCTGCTAGGTCCCTGCTCCACCATGTCCTTTTATGGCTTTTAGTATTTCGAGCTTGAGGGATAGATTGGTTTGCGGCCGCTCGAATGGCTTTAGCGAAGTTTGCTGCCTCGTGATTAGTGGAGGCTGCAGGTGTTCTGGTTTCTAGCTCTTGGTCTACCAGTCTTGCAAAGCTGTCCCAGTCGGCGAGGTTTAATAAAAATTTTGGAGGATATTTAGTTCTGATTGGTCTATTTGAGTTAAAGCAAACTTTCAAGATGATTGGAAAATGATCACTGTTATACAGGTCGTCTATCGTTTGCCAAGAGATTATTGGAAGAAGGGAGGGTGAAATGTCTATATGTGTAAATGTGGAGTGGGTAGAAAAATGAGTTGCACTACCATCATTCAAAACGCATAGATTGCATTGTGTAATTGCATTTTCAACAAGTTTACCTCGATGATTGACCACACTAGATCCCCATAAGTTACTCCAACTGTTGAAATCTCCTAGGACAATGATAGGCGTATTAATAGCCGTAAAAATGCTTATTAGGTCTATGCTATTAAAGGTTTGATTTGGTGGTATGTAAACGGACAGAATAGTGAGTTTTATATTCATTTCGATCTCGACGGCAACCACCTGAAGCTGGGTGTTGATATTTATTCGCTTGTGAGGTATAAAGTCTTTGATTAGAATGCTACTACCTTGTTTTGACTGGGTATTTGTGACGGAGTTAGTAAAGTAGCCTTGGTAACCTTTAGGAAGTATTGGAGTGAAATTATTGTTACAGTGGGTTTCTTGGATTGCTATGATGTAAGGGTTGTAGTGCTTGAGAAGTATTTGGAGTTCTGAGTAATTATTTATGAAACCTTTCATATTCCATTGAAGAATATTGAAGTCCATAAGTGCAGAAAAATAAAACTATACAATTTTTGTAAACAGGAGTTTACAAAAACGATAGCGTGTATAAAAATGTAGGGGTGTTTTTGCTGCTAAGAATAAAGCTTCTTCTATGGATCTCCCTAAGAGGAGTCCATAGAGTCATCTATGTCCTTAGACATAGTGACAAAATAGTCATTGGATTTTAGTAATTTTTGAGTAAACTGGGTAAATGGGGATATATTTACGGATTGTTGGGATAAGGAATTTGGGGTTGTTATATCGACCGAGCTGTGAGGCTCTGGGCTGGTGGAAATTGGGGTAGAGGGTGCGGTTGCCTTTTTTGATTCTGTGGTGATAATGTTGTTGTTTTCGATTGTTTCTTTTGTACTGGATTGAGGTTGTTCTACTTGAGTTGATTTTGGTTAAGTAATGTTTATATTTTGTGAAGGTGGTGGGTTAGTTTTTGCTTTTGAAATAGGTGATGTGTTGGTTTTTTGATGTCCGTCAAGTTAGCACTACAACTTTAAAAAAATTAATATTGCTATATGGGATTAATTCCCGTTTTTTAAACGTAAACACACCGTGAAATCCAAAAAATTACCGTTTTTCATTTTTTTAAAAATAACCCTAGTAATGCTAACTTGACAGTCAAGTTAGCACTACCACCCTCGAAAACAATTTAATTTGATTCTAAAATTAAAATCAATTGCGCAGATAATTCCCATTTAATAACCGTAATTAAGTAGTGCTAATGAAAAAAATCGAAAAATTTTTTTCTCGATTTTCTTTTTAAAATAACCCCTAGTAATGCTAACTTGACGGTCAAGTTAGCACTACCACCCTCGAAAACAATTTAATTCGATTCTAAATTTGAAATCAATTGCGCAGATAATTCCCGTTTAATAACCGTAATTAAGTAGTGCTAATGAAAAAAAATCGAAATTTTTTTTTCTCAAATTTTATTAAGAAAAAAATTTGTAGTAGAAATTACCAACACTCGATTCCGCAGTAAGTTGCTGCTTTTTAACCGTAAACACACCGTGAAATCCAAAAACTACCGTTCTTGATTTTTTAAAAATAACCCCTAGTAATGCTAACTTGACAGTCAAGTTAGCACTACCACCCTCGAAAACAATTTAGTTCGACTCTACAATTAAAATCAATTGCGCATATAATTCCCGTTTAATAACCGCAATTAAGTAGTGCTAATGAAAAAAAATCGAAATTTTTTTCTCAAATTTTATTAAGAAAAAAAAAATAGTAGTAGAAATTACCAACACTCGATTAAGGAAAAGGAAGTATCGGAACGAAAAAAAAAAATCCGCAGTTAGTTGCTGCTTTTTAACCGTAAACACACCGTGAAATCCAAAAACTACCGTTTTTGATTTTTTAAAAATAACCCCTAGTAATGCTAACTTGACAGTGAAGTTAGCACTACCACCCTCGAAAACAATTTAGTTCGACTCTAAAATTAAAATCAATTGGGCATATAATTCCCGTTTAATAACCGTAATTAAGTAGTGCTAATGAAAAAAATTGAAATTTTTTTTCTCAAATTTTATTAAGAAAAAAAAATAGTAGTAGAAATTACCAACACTCGATTAAGGAAAAGGAAATATCGGAACGAAAAAAAAAATTCCGCAGTTAGTTGCTGCTTTTTAACACCGTGAAATCCAAAAACTACCGTTTTTGATTTTTTAAAAATAACCCCTAGTAATGCTAACTTGACAGTCAAGTTAGCACTACCACCCTCGAAAACAATTTAATTCGATTCTAAATTTAAAATCAATTGCGCAGATAATTCCCGTTTAATGAAAAAAATCGAAACATTTTTTTCTCGATTTTTTTTTAAAAATAACCCCTAGTAATGCTAACTTTACGGTCAAGTTAGCACTACCACCCTCGAAAACAATTTAGTTCGACTGTAAAATTAAAATCAATTGCGCATATAATTCCCGTTTAGTGACCGTAATTAAGTAGTGTTAATAAAAAAATCGAAAAATTTTTTTCTCGTTTTTTTTTAAAATAACCCCTAGTAATGCTAACTTGACGGTCAAGTTAGCACTACCACCCTCGAAAATAATTTAGTTCGACTCTAAAATCAAAATCAATTGACAGTCAAGTTAGCACTACCACCCTCGAAAACAATTTAGTTCGACTGTAAAATTAAAATCAATTGCGCATATAATTCCCGTTTAATAACCGTAATTAAGTAGTGCTAATGAAAAAATCTAAACATTTTTTTCTCGATTTTTTTTTAAAATAACCCCTAGTAATGCTAACTTAACGGTCAAGTTAGCACTACCACCCTCGAAAACAATTTAGTGCGACTCTAAAATCAAAATCAATTGACAGTCAAGTTAGCACTACCACCCTCGAAAACAATTTAATTCGATTCTAAATTTAAAATCAATTGCGCAGATAATTCCCGTTTAATAACCGTAATTAAGTAGTGCTAATGAAAAATATCGAAAAAAATTTTTCTCGATATTTTTTAAAAATAACCCCTAGTAATGCTAACTTGACGGTCAAGTTAGCACTACCACCCTCGAAAACAATTTAGTTCGACTGTAAAATTAAAATCAATTGCGCATATTATTCCCGTTTAATAACCGTAATTAAGTAGTGCTAATGAAAAAAATCGAAATTTTTTTTCTCAAATTTTATTAAGAAAACGAAAATAGTAGTAGAAATTACCAACACTCGATTAAGGAGAAGGAAGTATCGGCACGAAAAAAGAATTCCGCAGTTAATTGCTGCTTTTTAACCGTAACACACCGTGAAATCCAAAAACTACCGTTTTTGATTTTTTAAAAATAACCCCTAGTAATGCTAACTTGATAGTCAACACCCTCGAAAACAATTTAGTTCGACTGTAAATTTAAAATCAATTGCGCAGATAATTCCCTTTTAATAACCGTAATTAAGTAGTGCTAATGAAAAAAATCGAAACATTTTTTTTTCTCGATTTTTTTTTTAAAATAACCCCTAGTAATGCTAACTTGACGGTCAAGTTAGCACTACCACCCTCGAAAACAATTTAGTTCGACTGTAAAATTAAAATCAATTGCGCATATTATTCCCGTTTAATAACCGTAATTAAGTAGTGCTAATGAAAAAAATCGAAATTTTTTTTTCTCAAATTTTATTAAGAAAACGAAAATAGTAGTAGAAATTACCAACACTCGATTAAAGAGAAGGAAGTATCGGCACGAAAAAAGAATTCCGCAGTTAGTTGCTGCTTTTTAACCGTAAACACACCGTGAAATCCAAAAACTACCGTTTTTGATTTTTTAAAAATAACCCCTAGTAATGCTAACTTGACAGTCAAGTTAGCACTACCACCCTCGAAAACAATTTAGTTCGACTGTAAACTTAAAATCAATTGCGCAATAACCGTAATTAAGTAGTGCTAATGAAAAAAAAAATCGAAATTTTTTTAGGGGTTATTTTTAAAAAATCAAAAACGGTAGTTTTTTGAATTTCACGGTGTGTTTACGGTTAAAAAGCAGCAACTAACTGCGGAATTTTTTTTTTCGTTCCGATACTTTTAATAAAATTTGAGAAAAAAAATTTCGATTTTTTTTTCATTAGCGCTACTTAATTACGGTTATTAAACGGGAATTATATGCGCAATTGATTTTAATTTTAGAGTCGAACTAAATTGTTTTCGCTGACAGGCAAGTGGTCTTCACCTTGACTAAGGAAGCACTCGAGCCCCTTAAACGGTGCAATGGACGAGTGCACTACGGCATGGGTCAGATCGTGATCCACGTATACCGCGGCGATGCACAGCGCGCTGCTATTTCGGCTGCACCGGAGGGCTCGGACATCGCAGTGCCGGTAGAGGAGTCGGAGATGTCCGACTCGGAAAGTATGGTATCTGCCACGTCAAATGGCGAAGGAGCAGTGAACAGCTCGGAGATGGGAGAGAGCCTGCTGGACGGGGAAGACCTCAACGTCACAGTGATAGCAGCTAGTCCTGAGCGCACCAATGTCAATACTGCCACAGTTAGTAGGATCTCGGCTACGCCAAATCGTGGTCTGAACAAATCGTCGTTGAAAGATAAGCCTCCAGACGAGGTGGAACTCGACGATACGGCGGTGGCAGGGAAGTCTGAGCGCTCTCATGTTGGTGGTGATTCAGATAAACCTGCACCAATCTAAAGCAGCCTCGGCTGCTTTAATCAGTCCTCTCTCTAAAGGTGACGTAGATGTGGTCCTCATCCAAGAACCCTGGATCAACAGCTCAAGGATTTGCGGTTTGGGGACTAAGGGTTTTAAGCTTATTCGAGCCAGCGAGGGGGGCAGGGTTAGAGCCTGTATTTTGGTTAAGTCTGAGCTAAATGCCTTTCTCTTGCCCAACTATACCAATGGTGACGTTACAGCTGCCAGTTTAACAGTCGACAGTACCAGTCTGACGATGGCGTCGGTCTATATGCCCTACGACGCCGAAGAACCTCCGCCACAGAGGGAGGTAAAAGACCTGGTGGCAAATTTTTCCATGGGTCATCTTATTATCGGAACTGACGCCAATGCTCATTACGTCCAGTGGGGAAGCTCCGATATCAATGCTAGAGGAGAGTCGTTGTTTGACTATTTGTTAACAACTAACCTGGTAGTTTGCAACGTGGGTAACGAACCTACGTTTATTACTAAAACCCGTAGGGAGGTCATAGATCTCACTATTTGCAGCGAAGGCGCTTATGAGTGGGTAAGAAAATGGCGCGTTCTCGATGAGCACTCATTCTCCGACCACCGGTACGTAGAAATAGTTCTAGACTTTTCTGTTGAGCAGCCGGTTATGAAACGCAACCCACGTAACACTAACTGGCAGCTACACAATGAAATACTATCTAGGGATTTGCCAGCACTGCCCCCACAAGTCCCCTCATCAGTAGGGGAGTTGGAGGATTTGGTAAAAACCTTTACAACGGCGCTCTCGAATGCCCTAGAGCAGGCTTGCCCAGTGCCAAAACCACGTGGTAAACATAGGCCGCATTGGTGGTCCTACGACCTGGACTCGCTCCGTAAATCATGTAGGACACAATTTAATAAGGCCAAGAGCCTTGGCACGGAGAATCAATGGCTCGAATATAAAGTTAAACTCAGGGCCTACAAAAAAGCTCTGAGGCAGGCGAAGAGAGTATCGTGGAGAAATTTCTGCACTGGGGTCGAAAATGTCGACGATACAGCGAGACTTAGACGAGTGCTCTCAAAAACTCAAACAGCCACAAGCTATTTGCGCAAACCTGACGGATCCTGGACCAGCACGGAGAGGGAAACCCTAGAGCTGCTCTTGAATACGCACTTCCCAGGGAACTTGCATGAGGAACCCCTAGCACCTACAACAAACCTGGCTGTACACATACCCATCACGGAGGAAAAGGTTAGGTGGGCGGTTAAAAGCTTCGAACCGTTCAAGGCTGCCGGGCCAGACGGGATTATTCCCGCACAACTCATAAACACGCTGGAGACATCAGCCAAATGGCTGGTATTTCTCTATACAGCCTGCCTGGCTCTTAGCTACATTCCGTGCTCCTGGAGAAGTGCCACGGTAGTGTTTATTCCTAAGGCGGGGAAGGCGTCTCATTACGAGCCCAAGGACTATAGGCCGATCAGTCTCTCATCCTTTGTGCTCAAGACCTTCGAGAGGTTAATAAATGACTACCTCTCCTCTACTATTGATAGCAACCTGATCTGTAGCTATCAGCATGCATACACCAAAGGGAAATCTACAGAAACTGCGCTTCACAGCCTAGTTTCTGTTATTGAAAAATCGCTGTATGAAAAGGAGTACTGTCTTGTGGCCTTTTTAGATATTGAAGGAGCCTTCAACAACATAAGCCCTGATGCTATAAACACCGCTTTAACAAGTCTGGGCATAAGCAGGTCTCTTATTGGACTTATTGATCAACTGCTAAGGGGTAGACGAATAGTTTCATCACTAGGCTCGGTTGACTTATCACGCTATGTCACAAGGGGAACGCCTCAGGGTGGTGTTCTCTCCCCGCTTCTATGGAACCTCACTGTCAAATCGATGTTGCGAGACACAAGCTGGGGGGCGGGAAGGTAGTGGCATATGCAGATGACTTAGCTATAGTATACAGGGGCAAATTCCCACAAACCCTGTGCGACTTGATGCAAGTAGCACTGAGAGAGGTTTCCTCATGGTGCTCGCGCTGCGGACTGAGCATCAACCCGGGAAAAGTGGAACTGGTCCTTTTCACCAACCGCTATAAGATACCACCGCTAATACTACCAAAACTGAATAACGTGCACCTGAACTTGGCTGACAAAGCCAAGTTCTTGGGCACAGTTCTGGATAGGAAACTAACCTGGAAGGAGAATGTTCTTCAGCGCCAGAAGAAAGCGTGTATTGCACTCTACACATGCAAAAGAGCCATTGGGAAGAAATGGGGGCTCATTCGACCAATCATGCTCTATGGAGTTGTGGTATGGTGGCCTGCGCTGAGCAAGGCAACAAACCTTAATCTGCTAGGTAAAGTACACAGATCTTGCATGATCTGTATAAGCGGTGCGTTAAGAACAACGCCCAATGAAGCACTCCAGGCCATTCTTGGCATTTTGCCACTCGACCTGGAAGGGCACCGAGTAGCAGCAGCATCGGCTCTGCGTCTAAGGGAAACGTCCGGGCTGGGGCGCAAGCACTACTGGACACGCCTGTATTTTGGATCCTATAGCTTTCTTCCGCTGAGCACAGTTCGCTGTGCGACCACAACAGTCGGAGATAGCGGTTTTAAAATCAACATTCCCAGCAGGGAAGAATGGGAGAGCACGGATCGGAGTCCCGTCACTCATGGCGGCACTTCCATTTATACTGATGGCTCGAAGTTAGACGGCAGAGTTGGGGGAGGGGTTTATTCAAAGGATCTGAACCTTGAGCTCTCCTTCAGACTACCTGGTCACTGCAGTGTCTTCCAGGCTGAAGTATCAGCAATCATGGACGCCGCGGCTTGGATAGGCCAACACACTATCAGACAGGACATTTTTATATTCAGCGACAGCCAGGCGGCCATCAAATCCCTTTGCTCCTACTCGTTCAACTCTGAACTGACGCTCAGCTGTCGTCGATCTCTACAAGAGATGGCCCAACACAATCGCGTTAACCTCACATGGGTCCCGGGGCATAGGGACATTGAGGGGAATTGTAGGGCAGACGAACTTGCAAGGCAGGGCACGACCAAGCAGGTTCTTGGCGATAAAGAGCGCTTAGGTATGCCGTTTGCCACATGCAAGCTTATGCTGAAGGAGTACACACTCCGCCAAGCCAACGAAAGATGGCTGCAATCTCCAGGATGCCGGATATCCAAAGAAACCTGGCCGAAATGGGATCATAAAAGATCTCCATATTAATAGGCGTATTAACTGGGCACTGCCTCATTGGCAGGCACGCAGAAAGACTTGGTGTGCCCTACCGACGATGCTGTAGGAGTTGTAAGGATGATGAGGAGGAGGAAACGGTGGAGCACCTCATCTGCAACTACCCGGCTTTAAGTGGCGCGAGAATGCGCTTTTTGGGAGTTCCCTTCCTGGTCAGCCTACGCCAGGTCACGGAGCTGGACATAAAGGACCTGATGGCCTTCATCAAGTCATCTAAATGGTTCGAGGAGGACTAACGGTGTTGGTATAGGAAGGTCAGTCCCGGGATTCTGCTATGTGGAGAATTCCGTTAATACCGAGATTTTCCATATGGCAGGGTCCCGGAACTGACTTTCCTAGTGTTGGTGGTATCACAACGGGCCTTTTAATATTGGCCTAGGTGTGCCTCTGCGGCAGCCACTTGAACCTAATCTAATTGTTTTCGAGGGTGGTAGTGCTAACTTGACCGTCAGTCAAGTTAGCATTACTAGGGGTTATTTTTAAAAAAATCGATAAAAAATTTTTCGGTTTTTTTCATTAGCACTACTTAATTACGGTTATTAAACGGGAATTATATGCGCAATTGATTTTAATTTTAGAGTCGAACTAAATTGTTTTCGAGGTTGGTAGTGCTAATTTCACTGTCAAGTTAGCATTACTAGGGGTTATTTTTAAAAAATCAAAAACGGTAGTTTTTGGATTTCACGGTGTTAAAAAGCAGCAATTAACTGCGGAATTCTTTTTTCGTTCCGATACTTCCTTTTCCTTAATCGAGTGTTGGTAATTTCTACTACTATTTTTTTGTTAATAAAATTTGAGAAAAAAAATTTCGATTTTTTTTCATTAGCACTACTTAATTACGGTTATTAATCGGACATTATCTGCGCAATTGATTTTAATTTTAGAGTCGAGCTAAATTTTTTTCGAGGGTGGTAGTGCTAACTTGACTGTCAAGTTAGCATTACTAGGGGTTATTTTTAAAAAATCAAAAACGGTGGTTTTTGGATTTCACGGCGTGTTTACGCTTAAAAAGCAGCAATTAACTGCGGAATTCTTTTTTCGTTCCGATACTTCCTTTTCCTTAATCGAGTGTTGATAATTTCTACTACTATTTTTTTTCTTAATAAAATTTGAGAAAAAAAAATTTCGATTTTTTTTCATTAGCACTACTTAATTACGGTTATTAAACGGGAATTATCTGCGCAATTGATTTTAATATTAGAGTCGAACTAAATTGTTTTCGAGGGTGGTAGTGCTAACTTGACTGTCAAGTTAGCATTACTAGGGGTTATTTTTAAAAAATCAAAACGGTAGTTTTTGGATTTCACGGTGTGTTTACGGTTAAAAAGCAGCAATTAACTGCGGAATTCTTTTTTCGTTCCGATACTTCCTTTTCCTTAATCGAGTGTTGGTAATTTCTACTACTATTTTTTTTCTTAATAAAATTTGAGAAAAAAAAATTTCGATTTTTTTTCATTAGCACTACTTAATTACCGTTATTAAACGGGAATTATCTGCGCAATTGATTTTAATTTTAGAGTCGAACTAAATTGTTTTCGAGGGTGGTAGTGCTAACTTGACTGTCAACTTAGCATTACTAGGGGTTATTTTTAAAAAATCAAAACGGTAGTTTTTGGATTTCACGGTGTGTTTACGGTTAAAAAGCAGCAATTAACTGCGGAATTCTTTTTTCGTTCCGATACTTCCTTTTCCTTAATCGAGTGTTGGTAATTTCTACTACTATTTTTTTTCTTAATAAAATTTGAGAAAAAAAAATTTCGATTTTTTTTCATTAGCACTACTTAATTACCGTTATTAAACGGGAATTATCTGCGCAATTGATTTTAATTTTAGAGTCGAACTAAATTGTTTTCGAGGGTGGTAGTGCTAACTTGACTGTCAACTTAGCATTACTAGGGGTTATTTTTAAAAAATCAAAACGGTAGTTTTTGGATTTCACGGTGTGTTTACGGTTAAAAAGCAGCAATTAACTGCGGAATTCTTTTTTCGTTCCGATACTTCCTTTTCCTTAATCGAGTGTTGGTAATTTCTACTACTATTTTTTTTCTTAATAAAATTTGAGAAAAAAAATTTCGATTTTTTTTCATTAGCACTACTTAATTACCGTTATTAAACGGGAATTATCTGCGCAATTGATTTTAATTTTAGAGTCGAACTAAATTGTTTTCGAGGGTGGTAGTGCTAACTTGACTGTCAACTTAGCATTACTAGGGGTTATTTTTAAAAAATCAAAACGGTAGTTTTTGGATTTCACGGTGTGTTTACGGTTAAAAAGCAGCAATTAACTGCGGAATTCTTTTTTCGTTCCGATACTTCCTTTTCCTTAATCGAGTGTTGGTAATTTCTACTACTATTTTTTTTCTTAATAAAATTTGAGAAAAAAAAATTTCGATTTTTTTTCATTAGCACTACTTATTTTAGAGTTGAACTAAATTGTTTTCGAGGGTGGTATTGCTAACTTGGCCGTCAAGTTAGCATTACTAGGGGTTATTTTTAAAAAAAATCGAGAAAAAAATTTTCGATTTTTTCATTAGCACTACTTAATTACGGTTATTAAACGGGAATTATATGCGCAATTGATTTTAATTTTAGAGTCGAACTAAATTGTATTCGAGGGTGGTAGTGCTAACTTGACCGTCAAGTTAGCATTACTAGAGGTTATTTTTAAAAAATCAAAACGGTAGTTTTTGGATTTCACGGTGTGTTTACGGTTAAAAAGCAGCAATTAACTGCGGAATTCTTTTTTCGTTCCGATACTTCCTTTTCCTTAATCGAGTGTTGGTAATTTCTACTATTTTTTTTCTTAATAAAATTTGAGAAAAAAAATTTCGATTTTTTTTCATTAGCACTACTTATTTTAGAGTTGAACTAAATTGTTTTCGAGGGTGGTAGTGCTAACTTGACCGTCAAGTTAGCATTACTAGGGGTTATTTTTAAAAAAAATCGAGAAAAAAAATTTTCGATTTTTTCATTAGCACTACTTAATTACGGTTATTAAACGGGAATTATATGCGCAATTGATTTTAATTTTAGAGTCGAACTAAATTGTTTTCGAGGGTGGTAGTGCTAACTTGACCGTCAAGTTAGCATTACTAGGGGTTATTTTTAAAAAAAATCGAGAAAAAAATTTTTCGATTTTTTCATTAGCACTACTTAGTTACGGTTATTAAACGGGAATTATATGCGCAATTGATTTTAGTTTTAGAGTCGAACTAAATTGTTTTCGAGGGTGGTAGTGCTAACTTGACCGTCAAGTTAGCATTACTAGGGGTTATTTTAAAAAAAAAATCGAGAAAAAAAAATTTCGATTTTTTCATTAGCACTACTTAATTACGGTTATTAAACGGGAATTATATGCGCAATTGATTTTAATTTTAGAGTCGAACTAAATTGTTTTCGAGGATGGTAGTGCTAACTGGACCGTCAAGTTAGCATTACTAGGGGTTATTTTTAAAAAAAATCGAGAAAAAAATTTTTCGATTTTTTTCATTAGCACTACTTAACTACGGTTATTAAACGGGAATTATCTGCGCAATTGATTTTAAATTTAGAGTCGAATTAAATTGTTTTCGAGGGTGGTAGTGCTAACTTGACCGTCAAGTTAGCATTACTAGGGGTTATTTTTTAAAAAAAATCGAGAAAAAAAAATTTTCGATTTTTTTCATTAGCACTACTTAATTACGGTTAATACACGGGAATTATCTGCGCTATTGATTTTAATTTTAGAATCGAATTAAATTGTTTTCGAGGGTGGTAGTGCTAACTTGACTGTCAACTTAGCATTACTAGGGGTTATTTTTAAAAAATGAAAAACGGTAATTTTAAAAAGTTAAAAAACGGGAATTAATCCCATATAGCAATATTAATTTTTTTCAAAGTTGTAGTGCTAACTTGACGGACATGGTTTTTTGGGGCGGATTGGTAGTTGAGTTTTGGTGAGGGTTGGTTTCGGTCATGTTAGCGTATGTGGCTGCACGTTGTTGGAAAGGGAGTCTTTCCTTGTACTTTCGGCGTGCTTCTCCAATGCTGCACTTCTCTAGTGTTTTTATTTTGAGAATCTCTTTTTCTTTGATATATTCGGGACACTTCCTATCAGATGATTGGTGCTCACTGGAGCAATTGGCGCAAAAGATTCTTGTACATTTTTCAGGCAAATGAGCTGGGAGGTTACATCCATTGCACATTGGGTTACTGTCGCATCGTTTTTGGGTATGTCCAAGTAGTTGGCACTTTTTGCAACGCATGGGATTAGGTATATAAGGTTGTACTTTTACTTTATACTAGGCGATGTCCACGGATTCCGGAAGACGGAAAAGATCAAATGTGAGGACCATTAGTCGGTACCACGAAATATTATTTCATTATGAAATAATTCCCAACAAAATTTTATGAAATAAGTCCCAACGCATTGGGAGTTATTTCATTATGAAATAAGTCCCAATTTGTATGGAAAATATTTGGGACTTATTTCATTTTTTTTTTGGGACTTATTTCATTTGGGATTTATTTCGTGGTACTCCATTAGTCCGGTGATAGTTTGTTTGCCCTCAATCGGGCGGGAAAATTTATATACACCGGACACGTTTACGTCACGATTTCTTTTTCTGGCACGTGTTTCAGGCAAGGAGCGTATATAACACCTTTGACAGAGTTTAAACTGTCGTGAATTGCTAGGATTAAAAGGCTGCCGTACCTTATCTGCGAAATCGATTCTACTTCAGTTGAAATAGATTCAACCCACTTCTTGATCGCAAAAGGACTTAATTGTGAAAGATTATTATTTTTATCAGCAGATGCTACTTGGATAAACTTAGGGTTATTGGTTGAGGTAATTTTTGGGGGTAGTAGTGGAAAATCAAGTTGTTTATTGTTTGTTTTTTTCTTTTTTACCGGATTATCATATAGATCCGCCAAAGCGGAAAAACGATTTGGTGGCCTATCCGTAGGCCACGGCATTTTGGTAAAAATACTATTTAATTTTAGTTTGGTTAGATTTGGTTGATTGAAATTATACACGTGAAAATCGTGTAAGAATAACACAGCAAAAGAAATGAGAAGTAAATAGAATAGCGGAACTTATCACACTATTGAAGACTAATACACGTCTGATCGCTTTGAATGATAGTCGGCGACTGTCAGCAGAAACTAGCAGACAAAACAGCGGTTACGTTTCTGATTGGCTAACAATTTGAATTTACATTTTTTGTTGTTGTTTTGCTATGTCACCGATCAGCTGTTCCTGCTTGCTAGTTTCTGCTGGACGAAAAATCTCCAGCAATAAGTTGCAACGAATTGGCGCTCTCTCTCTCAGTTAAATGTCAAAAAGCTGCTGAAGTCGCTGCTAATTTTTTCAAAGAACACTTTTTTATGAATAATTATTTATAATTATTCATAATTGGCAGGAAAGAAACAAAGCTATTATCTTTCATTTGTATGGAAAAACTCAAAAAAATAAAAATCATTGCAGATTGCTAAAGGTTATTCCTAAACAAATATAGTGGTACATATTTGTAAAATTGTTTTGCTATGTTTAGAACATACTGATTTTTTATAAATATTTTCCGTCTCTGCATAGTCAATCGCTAATTTCGTTCACGTTTCCTCAATAATTGCTAACGTACGTCTGCTATTCCGACGAAAATGACGTCGGAAATAATTGTATTAGAGTCGATAGAGATCACATCGGCTTAAATTGACTGCTAAATTCCGATGGAATCGATTGAGCTCTCGATGATCTATCACGTTTCCCCCCGCCACGACCTTAGCCGGAATAGCTAATAGACCCCAATTATTTAGCTGCTACAGACATACATACCTGTGTGATGTTCTTTCACGTTAAATAAGCCCTCAGTCAGCTATTTTTAAAGGAAAAAACTTTGGCAATATTTTTGGCTATACAAAAAAGTGTTTAGTTATTTTTAGCAATTTTTTTTTAGCTATAAGCTCCATAATTGTCTTGCAACAATGCATGTAATTTAAAGTTGAGGGTAATTTCATATCTAAAGTATTAATTACTATTTATTTCAGTCAGTAAGTAAAAAAGTTGCATTTCATGGATGAAAATTTGTAAACCATGGACCTAACCTAGCCCTGAATGCACTAGAAGTATAATATGTATATCAACCATTTAACTAAAACAATAAATGATTTATAAAATTTTACGGAAAAGCCACTGCTTACCTGAATAGATCTACCGATGTTTCCTCAGAAGCTTGATTATAACAATCAGTTCCCACACTTTCAATTATGTCGCGATAGTTATTGAAACTTTTGATGATGTTCTGCATTTCTTCTGAATTATTTATGACACGCTTAGTATATTCTTCTTTTCCAAAAAATATTAGTGGTTTGTCATCATAAATTCCTGATTCTAGAATTGTGCGCCCCAAACCATCAATGTCAATTTGCTTGTAAATAAGTGGATCCGATTTATTCATAGAGCTGGCTATATTTACTAATTTATTTGATTTTGATGTGTCTTTTTTCTTTTCCTTCACTACTTTATCGCGTTTTTCTAGTATTTGGGCTTGTGTTTTAGTAATGAAATCTTGCAGTTTTTTTGCGTTGAGTCTCTTAACACGAGACTTGCGCTCACTGGCCGAAATCTCTGTAACTGTTGAAAACACAAAAAAGTCAGCAGTAATAGTAGATATATAATAATATAAATAAGTACAATTCATGATGTTATAATTTTGTTGTACATACATATGTAGCAGTTCAAGTGGGCTTGGTTTTCGAGCAAACGAATTTTGTTGTCCATTCCATATTGTGCTACTCTATCAACAAGTCTGTTTTATTTAATTTACTTACCTTCTAAAAGCTCGACGTATTTGGAGTATCGGGGTTTAGATACTCTTTTTTTTCTTTTCCGAAGTGCTTGTCCTATTGTGGTCGATTGTGAGCGAATGCCAATGTTGAAAAGCGCTTTTTGCCCCTTGCCAGATAGAAAATCTAGAAAAAGATTTTATAAGAAGTATAGTAAGCGCACGACCAGTGTATGGTGTAATTTTTGTCCGTTTCTAGTTTTATTACTTTTATCTTTTGCAAGTGGCTTGCTAACACAAGTTATTTCGATTTTTTCATATCTGGGTACTGGACAGGGGCATGTTTATGGGTAAATCTTACTAGAATGCTTCGCTGCATTCTTTTGGCTTTATTAAATCATCTTTGGTCTTCATTTCTACAGATGCGTTGAATAGTGAGTAAAGTTTTGAATTCAAAGTTTTCAAACCAATGACATCCGACAAAATTAACCCTAAAGCGGGCTACCCACCTGCCAAGAAATGCCTCAAGAAAAAAACGAGCATATATTTCTTATGCCTGGTCAAGAAAATTTGACGTTTACGGCATTTTCCATTTTATTGCAAATTACTATTATAAAAATGTATAAGACATGTGCAGCGAAGTATATACTCATCTTTGCCGTGAATCTGCACGTTTGCCTTAAGAAATATATACAAGCATATTTATTTCTTGAGGTAAACAGGCGTTGCCAACCATCGAAAATTGTAGTATTTTTTCTTATGAGCTGAGTATTAGCTCAAGAAAATTTGATGCGTGAAAACAGTTCTTGACCATTTCTTGAGCGTTATTTTATATGGAGTTTGACATTTCTTGGCAGGTGAGTAGCCCGCTTAAATATATATACAGTTTGAACTATCAGCAAGGCGAACTAAAAATTTGTTTATTAAAAACAAGGGCAGACTTTCAAATACAAGGCGAATTCTAATTTAGTTGCGTTCGTTGTTGTTGTTGTAACGAGGTGTAGTCCTGCCCAACAGGTATTTTTCCTTAACCTAAATTGTCATCAATATCTTCTAACGGGAGTCCAAGGAAACTGGCAGTTTCAATAGGGTTGGACCAAAGAGAGATGGGTGTTAGAAGAGTGGGCTCAGAAGGGCAAGAAAATAAGTGATTGGTATTGTGGGGGGACGAGCCGCATGCCGGACATACATTCGGCACAGCAGGGTTCAGTCTAGATATGTAAGAGTATAACGTGCTACAATATCCAGAGCGTAATTGAGCCAGAGTGACCCTTGTCTCTCGAGGAAGATGACGCTCCTCTTCAGAAATGCCAGGTGTTGCAGCATGTAAGACATTGTTTAGCGGACAGAGCGCAGAGTAATGGCCAACAGACATTGTATGGATATGCCCCAAGACCTGTTATAGATCAAACGGCGTTGTTATATAGTGTCGGATCTCATCAAAATGTTTACGTAAATGCGACCTTATGGTCCTAGGAGGCGGAATGAGTTCAAGCAGTTGTCTACCGGGATGCTGTGGTTAACAGCAATTCAGTAGGTACTGCTTGTTTAGCATTTCATTATGCTCCCTAACTGGAAGCATTTCCACCTCATTGTGTATATGAGATATAGGTGACATAAGGACGCACCCCGTAGCGGTTCTGAGCGCGGTGTTTTGACAGGCCTGAAGCTGATTCTTGTTGTTGTTGTTAACAATGCATTGCCCTGTCTAGAGTGCATGATCATTCCGAAGATCTTCATCAAGCTCTTCTAAGGGGAGTCCAAGGAAACGTGCAGTTTCAACAGGGTTTCTCCAGAGGGACAGAGGGGTTAGAAGAGTAGGTTCAGATGAACAATTGAAGAGATGTAGAGTATCATGGGGGGTCCTACCACATGCAGGGCATGTGTTTGAGATTGTATCATTAAGTCTGGATAAGTAGGAGTTTAACCTTACACTATATCCAGACCTAAGCTGTGCCAAGGTGACTCTTGTCTCCCTTGGTAAGGTGCGTTCTTCTTCAGCAATATCCGGTGGAGGGCTGTTCAGATCGGGATTCACAGGTAGAGATCCGACAAAAGTGTCTACCGACTCGGTGTGGATGTTTGTTAGAGCCCGCTTATGATTCTGCAGATCAAACGGCAAGGTAATATGATGCCGGATCTCATCATAATGCTTACGGAGATGCTTCCTTATGTCTCTCGGGGGCGGATCTATGTCCAAAAGATGACGGTTTGGATGTGCTGGCTTGTGGCAGTTCAGAAGGAATTGCCTGCTCAGCATTTCCGAATGCTCTTTTACATTGAGCTGTTTTGCCTCCTGATGGAGGTGAGACTCGGAGGACATGAGGAGACATCCCGTAGCAGTTCCGATGGCAGTATTTTGGCAGACTTGTAACTTCGTCCAGTTGGTGTTATGTACATTAGGCGACCATATGGGTGCAGCATAGTCAAAGACTGGTCGGCCAATGGCCTTATATGTAGTCAGCAACGTTTCTTTGTCTTTTCCCTAAGTACTGCCGGAAGGTGTCTTGAGGATCTTGTTGCGACCACGTACCTTTGAGACAATTGTAGACACATGACCAGCAGATGAGAAAGTATTATCCAGTGTCACCCCTAATAACTTTGGGTGGCTGACAGTTGGTAGCTTAGTGCTATCAACGAAAATGTCTCATGCATTTCTTACCTGGTGCGTCCATGTCGTGAAAAGCGTCGCCGTCGATTTAGTCGGAGATATCGTCAGATCTCGCTCAGTGAAAAACCTGGAAAGGTCGCAGAGGTAACCGTTGATTTTCGCACAGAGTATAGGGGCCCTTCCCCGTCGCCATTATTGTACAGTCGTCGGCATATGAAACGACGGTGACGCCCGCTGGTGGTGGGGCATCTTCGATAGATAGAAGTTAAACAGTGTCGGGGATAGGACACCACCCTGTGGCACCCCCTGTCTAATACGTCTAGGTTTTGATGTTGCGTTTCTAAAGTTTACCGGCGCCTGCCGTCCATTCAAATAATTAGCGGTCCATCTCTTTAACCCATCAGGTATCTTGTATGAGAGTGGCATGGTTGACTGTGTCAAAAGCTTTCGACAGGTCAAGTGCCACTAACACAGTCCTGTGATTTGGTTGGTTTTGATTTAGGCCGCTATTTATTTGCGTTGTAATGGCATTGAGTGCGGTGGTGGTGCTGTGCAGCTTACGGAAGCAATGTTGATGACTAGCCAGGTGCAGATTTGCAGTATAATATGGGAGCAAAATGGACTCTAGCGTCTTCACTACCGGCGACAAAAGTTATATAGGGCGATATGAATCGCCTATGTTTGCCGGCTTTCTAGGTTTTAGTAATGGAACCACTCTCGCCTTTTTCCATATTTCAGGAATGACGAAAGTGTTCAGTGAAAGACTGAATAGAGCCGCTAAGTATTTGTGTTCCTCCTGGCCTAGATGTTTCAGCATCTTCATGGCAATGCCGTCGGGGCCGATGGATTTTGAGGGCTTAGCCTGTCTGATGGCTTCCTTGACCTCTGAGGCAGTGATGACAACGGGCGTGTTTTGGTTTTTGTATTTACGCGCCTGTCGCATGGTTCTACGTTTAGCTCTATCGGGCGGGGAATGTAGTACAAATTGTCTACAGAAGGAGTTCGCACATCCCCTAGGGTCCTTCTTCACCCTGTAACCCAAAGTAATATCTACTTTATCCTTGTGTTGCGTTGGATTAGATAGAGCTTTGACCGTAGTCCATAATTTGCCAACACCATCAGAGTGGTTGCATTGCTCTAGGTGTTGTTTCCATTTGGCCAGTTTATGTTTATCGACCAACCTACGAATTTCCGCGTTGAGATCCCTTATACGGGGGTCTGCGGGATTGAGACTTCGCACTTCATCTCTTTCTCTAGCCATGGCCGCTGCCTCCGCGGGGAAATTTGGTCTTATTTGGGATATTCGACCCGCAGAAATGAAGCGTTTAGAGGCCAAGTCAATGATGTTGCGGAAGTCTCGTTCGCCTTTGCGTACGTCCGTAGGAATGGATAGAGCAGCCAAGGATTCGTCCGTAAATGTCTGAAAACTGTCCCAGTCCGCCTTGGTAAAGTTAATGTATGTACCATGCTCAGGTGTAATAAAGTCCGTCGGTCGTTCGATGGTAATGACTATTGGGAGATGGTCAGACGCCAACGTGAGTATGGGTCGCCAATTGGTGTTGTTCAATAGTCCTGCACTTACGATAGAAATATCTGGCGAACTATAGCAATTACCCGATACTCTCGTTGGGGCGTCTCCGTTCAATGTACAGAAAGCCGTATCATCTATTTGTTCTGCAAGTACATGCCCCGTATTTTCTGCTGGCAGGTTTGAGTGCCACATGTCGTGGTGCGCATTGAAGTCGCCCAGGATCACGCGGTTATCTCCTCGTAATAGCAAGCTAATGTCGGGGTGATAACCGGTGGGGCAACTTGCGACAGGGGGTATGTAGATGTTAATGATTTGCAGATCGACATCTCCTGTACGGATGGTAATACCTTGGCTTTCTAAGATATCATCCGTTCCTTCGATGTCGGTATCAAATAGATGATACTGTACAGAGTTGTGCGTTATGAACGCTACACCACCTCCCAGACCTCCTGTTACTCTATGACGGTCTTTCCGGTGGATGTTATATCCGCCATAGGTAATGAGGTCCGACCTAGGACTGAGCTTGGTTTCTTGGACTGCGGCAAGTTTTATGTCATATTGCGTCATCAAATTAGTTATCTCTGCGATCTTACCAGTTAATCCGTTACAGTTGTGCTGTAAGATTTGGAAGTGCGCCGGCGGATGTGTTCGCCCAGGTGTTGGTAGGCTAAGACCAAGGCTGTGCCTCAGCCTAGTTAGCTGTGGACCTGGTGTAACCGGGTTGGCTGGCGTCGTAGGTTGAGGCGTGTTACAGCATGGTGCGATGAACGCATCCGTCCAAAGGTTTCTGTTAGCGAGCCCAGAGCATAGATGTACGTGGCATTGGCCTAAGCAGTTATTGCATTTGACCGATGACGCGAGCGTGTATAATCTTTGCCGACAAACAGTACACGTAGAGACAGGTGCGAGAAGATGTTGATCCTGACTCACGTGAGAATTTAAACGAGAGGGGGGGTGTGATGTAGAAACAGAGAGAGACTGGTGCTCGGAGTTGCTCATGTCTAAACTGCTCCGGTGGGAGCGAGAGTGTTGAGCTGCTGCGCGTGATGTTGACGCCATAAGGCACGAGCAACAGTCTGGAATTTGTGTGGCGGGTATAGCAGAAGTGCTGCTAGTCGTTAAGACATTATTATTATTATTATTAGTATTGCTACTAGAAAGCGGCAGTAGGGGTGCGCTTGAAAGGCGCTTACCGCGGGACGCCCGAGGGCGCAAACAACAAGGGGCCATGAAAGTACTAAAGAAAGTACGGGGTCTGTGGATGTTAAGGTTAAGCCCTGAACATCCAGATTTACGGAGCCATCTCTTACACGAGAAGCATTGCACAGAATGCGACCGTTTAATATATATCTTTTTGCAACAGACACTGCATATCCATTCTTTTGGTCCGGGGTTCGGCTCAACGCCGGCCCGTAACAATAGAATATCTTGCAGCCCTGCTGCAAGGGGGGAGGATGATAGTTTCGGAATGGGACAAAACATACTAAACAGGGTTACATTGAAAGTGACAGTCCTTGGCCGAGGTAAAACCCCGGGTGGTTCCACTGCGCAGAGATCCATGGCGATGTCCTGGGTTTTCTGCTCTGAGAAGTGACTGCCTGAAGCTGATTCCAGTGATCGTCTGCAAGCCCCGGCGACCATATCGGCGACGCATAGTTCAGTATCGGCCGACCAATTGCCTTGTACGTTACAAGCAACGTTTCTTTGTCTTTACCCCAAGTACTGCCGGCTAGTGACAATTGCAGCTGAATGGGCAGCGAAAGTGTGCATGGTGTCGAAAGTCACTCTTAAGATTTTTGGGTGAGCGACAGTAGGTATTTTATGATCCCCTACATAAATTTCTAATTCCATGCCAACCTGCGCTGTCCACGTCGTGAATAAGGTCGCCGAAGACTTTGTTGGCGACAATGTCAAGCTTCGGGCGGTGAAGAACTCGACTAGAGAGGGGATATAGCCATTTATTTTAGAGCACAGCTCATCAACGGAAGTACCAGTAGCCAATATCGTGCAATCGTCTACGTAAGAAACAATCGTAACTTCTTCTGGTGGAGGAGGAAGCTTCGAAATATAGAAGTTAAACAATAACGGGGAAAGGACACCACCCTGTGGCACCCCTTGTTTGATCTTCCTGGCTTTAGATTTTTTGTTTCTGAATACAACAGACGACCGACGACCACTGAGATAATTGGCGGTCCAACGCTTGAGACAGGGGGGTGTGACGAGTCTTCCAAATCGAATACAAGCTGCCCATGATTTACTGTGTCAAAAGCTTGACTCAAATCGAGTGCAACTAGAACCGTCCTGTCATTAGGTCTGTTTTGAGTTAGACCGTCAGTTATCTGAGTGTGTATGACATTTAGAGCAGATGTTGTGCTCCTACCTTTCCTGAAGCCACGTTGGTGCTCGGCTAACCTCAAGTGTGATGTGTAGAGCGAGAGTAGGACCGTTCATTAAACCGAATCAGTTATAACTTTGGCTCACTTTGAACTTTACAGTAGTTCTCAGCAGGATTCAGTGCCCAGTGGAAAATAATTGAAGTTTACTGTTCATAAAAACTACAGCCTTAATTTTTCATCCGATTTTGATAACTTTTATTTTTAATTAAAGTTTCACTGCAGTGTAGTTTGGCCCGATTTTCGAATTACATTTTGTTTTAATTTTTTTTTTGGTGCAAAGGCGGGAAAACGGCACCATATTATCCTGCTTCAGTAAGCGAAGTGGAACGTGGATCCTACAAAATTTTATGCAATGGGGCCGTTATGTGCTGAAATATATTAAACTTTGCCCACGTTTTGAAAGATGACCGCCCCATATTTTAAAAATGGTTTAATTTTTTCCTTAACCTAATTGTCATCAATATCTTCTAACGGGAGTCCAAGGAAACTAGCAGTTTCAACAGGGTTGGACCAAAGAGAGATGGGTGTTAGAAGAGTGGGCTCAAATGAGCAAGAAAATAAGTGATTGGTATTGTGGGGGGACGAGCCGCATGCCGGCCATACATTCGGCACATCAGGGTTCAGTCTAGATATGTAGGAGTTTAACCTGCTACAATATCCAGAGCGTAATTGAGCCAGAGTGACCCTTGTCTCTCGAGGAAGATGACGCTCCTCTTCAGAAATGCCAGGAGTTGCGGCATGACATTGTTTAGCGGACAGAGCACAGAGTAATGGCCAACAGACATTGTATGGATATGCTCCAAGACCTGTTATAGATCAAACGGCGTTGTTATATAGTGTCGGATCTCATCAAAATGTTTACGTAATTGCGATCTTATGGTCCTAGGAGGCGGAATGAGTTCAAGCAGTTGTCTACCGGGATGCTGTGGTTTACAGCAATTCAGTAGGTACTGCTTGTTCAGCATTTCATTATGCTCCCTAACTGGAAGCATTTCCACCTCATTGTGTATATGAGATATAGGTGACATAAGGACGCACCCCGTAGCGGTTCTGAGCGCGGTGTTTTTGACAGGCCTGAGGCTGATTCCGGTGAACGTCTGCAAGCCCCGGCGACCATATCGGCGACGCATGGTTCAGGATCGGCCGACCAATTGCCTTGTACGTTACCAACAACGTTTTTTGTCTTTACCCCAAGTACTGTCGGCTAGTGATTTGAGGATTTTGTTACGGCTCTGTAATTTTGAGACAATTGCAGCTGAATGGGCAGCGAAAGTGTGCATGGTGTCGAAAGTCACTCCTAAGATTTTTGGGTGAGAGACAGTAGGTATTTTATGATCACCTACATAAATTTCTAATTCCATGCCAACCTGCGCTGTCCACGTCGTGAATAAGGTCGCCGAAGACTTTGTTGGCGACAATGTCAAGCTTCGGGCAGTAAAGAACTCGACTAGAGAGGGGAGAAAACCATTTATTTTAGAGCACAGCTCATCAACGGATGTACCAGTTGCCAATATCGTGCAGTCGTCTGCGTAAGAAACAATCGTAAATTCTTCTGGTGGAGGAGGAAGCTTCGAAATATAGAAGTTAAACAATAACGGGGAGAGGACACCACCCTGTGGTACCCCTTGTTTTATCTTCCTGGCTTTAGATTTTTTGTTTCTGAATACAACAGACGACCGACGACCACTGAGATAATTGGCGGTCCAACGCTTTAGACAGGGGGGGGGGGGAGTGACGAGTCTTCCAAATCAGCTACAAGTTGCCCATGATTTACTGTGTCAAAAGCTTGACTCAAATCAAGTGCAACTAGAACCGTCCTGTCATTAGGGCTGATGTTGTGCTCCTACCTGTCCTGAAGCCATGTTGGTGCTCAGCTAACATCAAATGTGATGTATAGAGCGGGAGTAAGACCGCTTCAAGTGTCTTTACTACTGGCGAGAGGAGTGATATCGGGCGATATGACTCCCCAACGTTAGCTGGTTTGCCAGGCTTTAGTAGTGGGATCACAGTTGCCTGCTTCCATTTGTCGGGTATGACAGCTGTGATCAGAGACAAAGAGGTTCCCTATGTACAGTCACTTCTCAGAGCAGAAAACCCAGGACATCGCCATGGATCTCTGCGCAGTGGAACCACTCGGGGTTTTACCTCGGCCAAGGACTGTAACTTTCAATATAACCCTGTTTAGTATGTTTTGTCCCATTCCGAAACTATCATCCTCCCCCCTTGCAGCAGGGCTGCAAGATATTCTATTGTTACGGACCAAAAGAATGGATATGCAGTGTCTGTTGCAAAAAGATATATATTAAACGGTCGCATTCTGTGCAATGCTTCTCGTGTAAGAGATGGCTCCATAAATCTGGATGTTCAGGGCTTAACCTTAACATCCACAGACCGCTCGGCCGTCCCGCGGTATGCGATCATTAACATCTACATACCCCCTGTCTCAAGTTGCCCCACCGGTTATCACCCCGACATTAGCTTGCTATTACGAGGAGATAACCGCGTGATCCTGGGCGACTTCAATGCGCACCACGACATGTGGCACTCAAACTTGCCAGCAGACAATAGGGGGCATGTACTTGCAGAACAAATAGATGATACGGCTTTCTGTACATTGAACGGAGACGCCCCAACGAGAGTATCGGGTAACTGCTATAGTTTGCCAGATATTTTCATCGTAAGTGCAGGACTATTGAACAACACCAATTGGCGACCCATACTCACGTTGGCGTCTGACCATCTCCCAATAGTCATTACCATCGAACGACCGACGGACTTTATTACACCTGAGCATGGTACATATATTAACTTTACCAAGGCGGACTGGGACAGTTTTCAGACATATGCGGACGAATCCTTGGCTGCTCTATCCATTCCTGCGGACGTACGCAAAGGCGAACGAGACTTCCGCAACATCATTGACTTGGCTTCTAAACGCTTCATTCCTGCGGGTCGAATATCTCAAATAAGACCAAATTTCCCCGCGGAGGCAGCGGCCATGACTAGAGAAAGAGATGAAGTGCGAAGTCTCAATCCCGCAGACCCCCGTATAAAGGATCTCAACGCGGAAATTCGTAGGTTGGTCGATAAACATAAACTGGCCAAATGGAAACAACACCTAGAGCAATGCAACCTCTCTGATGGTGTTGGCAAATTATGGACTACGGTCAAAGATCTATCTAATCCAACGCAACACAAGGATAAAGTAGATATTACTTTCGGTGACAGGGTGAAGAAGGACCCTAGGGGATGTGCGAACTCCTTCTGTAGACAATTTGTACTACATTCCCCGCCCGATAGAGCTAAACATAGAAGCATGCGACAGGCGCGTAAATATAAAAACCAAAATACGCCCATTGTCATCACTGCCTCAGAGGTCAAGGAAGCCAACAGACAGGCTAAGCCCTCAAAATCCATCGGCCCCGACAGCATTGCCATGAAGATGCTGAAACATCTAGGCCAGGAGGGACACAAATACTTAGCGGCTCTATTCAGTCTTTCACTGAACACTGTCGTCATTCCTGAAATATGGAAAAAGGCGAGAGTGGTTCCATTACTAAAACCTAGAAAACCGGCAAACATTGGCGATTCATATCGCCCTATATCACTTTTGTCACCGGTAGTGAAGACGCTAGAGTCCATTTTGCTCCAGTATTATACTGCAAATCTGCACCTGGCTAGTCATCAACATGGCTTCCGTAAGCTGCACAGCACCACCACCGCACTCAATGCCATTACAACGCAAATAAATAGCGGCCTACATCAAAACCAACCTATCCCCGACACTGTTTAATTACTATCTATCGAAGATGCCCCCACCACCAGAGGGCGTCTCCGTCTTTTCATATGCCGACGACTGTACAATAATGACGACGGGGAAGTGCCCCTATACTGATGAACTCTGTACGAGAATCAACGGTTACCTCTGCGACCTTTCCAGGTTTTTCACTGAGCGAGATCTGACAATATCTCCGACTAAATCAACGGCGGCGCTTTTTACGACATGGACGCACCAGGTGAGAAATGAATTAAACATTTTCGTTGATGGCACTAAGCTACCAACTGTCAGCCACCCAAAGTTATTAGGGATGACACTGGATAATACTTTCTCATTTGCTGGTCATGTGTCTGCAATGGTCTCAAAGGTACGTGGTCGCAACAAGATCCTCAAGTCACTTGCCGGCAGTACTTGGGGAAAAGACAAAGAAACGTTGCTGACTACATATAAGGCCATTGGCCGACCAGTCTTTGACTATGCTGCACCCATATGGTCGCCTAATGTACATAACACCAACTGGACGAAGTTACAAGTCTGCCAAAATACTGCCATCAGAACTGCAACGTGATGTCTCCTCATGTCTTCCGAGTCTCACCTCCATCAGGAGGCAAAACTGCTCAATGTAAAAGAGCATGCGGAAATGCTGAGCAGGCAATTCCTTCTGAACTGCCACAAACCAGCACATCCAAACCGTCATCTTTTGGACATAGATCCGCCCCCGAGAGACATAAGGAGAAATCTCCGTAAGCATTATGATGAGATCCGGCATCATATTACCTTGCCGTTTGATTTGCAGAATCATAAGCGGGCTCTAACCGACATCCACACCGAGTCGGTAGACACTTTTGTCGGATCTCTACCTGTGAATCCCGTTCTGAACAGTCCTCCACCGGATATTGCTGAAGAAGAACGCACCTTACCAAGGGAGACAAGAGTGAC
Organism: Campiglossa producta; assembly: GCA_964058755.1. Lineage (NCBI taxonomy): Eukaryota > Metazoa > Arthropoda > Insecta > Diptera > Tephritidae > Campiglossa > Campiglossa producta. Next base: position 37,538,997 of record CAXKVI010000003.1, on the reverse strand, counting down.
CTTGGCACAGCTTAGGTCTGGATATAGTGTAAGGTTAAACTCCTACTTATCCAGACTTAATGATACAATCTTAAATACATGCCCTGCATGTTGTAGGACCCCCCATGATACTCTACATCTCTTCAATTGTACATCTGAACCTACTTCTTCTGTTGAAACTGCATGTTTCCTTGGACTCCCCTTAGAAGAGTTTGATGAAGATCTTCGGAATGATCGTACACTCTAGACAGGGCAATGCATTGTTAAGAACAACAACAGAGACAAATTGAAGACGGCAGTTAAATATTTAACTCCCGCTAGGCCGATATGCTTTAGATGCACCATGGCTATGCCATCAGGGCCGATGGCTTTGGAATTTTTGGCCTTCCGGATGGCCTCTTGAACCTCTGTAGCGGTGATGGGAACGGGGGCATAGTTTTTGTGTTTATGCGCGCGCCTGAAGATTCCACGTCTTGTCCTGTCTTGCGCAGGGTATGGGACATATTGTCGACAAAAAGCCTGCGCACATTTCCTGGGGTCATTTAATGCCTTGTCACCAAAGGTAATGTCGACATTTTTTGGTGGACCCGAAGGATTCGACAAGGACTTGACGGTGGACCATAATTTCCCAACACCGGTAGAGAGGTTACAAGACCTGAGGTGTTCCTCTCATTTGGTTTGTTTGTGTACGTTAACCAGCCGTCTGATTTCCACGTTGAGATCACCGATCTGTGGGTCAGAAGGATCGATGTTGCGTATGAGGTCACGTTCGTTAGCCAAGGCTGCGGCCTCAGCTGGGAAGTTAGGCCTAATATCTTTTATCCTACCAGCTGGTATAAAACGGGCTGTAGCCTTTTTAATGACCTCACGTATGTTACGCTCGCCAACGTGTACGTCAGTGGGAATGGGAAGATCACCAAAGGAGCTCTCCGTGAATTCCAAAAAGCCGACCCAATTAGCCTTTTTGAAATTCACATATGTTCTTTTCTCCGAAGTAATGAAATCCGTGGCACGATCGACGGACAGGATGATAGGCAGGTGGTCGGATGACAAGGCCACCATAGGTTGCCAGTTTATGCTGTTAATTAACCCCGGGCTAACAATAGTTAGGTCCGGGGAGCTACTGCACTTAACAGCCATCCTAGTTGAGGTGTCTCCGTTCACAGTACAGAAAGAGGAAGTGTCAATTTGCTCGGCTAATTCCCGTCCTCTGCCGTCCACAGAAAGGTGTGAATGCCACATATCATGATGGGCATTAAAATCGCCCATGATGATACGGTTATCGCCACAAAGAAACGCCCTAAGGTCAGGACGATAACTTCTGGGGCAGCAGGTGACGGGAGGAATGTATATATTGATTAGCTCGAGATCAACACCACCAGCTTGTATAACTATACCCTGACACTCTAAGGGTAAGTCTCTTTGGTCAGTGTTGATATCAAATTCCCTATACTGCACCGTATGGTGAACAAGGAACGCGAGACCACCTCCGCCGTCCGTACGGTCATGCCGAGTGGGGGCCAAGTTTTGTCTCCTGGATTGCAGCAATTTTGATTTTATGTAGCGGCATAAATGTGGTTATCTCCGCTATCTTGCCGGTCAAGCCGTTGCAGTTAAATTGCAACAATTTAAATTGCGAAGGAGAGGCAATGGTCACTCTGGGAGTTAAAGACTGATGTGTACGCCTAGATGGTGGTAGGCTATGTCGCGATATTGATCTCCGTTGCAGTCCTGAAGCCGGCGGATTTCGTTCATTATTAGATGAGTGTACATCCGGCGGCGTTGAGGGCTGCACAACTCGACAGCAAGGCGCGACGAACACATCAGTTGATATTTCTATCGTAAGTGCAGGACTATTGAACAACACCAATTGGCGACCCATACTCACGTTGGCGTCTGACCATCTCCCAATAGTCATTACCATCGAACGACCGACGGACTTTATAACACCTGAGCATGGTACATACATCAACTTTACCAAGGCGGCCTGGGACAGTTTTCAGACATATACGGACGAATCCTTGGCTGCTCTATCCATTCCTACGGACGTACGCAAAGGCGAACGAGACTTCCGCATCATCATTGACTTGTCCTCTAAACGCTTCATTCCTGCGGGTCGAATATCCCGAATAAGACCAAATTTCCCCGCGGAGGCAGCGGCCATGGCTAGAGAAAGAGATGAAGTGCGAAGTCTCAATCCCGCAGACCCCCGTATAAGGGATCTCAACGCGGAAATTCGTAGGTTGGTCGATAAACACAAACTGGCCAAATGGAAACAACACCTAGAGCAATGCAACCTCTCTGACGGTGTTGGCAAATTATGGACTACGGTCAAAGCTCTATCTAATCCAACACAACACAAGGATAAAGTAGATATTACTTTCGGTGACAGGGTGAAGAAGGACCCTAGGGGATGTGCGAACTCCTTCTGTAGACAATTTGTACTACATTCCCCACCCGATAGAGCTAAACGTAGAACCATGCGACAGGCGCGTAAATACAAAAACCAAAACACGCCCATTGTCATCACTGCCTCAGAGGTCAAGGAAGCCATCAGACAGGCTAAGCCCTCAAAATTCATCGGCCCCGACGGCATTGCCATGAAGATGCTGAAACATCTAGGCCAGGAGGGACACAAATACTTAGCGGCTCTATTCAATCTTTCACTGAACACTTTCGTCATTCCTGAAATATGGAAAAGGCGAGAGTGGTTCCATTATTAAAACCTAGAAAGCCGGCAAACATAGGCGATTCATATCGCCCTATATCACTTTTGTCGCCGGTAGTGAAGACGCTAGAGTCCATTTTGCTCCCGTATTACACCGCAAATCTGCACCTGGCTAATCATCAACATGGCTTCCGTAAGCTGCACAGCACCACCACCGCACTCAATGCCATTACAACGCAAATAAATAGCGGTCTAAATCAAAACCAACCAAATCACAGGACTGTGTTAGTGGCACTTGACTTGTCGAAAGCTTTTGACACAGTCAACCATGCCACTCTCATACAAGATCTATTAGAAACACAAATACCTGATGGGTTAAAGAGATGGACTGCTAATTACTTGAATGGGCGGCAGGCGTCGGTCAACTTTAGAAACGCAACATCAAAACCAAGACGAATTAGACAGGGGGTGCCACAGGGTGGTGTCCTATCCCCGACACTGTTTAATTTCTATCTATCGAAGATGCCCCCACCACCAGAGGGTGTCTCCGTCGTTTCTTATGCTGACGACTGTACAATAATGGCGACGGGGAAGGGCCCCTATACTGATGAACTCTGTAATAAAATCAACGGTTACCTCTGCGACCTTTCCAGGTTTTTCACAGAGCGAGATCTGACGATATCTCCGACTAAATCAACGGCGACGCTTTTTACGACGTGGACGCACCAGGTGAGAAATGAATTAGACATTTTCGTTGACGGCACTAAGCTACCAACTGTCAGCCACCCAAAGTTATTAGGGATGACATTGGATAATACTTTCTCATTTGCTGGTCATGTGTCTGCAATGGTCTCAAAGGTACGTGGTCGCAACAAGATCCTCAAGTCACTTGCCGGCAGTACTTGGGGAAAAGACAAAGAAACGTTGTTGACTACATATAAGGCCATTGGCCGACCAGTCTTTGACTATGCTGCACCCATATGGTCGCCTAATGTACATAACACCAACTGGACGAAGTTACAAGTCTGCCAAAATACTGCCATCAGAACTGCTACGGGATGTCTCCTCATGTCTTCCGAGTCTCACCTCCATCAGGAGGCAAAACTGCTCAATGTAAAAAAACATGCGGAAATGCTGAGCAAGCAATTCCTTCTGAACTGCCACAAGCCAGCACATCCAAACCGTCATCTTTTGGACATAGATCCGCCCCCGAGAGACATAAGGAAACATCTCCGTAAACATTATGATGAGATCCGGCATCATATTACCTTGCCGTTTGATCTGCAGAATCATAAGCGGGCTCTAACCGACATCCACACCGAGTCGGTAGATACTTTTGTCGGATCTCTACCTGTGAACCCCGTTCTGAACAGTCCTCCACCGGATATTGCTGAAGAAGTACGCACCTTACCAAGGGAGACAAGAGTTACCCTGGCACAGCTTAGGTCTGGATATAGTGTAAGGTTAAACTCCTACTTGTCCAGACTTAATGACACAATCTCAAACACATGCCCTGCATGTGGTAGGACCCCCATGATACTCTACATCTCTTCAATTGTTCATTTGAACCTACTCTTCTAACCCCTCTGTCCCTCTGGACAAACCCTGTTGAAACTGCACGTTTCCTTGGACTCCCCTTAGAAGAGCTTGATGAAGATCTTCGGAATGATCATACACTCTAGACAGGGCAATGCATTGTTAACAAAAACAACAACAACGAAAATTTTTGTTGGACAAACGTGGACAAACGATGGACAAACGAATGACATTTAGTTTTTTTAATTATTCAGAGATGGAGGTGCCAACTTCACAAATTTTTTTTTTTTTTTTAAATAACTTTTGAACCAAGGGTGGACAAACGAAAATTTTTGTTGGAAAATCCTGGACAAACGGTGGACAAACGATTAAGCAAAAAAAAAAACTTCAAAAATCAACATTTTTGTTTTTTCAATAAAAACTTTTTTTTGTAATAACTTTTTTACTAAGGGTGGACAAACAAAAATTTTTCCTGGACAAACGTGGACAAACGATGGACAAACGAATGACATTTAGTTTTTTTAATTATTCAGAGATGGAGGTGCCAACTTCACAAATTTTTTTTTTTTTTTTAAATAACTTTTGAACCAAGGGTGGACAAACGAAAATTTTTGTTGGACAATCCTGGACAAACGGTGAACAAACGATTAAGCAAAAAAAAAAACTTCAAAAATCAACATTTTTGTTTTTTCAATAAAAACTTTTTTTTTGTAATAACTTTTTTACTAAGGGTGGACAAACGAAAATTTTTCCTGGACAAACGTGGACAAACGATGGACAAACGAATGACATTTAGTTTTTTTAATTATTCAGAGATGGAGGTGCCAACTTCACAAAAATTTTTTTTTTTTTTTAAATAACTTTTGAACAAAAGGTGGACAATCGAACATTTTTGTTGGACAATCATTGTCAAACGGTGGACAAACGATTAAACCAAAAAAAAACTTTAAAAATCAACATTTTTGTTTTTTCAATAAAAACTTTTTTTTGTAATAACTTTTTTACTAAGGGTGGACAAACGAAAATTTTTCCTGGACAAACGTGGACAAACGATGGACAAACGAATGACATTTAGTTTTTTTAATTATTCAGAGATGGAGGTGCCAACTTCACAAAATTTTTTTTTTTTTTTTAAATAACTTTTGAACAAAAGGTGGACAATCGAAAATTTTTGTTGGACAATCATTGTCAAACGGTGGACAAACGATTAAACCAAAAAAAAACTTTAAAAATCAAATTTTATGGATTTTTAATATAAACTTTTTTTTTAAATAACTTTTTTACTAGGGGTAGACAAACGAAAATTTTTCCTGGACAAACATGGACAAACGATGGACGAACGAATGACATTTGGTTTTTTTTTAAATTCCGACATGGAGGTGCCAACTTCACACCGGATTTTTTTTTTTCGAAATAACTTTTTTACTAGGGGTGGACAAACGAAAATTTTTCCTGGACAAACGTGGACAAACGATGGACAAACGAATGACATTTGGTTTTTTTTAAAATTCCGACATGGAGGTGCCAACTTCACACCGGATTTTTTTTTTTCGAAATAACTTTTTTACTAGGGGTGGACAAACGAAAATTTTTCCTGGACAAACGTGGACAAACGATGGACAAACAAATGCAATATGGTTTTTTTAAAAATTCCGACATGGAGGTGCCAACTTCACAGAGCTAAGTAAATTTGGTAAATATTTTATGAAATTTATTAAAAATTGTTAATTTTATTTACAGAAAATATGCACGCACCACCCCAGCGCAGTTGCGGTTGTATGTGGCCTTTTGCAAAGACCATCCCGAGCTCCTGCAGGGAATACACAGTTTTTATTGTGATTTATTAATACTATATACCTGTTTATTTGTTTGATTTTCACTTTGTTTTATTTATTTTGTTTAATTTTCACTTTATTTTGTTCAATTGCACTTTCGCTTTTTTATTTTTCAAAGTAAACATCAGCTGTTTTATATTGATGTTACCACATGTTACCACCTATTTTGGTGGTAACGGTGTTACCAGAAAACTTTTGCCCTCAGAATACCAAAAAGGAGTAAAAGTTGCTGAGTAAATTTGTTTGCCGGTAATAATAAAGTTATTACCATAGTAGAATAGACCTGTAAGTGCCATAGCCCCAAGCAGAGCACTATGTGTTAACAGTAAGGATGATGACAAAAGGTGCTCACTAAGGCCATAACCCCAATTAGCGTGCTCTTCAACTTTTTCCAAAAAACGAAGAACGAAACCCCATAGTGGCCTCAGCGACGGTACTTAATGAGTGAGAGATATGCTTCCATTGCCCGTTTACATCATTAGGTCGAAGATTGCTCTCCGATAGCAGGTGTGAGGGTCGATTGGAAAAATTATTAGCTCTCTGTGTCGTGCGCAGCTTCTCGACGTCAAACTTTTCATACGTTACTGTTCGTACTTTCTTCGCTGTTGTTGTTGTTGTTGTTGTTGTTGTAGAGAGGTGTAGCCCTGCCTAAATGTCAGACAGGGTCACCCCGAGTGTATTGCTCTTGGCCGGGTCGATATAAGAAAACGGCCCGGGTCGTTTCGGCACGATGGGTACAGCACAAGTACTGGTACCGTTCTCGTAGAACCGGCAATACAAGAAACTAGCCGTGAAGGCTATGTAGGTCATTTAGCGTTACCCAGGGTGCACCAACTGGGAGGCGACCTACTTTTACATAGCTGCACAGAGGCGTATTCGTATCTTGGCTGCAACAAGATAATGGTCAGAGTGATATTGGGAAAACTTATGGTACGCACGTCCGGAACGGTGGAGCTGTGTCTACCGTCGTTAATGACATGATTAATATGGTTTGTTGTTGTTTGATCAGGGGACAGCCAGGGGGCTTGGTGTATTCGTTTATGCTGGAACCTGGTACTACTGATGACCATATTGCGAGCAACGGCGAAGTCAATCAACCTAGTGCCGTTGGTGGATGTTATATCGTGGAGACTACATTTTCCAACTGTAGGACCAAAGACTCCTTCCTTGCCCACCTTGGCATTAAAGTCGCCGAGCACGATTTTGAATATCATGTTGGGGCAGCGATCATAAGTGTATTCAAGTTTATAGTAGAAGGAGTCCTTCTCTGCGGAGTCCTTCTGTGCATTTCCATGACACTCTGTTGACCACCAGGTCGAGCTCTGTCCGGTGAATGCCGTTTTGCATACCTGAACACCTCGCATTTCTGTAAAGGAGCCTCATCTTCTACGAAAGACAATGGTCACTCTGGCTCAATTACGCTCTGGATACTGTAGTAGATTAAAAACAACAACACCAATAACAACAACAACATCAACAAAAACAACAACAACAATATGCGATTGTTCTGGTATATGGGGTTTGGGCAGAGGTTGTATGTACTAAAGATCGAGAAGAGAAAATCGTGTTGCGTATTCATGAAAGGTTTAAAAACGACAGCACAGCCGAAGAAAGTTTTACTTGTTTGTTTTGATTTCAACAGTGTTTTGTATGTATTTTTTTTTTTTCTTTTTTTATCGAGTACGGGTAAGCTAGAAAAACCCCAGCAAACAATTGGAGTCATAAATGAGTCAGAAAGGAATCCTAAATATGAGCGCTTATGCTCTTTATGAGCTCATTTATGAGTCCGAAATGAATGTATTTCCCTTCCTGCAATGGTCGTCCGATATGAGCTAAATTTCATATATTATATGAGCCTGAATAGGGTTCATATATGACTCAATATACACGTAAAAATGCACTGAAAAAACACCAACAAACACTGTATGTATGTAGGTAAACGTACTTATGAGGCCAGGAAATATCTTGAACAGTTTGTAATAAAGGTGGCCAGCAATATTAAAATCGAAGTCCAAAAAGAAGTGTTATAGCAGGAACAGTCCGCACGTTAAAAACAAAAATGTTCAGAATTGAAATTTTATTTGAAATAAAAAAATTTTCAGAAACGAAATGTGAATATTTGTTCCAAAGCTGCTTTGTTCAATTAACACTGTTGACTCATATATGGTCATATTTCGGAGGGTCATATCTTATACATATTTTGGACCCATTTCGGACTCTCAAATTATGTGCGGCTCCTAGAATGTTTGAGGGGACCCTAAAAAAAATATTTGGGCCGATTTGTGCTGAACAAAAACTATACATTTAGATGCTACGGAGCCACGGTTATGACATAAAAATTTTAGACTGGGAGCAAGTGGGATACTATTACTTTTACTCTAAGAAATGTAAAAAATTTAAATGAAAATTTCGACATATTTTATGGGTCAACAAAAAGATGTAAATGACGACCTTTACATCAAAAAAATAGTACTTACTGTTCACCATCACAGATAAAAAGGCTTTCAACCAACTTTCGAGCTCGCAATAGAAACCTACAAGCCCAAGCGTTAGCATGTAATTAAGTAGCATAAAGTCGATAGAACTGGCACCAATTGTGCACCTGCCAAAGGGCAGGACTACACCTCGTTACAACAACAACAGCAACAACAACAACTACAACATGCCAGTTCTTCAAATCCTTATACGAGGGGTTTCATAACTTCCTCATATAACTCTGTTGGATTTTAGGGCCTAGCATGAATACTTCCAACATGAAAAATACCATTTTTATGTGAGGTTTCCGCACCTTTTCCCCTATCCCTCCTAATTCATCGATGGTTTCCAGTTTCTGTTCTAAAATTGGTTATGATGAACATATTTTGGAATTGATGGGTTCCCTGGTCCACTTCCCGGAAGTAAGAAATTGTGAATCTAAACCATTCTCGAATACATCGTTTTTTTTTTATTATTTATTTTGGTATTTGTTTCCTTTGGTATTTTTTCGATGTTTGTTGGGTGTTGCCCTTTTCAAATGTGTTTGAGATATATTTTTGTAAAATTAGTAAACAAAAAAGGTATTAGTTTCCTTTAGGGGTCAACTGCTAATAAATTAGCTAAAATTATGTGATATAGCTCAAAAGACGGGGATCGGCCTCAGGATCACGAATCCGGAAGCGCTTTTTTAATATTTTGCTTCTCTGCAGAGATATTTGCAATCAAAGTTTCAAGTTTTTATGTGGTTGTTGTAATTTTATTAGACTGTCCCTAAAAACGTGCAAAAAAACTCGCGCCGTGGCGGTAGCCACGGTTATGTCACACGTCCAGACTTGGGATGGCGTAGCCCAGCGTTATTTTTTATAACTCAGAAAGGTGTTTCGCACATAAATACCATGGATTCCGCCCCAATTTTGGTATCGGACCCGCGTCATTTTTCGGTTTTTTGACCATAACTTTTCACTAAAACAAAAAATTAAAAAAGCGCTTCTGGATTCGTGATCCTGAGGCCAAAACCCGTCTTTTGAGCTATATCACATAATTCTGGCTAATTTATTAGCAGTTGACCCCTAAAGGAAACAAATAGCTTTATTTTATCTTACCGTAAATCTGATATTCAGCTGTAAATTTATGAATAAGTTGGTGATAGTTCTTAGGCGGCTCCAATCTTTTTATAGGGAAGTTACAACCACTCTTGTGAAACATCATTTGCAAGTTTTTGATAGACGGCCAATTGGTGGAACAAATCCGATACATTTTGTAGTGTAGTGACACTAAGAAGTTTTTTTTTTTTTTTAAATCTGATTTATAAAAAAATTTTGTAAGCCTTGCATAATTCTAAACAATAAGGCGTACAATCACATGTAATAACATACTAAACGTAGCTGCGGTTATATGCATCCATAAAAAGGCCTAACCACATTATCAAGAGCAGTCGCGATTTAGTGCATACAAACAAGGCAAGGGCTTGCTGGCAACAGCTTGCTTTTTAGCGAATGGTGTTAGAGAGAGAGAGCGACGATGGAAGGGGACGGGTACCGAGTTGCCTGTGCTCGATCAACACGCTTTGTGTTGCCATTCTTCGGAGCTTCGTTATATTAGCTGCAATTTTAAATTGCAGAGTTTCTCAACTTTTTTTTTCAAATTCAGTCTAAATTATTAATAAGCAGCAGAAATTAGCTACTTAGCACAATAATTTATAAAAATTTGTGATAAAAACACAGCTTTTGATAAAAAAAAACTGCAACTCCTTGCTTGTGTAGGAAGAACATCAGCAACACTTCAACAACACCAAAAGACAATTGCTGATAAAAGAAACAAAAGTGGCCTCTGTATGAATGCAGACATTAAAACCATTGTGTATCAGTGATTGTGTATCAGTACACAACAAGGCGAATTCATTACAGATGGCATCTTCCCACCATATGTATAATTACTTATATTGTTGCTTCGTCTGACATTTTTAGCCACAAGAAGTGTGTGCATGCGTGTAGATCTGAATTCGGTCGAACACACCTGTATGAATTCGCCTTGGTACACAATGATTAAAACACAGCCATTAGCCCATAGTCATAACCGTACCCTGTTGTTGTTGTTGTTGTTAACAATGCATTGCCCTGTCTAGAGTGTATGATCATTCCGAAGATCTTCATCAAGCTCTTCTAAGGGGAGTCAAAGGAAACGTGCATTTTCAACAGGGTTTGTCCAGAGGGACAGAGGGGTTAGAAGAGTAGGTTCAGATGAACAATTGAAGAGATGTAGAGTATCATGGGGGGTCCTACCACATGCAGGGCATGTATTTAAGATTGTATCATTAAGTCTGGATAAGTAGGAGTTTAACCTTACACTATATCCAGACCTAAGCTGTGCCAAGGTCACTCTTGTCTCCCTTGGTAAGGTGCGTTCTTCTACAGCAATATCCGGTGGAGGACTGTTCAGAACGGGATTCACAGGTAGAGATCCGACAAAAGTGTCTACCGACTCGGTGTGGATGTCGGTTAGAGCCCTCTTATGATTCTGCAGGTCAAACGGCAAGGTAATATGATGCCGGATCTCTCATTATGTCTCTCGGGGGCGGATCTATGTCCAAAAGATGACGGTTTGGATGTGCTGGCTTGTGGCAGTTCAGAAGGAATTGCCTGCTCAGCATTTCCGCATGCTCTTTTACATTGAGTAGTTTTGCCTCCTGATGGAGGTGAGACTCGGAAGACATGAGGAGACATCCCGTAGCAGTTCCGATGGCAGTATTTTGGCAGGCTTGTAACTTCGTCCAGTTGGTGTTATGTACATTAGGCGACCATATGGGTGCAGCATAGTCAAAGACTGGTCGGCCAATGGCCTTATATGTAGTCAGCAACGTTTTTTTGTCTTTTCCCCAAGTACTGCCGGCAAGTGTCTTGAGGATCTTGTTGCGACCACGTTCCTTTGAGACCATTGCCGACACATGACCAGCAGATGAGAAAGTATTATCCAGTGTCACCCCTAATAACTTTGGGTGGCTGACAGTTGGTAGCTTAGTGCCATCAACGAAAATGTCTAATTCATTTCTCACCTGGTGCGTCCATGTCGTGAAAAGCGTCGCCGTTGATTTAGTCGGAGATATCGTCAGATCTCGCTCAGTGAAAAACCTGGAAAGGTCGCAGAGGTAACCGTTGATTTTCGCACAGAGTCCATCAGTATAGGGGCCCTTCCCCGTCGCCATTATTGTACAGTCGTCGGCATATGAAACGGCGGAGACGCCCTCTGGTGTTGGGGGCATCTTCGATAGATAGAAATTAAACAGTGTCGGGGATAGGACACCACCCTGTGGCACCCCCTGTCTAATACGTCTAGGTTTTGATGTTGCGTTTCTAAAGTTAACCGACGCCCGCCGTCCATTCAAGTAATTAGCGGTCCATCTCTTTAACCCATCAGGTATCCGTGTTTCCAACAGATCTTGTATGAGAGTGGCATGGTTGACTGTGTCAAAAGCTTTCGACAGGTCAAGTGCCACTAACACAGTCCTGTGATTTGGTTGGTTTTGATTTAGGCCGCTTTTTATTTGCGTTGTAATGGCATTGAGTGCGGTGGTGGTGCTGTGCAGCTTACGGAAGCCATGTTGATGACTAGCCAGGTGCAGATTTGCAGTATAATACGGGAGCAAAATGGACTCTGGCGTCTTCACTATCGGTGACAAAAGTGATATAGGGCGATATGAATCTTCTATGTTTGCCGGTTTTCTAGGTTTTAGTAATGGAACCACTCTCGCCTTTTTCCATATTTCAGGAATGACGAAAGTGTTCAGTGAAAGACTGAATAGAGCCGCTAAGTATTTGTGTCCCTCCTGGCCTAGATGTTTCAGCATCTTCATGGCAATGCCGTCGGGGCCGATGGATTTTGAGGGCATAGCCTGTCTGATGGCTTCCCTGACCTCTGAGGCAGTGATGACAATGGGCGTATTTTGGTTTTTATATTTACGCGCCTGTAGCATGGTTCTACGTTTAGCTCTATCGGGCGGGGAATGTAGTACAAATTGTCTACAGAAGGAGTTCGCACATCCCCTAGGGTCTTTCTTCACCCTGCCACCGAAAGTAATATCTACTTTATCCTTGTGTTGCGTTGGATTAGATAGAGCTTTGACCGTAGTCCATAATTTGCCAACACCATCAGAGAGGTTGCATTGCTCTAGGTGTTGTTTCCATTTGGCCAGTTTATATTTATCGACCAACCTACGAATTTCCGCGTTGAGATCCTTTATACAGGGGTCTGCGGGATTGAGACTTCGCACTTCATCTCTTTCTCTAGCCATGGCCGCTGCCTCCGCGGGGAAATTTGGTCTTATTTGAGATATTCGACCTGCAGGAATGAAGCGTTTAGAGGCCAAGTCAATGATGTTGCGGAAGTCTCGTTCGCCTTTGCGTACGTCCGTAGGAATGGATAGAGCAGCCAAGGATTCGGCCTTATATGTCTGAAAACTGTCCCAGTCCGCCTGGGTAAAGTTAATATATGTACCATGCTCAGGTGTAATAAAGTCCGTCGGTCGTTCGATGGTAATGACTATTGGGAGATGGTCAGACGCCAACGTGAGTATGGGTCGCCAATTGGTGTTGTTCAATAGTCCTGCACTTACGATGGAAATATCTCGCGAACTATAGCAGTTACCCGATACTCTCGTTGGGGCGTCTCCGTTCAATGTACAGAAAGCCGTATCATCTACTATTTCTGCAAGTACATGCCCCCTATTTTCTGCTGGCAAGTTTGAGTGCCACATGTCGTGGTGCGCATTGAAGTCGCCCAGGATCACGCGGTTATCTCCTCGTAATAGCAAGCTAATGTCGGGGTAATAACCGGTGGGGCAACCTGAGACAGGGGGTATGTAGATGTTAATGATTTGCAGATCGACTTCTCCTGTACGGATGGTAATACCTTGGCTTTCTAAGATATCATCCGTTCCTTCGATGTCGGTGTGATGTAGAAACAGGGAGAGACTGGTGCTCGGAGTTGCTCATGTCTAAACTGCTCCGGTGGGAGCGAGAGTGTTGAGCTGCTGCGCGTGATGTTGACGCCATAAGGCACGAGCAACAGTCTGGAGTTTGTGTGGGGTATAGCAGAAGTGCTGCTAGTCGTTAAGACATTATTATTATTACTATTAGTATTGCTACTAGAAAGTGGCGGTAAGGGTGCGCTTGAACGGCGCTTACCGCGGGACGCCCGAGGGCGCAAACAACAAGGGGCCACGAAAGTACTAAAGAAAGTACGGGGTCTGTGGATGTTAAGGTTAAGCCCTGAATATACAGATTTATGTAGCCATCTCTTACACGAGAAGCATTGCACAGAATGCGACCGTTTAATATATATCTTTTTGCAACAGACACTGCATATCCATTCTTTTGGTCCGGGGTTCGGCTTAACGCCCACCCGTAACAATAGAATATCTTGCAGCCCTGCTGCAAGGGGGGAGGATGATAGTTTCGGAATGGGACAAAACATACTAAACAGGGTTACATTGATAGTGATAGTCCTTGGCCGAGGTAAAACCCCGGGTGGTTCCACTGCGCAGAGGTCCATGGCGATGTCCTGGGTTTTCTGCTCTGAGAAGTGACTGTACATAGGGAACCGTACCCTAAGCACTTATGGGTCAGTTACATAAAGCCTTATTTTGACTTTACCTCAAACTTTGACTTTGACAGAAAAGTTCAGTATACGTATTTAAACGAAGCATGGCGAATTGGAGACCTCAAAGTTGAAGCAAGGTTAAAATATGGCAAACTTTCAAATTTTGCTTGCTGTGCTTGCTTTGACAATCAGATGTTGATGAATTTGCTTTAATTAAAGAATAAAAAGTTGGAGGAAATAATAAATAATTAATTTTTTCCCTATTAAATTAATAAATTAACCAAAACACTCTGAATGCAAAGAAATATATAACGAAAACAAATGTATACAAGAAGCGTCAAGGCGTTCATTGTAGCATACCTCTAAAGTTGGACGCAAAGTTTTGAGGTAGCGAGGTTAACAAAGCTTTATGTATTCGACCCTTTAGGGCCACTTGCATAAAGGCAGATAACGACTAATCAGGTGATTAACTTGACAGCTAACCATACAAAATACGTCAATTAAACTCCGATTAGTCGTTATCGGTGTAGGGTGTTTTACTTTGTTTGTTTTTTCAACGCGGTTACCACCAATCCTGTTGCCTCCACCAGTGGTCTTGCCATTCAGCGCATAGCGTCTGGTGAGCCCATGGCCGGGGGCTGCAGAGGTAATGGCGGTGCTAGCGATAGGGCCAAGGACTGTGCGCCTAGGCAAGCCATGAAGGCCAGCCACCAGGATAAGCGGTCTGCAGCCCGAATCCTCTACAGGAACGCGACCTCATCGACAAGGGAGGAAGATGTTTCGGCGGGGGTTTGGGCGAAGGTCCAGCGGGACCTTGCGTGGGCTCGACAAATAGTTCCGGACTTCAAACTGGAGCTATATGGCGCGAACAAAAGGGAAACCTCCAAGCGCAACCGCTCTGTGGAGGAGACTGCCCTAACGGCACCGAAAAGGGTCAAAACACAGGGAGGCCAGATGAGGTCTTTCGCCGATGTAGCCAAGGATCGGAAGATCATTGGCGTTATTGATGAAAGCAACGTGAACGGTAGGATCCCGAAGCAGCAGTGGAAGTGGATCGAGGCCGCGCTTGCTAAGGTTGCCGTCCAGGTGAAAAGGGAGAACCCTGGGCCACCACCAACCTACACTGATGCAGGATGGTATCAGGGAAATGTCAGGCTCATTGCCTGTGAGGATGCGAGGTCCGATGACCTTTATAAGATCGGTGTGCAGCGAATAGGGGAGGTGTACCCCGGCGCGCGCCTCAAAGCTGTGGATGCATGTGAAATTCCGCAGCGACCAAGAGCTAGTGTTTGGGTTCCAGTGACGCCAACGGAACCAGCGGAAATCCTGGACCAACTGCAGGAGTTCAACCCGGGTCTACCGACCCATAACTGGAAAGTGGCCAGCGTGGAAAAGGTAGCTGGGATAGCAACCATGCAGATTGTTCTGCTGTTGGATAAAGCTAGCATCGAGGCCTTGGACCGATGCGATTATCGGGTAAGCTACGGCTACACAAATATCAACCTGAAGGTTTATAAGGCTGACGCCGAAGCGTTGGCAAGCTTCTCGTCGTCTGCGGAGGTGGATCATCCCCCCAGCGATAACGATATGGAAGTAGAAGAGGATGAGTCGGATGTGCGGAGTGGCTATGCCTCGTCCAGCTCGGAACGCAGCCTGGCTCTCAGGAGGCTGTACTCCGAGAGTCAGCTTCTGAGCGGTGACGACTCGGACACGACGCTCACGGAGGAGAGTGTAAGGAAGCAAGATGATGAGGGTCCTCCAAATCAACCTTCATCACAGTAAAGCAGCGTCAGCTGCACATCTACTCCAACTTTCTGCAGGTGGATTAGATATTATCCTAATCCAGGAGGCGTGGATCACTGCAAATAGGATCTGTGGCTTGACGAGTCCAACTTACAAGCTCTACAGCGCTCAAAACAAGGGTAAGCCTCGTACGTGTATTTTAGCCAAATCTAGTATTAACGCTTTTCTTCTACCCCAATTTAGTGACGGAGATCTGACAGCGATAAGCGTCGAGGGGTTGGGCAGAAGCTGCAGATTTGCTTCTTTCTATCTGGCCTCACGAAGGTTCACTACCACCACACAACTTCAGGGAGCTCGTGAGTTCTACCAGTCCACGAGACAACCTAATGGTGCTTGGAGGCGATGCGAATGCCCATCACACACGGTACCAGTACTTGTGCTGTACCCATCGTGCCGAAACGACCCGGGCCGTTTTCTTATACCGACCCGGCCAAGAGCAATACACTCGGGGTGACCCTGTCTGACATTTAGGCAGGGCTACACCTCGCTACAACAACAACAACCGAGGTGAGTCACTATATAACTACTTATTAGGTACTAATCTATGTATATGCAATAGGGGAAATGACCCCACTTTCATAACAAGGAACCGCGAAGAGGTCCTCGACATAACATTGGTCACTGATTCTTTCAGTGACCTCATAGAATCATGGATGGTCTTAAAAGAACACTCCTTCTCAGACCATAGGTATACTAGTTTCTCAATAACAAATATGCACGCAAGTCCAAAATATTTACAAAATATAAAAAAGACAAACTGGGGCTACTACAAGAAGCTTATTGATAGAAACTTATAATAAAAAAAGATGGCTACACCTAGAAATGGCAATGAACTAGACGAGCTAGTCAGCACCTTTAATAAAGAATGCAAGATTGCTTTCGATAAAGCTTGTCCGATCAAGAAAGTAACAGAAACCCATAAGCCACCTTGGTGGTCGTCAGATCTAGATAGATCCAGAGAGGCATGTAGGGCTGCCTTTAATAAAGCCAAACAGGAGGGCCGCGAACTATCCTGGGCTCTTTACAAAACTATGTTAAGTACATACAAGCAGTGAAATTGAATCTACATCTGTTGCCGCGCGCCTGAGGAGAGTGCTCTCAAAATCGCCGGCAACACTAAGCCACGTCCAAATGCCAGATGGGCAGTGGACTGATTCGACGACGGATACCATGAATCTGCTCCTGGATACACACTTCCCGACATTCACAGACATGTCTACTACTACGATCGCTGGAGGGATACCCTCCGATCAAATTATAAAGGAAATCACCGATGAGTAAAAGTTAGACTGGGCTTTATCTACCTTCAAGCCCAATAAGTCGCCAGGACCGGACGGAATATTCCCGGCCCAGCGACAACAAACATCCGATCTTTTTAAGCCTTGGTTGAAAACTATGTTTATAAGTTGTCTAAGGCTTGACTACATACCCACTTCATGGAGAGAGGTTAAGGTAGTTTTTATCCCCAAATGGGAAACCATCTCATACTAAACCAAACGATTTTAGTCCTATAAGCCTATCTTCGTTTCTTCTTAAAACGCTAGAAAGACTTCTGGAGGACTATGTCAGACGATCGATAGACTCAACTCATCTTTCGCCGGCTCAACATTCCTACAGTAAAGGTAGATCAACCGACACTGCCTTGCATTCCCTGGTATCTGTTATAGAAAAGTCGCTTAACCAAAAGGAGTACACATTGGTTTTCCTTGATATAGCAGGCGCTTTCAATAACGTCTTTCCGGATGCTATGACCTCGGCAGGTCGATACCTGTCTTGTTTCGTTTATTCGTAAGTTGCTTACCAGTAGACGGATTACAACCGAGCTAGGTGGAAACTCGATTCATAGACTCGTTAACAGAGGTACCCCCCAAGGAGGTGTTCTCTCACCACTACTTTGGGTAGTTGCCGTAAACCAACTTCTACGCCTCATGGAAGCGGAAGGCCACCAAGTGATCGCGTACGCCGATGATATCTGCGTTTTTATACAGGGAAAATTCCCTCAAACTCTCTGCAATTTGATGGAAACGATCTTATCCAAAATATGTGACTGGGCAAAGTCGTCAGGTCTGGGGGTTAACCCCGAGAAACCCGAACTAGTCCTCTTCACTAGAAGGTACAAAATACCTAACCTTACACCACCAAAAATTGGAAACACGACCTTGACATTCAGTGACAAAGTCAAGTATCTAGGAGTTATTCTGGACAGGAAATTACTCTGGAATGACAACATAACAGAACGAGTAAAAAAAGCAACGTGTGCGTTGTTCACATGTAAGAGAGCAATTCGTGTTTCATGGGGGTTTTCTCCCAAGGTAGTACACTGGATCTACACAGCCATTGTTCGCCCGATTCTACTCTACGGAGTGTTGGTCTGGTGGCCTGCACTGACCAAGAACACGTACCTCAAGCAGCTCCAAAGGAGTTCAGAACTCTACATAACAGGGGCCCTTGGGTCCACTCCGACAGAAGCACTCAACACTATGTTGTATCTACCACCGCTCGATTTGGTGGCGAAAGAAGTAGCCGTGATCACAGCTTTGCGAATAAGGGAGACCGGCGTCTGGATAAATGGACAAAGTGGGCACGCCACAATCTTGGGCACTCACGCTCCTGTTAACATACCACCATATACTGACTACTGCGCGTCAAATAACGTGTTTGTCAGAAACTACGAGGTGTTAATACCGACAAGACAGGAATGGGACAACAGATCACATTCTGTTCGAGCAGCTGTTAATATTTGCATGGCTCCAAGCTTGAGGGGTAGGTGAGGGGAGGTATCTTTTCACCGGACCTGGGACTGGAGATCTCCTTCCGCCTCCCCGACCACTGTAGCGTGTACCAAGCGGAAATGCTGGCAATACACGGTGCTGTGAAAAGTTTGGCGTCCATGCCGCAAAATGACAAACGGATTTACATCTTCTCAGACAGTCAGGCCGCACTTAGAGCCTTGAACTCATGCGTCGACAATGCAAAGTCGTTAACTGAATGTCGCAGATCTCTCAATGAGATGGCTCAGCACTTCAGTATTAGCCTTATTTGGGTACCTGGGCACAGGAAGATCGAAGGTAACTGCAGAGCGGACGAGCTGGCCAGACGAGGTACCACCACCCATCTCCTTCCAGGAAATAGTTCGGTAGGCATACCCATGGCCTCTTTTAAATTTAGTGTCAGCACAAATACCATGAAAATAGCGAATATGCTCTGGTCAGGGCTCTCATCATGCGTAATATCAAGGCTGACCTGGCCTTACAACAAGGGACGTACAAATTCCTTGCTGTCTCTTAATAAATCTCATCCCTAGTAAGGGTTCTAACAGGACATTGTTTAATGTTTAATGATTACTGTCGCAGCTGCGGTGTCATTGTCCCACGCTCTGCAGACGACGGTTGGCTAGCCTTGGCCAACCATTTCTCGTCGACCTCACTGAGGTATCCATCATGGAAGTAAAGGCGTTATCCAAATTCATTGGCTCCACGAAGTGGTTTGATCCCCTGCCTTGGGTGTGAGTTTGTTTTCCTTGGCGTCGACGGTAGCATGACCGTGGGCAGGTCCTTTACATCCTTTTGGTGGTCTTTGAACTCGTTTAGCGGTGCCGTATCATGGCACCGCATCGAGTGTTTTGATCTCCTTAGGTTTTTTTCGGGTCGGCACAGATGACTAACTCACTTTGAAATTTTCCTATGATATCACACTTGTTATTAACCACAGTGTCAATCAGGTGTTAAACTCGTTTTGGAATTTTGACGTCTATGCAGAAGAGTCTACACTTGTATTGATACATAATGATTGCAATGTCATAGGAGTGGACCCCCTACTCCATGACTCAATAAGTATGGTTGTATTGACAGCTGTGGCTAACTGTTCTTTCATGCACAGTTGATTTTTTATCACTCAAACTATCACCCTTTTTGTTTTCTTGTTTACATTCTTTGCAAGTTCGTGGAAAAGCTACGGAATTCGTTTGCATGTTTTAATGGGTTTTAGTTAATTTTTTTAGAAAAATATAGTTGTGAAAAGAAATTTTGTGAGTGCTTTGTGATAATCTCTTTAGAAAATGTGGAAAAACAAGTAAAAAACCAGGAAAAATAAGTATAAGTATCGTTTGCTCACGTGTTTTTATGCGTTTGTTGTTTTGCCACTGCTTTTGACACAAAAATTCGGGCCAAAACGGTAATTTCGTATTCTGTTTTGGGCTGCGATTACCATTCAATCATTTTGCCATGCACTACTCCAACCTTCGCTTTGTTTATGCAACTCCATGGAGTACCTACAGTGAGATTACTTTGCAATGTACTCCAATGTTGTTATGCCTTGGAGTATATTCTGTCAGAGCGAAAAAAAATCGAATGGCGGCGATATACCAACAGGTTATCATAACCTCTAACTTGAATTTTTAGCCGAGCTTCTTTTTCAAACTTGTGGTGTGTTGCTTTTAAGTTTTTCCTACAAATTGGCGGGACCTACAGTTTTTTGCCGACTCCGAACGGCACTTGCAAAGCAAATGAATTTTTTGCTGAGAAGCTTCTCATGGCAGAAATACACCCGGAGAGTTTGCCAAACTACACCCGAGGAGCGACCCCGTTTTAGAAAAATTCTTTTTCCTAATCATTTTTGATGTTACTTGTGCCGGGCATCGAACCGCCACGACTTGGTGTAGAAGGCCGAACACTTAACCGCTACACCACGGCGGTGTAGATAGTGTCGTGATTTTCATCTATAAGGCACGAGCAATGATCGGCTTTCAAAAAGCTGAAGGTGGTCCGAGAGGTATACAAGGGATTACTATTGGAGTACTCCATAAAATGGAACACATAATCCAATCGCTTCCATCAACAGCTGCACCGCTTTTATGTGAACTCTAGGAACTGAAGCGGTGAGCTCTGTTGGTTTTAAATTGTTGATTTAGCTTGTGATTGATGTTTTTGTTTCCTTTTGTAGCTCTATAATTTTTTTAAAACATAAACAATAAATGAATTGGCGTTTTTTGAATCAAATTGAAATATTTGATCGATTTTTCATCGTTATGACAAATTTAAGGGTCAAATACATAAAGCTTTGTTAACCTCGCCTGACATTTGCAACCTCAAAACTTTGCGCTGAACTTCAGAGGTATGCTACAATGGACACTTTGACGCTTCTCTTTTATACATTTATTTTCGTTATTTATTTCTTCGCATTCAGAGTGTTTTGGTAAATTTAATAATTTAATAGAGAAAAAATGAATTTATTATCATTTCCTCTAAATTTTAATTCTTAAATTAAAGCAAAGTCATCGACCTCTGATCGTCAAAGCAAGCAAAATTTGAAGCTGATGATACAATGTAAGCTTGCTTTGCTTGCCTTGCTTGCCTAGGCTTACCTTGCTTTCTTTCGAAAGCTTCTATGGCCAAATAGAAGCGACAAAAGTTGTCAAAAATAGAGGATGAGACAAACTAGACAACAACAAGACAAACAGTGAAGCGTGCAAAGCACTGTCAAATAGAGATTTGGGCTATTCGACGCTTTGAAGCGTTTCAAGCAAGCAAAGTGAGACGCCACTGGGCCAACTTTCATACATTTCAGTAGAGTTCAAAAGAATTTTGACATTTCTCGACACAAAGCCAGCAAAGCAAGCGTGCATTGGGCCATCACCTTGAAACCTCAACTACATAAAGGTCTCCACTTTGCCATGCTTGGTTTAAATACGTATACTGAACTTTTCTGTCAAAGTCAAAGTTTGAGGTAAAGCCAAAATAAAGCTTTATGTAACTGACCCTTTGTTACCCTCACCTGACATTTGCAGCCTCAAAACTTTGCGCTCAACTTCAGAGGTATGCTACAATAAATGCTTTGACGCCTCTCTTTTATACATTTGTTTTCGTTATTTATTTCTTTGCATTCAGAATATTTTGGTAAATTTGTTAATTTAATAGAGAAAAAATGAATTAATTATTATTTCCACCAAGTTTTAATTCTTAAATTAAAGCAAAATCATCAACACCTGATTGTCAAAGCAAGCAAAACTTGAGAGTTTGCCAAATTTCAACCTTGCTTTAACTTTGACGTTTCCCATTTGCCATGTTTCGTTGAAACACGTATATTGAACTTATCTGTCAAAGCCAAAGCCCGAGGTAAAGTTTTATGTAGCTGACCCTTTAAGGATAATTTACACGGGTCGAAATCTTGGTCGATTTTTGTCGAACCATTTGTGTTCAACCCTTAAATACAAGGTGAAGATCGATCGAATTGCTGTTTACACGGGTCGATTCCATAAAAAATCGAACCGTGTAAAAAAGCCTTTACGGTGGGAAAAAATGGTTAGGCCAATTCTAAACAATTTATATTTTGCGGATTTTCTCACTCTCATATAATTTGTGATCAAAAATGAATGAAAAAGGTGAAACGGTTTGCACCGATTCACTAGTGAAAATTTGTTTAGAATTAGCATGGGTGACGAACAATTGCCACCGTCATGACGGCCGCTATGCTTGAATGCTTGCCGCTTTATTACAATTCGGTGAACTTCACAGTCTTCTTAGTTCACTCGCGATTACTTTTATATGACAGTCAGGCCGATTCTAAACAATTTCTCACTTTGCGGGTTTTCTCACTCTCATATAATTTGTGAGCAAAAATGTATGAAAAGGTGAAACGGTTTGCACCGATTCACTAGTGAAAAATCGTTTAGAATTGGCATGAGTATTTTTTCAACGTACTTCACCGCTATGTAACGACCGCTATATAGCGTCACCGCTCTCGAGGAAAGTTACAGCGAGTTGCCTAATGCCCATTCATGAATAAACAAACTACGTGCATATGGTTATTCAATTACACATGCATATATTTTGTTTATTCACCACTTTACATTTTCCATTATTTATTTCGCACTTTTTACGCGAATAACCAAAATAAAACATTATTTTAAAAACCCGCCATGACTTGGCAACAACAAGGCCATTGAAATGTTGTTGTTGTTGTAGCGAGGTGTAGCCCTGCCTAAATGTCAGACAAGGTCACCCCGAGTGTATTGCTCTTGGCCGGGTCGATATAAGAAAACGGCCCGGGTTGTTTCGGCACGATGGGTACAGCACAAGTACTGGTACCGTTCTCGTAGAACCGGCAATACAAGAAACTAGCCGTGTAGGCCATGTAGGTCATTTAGCGTTACCCAGGGTGCACCAACTGGGAGGCGACCTACTTTTACACCCCTATTGAAATAGTTGTGTTCACAGCGAGGAGTTGCTTTTGGTTATTTTCACGAACAAACTATGTTATTGTTTTTTCACTGCACTTAGTTTGTTTACCTTTTTTACTGGTTCACTGCACATTTTGTTCAAAATATTATATATTATTCATATTTTGTTCATAATATTATATATTATACATGTATAGATACTGTACATATATCAAAAACACAGCACATAAAACCAACACAACACGCAACAAACAATGGTACTTATAACAAACTAACAACTTGAGCTATTAGAGAGTCATAGGTGTTGCCAGACATGTGTTAATGAAGACATATATTTCTTAAGGGGCGTCCATAAATTACATGTTTTAAAATTGGGGAAATGGACCCCAGTACAATAAAATCTCACTTGAAAATAACCTAAAGGGAGAGGGAGGTTAAAACACTTGCAAATTACGCATTGTACTTTTGAGTATAAATTAATGGATTTCAATATAGCAATGAACACATTCTACATACAATGGATTGAAAGCGCCATTGCTTTTTTTTGTACTGGATGAAAAAACGCTGTTTTATTATATGCAAAAGCGCCGTGATTAAAAAAAAAATTTTTTCCTTTCCCGGTTATGGAAAAGCGCCGCAGTCGAAAATTTTTAATAAAACATCGCGCGAATTTTTATTAAAAATTTTCTTTTTTTTAAATAAACCCAATAGTACAGTATTCTGGGTTAGGAAAAGCGCCGCAGTCGAAAATTTATTTTATTTATTTTTAATAAACACAAAGGTTTCTCGTCATCATTAACACTTGTATAATTATAGTTTAGTTATAACTACTTGATGGGTTAGTTATAACTACTTTGTGGGTTAGTTATAACTACTTGATGGGTTAGTTATAACTACTTTGCGGGTTAGTTAATAGCTAGTTATTTGCCTAGTCCTCATGTGTTAGTTAAACCTAGTTTATGGGTTTGTTATAACTACTTTAGGAGTTAGTTATAACTACTTGAAGGGGTAAGTTATAGCTTCATGATGGGTTAATTGTAACTACTTTGTGGGTTAGTTTAACTTGTTTTCTTTTTCATTTAATTAACACAAGTTATAGCTACTTTAGAGGTTAGTTATAACTACTTATGGGTTAATTATAACTACTTTACGAGTTAGTTATAACTACTTGATGGGTTAGTTATAACTCCTTGATTTGTTAGTTATAACTACTTCATGGGTTAGTTATAACTACCTGATAGCGCTTTCGGTTGTAAATCGCGTGATTTTTATTCCAAATTTTCTTTATTTTTATGGTAATAAATGGAAATTGTTTTCTAATAATTTATTGGCTGTTAGTTATAACCACTTCATAGGTTATTGTTATCCGAAAGTGGGGATACTCTCATAATAAACACCTCTAACTACTTTATGCGTTAGTCATAACTAGTTTATGGGTTAATGAAACCTAAAAGAGCAGCTTTTATTTTATAAACCTTTGGGTTAGTTTTATAACTACTTTATCGTTTTTTGGTACATAATTGTTTGTTAGTTACCACTTCTTCCATGTTAGACACTATTTTGTAGAAGTTTAAGAGATACAAATTACCTGATTCGGTTTGAGTCATTTTAAATGAATAATTTTTAACAATATAACTTGTTAAACACTGCATACAACTTTTAAAGCGAGTAAGCAAAAGTCCTGTTAGTATCAACAGCTCTAACTAATGAAAATATCCAGTGGCGGTAGTCTCAATGCATACAGTTAGCAAGAAGTGCGAATTGTATTATCTGTTATAGGTATTAACACAAAGGGGATTTTACATAAACGCTTGTATAATTTTTATAATATTTCCTAAAGTTATAAGAAGTCATAAAAAATACGACGATAATTCGGTTTTGTACAATAAACATTTTTTGAAGATCTGGCAATGCCTTTTTGATCGTACTCGATAAACATATGAACGAGGAACAATTAGTTCAAGTTGAGCTCTCGCTACGAGGCTCTTTAGTTTTGTGTGTAAAATAAATAAAAGTTGTAATCATTGTATCCCTTATATAGTAGCGCAAGTAGCAAAAAAAACACACCAATACACACGCACAGCATATTCCCCATAGGCACAGAAAAATATTTTCTCAAACGTTTGGAAAATAATGAGGGTCACTAATGTACCACGATTTGGACAAAATTTATTTTAGGGAATGGTAGAGGGGGTCGTATGTATAAAAACTGTGAAGGTAGAAACTGCCGGACATTTATAATATAATTTTTATATTTAATTATACCTCAAGTTAATACTCATTTAGCAAAAAAGTTGATCTGCTACTGGTAGTTTATCGCTAAATCGAAAATTAATTTATTGATTAATTGATATTTAGTTTTCAAAAAGTGAGAATGACGTTGAAGGTTTCATCTCAAATGCGTTTCAGGTTGATATCAAACAAAATGGCTTATTGGGCTTCATACTATTTCTTCATTCCATTGCATTTGGAGTCACTCAGCCAGTGCCTTCCACTCAAATTCGCAAGTAGAAGAAAATAAGTTGCCAAACTATAGTAGGGATAAACAATGGTTGTAATTGTGAAATAAAAACCCGGCAAACCAGATACCGGCTAGCAACCAAGTTAAATAGTTGGTTTCATTAATTTTTCATACGGTTACCAAAGTAGCTAATTTTGTTCAGGGCGTGTGAAAATTTTAACCATATATATACTTTGCCTCTCCCTTGCACTTGAATTTTCCATTTGCTATAAAGTATACCTGCACTCTTCAAAATAAAAAATTTCCCTTTCAAACTCTGGCTAATGTTTTGGTTAAAATGTAGTTAACAGCCATTTGTTAAAGTCGTCAATGTTTTGGCTAACATGTTGTTAATAGTAGTTGTTGACATGGTTATGGAAACTGCTAACATGTGGCTAACATTATGTTATGAAACAGTAAATGTTTTGGTTAACAAGCTGTTAAAATTATTCTTTGAATAAGTCAACATAACATAACATATGTAGTTGAATCGGTTACCGAACCAGCTAACTTTTTTCCACGTTTTTAGGGACAGCCTAATAAAATTACAACAACCACATGAAAACTTGAAAATTTGATTGCAAAGATTTCTTCATGGAAGCAAAATATTAAAAAAGCGCTTCCAGATTCCTGATCCTGAGCTATATCACATAATTTTAGCTAATTTATTAGCAGTTGACCTTTAAAGGAAACAAATACAGAAAGGTGTTTCGCACATAAATACCACCGCCCCAATTTTGGTATCGGACCCGGGTCATTTTTCGGGTTTCTGACCATAACTTTTCACTAAAACAAAAATTAAAAAAAGCACTTCCGGATTCGCGATCCTTAATCTCTTAGCTAATTTATTAGCAGTTGACCTTAAAGGAAACAAATACCTGCCAAAGCATTTGAGGCTGCAAGTCCACCTTTGCATAAAATGGATTATTAAGAATTACCGAATTTAGGCGTAGCGCAGTTCTCCACTGCATAAGAAGTCGCATCCGCAAGCGCCACGACTAAATACGGAATTTTTTAAAAAGCCGTTTCATGCAAATGTGGACTTGCAGTTTGAAATGCTTTATGTATGATGATACGACCCCGTCGTAGTGATTGTGGCGATGTTTCCTTAATTTTTCGACCCGACTTCAAAAGGCGCAGCCACTACCATCTGAATTTCTCGGAATCATCGAACTTTCCTTTTGCATTTCCTACGCTGTATCTCCCGCCATCACTTGTATACGGGCATGCATAAAAAAAGGGGAAATTTCTATTAAAAATGCAAATAAAAAAAATATTTTACGCTTACCTTTTTTCATGAAAAAATTTGACAAATAATAATTAATTTATGAAAGCTGCAGATTGTCAATTTTTGGGATATTTTCTTATGCTGTTTCATCCGCACTCATAATATTAGGCATAGTACAAAATCAACAATGTTTTCTCTTTTTGGCAGATCGTTTGCACATTAACCCTAAAACGGGCTTTTGGTATTTGAAGGCCCACATTTTAATTTAATTCAGAACAACTTTTTTTGCTTGCTTAAGGTTAACATAATTTTGGGAAATTTGTCAAATGAAAAATGTGTGTGTTTGCAATGCGGTTAGCAGTGGTTTGCAGGGAAGGTGTTATAAAACAAAATATACTAAAGAAAAATGTGAAATGGTGAATAAACAAAATAAGTACATGTGTAATTGAATAAACATATGCACATATTTTGTTTATTCATGTATTCACTTCAGCAGTTGCAACTCGCTGTAACTGCAAGTAATATAAAGGCATTGTTGTTGCCTAGTGATTCCGGTGATGGCGGTTTTTTTTAAGATAATAATTTTTGGGATTGATGCTATTTACTCGCGTTTGAAATAAAAAATAAGCAGTGCGGGTGATAAAAGAAGCCATGTTCTCAAATTTAAAAAGAATTTTATGTGTGTGATTTTAGGGAAATCTAGTTAAATGAGTAATTTTGTATTAGTGAAATAGCAACTTTAAGTGCTATTTTCTTATAAAATATAAGCCGCCGATCTGAAATGAAAGAAATCGGGACCGTACATTATTGGAAAGTCAACCCCAGGTTAGAATTGTGGTGACGTAACCCATTGTGTATCAATACCAAGTGTAAACTCTTCTGCATAGACGTCAAAATTCCAAAATGAGTTTAACACCTGTTTGAGATTGTGGTTAATAACAAGTGTGATATCATAGACATAGTCGTGAAAACTTCAAAGTGAGTTTAGTCACCTGTTTTTAATTTCCTTTTTTGTCTCACTTCTTTCCATCTTCCCATCTCTTTCTACCATTAGGTAAAAGATAGGAGACCGCCATGTTGATGTGTGCAGGATGTTAAACAACGCCATTTGCTTTTCTGTTATTCTGTGCTGGCGACATTTTAATATGTGCAGGATGTAAACAAAGCGACATTTTAATGTGTGTTGTCAAAAGAAGAGTTCACACTTGGTATTGATACACAATCAAAGAGAATATATCAACAAGAGCCGTTACTCGTTATAAATGCAAGGAAAAAGATGGATGCCGTTTTCTTTCAGGGTTTCGGTAATTTTGTTTTCCTCAGTTTTGTAAATTCGACAGCTGGTAAATTTTTGTTTCGACTCTTGTGTAATTTCATTTCTCGTCTATTTTCTTTTACACATTTTGTTTTGATTAGACAATAACATATTTATATCGAAATTACTGAAACCCTGAAAGAAAACGGCATCCATCTTTTTCGTTGCTTTCATAACGAGTGGTGGCTCTTGTTGATATATTCTCTTTGACACAATGACGTTACCGGTCATCCGTCTAGTAGGTAGTCAGTATCGATACTTTTGACAATTGGGTACTGTCGATACTTTTCATTATCGAGTACTGAGTACTTTTGGAATCGATACTGCCCAACACTAGTTAGCAGGGTCTTTTAATTAATGGGGTCTTTTAGTTAATGGAAAATTAATTAATTCAAAATGTCGTCATTTAAGCGGGGGAGACAGCCCAAGATGACAACACAAGCTCTATTAGATTTTGATTTGGGAGAAAGTTCGTCTGATAGTGATTTTCGAATTGAAGATCATGATAGCGAAGAAGAGGATCAAGATAGCAACGATGAAGCGAATTCTTCTGAGAACAGCGAAGATGTCGCCAGTGAATCTGGAGATTTGTCTTCGGAGAATGAAAGTGTTAATTCCAATACAAGTTTTAAACAATCTCTTTTGCAAGATAATTCTGAGTTGCAGCAGAATGTTAAGACGGATATCCTTGGAACTCTGCAAAAGCTAGACACTTACAAGAGTTTCGAACCAAAAGTACCAATAAAACCAATTTGTTGTGTTTGTTTAGGTGACCGAAGTGATGATTCTAATGAAATTATTGAATGTGATGGATGTGGAGTGTCTGTACATGAAGGCTGCTATGGCGTTAACGATAATGTCAGCATATCAAGCACAAATTCTACATGCTCAACAGAGCCATGGTTTTGTGAAGCCTGTCGTGCCAGTGTTTCAGAACCACTATGTGAGTTGTGCCCCAACAAAGGTGGAATATATAAAGAAACTGATGTAGGCAAATGGGTTCATTTAATTTGCGCTCTATACATTCCTGGAGTTGCCTTCGGGGAAGTTGACCAACTATCGTCGGTTACGTTGTTCGAAATGCAATACAGTAAATGGGGTGCCAAAGTGTGCTCCCTTTGTGAAAATCCTCGATTCGCAAGAACGGGAGTCTGCATTGGATGTGACGCTGGTATGTGTAAGACATACTTTCATGTAACTTGCGCTCAAGTAGCTGGATTTTTAACTGAAGCACATCATGAAGAAGCGGAGGCGGCTGATCCTTTTTTTGCACACTGCAAAGTACATTCTGAAAAGGAAATGATTAAAAGACGGAAAAGAAATTATCATAATCTACGTTTAAACCTGCAACAAAAGCAAAAACAAAAAACTATTTTAAAACACGACGATCCTTGTCCGGCGCAACTTCGCATACATCGCAAGCTTTTAAAATATCAGTCGAAATATTCGAATAATAAAAAATTAAAAGCAGATCCATGGGTTCCTACTCAGAAAATGTCACGTCTATTGACTACCTCAGCCTCAGCTTGTAAAAGACTAATGGCAAAAGCTGAAATAATGGCTGTGGATGTTGATCTCTTGGAACGTCAAGAAGCACAGGTTGCATCATTGACAGATATTCGGAAAAAGTGGCATATATCTCCGGCATTTAGTGTTGAATTTATCGGCTATTACATAGATCGAATATCTCGAACAAATGATCTCAAATTAGAACTGGCAAAAATGATGGACAGTAATCAAACCCTTTCACGGGAACAGGATCTACTCCGCATTACCTATGATCGCACATTGGATAAAAATAAGGAACTTAAGTCCAAACAGGTATTTACTATCAATATTGATTATCCTTACACATTTACATCCCCTTAATTCACAAAGGCCCTATCTGAAAAATTAAAAACAAAAAATAAAATTGGTTTATAAAGCTTTTTATATTTTTTATGAATAAGTCTCACTTGCACAAAGAAAATGTATATTTAAGTTTGGTTGTAGAGATAACTCGGCATCGTGCAAGTGGACATAGTGAAATAAAAAGGTGATGTAAAGAAAAAGAGAAAATTTCAATGCATATTTAGTGTTCTACAATGTAAAAACAATTTCTCTTTAAGGGTCTGGTACGATATGTCGAAAAAAAAGAATTCGAAACTAAAAATGTCGAAAAAAAATGTCGAAAAAAAATTTGCCGAAAACACAAAAGGTCGAAAAAAAAATGTCTCGAAAAAAAATGTCGAAAAAAAATATATAAGATATGCGCGAATTTAACACATCATTCATTACATTGTTTCTACATCTTATATATTAATGTTGAGTATTATTTTTCTAGTGTTTTGCAATGGGTCTGGTACGATATGTCGAAAAAAAGAAGTCGAAACTAAAAATGTCGAAAAAAAAATGTCGAAAAAAAATTTGCCGAAAACACAAAAGGTCGAAAAAAAAAATGTCTCGAAAAAAATGTCGAATGAAAAAATGTCGAAAAAAAATATATAAGATGTAGAAACAATGTAATGAATGATGTGTTAAATTCGCGCGAATTTTACACATCATTCATTACATTGTTTCTACATCTTATATATTAATGTTGAGTATTATTTTTCTAGTGTTTTGCAATAGCTCTTGCAAGCAAATATAAAACCTGACGGTAAAGTTACAAGCACAAACTCTTAAGCTCTCTCAATATAATTAACAACAACCTCTCAGAAACGAATCTCCGGTTTAAAGATGTCAAAAAAATTTTGATTTTTGGCGACTTTTATAGTCACGTAAATATTTGAAGTATCGATACATCGATGTTTCTATAAAAATTGTGATATTTTGAACGTTTAAACGTTATTTCGGTTTCTCACTTGTCCAAAAACAAAAGTAAATTGGACCAACATCTTTTCCTTGTTCAAAAATATGCACGTAATTAGAAAAATATACACATATTAGAAAACTAACCAAGTCGAAGCATCGATGTACATATATAGCGAAACAAATGTACATAGACTTCGCATCAAAGACACATCGATTTATTTTTGCCATTGGTGACTCCAGCATAGTTTAGCTCAGTAAGATAACGGTAACTTTCTCGAAATGATCATTACCAAATGATTAGTGTTATGCTTTTAATAAGTACAAATCATAAGTCATTCTCAATCTTAATTTTTACATGTGCAGTTTGTAGCCCGAAAATGTCTGAGAATATTTCTGTTGTTACCTCTAACAAGGGGAAAATGTGAATAGGCTTTGTATTGGAAAATGGTTGAAAAGTTCTTGGTAAGAGGTAAGGAAGTGATAAATAATTGTATACTGTCATAAAACACGTTGTTAAACTCAAATTTCCGAAGTTTTACATTAAGCATCCAAATTTCGACCTTTTTCGGTCATTTGCATTTTTTCGACATTTTTTTTTTCGGTCAAAAATCTCTTTGGTATTTTAAAATTTTTTTAAATTCGGTCTTGGAAATTCGACATTTTTTTTCGACATATCGTACGGGACCCTTTTGCAATAGCTCTTGCAAGTAAATATAAAACCTCACGGTAAAGTTACAAGCACAAACTCTTAAGCTCTTCTCAATATAATTAACAACAACCTCTCAGAAACGAATCTCCGGTTTAAAAATGTCAGAAAAATGTTGATTTTTGGCGACTTTTATAGTCACGTAAATATTTGATGTATCGATGTATCTATAAAAATTGTGAAGTTTTGAACGTTTAAACGTTATTTCGGTTTCTCACTTGTCCAAAAACAAAAGTAAATTGGACCAATTGGATCTTTTCCTTGTTCAAAAATATGTACGTAATTAGAAAAATACACACATATTAGAAAACTAACCAAGTCGAAGCATCGATGTACATATATAGCGAAACAAATGTACATAGACTTTGCATCAAAGACACATCGATTTATTTTTGCCATTGGTGACTCCAGCATAGTTTAGCTCAATAAGATAACGGTAACTTTCTAGAAATGATCATTACCAAATGATTTGTGTTATGCTTTTAATAAGTACAAATCATAAGTCATTCTCAATCTTAATTTTTACATGTGCAGTTTGTAGCCCGAAAATGTCTGAGAATATTTCTGTTGTTACCTCTAACAAGGGGAAAATCTGAATAGACTAACCCTGTTAGGGGTTTAGAATATGCCCGAGGTAGGCATACCGGTCGTAAGAGGCGACTAATATGCACATAGGTAATTGACGTGCTACTCGATGGTTGATCTACGGATATGATGCCTCTCACCTCTCATTACCCATCTTCTCCTTCCTCATGGATGGAGGGATGCCATGACCTAGAAGGTTCCACTGGTCATACCAAATCGCTACCACGACAGTCGGGCAGTACCGCAAGGGAGTACCGCAGCGTACCGGGGTCATATCCGGCCAAGGACTGTCAACTTCGGCATCACTCCCCAAAACCTTCGGGGAGTGTTTTGTTGTTAACAACAACAACACCAACAAGTGATAAATAATTGTATACTATCATAAAACACGTTGTTAAACTCAAATTTCCGAAGTTTTACATTAAGCATCCAAATTTCGACCTTTTAGGTCATTTGCATTTTTTCGACATTTTTTTTTTCGGTCAAAAATCTCTTCGGCATTTTAAAATTTTTTTAAATTCGGTCTTGGAAATTCGACATTTTTTTTTCGACATATCGTACGGGACCCTCTCTTTAAACCTATGTAGGTTTTCACAGTTTTTTATCGCAGTAGGTAATTCATTATACATTTTATAACCTAAGTATTCTAAAGTCTTCTTATCGAACTCAGTTCTTACTCTAGGCAGTCTTATATTGTTGCTACTTCTTGTCCCATAATCATGGGTCTCATTATTAAAATGAATTCTACTACTCAAATAGTTTGGTAAAGTTCCTAACTTAACATTATGTATAAATTTCAACGCGAAATAAATAATCGATTGCTTAATACTCAACCAATTTAACATATTTAGCATTGTGATCCTTGGTGTTCTTGGGGTGCATTTTAAAATCAATCTCATTGCCTTGTTTTGCTGTACTTGTAATTTCTTGATGTGTGTGTCATTTGCCAATAGTAGAATGGTAGGACAGTAGATGAAGTGCGGTTCAATAATTGCTCGGTATACTAATATTTTGTGTTGTTGACTAATGTGCTTACATGTTCTGTACATAAAGCCGATTTTTCGTGCAATCTTGCTTTCTAAGTAACTTATATGTTCTACAAAATTTAAGTTTTCATCTATCAAAACTCCCAAATACTTAATTTTGCTTACTTTTTGAATCTCATCTTCTTGAATTTTCAGGCTGATGTTGTTTAAGTCGTTTATAATGGTGCGGATTTTACAAAATATCATGAATTTTGTTTTATCCACATTTAATTTCAGTTTTTTGCGGCATAGCCATATGTATAAAGAGTCTAAGTCTTCTTGCATTTTCATAATGGCACAGCTCGCATTTGTTTCACTTACGGTAACCAATGCATCATCCGCGAATAACATGAGTGTCAAGTTAGCTAAGCACCCTAATGCAATCGAGTCGGGACCAGGTGGATAATTTGCCGTTATTTTGCCGTGATTTTGCCGGGAAAGAATTTATTTTGCCGTGTAATTTTTTCCCGGAATTTTGGGGTGCTTTGCTAACTTGATATCAACTTAGCTAAGCACCCTAATGAAAACGGTGTTAGAGACAAGATATCGAAACCGGACTTGTTTCATATTTTGCCGTTATTTTGCCGGGAAAGAATTAATTTTGCCGGGCAATTATTTTTGGACTTTTTCATATACGAAGTTTCGTGTCAACTTAGCTAAGCACCCTAATGAAAACGGTGTTAGAGACAAGATATCGAAACCGGACTTGTTTCATATTTTGCCGGGATTTTGCCGGGAAAGAATTAATTTTGCCGGGCAATTATTTTTGGACTTTCATATACGAAGTTTCGTGTCAACTTAGCTAAGCACCCTAATGAAAACGGTGTTAGAGACAAGATATCGAAACCGGACTTGTTTCATATTTTGCCGTGATTTTGCCAGGAAAGAATTAATTTTGCCGGGTAATTTTTTCCCGGAATTTTGGGGTGCTTTGCTAACTTGATATCAACTTAGCTAAGCACCCTAATGAAAACGGTGTTAGAGACAAGATATCGAAACCGGACTTGTTTCATATTTTGCCGTGATTTTGCCAGGAAAGAATTAATTTTGCCGGGTAATTTTTTCACGGAATTTTTGGGGTGCTTTGCTAACTTGATATCAAGTTAGCTAAGCACCCTAATAAAAACGGAATTTGTTTCCTTTAGCTTTTTTAATATTTTGCTTCCCTGAAGAGATCTTTGTTGTAATTACATTAGGCTGTCCCTAAAAACGTAGGGTCCTGCATATAAACACCAAAGATCCCGAAAAAATTTTGGTATCGGACCCGGGTAATTTTTCGGTTTTTTGACCATAACTTTTCACTGAAACAAAAAATTAAAATCAAGTTAGCAAAGCACCCCAAAATTCCGGGAAAAAATTACCCGGCAAAATTAATTCTTTCCCGGCAAAATAACGGAAAAATATGAAACAAGTCCGGTTTCGATATCTTGTCTCTAACACCGTTTTCATTAGGGTGCTTAGCTAAGTTGACACGATACTTCGTATATAAAAAAGTCCAAAAATAATTGCCCGGCAAAATAACGGCAAAATATGAAACAAGTTCGGTTTTGATATCTTGTCTCTAACACCGTTTTCATTAGGGTGCTTAACTAAGTTGATATCAAGTTAGCAAAGCACCCCAAAATTCCGGGGAAAAATTACCCGGCAAAATTAATTCCTTCCTGGCAAAATCATGGCAAAATAACGGCAAAATATGAAACAAGTCCGGTTTCGATATCTTGTCTCTAACACCGTTTTCATTAGGGTGCTTAGCTAAGTTGACACGAAACTTCGTATATGAAAAAGTCCAAAAATAATTGCCCGGCAAAATTAATTCTTTCCCGGAAAAATCACGGCAAAATATGAAACAAGTCCGCTTTCGATATCTTGTCTCTAACACCGTTTCCATTAGGGTGCTTAGCTAAGTTGACACGAAACTTCGTATATGAAAAAGTCCAAAAATAATTGCCCGGCAAAATTAATTCTTTCCCGGCAAAATCACGGCAAAATAACGGCAAAATATGAAACAAGTCCGGTTTCGATAATTTTATTTATTTTATTTATTTATTTATTACAGTCTTTTTGACTTAGATTATATCTTTATTATCACAATGACATTATCTAAAAGGTAGAGTCTTACAGTAATTAGCAGGACACAGCGAAAAAAGCCACCCTGTGAAAATAAGCTGCAGCTGTCAGTAAAATGATCACGGGGTGCACTAAAATCCTTGACACTGCTAGTATAAATGGCGGTCGATTGATGTCGCTCTAGTTGTCGATAAGGTAGTATAAAAACAAACAAACAAAATAAAATGAATACATACTAAGTGAACATGATGGATATAAGCTAGCAATAATCTCAACGCAGCTTGGTGTAAGAGGTACACACTGCGGGCTTAGAAATTCCTAATCCCCTTGGTTCTTGGTTCGATGACCAACAAAAGGTGATGAAAAATTTCTAAACACAAAGCCATTTGATAAGTGCCCTTGAGCAAGGCCGAAATTACGTAATCATGGTAGCTTGTAATTGTTGTTACTTTTCCATCTTGTTCACTAATAATAAAAAAAACATAGAATAATTTAAGAAAAATTATTCACAAACGGTCAAAAGTCCACCAAAGTTTCAAAGGTAATTAAATAATAATTTTTTAAAATTGGTAATACTATTGCAGTCTTTTATCTCACTTGGTAGCTCATTATATATATATAATATATACTATTTTTATCAAACTCAGATCTTACAATAGGCAAATGAAAATTGTTCATATTTCTTGTTTGATATCGGTGCACCTCGTTGTTATATCTCACTCGGTCTTTTATGTAGTTCGGCAGATTATCTAACTTCATGTTGTGTATAAATTTCAAAGTGTGGTATTTAATGATTTGTTTAACACTAAGCCAGTTCAAATTCTCCAGCATTTCCGAGATTGGAGTATCAAAGCGTTTTTTGAGTATAAATCGCATCACTTTGTTTTGCTTTATTTGTAGTTTATGTATGTGTGTTGATGCCAATGTGAAGAGGATCGTGGGACAATATATGAAATGGGGTTCTATAATGGATCTATAAACCATTGTTTTGTAATGTCTACTAACGTATTTACATGATCGTATCATAAAGCCTATCTTTTTTGATATTTTTTTCTCCGTGTAAATAAAATGCTCATGAAACTTCAGTCTATCATCTATTATTACTCCCAAATATTTTATTTGATTCACTTTTTGTATAGGGGTATCAGCTATTTTTAGCATCACATTTTGCTCTTCTGTAGATTGTCTTCGCATAATCATCCATTTCGTTTTCTCTGCATTTATTTTGAATTTATTTTGGCATAACCATTATATATGTTGTTTAGGTCAGCTTGTATTTTTGATATAGCCTCAGTTGAAGATGAACAGCTTATAGTTAATAAAGCATCATCCGCGAAGAGTCGTATTTTACAGTGGTCGATACAGGTATTTATATCATTAATATAGATGATGAACATAATTGCTGCTAGTACTGATCCTTGCGGTAGGCCTAGTTCAATATTAACTTCGTCCGATACTGCATTTCGTATTACTGTCCGCTGTTTCCTTCCATCAAGATAACTTTTGAACCAGTTAATTGCAACGCTACGTACACCGATGTTGTGCAGTTTCGTCAGCATGATGTCCCTGTCGATGGTTTCAAAGGCTCTTTTAAGATCAAGAAAGACTGACACTGCTGTTTGTTTACTGGACATGCTTTCTTTCCACTCTGCTATTACCAAGTTGAGTGCAGTTTCACAGGAGTGCTTAGACCTGAATCCCGATTGTTCGCTGATAATAATTTCGTGTTCATTAAGATATTCCAGTAGCTGCTCTTTTACAATGCTTTCCATAAGTTTCTCATCGCTAGGCAGTGTGTTGATCGGTCGTATCTCATCAGGTTTCACTGTTCCTTTAACTTTTTCTACTGGCACAATTGTAGAGGTCTTCCAGCACTCCGGGAAAACACCACTGTCTAAGCTTTCATTCACAATACACGCATATGCGTGAGCCAGGTACTCCATGCTGTCCTTAATTACGCCTTCTGCCAATAGTTTTTTTCCACCATACTTATTTTTCAATCTCTTCGTTGCTTGCATAATCTGTTCAACATTTATAGGTTTAAATTGAAATGGGCATCTATTTATGTCGTTGTGTGCTTCGCCTGGTAAAATATTCTCGATGCTGTTACTAATTGTTTCAATACTTTCCACAAAATATTGGTTGAGTTGATTGGCAATTTCACTGTCTTCCTCGATGAAAATGTTATTGTAGAATACTCTTTTATTTGAGATGTTTCATTGTGCATGTTGACTGCTTCTTTGACACATTTCCACATTAGGCGTTGATTATCACAATTATTATTGATTCTATTTTCCATATATTTTTTCTTTTTAATCTTCACCATTTTTTTGTAATATCGTTTGATATCAATATAATTTACCCATATATTTGTTCTTAATGCCAGTTTGTAATGTTCGAATTTCACTTTGTTCAACTCAGTTAGCTCGCGGTCGTACCATTTATTCATAAGTTTAATTTGTACTCGTTTTTCAAATGTTAGTACTTCCATTATTTCACTCAAGACATTGTGTATTAATTGGATTTTCTGTCCGATATCGCAGTTCGATAGTTCTGCTATATTGAAGTTCCTTAGGTTATTTATCAGGTTTTCTTTTGTGTAGTTATCCCAGCACAGGCGATTTTCACAGATTGTCTCATGGTCTGATATCTTATGCTTCTCGAGATGTTGTACTTTAATGTTATCACTATTACTAAACAGAAGGTCTATTTTGGTTTGAGATGACTCGGTGATTCTCGTGTTAAAGTCAATTAGTTGCTGCATAGATGCTGCTGCGAACGTATTAGTAAGCTGGTTCGAGTGCGAAGATTGGGTATTTACATTTATGTTGAAGTCACCGATAACTATATTGTTTAAATTTTCACTGAAGTGCTCATCGATTATTTCTCCCATATAGTTTATAAAGTCAGTGTGGCTCGCATTTGGCGAATGGTATACTACGCCGATTTGCCAGTTAATCGGGCTTTTTATTGTTTTAATCACCACAATCCATACGTTGTTGTTTACACTGTTTTATATATTACTTTAAAGTCGATCTGTTTATGTATATATATAAGGACACCACCTGTATGACGACTATGAGAATCACACCTGATATGGTTATATCCAACGATATTTAGCTCTACCTCAGTTACATTTCTGGTGGTATGGGTCTCAGCACATAAAACAATATTTGGGCTTTCTTTCTCTATCATTACTTCAAGTTCACCTTTGTTTGCTGTAATACTATTTGTGTTTAAGTAGATACACTTTATTTCGTTCTTATCTTTATTATTGTTTATTTTGTTTTGCTTACTTATACCATCGACTACTTCGTCATCTGTTAGTGGCTAATACCCAAGCTTCTGCATCTTTATATGCAATTTATTCACATAGCATGGACAATCCCTATCGAATGTGTCATGATTTATGTCTAATGGCAGTTTATATTTTTCTTTGGCTATAATACAATTAATACACTTGTTTATTGGACTTTTCTCACACGTTTTTGAGTTGTGTTTTCCATGGCATTTATGACAAGCTTCGTCATTCTTACAGCTTGTAGCTTTGTGATTAAATCCTTTACATTTATAACATCGTAGTACATTTATTGCATCGTACACTCTACATCTTTCCCAGCCGACATTTAATCTCTCTGCTGTAAGAACTTTACTAAAATTCTCCTTTTCAATTTCAATAATAGCATCATAGACCACTGAATTTTCTCGTTTTCTTTCTAGGATCTTAACAACATTTAACCAACTTTCGCTGATATCTTCATTTTGTTTTTTTATCTTATCAATCAACACTTTGCTGTCATATTTAAAATTAAGACCCTTGATTATAAAGGTTGGGTGAATCACTTCTGGCACTTTCACAGAGTATTCTTTCCCAATATTTTTTCAATTGCTACTTTGATCTTTTCACGTTCATCGTTATTTTCACTATGGATAACCACCACTCCATTATTTCTTGTTGCAATATTCGATATTTTTAGATTTTCCGGATCTACTTTGCTGTTTAAGTCCTCTTTTGTTTTACTACCTGTTTGTTTTTCTTTGGGTTTCACAATTATGGCTACGTCATTTTTTAGGTGAGGTATTTCACTTTTTTTAGCATTGAATTTCATAGCATCGGCGTATGATTTTTGTACACTACTATTGCCCGGCAAAATTAATTCTTTCCCGGCAAAATCACGGCAAAATATGAAACAAGTCCGGTTTCGATATCTTGTCTAGAGACCGTTTTCATTAGGGTGCTTAGCTAAGTTGATATCAAGTTAGCAACGCACCCCAAAATTCCGGGAAAAAATTACCCGGCAAAATTAATTCTTTCCCGGCAAAATATGAAACAAGTCCGGTTTCCATATCTTGTCTCTAACACCGTTTTCATTAGGGTGCTTAGCTAAGTTGACACGAAACTTCGTATATGAAAAAGTCCAAAAATAATTGCCCGGCAAAATTAATTCTTTCCCGGCAAAATCACGGCAAAATAACGGCAAAATATGAAACAAGTCCGGTTTCGATATTTTGTCTCTAACACCGTTTTCATTAGGGTGCTTAGCTAAGTTGACACGAAACTTCGTATATGAAAAAGTCCAAAAATTAATTCTTTCGCGGCAAAATAACGGCAAAATATGAAACAAGTCCGGTTTCGATATCTTGTCTCTAACACCGTTTTCATTAGGGTGCTTAGCTAAGTTGATATCAAGTTAGCAAAGCACCCCAAAGTTCCGGGAAAAAATTACACGACAAAATTAATTCTTTCCCGGCAAAATCACGGCAAAATAACGGCAAATTATCCACCTGGTCCCGACTCGATTGCATTAGGGTGCTTAGCTAACTTGACACTCATCTCTCTTCCATGTATTTCTTCTTTTTATACTTAATTTTTCTTTTGTATGTTCTCTTAATGGCACGATACTCATCCCAACAACCTGTGTTATTTGCTATCTGAAATGGTAAGGACGTATTTTGAAGAGGGGAAATCGGGTAAAACGGGCAATAGTTTTTACCCTTTTCGGCCAAAAGTGGGAACATTTTTTTAATTTAGGATGTTTTTAAATGAAAAAAAAAACTATCTTATAACTCTTTCCGTCACGCTTTCATATATTTGACTTTAGAATTGAAAAAGTTGTATTTTTGGATTGGTTTAGACATATATATTAAGGGAAAAAAAGTTCACAAACATAACTCACATAGTTTTTGAGATATGAGGTGGTAAGTTTACTAATTGAAGTCCTCATATTAGTCGAACCGGAAGAGTTATCGAAATATCGGATACCTTAAATCTTAAGTTAGATGTCTAGTAATGCAAGAGCAAAAAATGCATTCAGTTCCATTACGCAGTTCTTGAATTATGCGCGCACAAACACACGGACCGATAGAAATAAAGTTCTAAAAACTTTTGATTTGGATTCTATTGGCTTAAAAATTACCTTCTATAAGTTTTTCTTGAATATCAGACATCCAATTTTTACAATTTTATTTGATTTACTTAAAAAAGTGTAACAGTTAAAAAGTTTACTTTAAACGGTACATAAAAAAGTTTTACGGAAGCTAGAAAAGGTGGTTAGCTACAGTAACCACTGTGACGAAAAGAGATAAATGCCATACAAATTAACTTTCACAGCTGAAATACATATTCAACGCAATTTAATAACATTTTTATTTTTTTGCCATGTAAAACAATGAAGTATTTGAAAATTAAAAGCGTGGTCCGCTTTGTTCCATAATTTGTATTTGTTATTTAAATTATTTTTAACTTTTTAGTGCAATATTCTTTAAAAGCGCGTGTTTTAGTTTTTTCTGATTGATTCTAACCCCCGAATTCTGTAAGCTGTCTCTAGTCACTAAAAGAGGCAATAGTCACTAATAGAGACAATTCGTGTTCCAATTCAATGTTGTCCAATTACAAACGTGAAATGCCAGATCTCAATTTTGTGACTTGAGATGAGACAAAATTACAGAATTCCAGGGTAAGATTATCCACTTGGGGGTTGCCATTTGGGGTGTACAGGGTTGCCACCTATCAGAATTTTTTTTTAAATTATGGAGTTAGATAAGCCAATATGGGTGTCAAATGAAAGTTATTTTCGCCGTCATACCAACTAAAATATTTTCAAGTAGGGTCGCCGCCTGCGGGACTGAGCATCAACCCGGGAAAAGTAGAACTGGTCCTTTTCACCACCGCTATAAGATACCACCGCTAATACTACCAAAACTGAATAACGTGCACCTGAACTTGGCTGACAAAGCCAAGTTCTTGGGCACAGTTCTGGATAGGAAACTTACCTGGAAAGAGAATGTTCTTTAGCGCCAGAAGAAAGCGTGTATTGCACTCTACAAAAGAGCCATTGCAAAGAAATGGGGGCTCAGCCCCAAAATATGCAAATGGATCTACACTGCAATCATGCTCTATTGAGTTGTGGTATGGTGGCCTGCGCTGAGCAAGGCAACAAACCTTAATCTGCTAGGTAAAGTACACAGATCTTGCATGATCTGTATAAGCGGTGCGTTAAGAACAACGCCCAATGAAGCACTCCAGGCCATTCTTCCGCTGAGCACAGATCGCTGTGCGACCACAACAGTCGGAGATAGCGGTTTTAAAATCAACATTCCCAGCAGGGAAGAATGGGAGAGCACGGATCGGAGTCCCGCCACTTATGGCGGCACTTCCATTTATACTGATGGCTCGAAGTTAGACGGCAGAGTTGGAGGAGGGGTTTATTCAAAGGATCTGAACCTTGAGCTCTCCTTCAGACTACCTGACCACTGCAGTGTCTTCCAGGCTGAAGTTTCAGCAACCATGGACGCCGCGGCTTGGATAGGCCAACACACTATCAGACAGGACATTTTTATATTCAGCGACAGCCAGGCGGCCATCAAATCCCTTGGATCTTACTCGTTCAATTCTGAACAGACGCTCAGCTGTCTGAGTTTGTGACTGGGTGTGACATGGGGGAGGGGGGTCAAAAACTACCAAAAATCGCGTGACGTCATATATGCACGACCCCTAAGAATGATTTTGGGGTCATTTTCGGATCATTTTTGGGTCGTTTTGGGTACAATTTCGTATCATTTTGGAAACATTTAAGGGTCATTTGGAATCATTTTAGGATTATTTTTGGGACAATATTGGGATAAATTACTAGCACCGAGCAAGATCGGTCACCCAGGTAGTCACTGTATAAATATATGCAAAAATGGCGGTGAAATACCATTAGATTACGATAGAAAAAGAGAGATAGTTAATATCTCAGATGCAATCTAGACCCGATACGGTAAAAAAGGAACGGGATACATATATACAAAACTCTGCTATTATGTGTTCACTGGGCATATGCATGTACTTTGAAATCACCATACCTAGCTTGCGTTGTCGCCTGCTTTTCTTCAAACAGTTGCTCATCCACAGACATTGGTACCGCTTCCTTAGTCAGCAAACGTCGGCTTGTCGTTTGCCGGAAATCTTCTTCAGAGAAGTGCAATTCGCACCTTCTAGAGATGTGGGTAAGCGGGACCCCGCTGCTTTCACACCACAATTTCAGCCTATTCTCGTCTACAGGAGCACTAAATAGGCTGAAACCCTCTGTCTTCTAGTTTTTTTACACAACGCGCAGCTTCCTTTCGGCATAATTCATAAAACAAAATTAAAAAAAAAAAAAAAACAATATTTTTCTTAGCGAAATGGAATATTTTTTTTTTTAATATTTACCAAAAATTCCCCATCCATACACTAACAAATCTTATAAAAGCAGCACCTTGATAGAAAGGCAGCACTGATTTGGGGACAACATTGCCTCAAAATTTTCAGATAGCCGAATGACAGAAGAAAGAGAAATTTATTTTGTTTGTTTGTTTGATGATTTAGGTTACTTCCATTTGCTTGAAATGGAAGATTTATTTGGCCCGGCTCATATGAGCTATAACGCCATCACTAATTCTTTAAATATAATTTAATGTTCTTTATTCTGAGTTCTTTTTCTGTATGCTTTTCACTTTTCTTTTACAAATCATATTCTTTTTAATTATTCTTTTGTTCAGTTTCTGCTTGGTATTGCCAAGCGCAAAATTTAATGTTCGGTTATCTTTTCT
The DNA here is from genome assembly GCA_964058755.1 of Campiglossa producta. Lineage (NCBI taxonomy): Eukaryota > Metazoa > Arthropoda > Insecta > Diptera > Tephritidae > Campiglossa > Campiglossa producta. The sequence goes on along the minus strand of CAXKVI010000003.1, from coordinate 37,495,634 downwards.
TTATTCTTTTCGTTTTTGTTGCAGTTTTGGTTTTGCTTGGTGTTGCCAAGCGCACTGTTCCGTTATCTTCAGTGACGCCGTATAACGGCTTGGTGTACGGCACCTTAGTTCCGTTATATTCTTTTTCTTTATAAATCACACTATGTTCTTTTTGCCCATAGATCACTAATTTCTTTAATTATTCTTTTATTTTCGATTTTCGTTTCTGTTCTGTTTTTGCTTCTGATTGTATTATGTTCATATTCTATTTATTATTGTTGTTGTTCCGTTTCTGCTTGGTATCGCCAAGCGCGAAATTCAATGTTTCGTTATTTTTCCGCAACTCGCGGTGTACAGTATTTTCTGTTCTTTAACTCTTTAAAGTTTTTCGGATTTCTCTTTTTTCCACAAATTTTTTTTTTTTGCTTGTTCTTGTATTTTTATGTTGAATGTATTTTATTTTAAACAAATTATATGTTAAACATTGTTGGAGGTGCAAGGAAACATTCCTTAAATCAAGTTTAAGGAAGCCTTGCACCTCCCGCTTTGCGACTCGATTCTTTGACTTTTCCAAAGAGAAATTTAGAGCGAGACAATTGACATCTCACTTCACCTTGTTTATTTCACTATGAAGTGGGCCTAATGTAGTGTTCATGGTATAAAAAAGAAGGTAAAGCCGCTGTCAAAAATTCGTTGTCAATTTAGCTTCACTTTTGATTAAAAAGGACTTTTCTGTCATTTCTTTTGATGTCAACTGATAGCATAGCGTTGCCCAATCACATATATTTAAAAAAGGGTATTTTCAAAAAATAAATTGGGCATTTTCAAATAAAATTTGTTTGTGTACTGATTTTTTAAGTTTATTTGTTTGAAGGTACACATAGCATTTTTTCCAAGCCGAAACGATTCGGAAAGCTCAAGTAGAGATAATTGGTTATTGAAGCATAGTTCTCAGCTTTATATCTTAATTTTTAAATTGATTTTAAAATAAGGCTGATTTATATGGGTTGATTTGCTATTCGATTTTTGTCGTTTCACCGTATAAATAGCAATTCAAATTGCTGGTTGATGTTCTCGTCGATTTTGGTCGAAGCGCTATTATAACGGTGCAACGACAAAAATCGAATAGCAAATCGACCAGTGTAAATCAGCTTTAAAGGTTAAAGAATGGAAACAAAACACAGCCTTTTCAGCTATTTCAGGAACATTTTTTTATTAACTCGTACAAAAATATATATTTTTATACCCAGCGTACTAGTAACAGTACAAGGGTATTATAATTTTGTTCACATAACGGTAGTACGTAAAGACACAAAATAATCGAGATAGATATAGAGTTCCATATACGAAAGTTCTTGGGTTGAAAAGAGGAGTTTATTAAGGTATGTCCGTCCGTCCGTCTGTGTGCACGATAACTTGAGTAAAAATTGAGATATTTGCCTGAAATTTTGTATACAGGTTACTTTCTGGCAAAGGTAGATTGCTATTGAAAATGGGCGAAATCGGATGATAAGCACGCCCCCTTTTTCGATAATCACATAAGTTGACATATATCGGTAGCTGAAATGGCTAAAATTATATCCCCCTGGTCATTCTCTTATGAGTTTTCTATAAACTTTTTAAAGTGGGCGTGGCAGCGATCACTTTTAAGGAAATTGAAAATTCGACTGGTCGTAACTTTTAAAGTGATTACGATAGAACGATGAAATTTGGTAAAAAGCATACTAGTATCATTGGGCGTATACCTGTTGAAGCTGGATAAAATCGCCCTCCAACCACGCCCACTTTCGATATCGAAAACTTCGAAAATCACCTAAATTGACATAATTCGGTAACGGAAACGGCTAACATGATATAGTTTGGTAAGATGAATCCCCTAGTCATTCTATTATAATTTTTTGATACATTTTTAAAAGTAGGCGTTGCACCGCCCACTTTTCAGGGAGGAATATTTGAAAATTTCACGGGTCATAATTTTTAAACTGATTACGGTAGAACGATGAAACTGGTACGAGGTTTACTAGCATACAGACCTGTTAACAATTGATTACTAATCGGTAATGATTAGCAGTTTCATTGATTATTTTTTGAGAAGCCACCTAATGATTGATTACCATTACTTTCACTTTTTAATGATTATTTTTTAATTGATTAAAAAAAAAAAAATAAAAAAATTAAAAAAATTAAAAATTCAAATATAATCAAAAATAACCAAAAGTAATGATTAATTTTGATAATTTTTTTTTTTTATTTTTTTTTATTTTTTTTCCAATACTGTTGTAGAAAAATATGTACATACATAAATATTCACTTGCACAAACATACAAATGTATAGGTGAAGCAAAAAGTTATTTTATATAAATGCATGCATTCATGCACAAAAATATCCCTGGAAGAAAAATGTCGAGACCTTTCGCACTAGTTTGTCATCAAGTGGTCGAACTACAACCTAAACAGAAGACTGGCGCCTTTGCACATTCAGTCTATTATTTAAAAAAAAAATAGCCAAAAAAAAAATTAAAAAATCAAAAAATTATTTAAAAAATCCAGAAAAAACCATTACGGCTGTTTTGATTATTCCTTGATTTTTTAATTTTTTTTTATTTTTTCTAATCGTAATCAATTATTAATTGCTTTTTCTTAAAAGCAATTAAAATAGCCATTACTAATTAAAAAAAAACTTTTAATCAATCAATTACTAATTACTAATCAAAATTAACAGCTCTGCTAGCATAACAGGGAGGGGACGAAATCGCTTCCCAACCACACTCACTTCCGAAATGGAAAATTTCGAAAATCATATGAAAACTACTGCTGGGTATTTAATGTTCGGTTTACCCGAACTTAGACATCCTTACTTGTTTTTAAATTTATTTATTCAAGTGCACTTTTATTTAGTGATTTTGTGGTGGCTGTTTTGCAAAAAAAAACTATTGGTGGTTGTTATTGTTATCTCAGCAAACATTTAGGTTAGAGAACGATTAGAAGACGATTCTTATTCTAATGACCTTCTCTAGGGTAGAGGGTTAGAGGGGGATTAGAGAAACTGTTGAGAACTATAGCTTTCTCGACAAAAATGGGTTCTTAGTTCTCGATATCCCAACAAACACAGTCTCTAACGTTAGATAAATGTTCGTCTTTACGTTGTGCTATGGATACACACACGGAGATTATCTCCAATAAATCTTCTTTAATCAGATCCAAATTATACCCTGATACACACAAAAATGAAGATTAACAGCATTGAGAATTACTACTTTGGTTGTTATTGCACTATATTCTTACCTACCTCAGCGACATCTAGTTGTCGAAAGTCGGATCTGTCAGCTACCCTTAATTTCCTAGTGTTTCTTGGTGTTGTTGTCTATTTATGTACAGAGTGTTGCCAGTGCAAATTTTTTAAAACTGCTCAAATCTTCTTAATTTTTGGGAGTTTATAATGAAGATTATGCTCAAGTTAACTCCCAAAAGCGCAGTTAATTCGGAATTTGCGCTAATGTATCAGCCGTATTAGATAACTAGGGTAATTCTCTAACTATTCGAAGGCAACAGTAGAGAGCTACATTAACAACAACAACAACAACACACTAAAACTCAGTTAATTCGAGACAAGTTAGAGCACTAGCCAAAAGACGAGCATTTTGCACCATTTGCAAATTCACATTAGAATCCCATTAGAAAATGGCATTAGAATTGGACTCGAAAACTATAGTTTTCTCGATTTGAGAATTATGTCCCATTTTGTTAGAGAACGCTGTGATTCTCGAGTGTTTCCCGACTCGTCCTCTAACGTTAGAGATTGGAGAATGTGGCTAGTTCTCGAATGTACCTCCAATCGAAATTAAGCTTCATGGTTTTTTGGGATAGAGAAAAAGGCTAGATTTCTAATCAATTAGTTCTGTAATCGTTCACGAGTCGAAAACTAGTGTAGTTTTCTAACAATTTTCGCGACTCGAGAACTACACCACTAAAACTAAAATTTCTCTAACGTTAGATTGTGTATGCTGGGATAGCGTTTTTGTTGGTGGTTGGTATTGTGGCAGCAGGCCTATACGATATACGAGGCGGTCCCGCTGTTGTTGTTGTTGCTGGTTATTGCAGTGGTACTATAACAGCCCCTGCTGTTTGCAGGGCTGGTTGTTGTTGTTGTTGCGCTCTTGCTGCTAGAGCTTGTAGTTGCTCTAGTTAGATGGTATTGTTGCAGCGAGCCGATTTTGTTGTTGGTACGCACTTGTAGTTGTTGTTGTAGCGCGTTTATGCTACAGCTCTGTTTTTGTTGGTGCTATTGCAGTTGCAAGCGCTGTTGTTGCCGGAAGCGCTGTTGCTGTGGTTACCACTATTTTTGGTTGTTGGTGCAGTGCGTCTTTAAGACTGCGTCTTTTCGCAGTTGTTGTTGTCCGCGCTGGTGTTCCTTGTCCGTTGTTGTTGGTACAGCGTTTCCACAGCGCTTCATGTTTGGGGTTGCACGGCTGATGTTGCTGCTACTGGTATTGTATGCGGTCTGTTGAATTTTATTGTTTTCTATTTATTTCAATTTATTTCCTTTTTTAAATTTTTTTGTTTTTCCACAAGCAGAAAAAATCTTTTTATTTGTCAATATTTATTTGTATATGACAGAAAATGGAGGATTTTGACACGAATAATTGGTAGCATGAAATGTCATGATCTCCTTAAATGTCAGGTGGCGAGCAACAACAACGAATTTTTGACAATGGCATTACCTTCTTATTTGTACTATGGTAGTGTTCATGCTGAGTTTTAAATGTTGCGTTTACCATTTTCGGACATAAATTTCGAAGATATGGTTGTAGGGTATATATTTTTATTGTTTAACTTTATTTTAAAATATACTTTGTAACTTTATTTACTTTGTCTTTATATAAATTGTTTTACCTGTTTCATATGAAAATTTTTGGATTATTATTAATTTCTGATTGACTTTGAAAATATTTATTTTCTCTTCCATTTTTAAAAATAAATTGAATTTTTATAAAATATAACTATTTTATTATAATGGACAAAAAAGTCCATATTGGCGATCCTACCAATTACGAATTTAACCAAAATTTAAATTTTTTAATTAAATTTTAATGTGATCACAAAAATTATTTTTTAAAGTGCAAACATATTAATTCGCAAAATTGTGTGAAATACTGCAACAATATTATTATTAAAGACAATATATCCGCTTAATATATAATTACACTGCGGTACAAAAACGAACTTTTTTTCTGTCCTATGAACCAAATAGACTTTTTCGGAAAGTGGACAAAAAATAAAAATACACGTGTATCGGCGATTTTCATGTACACGTCAGAATTTTTTTTTTTATGTGTGTATGTGCATAAAAAAATTCTGACGTGTACATAAATTTTGAACTTTTTTGCCAGAATTTTCAGAAAATTTTTGAGTATGCAGTTTTGTAGCCCATTAAATTTTACTCTAAGAATGTGCAAGTTAGAACTCGCTAAAAATTTTACTTGATTTTTTACAATTTTTTTTGGCAAGGTTGTTGAGTGTTTTCTTCTATACAAGTCACAAACTAAATTTACTTTTGTATGGAGGAAAACACTCAACACATTTTAAAGAAAAATTCTGATAATTCAGGGAAAATTTGTAGGTAGTTCTAACTTGCACATTCTTAGAGTAAAATTGTATGGGCTACAAAACTGCATACTCAAAAATTGTCTGAAAATTTTTTGCATACATAACGTACATAAAGTACATAAAAAAAAATCGGACGTGTACATGAAAATCGCCGATACACGTGTATTTTTATTTTTTGTCCACTTTCCGAAAAAGTCTATTTGGTTCATAGGACAGAATGTGTGTAGAGCAGTGTTATGAATAAATAAATATGCATATGCATATCATCAACTTCTTTATATGTGGAACATTTTTACAACCAAATTTTCAACTACAATCATTACCTGTGGAGGATTATTACTAACAATTCATATTCTTCATTGAAATGTATCCTGATTAATCATTGAAATAACAACATAATCCTGAAACAAACATCCAGAATCCAAGAAAATATATTTTTTTTTTTTTGCAACACTGCTGCTGCTATTTTCATCAATTTGACTCAAAATTTATTTCAAAGAAGAACATTTATTTTGGCAGACATTCCTGATTAATCATTGAAATAACAACATAATCCTGAAACAAACATCCAGAATCCAAGAAAATATATATATATTTTTTTTTTTGCAACACTGCTGCTGCTATTTTCATCAATTTGACTCAAAATTTATTTCAAAGAACATTTATTTTGGCAGACATTTCTACACCAATTATTGGAGCAACCTTTTTAGAAAAATTTGGAATTTTAATTGATATTAAAAAAAAAGAAATTATAGATTCAATCACTAAATTAAAAGTTGCTGGATCTTCTGGTTTTTGTGATGTGTTTTCCCTTAAAATATCAAAAATATAATTATTTAAACCATATTTATTTAAAAATTTAAAAGCTTATTTTAGAAAATATATTATTTGAATGATGACAAAATTTGAGTATTTCAAAATTTTCATTTTGAACAGTTAACTAGATATTTAAATTTTTATAACAATCAAAAAGTAAACAATATTAAAGTGGAATACCCTACATCTACTCCCCCTCCAGTGAAACGAAAATAATTATAAATTATTTTATGTATGTAATAAATCGTTAAGTATTTTGATTTATATTGAGATTATGATTGTAATTGAGATAGAGGATTGAGTTTTGATAGAATAAAAAGAAATTGACATTAGTTAGTTTTGTTGTAACTATGTCGAATTGCTAAAGTGACGGAGGAGTTGCCGCATGCCGTCGATAGCTGTTGTGTTAAGTTGCTAAAGTGACGGAGGAGTTACCGCATACCGTCAATAGCTATTGCGTTATTGTTGTTAAATTTTAATCATATTTATTTTTTTAAATAAATATGATTTAAAGAAAATTATTTTCGTTTTAGGGGAAGGGAAAAAGGATGTAGATGCACTAAATAAAATTTGATAAAATGTTGAAAATTTGATTGTAGTTTGGTTATTCTTGTTAGTAGTTGATTGTTGAAAACTTCTTAAAAATTTGTTCTTATTCTAGTTAGTTATTTGTTGTTCCAGTTATTAGATGACTGTTTCACTTTATGTCACATTTATTTGCATAAATGCATATATGTAGTATGTACATATGTATGTATTTGTTAATTTTGTTTTTGCTGAAATTTTCACTTGATTTTGCGCCAAAAATGTTGTGTCCGAAAGTTGTCACTAATTTAGATAATGGATAGGTTCGCGTAGATAATTTGCAGGATCGCCAAAAATATAATTATTTAAACCATATTTATTTAAAAATTTAAAAGTTTATTTTAGAAAATATATTATTTGAATGATGACAAAATTTGAGTATTCCAAAATTTTCATTTTGAACAGTTAACTAGATATTTAAATTTTTATAACAATCAAAAAGTAAACAATATTAAAGTGGAATACCCTACAATGTTCATGCTGCCGCATTTACTAATGCATTTAGCTCACGGTTGCGTTAGTTTAGATTATGAGCATATTTACCAGAAGTCGAACTTTTTTTACATTTGGTCTATTTATTAGGGCTCTTGATTCTAATCGATTACTCGACTAGTCGATTAGTCGAGTAGTCGATTACCAACTTTTGTGCTGTTTGAAAATCGAATAGCAGATATTCGATTTCAGCTAGTCGACTAGCTGTCACTAATCGAATACTAACGATTAAATCGGGTTCCCAGTTTTTACCCGGGTTTTACCCGGGTAATAAGGCGGCAAATTTCCACTGTAATTCGCATGCATGTTAAAGTGGTATCTGCCATTTTCGCCCATTTATTTGCTTCATTTCTTTGAAATTTAAAAAAAATGTAACAGGAGCACAGAATATTTGTGTAGGTAGATATACAAAAATGAAATTTTGAAAAATGTATGTATGTTTGTAGCAATATTTGTATGTATGTAGATAGAAAAAGTTTGAAATTTTTTTTTCATACTGCAAAATGTTCTATGTCAATATTATTCTTTCAGGTTTAAGTGCACAATGGAGGCATCTTTCTCTTATTCTACATCGCCGTTTGAAAAGGATAGTTGAAAGATTGATTCGTGGGGCAAAAAAAAAAAGAAAAAGTACATTCAAATACACCTAATTTTCCAAAGAACTCAAAAATTACAAACATTACATAGGGCGTTTTGATGTATTACCAAAAATATACGGGAACATTAGAGTGGCAAAAAAAGTTCCACACTTTCTATCGCAATGATTAAGCTTGAGAATTTATTTTTTTTGTAGTAAAAATGCTTCTGCCGGCAAATGGAACATTTCCAATGAAAATAAAAAGCAAATTTGACATGTGAGAAATTATAAGAACCTGCAGCTCTAGTGTCTTAGTTTCTGTTTGAAAACTTTAGATTTGTAACAAACTTTTAAAATTTTTATTTGTTTCAAGCGCTGCTAAGTGCTCTCCAATGCTGCTGTTATGTCAGGCCGAGTTAAAATACAGGAGATGATTGAAACACGAGCTTTTAATCCAATTTAAGATTGTATAATTCCCCCTTTAAAAGCTGATGTGGTTTTTTAATATAAAAGTCGCTGGGAATTATTTGGAACGCATAATAATAAAAAAACATGCTCGTAAAATTTATGGAATTAGCGCTTTTCAAAATTGATGATTGAATAAATATTTTATAAATTTTAAGGAAACATTTAAGCACACGCTAATAATTTGTTTTTAATATTTGACAAGTATCAGGAGCACAGAATTTCAATGTAAGCAATCAAGGCGAATTCATTACAGGTGTGTTCGAGCGAATTCAGATCTACACGCACGCACACACTCCTTGTGCCTAAAAATGTCAGACAAAGCAACAACATAAGAAATTTGACAGCTACGATTGGATTTTCAAGGAAGAAGAAGAAGTCATATGGTGGGAAAAAGTCACCTGTAAATTTATTCGCCTTGTAAGCAATTATACAAAAAAAAAAATTCAATAAACTGGTATGTATAGATGGGGGGTGGTGGGGCAACTACTCCCACTGTTAAATTGCATTTCGAAAATATCGTTGTGTATAAGAAAATAACTGAAAGCTAGTAGAATGCGTTTTTTTGAAGTTATTAACGTTAATATTACTATCAATATTACTGCAGTATTGCAGTCAAGTTACTTTATTGATGCTCTGATGCTGATACTTAAGAGATAATGGGGTCTATCAGCTATTCCGGTGGAGCTCCCGGCAGGAATAAAGGAAATAGAGTCAATAAAGATAACATCGAAATTATCGAAACATACCGCCAAATTCTCTTAAAATCGTTGGAATTCCCTCAAGATCTGTTACATTTTCTCCCGCCGGGAGCTCCGTCGGAATAGCTGGTAGACCCCAATATGCAACAATAATTTCGTACTTCATTTTCATGTAGCGACTGATGAGCTTGTGATGAGCAACAGATTGTCAACATTTTATTCAACACACCCCATATTTTTTATACGGGACGCTACTGAAATAATTTTCTCAAATTTTTGACAGGCGGCCATGTTTTTTTCAATAGTACAATATTTGTGACATAATTACATACTTACATAAAGAAATGCTGTCTCCAAACCCTGTAGGGAATTCATATAACTCCAAATCAACTATTATTATTTATTTTCATCCTAGCTGTTCATTGTACCATTGGTATAAATTAATAAAAAAGAGCAATTGCTTTTTCGAAACCTTTTCTCAAATACCAAATATCTACAGATTTCTATACATATAAGTACTTGTTTTAGTTAACTAATCAAATTTAGTTATGAGATATTAATAATAATTTATTTACGTTTTTGGTTTGGTTTTATCATGCATTCATACGTAGCTGTCCAGGCCTCAGTTAAGGTCGAAACCGGTGTTCTAAGCCAGATCAATACTGACATCATACAAATTTTCAATGAAATCAAAAGCTGACTTAAAAAATATACTTTTTTATCTGAAATTCCAATCTTGGCTTTCGTCATAATGACGACAACCCGCCTAAGCGGTTTTTTGGCGTTTCGTATCAGAGCACGCCAATCATTCCTTTTTAGCGATAACCGACGCCAATTGGAAACCCCAAGGGAGTTCAAGTCATCCTCCACCTGTTGTTTCCATCTCAGTCGAGTGTGGTACCACAAGAAACGCATCAATGAACTTTCTTGAGAAAAAACCTCCTCATTGAGACGAAAAAATTTATGTGTCAAACTTTAAAATCCCACAACAAATGCCAAAGATTTGAAGAAAAATGTAATTAGGCGACATCTAGGCTTCAAAAACACTTTGTATGAGGGGAGGTACGGCCGTCTTTTTTTTGCCTGTAAGCCCGAGACGCTCTAATAAAAGTGCTATGAACACTGAAAAATAAAGAACTAATAGTTGACTTGGAGTTATATGAATTCCCTACAGGGTTTGGAGACAGCATTTCTTTATGTAAGTATGTAATTATGTCACAAATATTGTACTATTGAAAAAAACATGGCCGCCTGTCAAAAATTTGAGAAAATTATTTCAGTAGCGTCCCGTATAAAAAATATGGGGTGTGTTGAATAAAATGTTGACAATCTGTTGCTCATCACAAGCTCATCAGTCGCTACATGAAAATGAAGTACGAAATTATTGTTGCATATTGGGGTCTATCAGCTATTCCGACGGAGCTCCCGGCGGGAGAAAATGTAACAGATCTTGAGGGAATTCCAACGATTTTAAGAGAATTTGGCGGTATGTTTCGATAATTTCGATGTTATCTTTATTGACTCTATTTCCTTTATTCCTGCCGGGAGCTCCACCGGAATAGCTGATAGACCCCATTATCTCTTAAGTATCAGCATCAGAGCATCAATAAAGTAACTTGACTGCAATACTGCAGTAATATTGATAGTAATATTAACGTTAATAACTTCAAAAAAACGCATTCTACTAGCTTTCAGTTCTTTTCTTATACACAACGATATTTTCGAAATGCAATTTAACAGTGGGTTTCTACGTACTGCCGGTTCTGCGAGAAAGGTACATGTGCTTGCGCAGTACCCTTCGTACCGAAACGACCTAGGCTGTGTTTTTTTATTACAGCCTGGCCAAGAGCAGTACACCCGAAGTGACCCTGTATAACGTGTCACGATTCCTCCCCCTTAAATTGTCATCCCTGGAGCAGTTCCTTGCAGCAGGGCTGCTCCCTATTCTGTTGTTCCGGTCTGGCGTTGAGCTAAACCCTGGTCCAACAGAATGGTTCTGCTGCGTGTGCCGGAAGAAAATTTATACCAGATGTTCGCATTCGGTGCAATGCACATCTTGTAAAGGTTGGCTACACAAGTCTAGTTGTTCCGGACTAGATCCAAAAACACACCGGCCTCTTAGTTTTTTCAAAACCTTCGTGGCACCTTGCTGTTCACGTCTTAGAACGTCCCGTGGCTCGCGACGCTCCGGCGTAGCGCTATCGCCTCCCCTTCGCAATATATTTATTGCTCAGCAAACATTGTGTGTTCCCAGTTGTAGCTCGCGCCCTAGCGCGCTAACACCTCACACAGCAGCTCATAGCTACTCCCTACGTAGCACATCTATTGATGTTGTGAGCACTGCTGAGCTACAACTCCCGCCCCAAAATATTCTCCTCCCCTCTACTTCTTCCGGTACCGGCACAAGTGTGAATCAAGGCCATCAGCTCCTGGTCCCTCACACTATGTGCACTGTTTGTCGGCACAGAATATATGCGTCCAGAGTGCCATCGGTCAAGTGCAATATCTGCCTTGGCCAATGTCACCTGCGCATATGCTCAGGGCTCGCAAACAGAAATCTATGGACTGATGCGTATGTTGCGCCGTGTTGTCGAGCTGTGCAGCCCACATTGCCGACAAATTCTACCTCGTTTCCCAACGAGCGGAATTTGTCGCCTTCAGGACTGCGACGACGATCACGGACTAGCATATTACCTCCACGGCGAGCGCACCAGTCCCTGACTCCCAGAGTGACCATTGCCTCTCCCCCGCATTTCAAAATAATGCAGTTAAACTGCAATGGTATAACTGGCAAGATTGTGGAGATCACCAAGTTTATGCAGCAAAACTCCATCAAAATTGCTGCAATCCAGGAGACTAAACTTGGCACCCACTCGGATCTCAGAGCGAGTGGTGGCTACCACATTCTCCGGCATGATCGTACGGACGGTGGGGGTGGTCTTGCGTTCATCATCCACCAAACCGTGCGGTATAGGGAATTTGCATTCAACACCGACCAAGAGGACATACCCTTAGAGCGACAGGGTATTGTCATTTCAGCTGGAGGTGTTGATCTCGAGCTGATAAACATCTACATACCTCCCGTCACCTGTTGTCCCAGAAGTTATCGCCCTGATTTAAGCGATTTCCTACGGGGCGATAACCGTGTCATTATGGGCGATTTTAATGCACACCATGACATGTGGCATTCACGCCATTCTGCTGACGGCAGAGGACGGGAAATAGCCGAGCAAATTGACGCTTCCACATTCTGCGCGGTGAACACGGACGCCCCCACGAGGATGGCAGTAAATTGCAGTAGCTCCCCGGACATAACAATTGTTAGTCCAGGTCTAATAAACTGCATAAACTGGCGCCCAATGGTGGCTTTGGCATCAGATCACCTGCCAATCATCCTGTCCGTTGATCGTGCCCCGGATTTCACCACCTCTGAGAAGAGATCCTACGTAAACTTCAGGAGGGCTGACTGGGTTGGCTTTACTGAGTTTACTGAGAGCTCCTTTGGTGCTCTTCCCATACCGACTGACGTACGCCAAGGTGAAAAGGAAATACGTAAGGTCATAAATAGAGCTGCAGCCCTTTTTATACCAGCTGGGAGAATACAGAATATACGGCCAAACTTCCCAACTGAAGCTGCAGCCCTGGCCAATGAACGTGACCATATACGTAGCATCGATCCCGCAGACCCACAGATCAGTGGTCTCAACGCGGAAATCAGACGGTTGGTAGATGAACACAAACATGCCAAATGGGAGGAGCATCTGAGGTCTTGTAACCTCTCTACCGGTGTTGGAAAATTATGGTCCACAGTCAAATCCCTGTCAAATTCGACGGGTCCACCAAAAAACGTAGACATCACCTTCGGTGACAAGACGTTTAGTGACCCGAAGAAAAGTGCAACGGCCTTTTGCCGACAGTTTGTACCACACCCTGCACAGGACAGGGACAGACGTAGGATCTTCAGGTGTGCGCATAAACACAAAAACAATGCCCCCGTTTCCATCACCGCTACAGAGGTTCGAGTGGCCATCAGGAAAGCCAAAAACTCTAAAGCTATGGGCCCTGACGACATAGCCATGGTGCATTTAAAACACATCGGCGAAGAGGGAGTAAAATACCTCACTACCGTCTTCAATTTGTCCCTGGCCACTTCTGTCATACCTGAAAAATGGAAACAGGCAGTCGTGGTCCCACTACTAAAGCCTGGCAAGCCAGCTAACGCAGGGGAGTCTTATCGTCCGATATCGCTCCTCTCGCCAGTAGTGAAGACATTGGAGGCGGTATTACTTCCTCTTTACACATCAAAGTTGAGGTTAGCCGAGCACCAACATGGCTTTAGAAAAATACGGAGCACAACATCTGCTCTAAATGCCATTAACACTCAGATAACTGACGGACTCAACCAGAAAAGCCCTCATCACAGGACGGTTCTAGTTGCTCTTGACCTGTCTCAAGCTTTTGACACAGTAAATCATGGACAACTGGTATCCGATTTGGAAGATTCATCGCTCCCCCCCTGTCTTAAGCGTTGGTCCGCCAATTATCTGAGTGGGAGTCAATCGTCTGTAGTTTTCAGAAACAAAAAATCAAAACCGAGAAAGATTAAACAAGGGGTACCGCAGGGTGGTGTCCTTTCCCCGCTTCTGTTTAATCTTTATATTTCGAGGCTTCCTTCCCCACCAGATGGAGTCTCGATTGTCTCTTACGCAGACGATTGTACGATCCTGGCTTCTGGCACTTCCGTAGATGAGCTATGCTCCAGGATCAATGGTTATCTCCCCTCTCTTGTTGAGTTTTTCACTGCCCGGAGCCTGACATTGTCGCCAACGAAGTCCTCGGCGACACTATTCACGACCTGGACGGCGCAAGTTGGCATGGAGTTAGAAATCTACGTAGGCGATCAAAAATTACCTACTGTCTCTCACCCCAAAATCTTAGGGGTAACTTTCGACCCCATGCACAAATTCGCTGCTCATTCAACCGCAATTGTCTCTAAGCTACAAAGCCGCAACAAAATTCTCAAGTCGCTAGCCGGCTGCACTTGGGGTAAAGACAAAGAAACGTTGCTGGCAACTTATAAAGCAATTGGTCGGCCGATCCTGAATTACGCGTCGCCGATATGGTCGCCGGGGCTTGCTGAGGTTCATTGGAAAAGACTGCAGGCCTGCCAAAATACCGCACTCAGAACCGCCACGGGATGCGTCCTTATGTCTCCAAAACATCATTTACATCATGAGGTGGAAATGCTCCCAGTTTTGGAGCACAATGAAATGCTAAACAAGCAGTACCTGTTGAACTGTTGCAAACCACAACATCCCAACAGACTACTGCTTGAGTATGAGCCACCTCCTAGGACCGTAAGGGCACATCTACGTGAGCATTTTGATGAGATCCGGCACCTCACACTTTCGCCGTTTGATCCAAAGGTACATACGCAGGCCCTGAAGCACATCCATGACACGTCCGTTGCGTATTATGTCTCGCTCTGTCCACTGAACGCCGTTTTGCACGCCAAACCACCTCGCGTCGCGGCTGAGGAGCGTCATCTTCCTCGAGAGACAAGGGTCACTCTGGCTCAATTACGCTCTGGATACTGTAGCAGGTTAAACTCCTACTTATCCAGACTAGACCTTGACGTGCCGAATGAATGTCCGGCATGCGGCTCGTCACCCCATAATACCAACCATTTATTTATCTGCTCTTCGGAGCCCACTCTTCTAACACCCATCTCCCTCTGGTCCAACCCTGTTGAAACTGCAAGTTTCCTAGGACTCCCGTTAGAAGAAATTGATGACAATTTAGGTTAAGGAAAAGTACACGCTGGGCAGGGCTACGCTTCGTTACAACAACAACAACAACAGTGGGAGTAGTTGCCCCACCACCCCCCATCTATACATACCAGTTTATTGAATTTTTTTTTTTTGTATAATTGCTTACATTGAAATTCTGTGCTCCTGATACTTGTCAAATATTAAAAACAAATTATTAGCGTGTGCTTAAATGTTTCCTTAAAATTTATAAAATATTTATTCAATCATCAATTTTGAAAAGCGCTAATTCCATAAATTTTACGAGCATGTTTTTTTATTATTATGCGTTCCAAATAATTCCCAGCGACTTTTATATTAAAAAACCACATCAGCTTTTAAAGGGGGAATTATACAATCTTAAATTGGATTAAAAGCTCGTGTTTCAATCATCTCCTGTATTTTAACTCGGCCTGACATAACAGCAGCATTGGAGAGCACTTAGCAGCGCTTGAAACAAATAAAAATTTTAAAAGTTTGTTACAAATCTAAAGTTTTCAAACAGAAACTAAGACACTAGAGCTGCAGGTTCTTATAATTTCTCACATGTCAAATTTGCTTTTTATTTTCATTGGAAATGTTCCATTTGCCGGCAGAAGCATTTTTACTACAAAAAAAATAAATTCTCAAGCTTAATCATTGCGATAGAAAGTGTGGAACTTTTTTTGCCACTCTAATGTTCCCGTATATTTTTGGTAATACATCAAAACGCCCTATGTAATGTTTGTAGTTTTTGAGTTCTTTGGAAAATTAGGTGTATTTGAATGTACTTTTTCTTTTTTTTTTGCCCCACGAATCAATCTTTCAACTATCCTTTTCAAACGGCGATGTAGAATAAGAGAAAGATGCCTCCATTGTGCACTTAAACCTGAAAGAATAATATTGACATAGAACATTTTGCAGTATGAAAAAAAAATTTCAAACTTTTTCTATCTACATACATACAAATATTGCTACAAACATACATACATTTTTCAAAATTTCATTTTTGTATATCTACCTACACAAATATTCTGTGCTCCTGTTACATTTTTTTTAAATTTCAAAGAAATGAAGCAAATAAATTGGCGAAAATGGCAGATACTACTTAAACATGCATGCGAATTACAGTAGAAATTTGCCGCCTTATTACCCGGGTCTTCAGATGAGTAATCGACTAGTCAAAAGCAACTATTCGACTAGTCGATTAGTGATAATCGAATATTTTTGGAAACGACTAGTCGAAATCGATTATTCGACTAATCGATTTGTCGATTATCAAGAGCCCTACTATTTATATAGTTTCACAAGCATCACTTTAATTGTAGTTTCACTTTTTTAATTTTATTAAATTTTTCAATTGTTTACGAATAACAGAGAAAGCAAGAATGTCAAGAAAAAGCCACTAGTGATGGAACTTTTTCAAGTTCGTAACGATTATTTCGTAGCAGAATACAGGGTGTACATCAAAGATGACTTGATCCGAAACTCTTTCTCTCTTTTTCATTGTTTACTATTGTTTACTTAAAAGGGGTACTGATTATGTGCTGCTACTTGGCAGCACTGCATAATCGAGGAACATCTGCCAGCAGAAGCAGCGAAAAATCGGGTTACCAGACAAAATATATTGGCAGAAAACAGTGGGTGTTTTTGCTGCGATTTGAGTATAAAATGCCAATCACAGGGATATGTGTCGTAGGATTTACTGGTGAGCAACGTTTACTTTAATTTCCCTATTAGCGCGAATAATAACTCGTTCTGAAATTGAACAGGTATTACGATGGTAAATTGGTTATTTACTTCGAATAGTAAGATTAATTAAGAAAAAACTTATAAAATAGTACTTTGTAAGAAAAATATACTTAAGTAAACCTCTTCTAGGCACATTTACATGACTTGGTGTGAAAAAGGCAAAAGAACCAAAGTTTAAATCAAAATGCCCAAAATACTGGCACCATTGGACACTGTTATAAAAACTGACACATGTGCTTTAATAAGGCTAATGCAAAAATATTGTCAGAATTTGTATGGTAAATGACAAAATAAATCGTGCGTTTTGGGCTTAATGCTAAAATGCAAAATGCTGGCTCAGCATGGACAGTCTATAAGGGGGTTATTAATTTTTAATACAAAAAAATTTACCAAAAATATTTGCTACATAGTTTAAAAACTTACTACATCCGAAATCAATTTATCTAATTTCTAATTTATTTACAGGAGTCTTTAATATTAACCATATCCCAACTACATAAAGAAATTAACTTAATGTGTCCAAATAAGGCACTTCCCAATCCTACCAATATTGGACACGTCCAATATGAGTCGAATAAGTCAAATTCAACACCACCTAGTAGACCAATTTCGGTTCCTACGGCCGCTGCCCTTAAAATGGGAGTGGGGTTCCCGTTGGCTCATCTGGGGCCACCAGGTACCAAAGTAGACTCTTCCCGTTTACTTAGCACACATGCAAAGTCCTCACCAATAGCTAGTGCTGGAAGTGCCTCAGCGCCAACTACTCCAACACTAAATGTGCATACATTTGAATGCGGAATATGCAAGCGTACTACAGATCAGCATTTGTTAGCCAAATGTGACACATGTCAATTACATTATCACCTGAATTGTCTAAATCCACCATTGACACGTCATCCAAAGAAGTCGAAACTATACGGTTGGCAATGCTCAGAATGTGACAAATCTGAAGATTCTGATTGTGTAGCTGAAATTCCTAAAGGACCAAGGAAATCACGTACCCGCTTCAATAAAGATGGTTCAATTATTACACCTAATGTTTTTGAGACAGAAAGTGATTCCGGACCTTCTTCGAAAAGACATTCAACTGACACTTTAACTCCTAAAATGCAAACAATGAAGAAAAAACTGAAAACTATTTCAAACATACACGAAAATTCTGCTTCTGGAAGAACCACTCCCAAAGCGGGAGGGGTTTCACCATCAACTTTAGCCAGAAAAACAAAATGCTATGTTCCACTTCAAAATATAAAGAAACCTCACCATCCAACCCAACTTCAATCTTCGCCACTGAAAAAAATCCGTAAGAGTGGAAATGTTATTAAGTATCTTAAAGCTTTAATTAAATTTTTTGTTAATGTTTTAGTGCCCCATCCAGCTCGTACAATACTTTCCGATGAGCCGCTGCTACTAGTGATCCCAACTCATGCAGTATCTCGAACAACCGATCCTAAAAAATCGCAGGATCCAGATCCTTTGGCTTTGCCAATGAATAGCAATACTACAGTCTCATCATTGGAGGACTCATCCGACCCAAATAAGCAGGCAAGAAAGCAAAAGCGAAAAGATAAACACAAGAGCAGACATAATATTTCATCAGATACTGACAAGTCACCGAGTAAAGAACATAAACGCAAACGTAAGAAAAAACTACATGGACATGAAGTAACAAGTAGGCATGAAGACAGTGCAGTTACAATTCCAAAAATTAAAATCAAATTCAAAACACTACCTTTACCCGGTGAAGTAACACCAGAGGCACAGTTTTTTTACGTGTCTGCTGACATGGTGCGTTCAGCTGAGGAGGCCTCTCGCCCAACTTCAGTGGAAACAGTAGAAGATTTAACTCCAATTCTGCATGAAGAGATTCAAAGAGGAAAAGGAAATACCTTGACCACAAATATTTCACCAGATATTTTAGCTATGAAAGCATCGCTCGCTACCCGTAAAACCAGCCCAAGGAAAACTGCTGGTAAAAGGGGCATGCATTTTACGCACTCAAAATTTGCTGTAACGACACAATCCACATCAAACCTTTTTTGTTGCATATGTAAGGAAGTTGGTGCAAGCTGTAATACTGTAACTTGCGATGAATGTCATAAGCACTACCATTTTACATGTTTGGAACCACCATTGAAAAAATCACCGAAAATCCGTGGATACTCATGGCATTGTGCTGATTGTGATCCTACAGATGAAGACAAAATATAAGTTGTTTATTAGTTATTTAATAATGCTCTTGTCCCAGTAATTAATAAAAAACATTTACATATGTACTTCACGAATACTCTCACTGATGGCACGTATGCGTTTTTTTTTAATTGTACTTTGACATGAATGCGTGGTAATTGTATAAATCCTACGTCAACTGGAAAAACGCTTCGGAAAATGTCGGGAATGTAAATCCAAAATCGAAAATTAAATTGTTTGTTTCTAAAGAAAATTTATAGTCAAAAAACCGAAAAATTACCCTATCCTATCCCATAACGCAATAACTACAAGGTTAGATAACGATTAGAATTCTAATGACCTCTAGCGTAGAAAGTTAGAAAACGATTTGAGAAACTGTCGAGAACTATAACATTCTCGACAAAAAGGGGACTTAGTTCTCGATATCGAGAAAGAGGTTAGATTTCTAATCGAATTCTAATGTGGTTCAAATATGCTCGAATTTACGTTCTCGAGTCTATTTCAAGTGTAGTTTTCTTTTTAACTTTTTTTGTAGTTGTGGCTTTGTAGAAGGCTTTACAATACTTATCGTCAGCTGAGGTAACGGGAATTGGAGGGAGTTCTTCCACTTCCCAGAATTTTCTCAATTATAATAAAATTAAGGTTTTCGTTTCAAATATCTTCCATTTGCGTTGTGAACGTGGAGATTTTCTCTTTCATTTGACCGCTTAAAATCAATCCAAATAGGTTGTTGGAAATTTTCTCAACACCTTCAAGTATTATTTGGGGGATTAGATCGCTTTCCAATAATATATCCATTTGATCGGGTGTATGGCTGTTTGGATCGGCAAGTTTCAAATGTAAAACTTTTCCCAGTGCTCGCTATTTATATTATAGCTCGGGAGCATATTTGTCAGTCGCGGCAGAACTATAGCTTGTGCTTTTATTCTTTGATCCGCATATGAAGACATCTAGGTAATGAGACAGATTTTATTGGTTTTTTGATTTGCTTGGTAAATTTAAAGTTTGTTGGACCTTCTATGTTATAAAAGATCGTTGTGATCCTTGTTGTTGTTGTTGTTGTTGTTAACAATGCATTGCCCTGTCTAGAGTGTATGATCATTCCGAAGATCTTCATCAAGCTCTTCTAAGGGGAGTCCAAGGAAACGTGCAGTTTCAACAGGGTTTGTCCAGAGGGACAGAGGGGTTAGAAGAGTAGGTTCAAATGAACAATTGAAGAGATGTAGAGTATCATGGGGGGTCCTACCACATGCAGGGCATGTGTTTGAGATTGTGTCATTAAGTCTGGACAAGTAGGAGTTTAACCTTACACTATATCCAGACCTAAGCTGTGCCAGGGTAACTCTTGTCTCCCTTGGTAAGGTGCGTTCTTCTTCAGCAATATCCGGTGGAGGACTGTTCAGAACGGGGTTCACAGGTAGAGATCCGACAAAAGTATCTACCGACTCGGTGTGGATGTCGGTTAGAGCCCGCTTATGATTCTGCAGATCAAACGGCAAGGTAATATGATGCCGGATCTCATCATAATGTTTACGGAGATGTTTCCTTATGTCTCTCGGGGGCGGATCTATGTCCAAAAGATGACGGTTTGGATGCGCTGGCTTGTGGCAGTTCAGAAGGAATTGCTTGCTCAGCATTTCCGCATGCTCTTTTACATTGAGCAGTTTTGCCTCCTGATGGAGGTGAGACTCGGAAGACATGAGGAGACATCCCGTAGCAGTTCTGATGGCAGTATTTTGGCAGACTTGTAACTTCGTCCAGTTGGTGTTATGTACATTAGGCGACCATATGGGTGCAGCATAGTCAAAGACTGGTCGGCCAATGGCCTTATATGTAGTCAACAACGTTTCTTTGTCTTTTCCCCAAGTACTGCCGGCAAGTGACTTGAGGATCTTGTTGCGACCACGTACCTTTGAGACCATTGCAGACACATGACCAGCAAATGAGAAAGTATTATCCAATGTCATCCCTAATAACTTTGGGTGGCTGACAGTTGGTAGCTTAGTGCCGTCAACGAAAATGTCTAATTCATTTCTCACCTGGTGCGTCCACGTCGTAAAAAGCGTCGCCGTTGATTTAGTCGGAGATATCGTCAGATCTCGCTCTGTGAAAAACCTGGAAAGGTCGCAGAGGTAACCGTTGATTTTATTACAGAGTTCATCAGTATAGGGGCCCTTCCCCGTCGCCATTATTGTACAGTCGTCAGCATAAGAAACGACGGAGACACCCTCTGGTGGTGGGGGCATCTTCGATAGATAGAAATTAAACAGTGTCGGGGATAGGACACCACCCTGTGGCACCCCCTGTCTAATTCGTCTTGGTTTTGATGTTGCGTTTCTAAAGTTGACCGACGCGGTCCATCTCTTTAACCCATCAGGTATTTGTGTTTCTAATAGATCTTGTATGAGAGTGGCATGGTTGACTGTGTCAAAAGCTTTCGACAAGTCAAGTGCCACTAACACAGTCCTGTGATTTGGTTGGTTTTGATTTAGACCGCTATTTATTTGCGTTGTAATGGCATTGAGTGCGGTGGTGGTGCTGTGCAGCTTACGGAAGCCATGTTGATGATTAGCCAGGTGCAGATTTGCGGTGTAATACGGGAGCAAAATGGACTCTAGCGTCTTCACTACCGGCGACAAAAGTGATATAGGGCGATATGAATCGCCTATGTTTGCCGGCTTTCTAGGTTTTAATAATGGAACCACTCTCGCCTTTTTCCATATTTCAGGAATGACGAAAGTGTTCAGTGAAAGATTGAATAGAGCCGCTAAGTATTTGTGTCCCTCCTGGCCTAGATGTTTCAGCATCTTCATGGCAATACCGTCGGGGCCGATGGATTTTGAGGGCTTAGCCTGTCTGATGGCTTCCTTGACCTCTGAGGCAGTGATGACAATGGGCGTGTTTTGGTTTTTGTATTTACGCGCCTGTCGCATGGTTCTACGTTTAGCTCTATCGGGTGGGAAATGTAGTACAAATTGTCTACAGAAGGAGTTCGCACATCCCCTAGGGTCCTTCTTCACCCTGTCACCGAAAGTAATATCAACTTTATCCTTGTGTTGTGTTGGATTAGATAGAGCTTTGACCGTAGTCCATAATTTGCCAACACCGTCAGAGAGGTTGCATTGCTCTAGGTGTTGTTTCCATTTGGCCAGTTTGTGTTTATCGACCAACCTACGAATTTCCGCGTTGAGATCCCTTATACGGGGGTCTGCGGGATTGAGACTTCGCACTTCATCTCTTTCTCTAGCCATGGCCGCTGCCTCCGCGGGGAAATTTGGTCTTATTCGGGATATTCGACCCGCAGGAATGAAGCGTCTAGAGGCCAAGTCAATGATGTTGCGGAAGTCTCGTTCGCCTTTGCGTACGTCCGTAGGAATGGATAGAGCAGCCAAGGATTCGTCCGTATATGTCTGAAAACTGTCCCATTCCGCCTTGGTAAAGTTGATGTATGTACCATGCTCAGGTGTTATAAAGTCCGTCGGTCGTTCGATGGTAATGACTATTGGGAGATGGTCAGACGCCAACGTGAGTATGGGTCGCCAATTGGTGTTGTTCAATAGTCCTGCACTTACGATAGAAATATCTGGCGAACTATAGCAGTTACCCGATACTCTCGTTGGGGCGTCTCCGTTCAATGTACAGAAAGCCGTATCATCTATTTGTTCTGCGAGTACATGCCCCCTACTGTCTGCTGGCAAGTTTGAGTGCCACATATCGTGGTGCGCATTGAAGTCGCCCAGGATCACGCGGTTATCTCCTCGTAATAGCAAGCTAATGTCGGGGTGATAACCGGTGGGGCAACTTGAGACAGGGGGTATGTAGATGTTTATGATTTGCAGATCGACATCTCCTGTACGGATGGTAATACCTTGGCTTTCTAAGATATCATCCGTTCCTTCGATGTCGGTATCAAATAGATGATACTGTACAGAGTTGTGCGTTATGAACGCTAGACCACCTCCCAGACCTCCTGTTACTCTATGACGGTCTTTCCGGTGAATGTTATATCCGCCATAGGTAATGAGGTCCGACCTTGGACTGAGCTTGGTTTCTTGGATTGCGGCAAGTTTTATGTCATATTGCGTCATCAAATTGGTTATCTCTGCGATCTTACCAGTTAATCCGTTACAGTTGTGCTGTAAGATTTGGAAGTGCGCCGGTGGGGTCGATGTCGAGTTAACCAAAGGCGTGAGAGACGGATGTGTTCGCCCAGGTGTTGGTAGGCGAAGACCAAGGCTGTGCCTCAGCCTAGTTAGCTGTGGACCTGGTGTAACCGGGTTGGCTGGCGTCGTAGGCTGAGGCGTGTTACAGCATGGTGCTATGAACGCATCCGTCCAAAGATTCCTGTTCGCGAGCCCAGAGCATAGATGCACGTGGCATTGGCCTAAGCAGTTATTGCATTTGACCGATGACGCGAGCGTGTATAATCTTTGCCGACAAACAGTACAAGTCGAGACAGGTGCAAGAAGATGTTGATCCTGACTCACGTGTAAACGGGAGGGGGGGTGTAAAAAAGAAACAGACAGAGACTGATGCTCGGAGTTGCTCATGTCTAAACTGCTCCGGTGGGAGCAAGAGTGTTGAGCTGCTGCGCGTGATGTTGACGCCATAAGGCACGAGCAACAGTCTGGAATTTGTGTGGCGGGTATAGCAGAAATGCTGCTAGTCGTTAAGACATTATTATTATTATTATTAGTATTGCTACTAGAAGGTGGCGGTAGGGGTGCGCTTGAACGGCGCTTACCGCGGGACGCCCGACGGCGCAAACAGCAAGGGGCCACGAAAGTACTAAAGAAAGTACGGGGTCTGTGGATGTTAAGGTTAAGCCCTGAACATCCAGATTTATGGAGCCATCTCTTACACGAGAAGCATTGCACAGAATGCGACCGTTTAATATATATTTTTTTGCAACAGACACTGCATATCCATTCTTTTGGTCCGGGGTTCGGCTCAACGCCCGCCCGTAACAAAAGAATATCTTGCAGCCCTGCTGCAAGGGGGGAGGATGATAGTTTCGGAATGGGACAAAACATACTGAACAGGGTTACATTGAAAGTGACAGTCCTTGGCCGAGGTAAAACCCCGGGTGGTTCCACTGCGCAGAGATCCATGGCGATGTCCTGGGTTTTCTGCTCTGAGAAGTGACTGTACATAGGGAACCTCGTTGTGATCCTTGATCGATTAAGGCCCTTACTATAAATCGTTCTCCTCGGTGTTCGATGGAGACGATCTTGACAACTTTCTGGACATTCCATTTCGGGTTTTTCCGGTCTAGCTGTTGCAGCTAGCCCAGTGGTTCTATTGAAATTTGGATTATTTCTGAATGGGTTATAATTTTTAAAGTCGGTTCGATACTTAAAGAGAAATTTTGATTTAAAAAAAATCCTTCATATGAACTTTGACCCTTAATAACTACTGTTATGGTCATTGCCCACAAAAAAATTATGTAGTTATACTCACCTTGACCATGTCTATCAATCCTGATACCTTTTTTTTAATTTAACATTGTCCATATACCTACTGCATTTAAGCCGCCAGTTCTAAACATTGTATATATATGATTCTAAACCAGCACAGTTAAACAAGTTAAATTACGTTTCAAACACTTAACTTAAATTTGAGATTACATTTTTTACAAATATTATAATTTAAAAATTCAAAATAAATTGAAATCACGAAATAAAATTTTTGTTTTTTTGGCATTTTGTTTTTGGCTTGTTCGTGCTTATTGGGTTTATTGATACGCAACACTGGCGAGGTGCGTAGAATTTTGATTTGAATACATTGTGCAGCTACTGCATACCATGCAGGGATACAGGTGTCTGCTCTAGTACAAATTAGTGTGTTTAAAATTTCACTGCGCAGGGTTTACCATTGTGTATCAATACCAAGTGTGAACTCTTCTTTTGACAACACACATTAAAATGTCGGTTTGTTTACATCCTGCACATATTAAAATGTCGCCAGCACCGAATAACAGAAAAGCAAATGGCGTTGTTTAACATCCTGCACACATCAACATGGCGGTCTCCTATCTTTTACCTAATGGTAGAAAGAGATGGGAAGATGGAAAGAAGTGAGACAAAAAAGGAAATTAAAAACAGGTGACTAAACTCACTTTGAAGTTTTCACGACTATGTCTATGATATCACACTTGTTATTAACCACAATCTCAAACAGGTGTTAAACTCATTTTGGAATTTTGACGTCTATGCAGAAGAGTTTACACTTGGTATTGATACACAATGGGTTACGTCACCACAATTCTAACCTGGGGTTGACTTTCCAATAATGTACGGTCCCGATTTCTTTCATTTCAGATCGGCGGCTTATATTTTATAAGAAAATAGCACTTAAAGTTGCTATTTCACTAATACAAAATTACTCATTTAACTAGATTTCCCTAAAATCACACACATAAAATTCTTTTTAAATTTGAGAACATGGCTTCTTTTATCACCCGCACTGCTTATTTTTTATTTCAAACGCGAGTAAATAGCATCAATCCCAAAAATTATTATCTTAAAAAAAACCGCCATCACCGGAATCACTAGGCAACAACAATGCCTTTATATTACTTGCAGTTACAGCGAGTTGCAACTGCTGAAGTGAATACATGAATAAACAAAATATGTGCATATGTTTATTCAATTACACATGTACTTATTTTGTTTATTCACCATTTCACATTTTTCTTTAGTATATTTTGTTTTATAACACCTTCCCTGCAAACCACTGCTAACCGCATTGCAAACACGCACATTTTTCATTTGACAAATTTCCCAAAATTATGTTAACCTTAAGCAAGCAAAAAAAGTTGTTCTGAATTAAATTAAAATGTGGGCCTTCAAATACCAATAGCCCGTTTTAGGGTTAATGTGCAAACGATCTGCCAAAAAGAGAAAACATTGTTGATTTTGTACTATGCCTAATATTATGAGTGCGGATGAAACAGCATAAGAAAATATCCCAAAAATTGACAATCTGCAGCTTTCATAAATTAATTATTATTTGTCAAATTTTTTCATGAAAAAAGGTAAGCGTAAAATATTTTTTTTATTTGCATTTTTAATAGAAATTTCCCCTTTTTTTATGCATGCCCGTATACAAGTGATGGCGGGAGATACAGCGTAGGAAATGCAAAAGGAAAGTTCGATGATTCCGAGAAATTCAGATGGTAGTGGCTGCGCCTTTTGAAGTCGGGTCGAAAAATTAAGGAAACATCGCCACAATCACTACGACGGGGTCGTATCATCATACCTAAAGCATTTCAAACTGCAAGTCCACCTTTGCATGAAACGGCTTTTTAAAAAATTCCGTATTTAGTCGTGGCGCTTGCGGATGCGACTTCTTATGCAGTGGAGAACTGCGCTACGCCTAAATTCGGTAATTCTTAATAATCCATTTTATGCAAAGGTGGACTTGCAGCCTCAAATGCTTTGGCAGGTATTTGTTTCCTTTAAGGTCAACTGCTAATAAATTAGCTAAGAGATTAAGGATCGCGAATCCGGAAGTGCTTTTTTTAATTTTTGTTTTAGTGAAAAGTTATGGTCAGAAACCCGAAAAATTACCCGGGTCCGATACCAAAATTGGGGCGGTGGTATTTATGTGCGAAACACCTTTCGGTATTTGTTTCCTTTAAAGGTCAACTGCTAATAAATTAGCTAAAATTATGTGATATAGCTCAGGATCAGGAATCTGGAAGCGCTTTTTTAATATTTTGCTTCCATGAAGAAATCTTTGCAATCAAATTTTCAAGTTTTCATGTGGTTGTTGTAATTTTATTAGGCTGTCCCTAAAAACGTGGAAAAAAGTTAGCTGGTTCGGTAACCGATTCAACTACATATGTTATGTTATGTTGACTTATTCAAAGAATAATTTTAACAGCTTGTTAACCAAAACATTTACTGTTTCATAATATAATGTTAGCCACATGTTAGCAGTTTCCATAACCATGTCAACAACTACTATTAACAACATGTTAGCCAAAACATTGACGACTTTAACAAATGGCTGTTAACTACATTTTAACCAAAACATTAGCCAGAGTTTGAAAGGGAAATTTTTTATTTTGAAGAGTGCAGGTATACTTTATAGCAAATGGAAAATTCAAGTGCAAGGGAGAGGCAAAGTATATATATGGTTAAAATTTTCACACGCCCTGAACAAAATTAGCTACTTTGGTAACCGTATGAAAAATTAATGAAACCAACTATTTAACTTGGTTGCTAGCCGGTATCTGGTTTGCAGGGTTTTTATTTCACAATTACAACCATTGTTTATCCCTACTATAGTTTGGCAACTTATTTTCTTCTACTTGCGAATTTGAGTGGAAGGCACTGGCTGAGTGACTCCAAATGCAATGGAATGAAGAAATAGTATGAAGCCCAATAAGCCATTTTGTTTGATATCAACCTGAAACGCATTTGAGATGAAACCTTCAACGTCAATTCTCACTTTTTGAAAACTAAATATCAATTAATCAATAAATTAATTTTCGATTTAGCGATAAACTACCAGTAGCAGATCAACTTTTTTGCTAAATGAGTATTAACTTGAGGTATAATTAAATATAAAAATTATATTATAAATGTCCGGCAGTTTCTACCTTCACAGTTTTTATACATACGACCCCCTCTACCATTCCCTAAAATAAATTTTGTCCAAATCGTGGTACATTAGTGACCCTCATTATTTTCCAAACGTTTGAGAAAATATTTTTCTGTGCCTATGGGGAATATGCTGTGCGTGTGTATTGGTGTGTTTTTTTTGCTACTTGCGCTACTATATAAGGGATACAATGATTACAACTTTTATTTATTTTACACACAAAACTAAAGAGCCTCGTAGCGAGAGCTCAACTTGAACTAATTGTTCCTCGTTCATATGTTTATCGAGTACGATCAAAAAGGCATTGCCAGATCTTCAAAAAATGTTTATTGTAAAAAACCGAATTATCGTCGTATTTTTTATGACTTCTTATAACTTTAGGAAATATTATAAAAATTATACAAGCGTTTATGTAAAATCCCCTTTGTGTTAATACCTATAACAGATAATACAATTCGCACTTCTTGCTAACTGTATGCATTGAGACTACCGCCACTGGATATTTTCATTAGTTAGAGCTGTTGATACTAACAGGACTTTTGCTTACTCGCTTTAAAAGTTGTATGCAGTGTTTAACAAGTTATATTGTTAAAAATTATTCATTTAAAATGACTCAAACCGAATCAGGTAATTTGTATCTCTTAAACTTCTACAAAATAGTGTCTAACATGGAAGAAGTGGTAACTAACAAACAATTATGTACCAAAAAACGATAAAGTAGTTATAAAACTAACCCAAAGGTTTATAAAATAAAAGCTGCTCTTTTAGGTTTCATTAACCCATAAACTAGTTATGACTAACGCATAAAGTAGTTAGAGGTGTTTATTATGAGAGTATCCCCACTTTCGGATAACAATAACCTATGAAGTGGTTATAACTAACAGCCAATAAATTATTAGAAAACAATTTCCATTTATTACCATAAAAATAAAGAAAATTTGGAATAAAAATCACGCGATTTACAACCGAAAGCGCTATCAGGTAGTTATAACTAACCCATGAAGTAGTTATAACTAACAAATCAAGGAGTTATAACTAACCCATCAAGTAGTTATAACTAACTCGTAAAGTAGTTATAATTAACCCATAAGTAGTTATAACTAACCTCTAAAGTAGCTATAACTTGTGTTAATTAAATGAAAAAGAAAACAAGTTAAACTAACCCATAAAGTAGTTACAATTAACCCATCATGAAGCTATAACTAACCCATCAAGTAGTTATAACTAACTCCTAAAGTAGTTATAACAAACCCATAAACTAGGTTTAACTAACACATGAGGACTAGGCAAATAACTAGCTATTAACTAACCCGCAAAGTAGTTATAACTAACCCATCAAGTAGTTATAACTAACCCACGAAGTAGTTATAACTAACCCATCAAGTAGTTATAACTAAACTATAATTATACAAGTGTTAATGATGACGAGAAACCTTTGTGTTTAGTAAAAATAAATAAAATAAATTTTCGACTGCGGCGCTTTTCCTAACCCAGAATACTGTACTATTGGGTTTATTTAAAAAAAAAGAAAATTTTTAATAAAAATTCGCGCGATGTTTTATTAAAAATTTTCGACTGCGGCGCTTTTCCATAACCGGGAAAGGAAAAAATTTTTTTTTTTAATCACGGCGCTTTTGCATATAATAAAACAGCGTTTTTTCATCCAGTACAAAAAAAAAGCAATGGCGCTTTCAATCCATTGTATGTAGAATGTGTTCATTGCTATATTGAAATCCATTAATTTATACTCAAAAGTACAATGCGTAATTTGCAAGTGTTTTAACCTCCCTCTCCCTTTAGGTTATTTTCAAGTGAGATTTTATTGTACTGGGGTCCATTTCCCCAATTTTAAAACATGTAATTTATGGACGCCCCTTAAGAAATATATGTCTTCATTAACACATGTCTGGCAACACCTATGACTCTCTAATAGCTTAAGTTGTTAGTTTGTTATAAGTACCATTGTTTGTTGCGTGTTGTGTTGGTTTTATGTGCTGTGTTTTTGATATATGTACAGTATCTATACATGTATAATATATAATATTATGAACAAAATATGAATAATATATAATATTTTGAACAAAATGTGCAGGGAACCAGTAAAAAAGGTAAACAAACTAAGTGCAGTGAAAAAACAATAACATAGTTTGTTCGTGAAAATAACCAAAAGCAACTCCTCGCTGTGAACACAACTATTTCAATAGGGGTGAAAAAGTAGGTCGCCTCCCAGTTGGTGCACCCTGGGTAACGCTAAATGACCTACATGGCCTACACGGCTAGTTTCTTGTATTGCCGGTTCTACGAGAACGGTACCAGTACTTGTGCTGTACCCATCGTGCCGAAACAACCCGGGCCGTTTTCTTATATCGACCCGGCCAAGAGCAATACACTCGGGGTGACCTTGTCTGACATTTAGGCAGGGCTACACCTCGCTACAACAACAAAAACATTTCAATGGCCTTGTTGTTGCCAAGTCATGGCGGGTTTTTAAAATAATGTTTTATTTTGGTTATTCGCGTAAAAAGTGCGAAATAAATAATGGAAAATGTAAAGTGGTGAATAAACAAAATATATGCATGTGTAATTGAATAACCATATGCACGTAGTTTGTTTATTCATGAATGGGCATTAGGCAACTCGCTGTAACTTTCCTCGAGAGCGGTGACGCTATATAGCGGTCGTTACATAGCGGTGAAGTACGTTGAAAAAATACTCATGCCAATTCTAAACGATTTTTCACTAGTGAATCGGTGCAAACCGTTTCACCTTTTCATACATTTTTGCTCACAAATTATATGAGAGTGAGAAAACCCGCAAAGTGAGAAATTGTTTAGAATCGGCCTGACTGTCATATAAAAGTAATCGCGAGTGAACTAAGAAGACTGTGAAGTTCACCGAATTGTAATAAAGCGGCAAGCATTCAAGCATAGCGGCCGTCATGACGGTGGCAATTGTTCGTCACCCATGCTAATTCTAAACAAATTTTCACTAGTGAATCGGTGCAAACCGTTTCACCTTTTTCATTCATTTTTGATCACAAATTATATGAGAGTGAGAAAATCCGCAAAATATAAATTGTTTAGAATTGGCCTAACCATTTTTTCCCACCGTAAAGGCTTTTTTACACGGTTCGATTTTTTATGGAATCGACCCGTGTAAACAGCAATTCGATCGATCTTCACCTTGTATTTAAGGGTTGAACACAAATGGTTCGACAAAAATCGACCAAGAAATCGACCCGTGTAAATTATCCTTAAAGGGTCAGCTACATAAAACTTTACCTCGGGCTTTGGCTTTGACAGATAAGTTCAATATACGTGTTTCAACGAAACATGGCAAATGGGAAACGTCAAAGTTAAAGCAAGGTTGAAATTTGGCAAACTCTCAAGTTTTGCTTGCTTTGACAATCAGGTGTTGATGATTTTGCTTTAATTTAAGAATTAAAACTTGGTGGAAATAATAATTAATTCATTTTTTCTCTATTAAATTAACAAATTTACCAAAACATTCTGAATGCAAAGAAATAAATAACGAAAACAAATGTATAAAAGAGAGGCGTCAAAGCATTTATTGTAGCATACCTCTGAAGTTGAGCGCAAAGTTTTGAGGCTGCATATGTCAGGTGAGGGTAACAAAGGGTCAGTTACATAAAGCTTTATTTTGGCTTTACCTCAAACTTTGACTTTGACAGAAAAGTTCAGTATACGTATTTAAACCAAGCATGGCAAAGTGGAGACCTTTATGTAGTTGAGGTTTCAAGGTGATGGCCCAATGCACGCTTGCTTTGCTGGCTTTGTGTCGAGAAATGTCAAAATTCTTTTGAACTCTACTGAAATGTATGAAAGTTGGCCCAGTGGCGTCTCACTTTGCTTGCTTGAAACGCTTCAAAGCGTCGAATAGCCCAAATCTCTATTTGACAGTGCTTTGCACGCTTCACTGTTTGTCTTGTTGTTGTCTAGTTTGTCTCATCCTCTATTTTTGACAACTTTTGTCGCTTCTATTTGGCCATAGAAGCTTTCGAAAGAAAGCAAGGTAAGCCTAGGCAAGCAAGGCAAGCAAAGCAAGCTTACATTGTATCATCAGCTTCAAATTTTGCTTGCTTTGACGATCAGAGGTCGATGACTTTGCTTTAATTTAAGAATTAAAATTTAGAGGAAATGAAATGAAAGGCCCAATCGGTATAGCTTGCTAAAGTAGATCCGCCACTTGCATCCATAAAAATGCTTTCCACACAGGTTTCATAATTCCCAAAGTTTTCTAAGAAACTATTCGAAATCGCTTCCCCATATCTAAGACTAAAATCAAAAGCAATCTAGAACAAATAACATATAATTAGTTTTATGGTATATGTTATAGTATAATTGCTTATATCTTACCAGCGACGAATCATATAAAAATATTGGAAAGTGTTCCAAAACATTTGATGCAGTCGCAATAAATTTTTGTCTTGCTTTCAATGTTTCACGCAATTTCTCCTGCACCAGATTCAGTTCGTCTGGAATTATGCAATTTTTAAAAAAAAGATCTTCGTCAGAAATTATCGCGCTATCGTCGATTTCCTGTTCCACCTCAGAAATTTTACGTCTTTTGTTTACACCGCTACCGAGTTTCG
This sequence comes from Campiglossa producta, assembly GCA_964058755.1. Classification (NCBI taxonomy): domain Eukaryota; kingdom Metazoa; phylum Arthropoda; class Insecta; order Diptera; family Tephritidae; genus Campiglossa; species Campiglossa producta. Next base: position 37,463,462 of record CAXKVI010000003.1, on the reverse strand, counting down.
TAAGTTTGGAGTTTATGTTCTTCAATTTTGTAACTATATAGCCCGAATTGTTTTCTGGATTGTAGAACAAATCCTGGAATGTTTTAAGCGTTATCAGTTGATATTCAAAGTAGGAGTAAGAATAATTTCGAATAAATGTTATTCGAATAAACGAATAAAAATATTGTTATAATATTCACTATAGATTTAAAGACTATTTTGGGTCCATTTTGGGCCAATTTGGGATCGTTTTGAGGTCACTTTGGAATCCTTGGCGTCGCCTTAGGTCAGTGTGGATTTAAAGACCATTTTGGGGCCAATTTGAGATCACTTTGGGCCAATTTGAGATCATTTTGGGCCAATTTGGGGCATTTTGAGGTCACTTTGGAATCCTTGGCGTCGCCTTAGGTCAGTGTGGATTTAAAGACCATTTTGGGCCAATTTGGGATCATTTTGGGGACATTTTGAGGTCACTTTGGTCAATTTGCTTTTGTGCACGCATACTCACAATTCCACCACACTTGCTATTACTAATCCGATAAGCTGGGAATAGATGTATTATTGATTCAGCTAATGCAATTTTTTCTTCGCGCCTCGGATGATTTCCACAATGCTGGCGTAAAAAGTTCGTACCCTCCCGCACTAAGGAACGTCGGGAGCAGTCGCTTAATGTGTTAGAATTTTTGTATTCCTCAAGAATGCCGGAGAAATCTCCACTTCTGAGGTAGTTCTCCAACTCCTATTAAATTTTGTATCACTAAAATATATACCTCATTTTATTCTAATACTTACGTTGGAGTTTAAGCTGGAAACATTTGACGCCTCCTTCTTTGAAGAGCTTTCGTTCAATTCTAATAAAAAATAGCTACAGCTCTTATATTGGCAAATAATTTCTTGGAAATCATTCACACAAATTTCAGCTCCATCGCGGTCTCTAAATATTATTGCACACTCGTTAGTTATGTTGAATTGTTCCACAACTGCGAAGAAATTTTTTCTACAAAATATTAGTAATTATTCAATATGCTACTTACTTGATATAATTACTTCATTTGCTGAGAACTCTTCGCTTTCAGGATTAGGGATTTTATAGAAATTCACTGCCGAATTATATTTTACTTTTAGAAACATTGTGAAGCTTTAGCAATTGCGCGTCGTTTGATAATGATGGGCTGATTTTGTAAGTTACGTTGACTAACCGCGACGCGGTGTGTTATATTCATGGAGCAAAAAAGTGGCAATATTTTTCAGTTGCTGGTTACCAGGGTAGTGAAAGCGCCGTGACTAAGAAAGTAGCCCTGCGAACCAGTAGCCGATAAAATCTTGGGATAGTACTGGGTCACGCTTACCAAAAAAGAGGTTAAAAATGTGGGTATAATTGCTCAGTTTCTGGTTAGCAGGGTAGTGCAAGCGCCGTGACTAAGAAAGTAGCCCTGCCAACCAGTAGCCGATAAAATCTTGGGATACTACTGGGTCTCGCTTACCAAAAAAGAGGTTAAAAATGTGGGTATAATTGCTCAGTTGCTGGTTAGCAGGGTAGTGAAAGCGCCGTGACTAAGAAAGTAGCCCTGCCAACCAGTAGCCGATAAAATCTTGGGATACTACTGGGTCACGCTTACCAAAAAAGAGGTTAAAAATGTGGGTATAATTGCTCAGTTGCTGGTTAGCAGGGTAGTGAAAGCGCCGTGACTAAGAAAGTAGTCCTGCCAACCACTAGCCGATAAAATCTTGGGATACTACTGGGTCATGCTTACCAAAAAAGAGGTTGAAAAAGTGGGTAATATTGTTCAGCGAGGTTCCTTTCCCATGTTGAAGATGCAAATTATAATATATATAATTATGATATTAAGTGCTTAATAAACAAAATAAAAGAAAATGGGTATTAGTTTCCTTTAGGGGTCAACTGCTAATAAATTAGCTAAAATTATGTTATATAGCTCAAAACACTGGGTTCGGCCTAGTGCAGGGTATTTTTATTGTTGAATTAATATAATAAGAAAAGAAATTTGTGAAAAAAAGTAAAACAGTGTTATTGGCAAGTTGGCATTTCTTTGTGTTGAGTGTGACTGTTCGCGTTCTTATATGTTACCAAAAAAAAAGCGTATTCATATTCACCCCGTGAATGTAACTCTTCGCATCGCGTTTGGTTTTATAAAATCAGGCCATAAAACTTGAAAGCAATAGATTTACATACATACATACAATATAATTGAGAGTGAGAGAATAGCTTAGAACTTTTTGGTTTAGTTTTAATACCAAAAATACTTAAAACATTAGAGAGAGCGCTTTAGTATTATTTTGGCATTAAATTTAAACTAAAAGGTATTAAAATTTTTGGAAGCGGCGCTCAGCGCTGCTAAAAGTATTATTTTAAAACCATTTTGGAATAAATTAATTTCTAAGATTTTTCAGAGTCTTAAAATAATACTATTTAGTATTAAAATTCAAATTTAATTCCAAAAAGGTTTCATTTCAATACCGACTGGTATTAAAAGTAGACTTTCATTTTTTACTGTGTATGTCTATGATATCACACTTGTTATTAACCACAATCTCAAACAGGTGTTAAACTCATTTTGGAATTTTGACGTCTATGCAGAAGAGTTTACACTTGGTATTGATACACAATGGGGTTTACTGCACATTTGATTTGGGCTTTATGGCTGAATACATGTGCGGCGATTTGGCCTGCAGCGATGCTAGTTTTATGCCCAAAATAATTGTGCAGCGATTTGGCCTGCAGCGATGCTGGTTTTACTGCTGATTGAACTAACTGTGAACACACGAGTAGGGAAATTTACCTGGCAGTTCTATGCAGTGACACTTGATCCACATTTTTCTAACTCACTTATAATACACATAAAATAGATAACACTACGCTACACCAAAAATGTACCTCGATAAAAAAGTACTTTCTAGCCTTATTTGGGGTCTCTGAAAACGAAAATGATACTCATTTATTTTTCCAAAGAACGGTTTTTTCGATTTTCGCAAAAAACGTGTTTTCCAGGACTTATTCCAGTTTTTCATCGAACTCTTCGCGAAATTTGATGCTAACAAACAATGATATACAGTTTTAGAAAGGTACTGACCTCCCCTTCACAGCAATATATCATTATTGTTAATCTATTCAGTATTACTTCTGAAACCGTCGTTTAAAGTCGAAAAAAAGGTAATTTTTTAAGATTTTTTAGAAATTAGTAAAGTTTATTCACTTTTTTAATGAAATAAAAATTATTCATATTGATATGCATAATTATAATTTAAAGATAATTCTGTCGCAAACAATTAAAGCTTTATATTGTTTTAATCGAAGAAGAAATTTAGATGTTATGACGCATTATGTAAAATCAAGCAATTCGCGGTTTTTTACATTTTGACACTTCAGGTCGAAAATATGATTTTTCTGTGAAACTTCTTCGCTTGTGTTGCATGTTGTCTTCTCGAAGTTGCATCCAGCAATAGTCGCCCATCATGGCCTGATCCTAGGGACCTTCATACCGCTTTTCGATAGTTGCAATGTCTTGGTGAAATCTTTCGCCTTGTTCGTCGCTCTCGGCACCCAAATTTGGCGGAAAAAGTCCAAATGACTATGGAGTAAGTGCATTTTAAAGGACATGCGAGAACCTGTAAGTAATAAAACATTAAATTATGATCAATCAGTTTTTAGTAAAACAATTTGAGAAAAAGATTAGGAAGCGCTAAAGTGCCTCATACTTACCAATATCACTGAAGTTTTTCCTCATTGTTTGAATTAACTGACGGTAGTTCTTGCTTTTATTATTCCCTAAAAACCCATGGACAACTTTTTGAAAAGAATCCCAAGCTTTTGTTTCGGCAACGTTCAAGCATTTTTTGAACTCTAGGTCAGTGAACAATTTTTTGATCTGTGGACCGACAAATACACCCGCTTTGATTTTTTCCGTCGACAGTTTCGGAAACTTGGTCTTCAAGTATTTCAGAGCAGTATTTTCCGGATTTTTTGCCAAGGCTTTGACGAAATTCTTCATGATCCCAAGTTTTATGTGCAATGGGGGAAAAATAACTTTATTTTTGTCAACGAGTGCTTTTTTGATAACGTTGTTTTTTCCTACGACATGATTCTCACGTTGTGGCCAATCACGACGAGCAAAATGTTCATCATCTGCTCTGCTATCCCAAAGACACAAAAAACAGCTGTATTTGGTATAGCCTCCCTGCAGACCAGAAATCATAGAATAATTACCGCATTTAAAATTTTATAACCCTGTTAAACAACAAATAAACTGTGATACTTTTAAAAAAAGTTATAAAAATTACACATTTTTCGCATTTCAACAGCAGTTTTGCAAAAAATTTCGATTCAATTGAAACCAGTGACGTAAAGCCGTTAACAATAAGTACGTTCCTCTTGAAAAAAATACATTTACAATGAATGACGAACATCCTGTTCGAAATTTTCGGCAATATCTGGATCAAGGTTCAAAAACCCCCTTTTTCCTCATATCACAGAAACGGTTCTTTGAAAAATTAAACACTGGCCATTTTTGTTTTCAGCGACCTCAAATTAACCTAAAAAATACCTTTTTGTAGAGGTACATTTTTTGAAGGGAAAATTTGTCGCATAGTGTAATATATGTTTCAAGCCAGTCATAAATAAACACTCATAGAGAACGGTAGTCTTTCGCTAACATCCAAAAAAAAAAAACAATATATACTGTGACGAATTCGATGATTCCTTGATTATTTTCCCTGAGTTCGATCACTGTACGTTAAATAAAACACTCCGATTCTGTTTAATAAGTAGTACGCTTTATTCAGTACTAAAAACCGTAGTACAATATCGCGGGTTAATTTACTGTTCAGTACTTCACTGTACAACACTTCAAAATAAACTGATTGATTTGCGTTGTCTTTGCGCGGTTTATATACCCTAGCAGACAGCAGCTTCACAACCTAGAAATGTCTACACATTTCTGGTTTATTCGCACAACCGTGTTCTCGAAACGTTTATCTATCGTCATCTCTTCTTTGTGCCACATTCGCAAACCTGTCTCTCGCTCTCACAGCTATAGTTGTGGTAGTGACGCTAGTGATGGAAATACGCTAGATTTGGGAGATGAGCGATTCTTGAGAACATCCGCCACACTGCCCTCCACCTAAGTCTGATCGTCCCGATCAGACACATTTCCCGATCCAAACGTTGCTAGCCTCTCCAGGTGAACCACCTTCATTTTGTTTCGTGGCCTTCCAACAGTTTGTATGCGGTAGACAACATCATTTATCCGCTTTATTACTTTATATGGGCCTTCCCAGTTACATTGCAGTTTTGGGGACAAACCTATCTTTCGTTGTGGGTTGTATAACAGCACTAAATCTCCTTCTTTAAAACCTTCCGAGTTGAGGGCTTTGTCGTATCTGGCTTTCATCTTATCACTCATGATCTTCGTCCGTTGTCTTACAAGATCGTGTATTTCTCTCATTTCTTCTTCCAAGATGCTAGTGGATTTCCTGGCATTTATTCCTTCATCAGCATTTATCCCAAACTTCAAGTCAGCTGGCAGCCGAAGATCATTCCCAAAAATTACTTTTGCTGGAGTCTGACCCGTTGTTTCATGTATTGCCGAGCGATATGCCATCAGGAACAAGGAGATGTGCGTGTCCCAATCTCTCTGGAACTTATCCACTACTTTCCTCATGTGCTCTTCCAAGGTTCGATTGAAACGTTCCACCATGCCATCTGACTGAGGATGCAGTGCAGTTGTTCGCGTTTTCCGAATACCCAATGTCTTGCACATTTCTTGGAATACAACTGATTCGAAATTCCTTCCTTGGTCGGAATGTAACTCCATTGGTACACCGAACCTCGCTACCCAATTGTTTATGAACACCTCTGCAATGGTTTCTGCCTCTTGATTTGGAATCGGGTAAACTTCTGGCCATTTGCTGAAATAGTCCATAACAACTAGTACGTATTTGTTTCCGAGTTTGCTAGTAGGAAATGGACCAGCTACATCCATGGCAATCCTCTCAAACGGTGCACCTGTGTTGTACTGCTTCATCTGTCCATGGCTTCTCGACTTCGGACCCTTTGCTCTGATGCACACCTCACAGTTGGCGATCCACTCCGCGATCGACTGCCGGCAACCAACCCAATAGAATCTCTGCTTGACTTTCTCCAGTGTTTTTGTGACTCCTAGATGACCTCCACTTGGACCATTATGTAGTTCATACAAAATATCAGAGATTTTCTTCCTTGGGACAACTACCAGCTTCCGAGCGCATTGACCATCTTCGCTTTCCCATACTCTATGTAAGCAACCGGATACCAATTTCAAACTGTTCCACTGTGCCCAATATGACTTGGCAACAGGACTCTCTGCTGACATCTCCTCTCTTGTTGGTCGTTCATTTTGCTCGATCCCCTGCATCACACGTACCAGATCTTGATCCTCTAGCTGATACTTCCTTAGTTTATTCATGTTCCATTCGTCCGTAGATGTTATAGTCATCAGCCGAACATCTATAACATCTTCCTTGGCCTCAGCTTTCGAACAATGCTTGCATTCCAGGTTACATGGTCGCCGGGACATTGCATCAGCATTGCCGTGGTTGCTGCCTTTGCGATGCTCTATGGAAAAGTCATAACATTGTAGTCGCTCTATCCACCGTGCCAATTGACCTTCCGGATTACGGAACTGCAAAAGCCATTTCAACGCTGCATGGTCTGTCCTGACGTGGAATCGCTGTCTATAGAGATACTTGTGGAAATGTTTGATGCACTCCACCAATGCCAGTAGTTCTCTTCGTGTTACGCAATAGTTCCTTTCGGGCTTTCCAATTGTGCGGCTATAGTACGCCACTACCTTCTCCTGCCCATCGACAATCTGTGACAAAACTCCTCCAATCGCATAACCACTTGCATCTGTATCCAGAATAAACGTTGAACCTGGGATTGGATACGCTAACATTGGGGCAGTGCACAGCCGTTCCTTCAAGGTTTGGAAAGCCACTTCATGTTCCTTCTTCCAATCAAATGACATATTCTTTCTGGTCAACTCATGAAGGCTACTGGCTACGCTAGCGAAATTCGGTACAAATCGACGATAATACGTGCACAGTCCGAGGAAACTTCGTAGCTCATGTAAATTTTTCGGTCTGGGCCAATCCTTTACTGCTTCGATCTTCTCTTTAGCAGTGCAAATTCCCTCCGTAGTAACCTTGTGACCCAAGTAACTTACTTCCTTCTTGAACAATGCACACTTTTTGGGACTTAATTTCAGACCGGCGCCAGCTATCCTTTGGAAAACTTCCTCCAAGTTCTTGAGGTGTTCCTCAAAGCTTTTTCCCAGCACGATGATGTCATCCAGGTACACCAAACATGTTTTCCAATGCAGTCCTTTCAATACCTGATCCATGAGTCTCTCAAAAGTAGCTGGAGCGTTACATAGTCCAAAGGGCATTACCGTAAATTGCCACAGCCCCTCCCCAACGCTGAAGGCTGTCTTTTCCTTATCCTCATCTTTAACCTCCACTTGCCAATAACCGCTTTTCAAGTCCAGTGTAGAGAACCATTTCGTACCAGATAGTGAGTCCAGAGTATCGTCAATTCTTGGTAGTGGATAGCTGTCCTTTTTCGTTACGTCGTTCAGCTTCCGGTAATCCACACAGAACCGCATTTTTCCATCCTTTTTCTTCACTAGCACTACCGGTGAGCTCCATGGACTAGCTGATGGTTCGATCACGCCGCTGTCACTCATTTCTTGTATAATTTCTCTTACCACTTGCCGTTTGGCCAATGGAACACTTCGAGGAGCTTGGCGGACTGGTCTCGCGTCACCGGTATCAATGTGATGCTTCACTACATTGGTCCGACCTGGTTTGGAGCCACCCTTGTCAAATATGGTAGAGTACTTTAGTAGAAGTTGTTTCGCCTTATTCTGGTGGTCTTCTTCGAGCTCTTGCGTCCACGCTGTGATATTATCTGATAGATTAATGTTGCTAGTAAAGACATTTTCCTGGAGCTGTTCACAGTTTATAATCACCTCCACCTCCTGACATTGTCCCAATATAGCTCCTTTGGAAAGCTTGATCGGCGATCGAAACTCATTTAGTACTCTTACCGGTATACGTCCATCTTGTTTTGTCATAGCCAGTGTTTTTCCTACTAGTATATCCGTCTTTGAATTGTTTGCTGCCTCGACAACCCACAATTTGTTTGTCCCATAATCTCCATCAATCCTTGCCCAAACGACTGCCTCCGACTTCGGTGGAATTTGTTGGCTATCTTCCACGAGTACCCGCTTACTGATGTACTTGTTCTCGTAACCAAAATTGAGTGGCACATCCATGTTCTTATAGCTCATAGTCCTGTTTTGCATGTCGATCTTGATGCCTTGGTTGCTTAAGAAATCCACACCAACTATGATTTCATCAACAATATCTGCCACTATAAAATTGTGCAGTACGGTGACATTTCCAATTGCGATTTCACATGTTACTTCTCCTTGAACTTGGGTGTCCTCACCAGTCGCCGTACGCAACTTTGCTCCATGTAATGGCCTCACTCCTTTGTTGACTAAATCAGATCGAATGATGGAATGAGATGCGCCCGTATCAATAGTCAGTAAACGCTCCTTTCCGTCCACGAGTCCTCCAACAGTAACATTACTTGACTTCCTTCCGATCTGTGAGACAGAGATTATGGGGCATCCAATTGCGGGAGCCAGCCTACGCCCCTTGCGGCTGACTCTATTTAGTTTAACGGTTGGTTGGATTGGGAGACTTGCTCATCTCCTTCAGCCTTGCGCTTACGTCCGCTTGCATTGCTGGAATTATTGGAGCCAGATCCACAATAACGTGCAATATGACCAGATTTTCCGCACTTAAAGGAGTCATCTCTTTTCTTCTGTACCCCATTCAATGCTTCCAAAATTTTGTCGATTTTGTTGACCAAGTCTGGCGTCTCCACTTCCACACGATGAGCTTTGTACAATGGTTTGCTCAAAAGAGATGCGGTTTCTTGAGTTAGAGCATGTGATACCGTCTCCGCAAATGATCTCTTTGGATTTGCATAGGTGGCCCGCTTCGTCTCCACGTCACGTATTCCATTTATGAAACTTTGGATTTTCACCCTCTCGATGTATTCCACTGGTGCGTCTGCGTTTGCTAGATGAGCCAACCTCTCGATGTCCGATGCAAACTCCTGTAATGTTTCGTTAGCCTTCTGGAAGCGATTCTGTAGCTCTATTTGATGTATCTGCCTTCTATGCTCGCTGCCGTAACGTCTTTCAACGGCTCCCATCAACGCTTCATAGTTGTTTCTTTCAGCGTCCGGAATAGTCTGTAAGATTTCGGCTGCAGGTCCTTTCAATGCCACAAATAAAGCAGCAACTTTATCCTCAGCGCCCCAGTTGTTCACAGCTGATGTCTTCTCAAATTGTAGCTTAAATACCTGGAAAGGAACAGAACCGTCAAAGGATGGGGTTTTTACCTTGGGCGTGCTTGTGGAAACACTTGGACGATTCAGCTGCAACTCCTGGATACGAGATTTTAACGCATCCACCTCGGCTTCGATCTTATCCTGTCGTCCACTGACAACTTCTAGCTGCGATGAGACTCTTTGCTCTTGTGCCTCTAGTTTTAACGTTATGCGTGTTTCCTGTTCCATCAACTCTTCCTTGATCTGTGACGCCATGTATTCCTTCTGTTCTTCTAACTGAGATGCCAATCGTGTCTCTTGTTGTTCCAACTTTGATGTTATGTTGTTTGACATCTGAGCCAAGGCAGCCAATAAAGAGTTTGTGTCCACATTTGCCACTGAATCCGGAGAGTCCTTTTGCTCTTCTATTTTCGTCGCTCCCTCTTCCGAAAGTTGAAAAACATGATCGTCAACGTTGATTTCCTCTGCTTCCATAGCCTCTCGCAACCGTGATTGTAGCTCTGCTTTATTTCCCGTTGTTGACAATCCACGTCGTTCCAACTCGTTTTTGAGTTGCTGGATCTTCAACTCATTCAACTTTGCCATGTCCTTGTTATCCTTAAAATGTCCTTGTTATCCTTTTCAATGTCCTTGTTATCCTTTTCAATGTCCTTGTTATCCTTTTCAATGTCCTTGAATTTATTTAACAATACCGCTTCTGACACCAATTGTGACGAATTCGATGATTCCTTGATTATTTTCCCTGAGTTCGATCACTGTACGTTAAATAAAACACTCCGATTCTGTTTAATAAGTAGTACGCTTTATTCAGTACTAAAAACCGTAGTACAATATCGCGGGTTAATTTACTGTTCAGTACTTCACTGTACAACACTTCAAAATAAACTGATTGATTTGCGTTGTCTTTGCGCGGTTTATATACCCTAGCAGACAGCAGCTTCACAACCTAGAAATGTCTACACATTTCTGGTTTATTCGCGCAACCGTGTTCTCGAAACGTTTATCTATCGTCATCTCTTCTTTGTGCCACATTCGCAAACCTGTCTCTCGCTCTCACAGCTATAGTTGTGGTCATTGTGTATCAATACCAAGTGTAAACTCTTCTGCATAGACGTCAAAATTCCAAAATGAGTTTAACACCTGTTTGAGATTGTGGTTAATAACAAGTGTGATATCATAGACATAGTCGTGAAAACTTCAAAGTGAGTTTAGTCACCTGTTTTTAATTTCCTTTTTTGTCTCACTTCTTTCCATCTTCCCATCTCTTTCTACCATTAGGTAAAAGATAGGAGACCGCCATGTTGATGTGTGCAGGATGTTAAACAACGCCATTTGCTTTTCTGTTATTCTGTGCTGGCGACATTTTAATATGTGCAGGATGTAAACAAAGCGACATTTTAATGTGTGTTGTCAAAAGAAGAGTTCACACTTGGTATTGATACACAATGGTTGTGGTAGTGACGCTAGTGATGGAAATACGCTAGAGTTGGGAGATGAGCGATTCTTGAGAACATCCGCCACAATACCAATTTCCTTTTGTGCTACCTTCGCACAATACATACCAACGCAACACGTTACACTTGGTATTGATACACAATGGGGTTTACTGCACATTTGATTTGGGCTTTATGGCTGAATACATGAGCGGCGATTTGGCCTGCAGTGATGCTAGTTTTATGCCCAAAATAATTGTGCAGCGATTTGGCCTGCAGCGATGCTGGTTTTACTGCTGATTGAACTAACTGTGAACACACGAGTAGGGAAATTTACCTGGCAGTTCTATGCAGTGACACTTGATCCACATTTTTCTAACTCACTTATAATACACATAAAATAGATAACACTACGCTACACCAAAAATGTACCTCGATAAAAAAGTACTTTCTAGCCTTATTTGGGGTCTCTGAAAACGAAAATGATACTCATTTATTTTTCCAAAGAACGGTTTTTTCGATTTTCGCAAAAAACGTGCTTTCCAGGACTTATTCCAGTTTTTCATCGAACTCTTCGCGAAAGTTGATGCTAACAAACAATGATATACAGTTTTAGAAAGGTACTGACCTCCCCTTCACAGCAATATATCATTATTGTTAATCTATTCAGTATTACTTCTGAAACCGTCGTTTAAAGTCGAAAAAAGGTAATTTTTTAAGATTTTTTAGAAATTAGTAAAGTTTATTCACTTTTTTTAATGAAATAAAAATTATTCATATTGATATGCATAATTATAATTTAAAGATAATTCTGTCGCAAACAATTAAAGCTTTATATTGTTTTAATCGAAGAAGAAATTTAGAAGTTATGACGCATTATGTAAAATCAAGCAATTCGCGGTTTTTTACATTTTGACACTTCAGGTCGAAAATATGATTTTTCTGTGAAACTTCTTCGCTTGTGTTGCATGTTGTCTTCTCGAAGTTGCATCCAGCAATAGTCGCCCATCATGGCCTGATCCTAGGGACCTTCATACCGCTTTTCGATAGTTGCAATGTCTTGGTGAAATCTTTCGCCTTGTTCGTCGCTCTCGGCACCCAAATTTGGCGGAAAAAAGTCCAAATGACTATGGAGTAAGTGCATTTTAAAGGACATGCGAGAACCTGTAAGTAATAAAACATTAAATTATGATCAATCAGTTTTTAGTAAAACAATTTGAGAAAAAGATTAGGAAGCGCTAAAGTGCCTCATACTTACCAATATCACTGAAGTTTTTCCTCATTGTTTGAATTAACTGACGGTAGTTCTTGCTTTTATTATTCCCTAAAAATCCATGGACAACTTTTTGAAAAGAATCCCAAGCTTTTGTTTCGGCAACGTTCAAGCATTTTTTGAACTCTAGGTCAGTGAACAATTTTTTGATCTGTGGACCGACAAATACACCCGCTTTGATTTTTTCCGTCGACAGTTTCGGAAACTTGGTCTTCAAGTATTTCAGAGCAGTATTTTCCGGATTTTTTGCCAAGGCTTTGACGAAATTCTTCATGATCCCAAGTTTTATGTGCAATGGGGGAAAAATAACTTTATTTTTGTCAACGAGTGCTTTTTTGATAACGTTGTTTTTTCCTACGACATGATTCTCACGTTGTGGCCAATCACGACGAGCAAACTGTTCATCATCTGCTCTGCTATCCCAAAGACACAAAAAACAGCTGTATTTGGTATAGCCTCCCTGCAGACCAGAAATAATAGAATAATTACCGCATTTAAAATTTTATAACCCTGTTAAACAACAAATAAACTGTGATACTTTTAAAAAAAGTTATAAAAATTACACATTTTTCGCATTTCAACAGCAGTTTTGCAAAAAATATCGATTCAATTGAAACCAGTGACGTAAAGCCGTTAACAATAAGTACGTTCCTCTGGAAAAAAATACATTTACAATGAATGACGAACATCCTGTTCGAAATTTTCGGCAATATCTGGATCAAGGTTCAAAAAACACGTTTTTCCTCATATCACAGAAACGGTTCTTTGAAAAATTAAACACTGGCCATTTTTGTTTTCAGCGACCTCAAATTAACCTAAAAAATACCTTTTTGTAAAGGGACATTTTTTGAAGGGAAAATTTGTCGCATAGTGTAATATATGTTTCAAGCCAGTCATAAATAAACACTCATAGAGAACGGTAGTCTTTCGCTAACAACCAAACAAAAAAACAATATATACCAATTTCCTTTTGTGCTACCTTCGCACAATACATACCAACGCAACACGTGCTAAATTATTTTTTATAAAACAATATTGAATGCATAAAATGGATGACCCGCCCGATCCAGGTAGAACACCATCAACTATGTCGAAGCTAGAATGGGATAAAACAAGAACATACAACCTTAACAACCAAGGACCCATGTTTCTGGTAATGACCAGAACTAACAGCACAGGAAAACTCACAAATGTATCACCTTTCCTCATAAAAAAAGCCATAGATGCAACATGTGGAGAAGTAGAAGAGTGTAAAAAAACAAGAAGTGGACAAATCTTAATAAAAACAAAAAATAGCACCCAAGCCAACAAACTAACTACATTAGTTGCGCTATCCGACAACACAACAATTGACATAACCCAACACAAAACTCTCAACCAAAGCAGGGGAGTAATATACTGCAAGACCTCAGAGGCCTCGCAGAAGACCATATACTATCCGAACTAAAAAATCAAGAAGTATGCGAAGTACAAAAAATTAAAAAAAAAAGTGAAACAAGAACTAAAAGAAACAGGCTTAATTATACTAACCTTTGAAACGACAAACCTACCATCGGAAATAAAAGTCGGCTACGAAAACCTAGACGTACGCCCTTACATCCCACTACCACTAAGATGCAAAAACTGCCTGAGATATGGACATACCGCAAAAAATTGCCAAGCAGAAAAAATATGCGTTAACTGTGCTACCTCCTTTCATATTAATGAAGAACTACAAGAAAATTGTACCAAAGAAGAATCGTGCATAAATTGTATTAGAGAGAATCTCCAACACGACCACGCGGCCATAGACAAAAAGTGTCCTATTTTTATTCACCAAAAGGAACTTCAAGCTATTAAAACCATCCCTAAAATTGACCATAAATCAGCCCTGGCTTTATACAACGAAATACACCACCACCAGCAACAACAATATTCAACAATAGCTAAAAGTCAACCACAAACAACCAACCAAAATAACAACATATCATTAACAAAGAGCAACGAAGACAAACCAACAACAGACACAACAACTCACAAAAGCACACCATCATGGATCAATTGATGAGCGACTCTTTTACGCACACACTTTTGCAGCCCAGCATTTGGCAGTGTTGCCAATTGCAAAAACGAGTTCCTGGGGAGCTACACAGCTGCTACCTGGAAAAACGACGCTGCCACAAGTTTGTCGCAAAAAAGGTCTGGAAAAACAGGTAGTTTTTTTTTTTAAATGTGTAGATGCGTGCCAGTCTTAACTTGTCAGTTGGAAAAGTGAGTATATTTTATATTTTTGTGATATTTATTACAAAAAAAGTGAAAAATAATGTACAAATTGTGTGTTTTTTTGAAATGATGCCGAAACCGAAAAATAAGTGTGTTCTTGGATGCGCTGGAGGACATCGTGTCTTTAATTTTCCAAATCCAGAGGAAGATTATGAGAGGAAAGTGATCATACAAAAATAGTAGATATGCCATAGGTTTTTATATTTTAATCAGAAGTTCTAGTTATGATACATTTACACTGCACCAAATGCATCGCATTTGGCGAAGTTATTTTGAGAATGCTTGTCCGCAGAATGAATTTGTTTGCCAAATTAGATGAATTTAATTTAATTTGACGTAGTTTGATGATCAAATTCAATCTGCGGATGAACGGTCTCGAAAAAACTTGGCCAAAAGTGACGCATTTGATGCAGTGTAAACGTAGCTTTAGTTACATTACATTAGTTACATTTTTTAATATTAAAATTTAAATAAAGCATTTGATTAAAAAGTACTATCTAAGCTGGAGTTAAATGGTGGGCGGCGAGCAGTTTATTATTATTGTTGTTGCTATATTATATGGTTGAGGGAGTTGGCCGGGGTTGCCGGTTCGAATCCCACCTCAACCAAAGTCTTTTTAATTTTATTTATTTTATTATTTTTATATTCCATCAAGTCTCATGGACTGTGTTTGGTTCTTTTTAATTATTGGTATGTACCATCAAGTCTAGTGGACTGTGTTTTGGTATTGACACTCTGTATGTATTAATTGGGGCGAGCACTTTGGCTCTGAGAATGCATCGTTGGCTATTCTCATTTCCTTAGAAAACCCCTCAAAATTGTTGGTGGTGAGCACTTGGGCTCTGAGGCATTGGCGACATTGGCTTACCTCATTTTACTTATGAAAAACCACGTTTTGTGACTGCGACTATAAGCTATGTATTCCGAATATTCCATAAATTATCTGCGAATTACAATAATATGTAATGCAGATGAAATAAACGAAACCATGTTATGTCGCTTAAACATACTCCCCGCCCGAGACGGCTTAGTCGTCTAGTAAAGAGCCATAGGTTGCTGGTTTTATCCGGCTCGAAGGACCATATCTAAGCTGGAGTTAAATGGTGGGCGGCGAGCAGTTTATTATTATTGTTGTTGTTATATTATATGGTTGAGGGAGTTGGCCGGGGTTGCCGGTTCGAATCCCACCTCAACCAAAGTCTTTTTAATTTTATTTAATTTATTATTTTTATATTCCATCAAGTCTCATGGACTATGTTTGGTTCTTTTTAATTATTGGTATGTACCATCAAGTCTAGTGGACTGTGTTTTGGTATTGACACTCTGTATGTATTAATTGGGGCGAGAACTTTGGCTCTGAGAATGCATCGTTGGCTATTCTCATTTCCTTAGAAAACCCCTCAAAATTGTTGGTGGTGAGCACTTGGGCTCTGAGGCATTGGCGACATTGGCTTACCTCATTTTACTTATGAAAAACCACGTTTTGTGACTGCGACTATAAGCTATGTATTCCGAATATTCCATAAATTATCTGCGAATTACAATAATATGTAATGCAGATGAAATAAACGAAACCATGTTATGTCGCTTAAACAAGTACAAAGTTAAAATCACTAACAGCCAGTATCACGAACAAATTTAAATGGAAAAAAAACGTAAATGAAGAATCTTATATGAAATCTCACAGCGAAAAAAACAATTTTCACTTAAATGGCTTCGTGAAACTAGCATTAACCAATTAACTCACAAAACAGCATTCGACTCGATTCTAAGCAATTACTCTTGTGTAGATATGCTTTATGGCTGGATCGCTTGGGTGTAGGTGGAACTCGTTCGAAATACTTGTACGCCTGCGAACTCCATTTCTCCAGAAACATCAGGATGAAGAGGAAATTGTTCGCAAACGCTGTTCCAGATCAAAACTTGCCATCTAATTTGATTTTGCCTACACCCAGTTTGGAAACTCAGTTGCCATTACCTAGACCCAGTTTTCAAATAGATTTGCAAAGCACTGATTCTATTATCGAGTTAGGTAGAAAAGGTTCAAGATGAAATTAGAAATTTTAGCCCAGCTTTTATGCAACCAAGTTTAGTTGAGAAAGGAATTCAGACCAACTTGAGTTTAACTGCAGTTGTAGCTAGGGAAGAGAGCCTAAAAGTAGAGAATTCAAAATTAAAAACCGTGATAGAAGAAAAGAATAATTATATTTGGGGTCTAAATAACCAGCTATGTGAAGTATCTTCAAAATTTAAGTATTTACAAAAGGAGCTATCTGACAAAGAGAATGATTTAGAGTAATGCCAGAATTTCTTCAGAAATCTTCCTCCTCAGATTAAAAGCATTGTGGAAAATAATGTGAGAAACTTTGATCGCCAACCTAATGGTCGTAGATATACAAATTTCTTTAAAACTTTTGCTTTAGGTGTATATTTTCTCTCCCCTTTAACTTATAGACACCTAAAGTCCCTTCTAAGTTCCCTGGGGAAAGAACTCTCGACCAATTCGTTTCGGAGTGGCCACGGAATCCAGGATGTAATAATAGCTCCATAAGGTCTTTAGAGCTAAAAAGTCGGGGCTTCACTAAAGACCAAAAGTTCGTATCAATTTTATGTGATGAAATTTCTTTGAAAAGTCATATGCAGTATGTCCCCAAGTATGACAAAATTATCGGCGTTGAGGACTATGGTGACGAAAACCGAACCTGCAGATTGGGTAATAGTGCTATGACGCTAATGGTCCAAGGTTTAGGTGGAGAATCTTGGACACATCCATTAGCTTATTTTATTGTTCACGGCTCCTGTGAAGGAAGTGTTGCGAAAAAATATATTTTTGAGGCTATTACCCAGCTTCAAAGTATTGGTCTCATCCCTTGCCATTTCGTTTGTGATCAGGGCTCTAATTTTCGAAATTTAGCAACAATCTTAGGAGTATCAGAAGAGCGCCCTTTTTTTCAAGTAAATGGTAAAGAGGTCTTTTTTTTCGACCCCCCTCACCTTCTGAAGAGCACTAGGAACTGCTTAGTAAATTCCAAAAACAACGTCAGCTTCAGTTCCCGACCTATCAATTGGAGGGACATTGTCCATTTTTATGACAAAGATTCGAAGAATTCCATTCGATGCGCCCCAAAGCTTACCGACGCCCATATGAGTCCGAATAATTTTCAAAAAATGAACGTTAAGCTAGCATCACAGGTGATGAGCGATACAGTTGCTTCTGGAATGCTAACCCTATATACATCTGGTACCTTGTCCTGTCCGTCTTCAACATTTCTCAATACTGCGGAATACATAATGTTTATAAATAAGCTGTTTGACATTTTTAATAGTTCTAGTGTAGAGTTGTTGAGTGTAAAAGTTTTTTCGTCAACACCAGATCAAGTGCAATTTTTAGAAGAGGCTATTGCAATTTTGAAAACCATCAGAATAAGAAATGATGATGGGGATGACATAACTTCTTCGTTTTACTACATTAAAGGTTGGATTTTAAACATTAACAGTTTATGGCGCTTTTTATCGCACGAAAGGCACTTCATTTAAAATAAATATTACATTTCTTATAAATTTTATAATTGAAACATGCAAAATAAATTGAAATCACCATATAAAATATTTGTTTTTTTGGCATTTTGTTTTTGTCTTCTTCGTGCTTGTTGGGGTTTTCTACACCCAACACTGGCGAGGTGCGTAGAAATTTGATTTGCAGGGATACATGTGTCTGCTCTAGTACAAATTAGTATGTTTAAATTTTCACTGCGCAGGGTTACTGCACATTTGTTTTCGGCTTTACAGCTGCTTGAACGATTTGTAAACACATGTGCAGCAAAGTTTGCCGGGCAGTTCCATGCATTGACACTTTAAAATAATTTTCAAAACTCACTTAAAACACACATAAATAAGCTGAAATATGTTTCAAACACTCAACTTGAAATCAAAATTACATTTGTTATAAATTTTTTCATTTATATTTATAAATGAAAAAATATTCGTGCTTCACTAAGCATACAAAATTCTTTCATAGGTTTCATACCAAGTCGTAAAATTCGCAAATCTTTCATAGAAGTTAGCATTGAAATTAAAGAAAATGTTCTATATGGAAGTATAAATATATGCATAAATGGACACTGAGAAGGGTTTACCTTCAAGCTGGGTAGTGGCCTAAGGTGTTAGACCTTCTAGCATACAAGTCACTACAGTGTTGTAAGTTCGACTCTCACAATGCCGGGAAGAAAAGTCCATGAAGAGATGCAATTCCAGTATCATCGAAACATATGTCGGCTTGTCTGGTTCCTGCAGCGGTAGGTAAATTTTTCTCAAAAAACACATTTTCATAAATTTTTTCATTCAAAAATACAAAATAAATGCAAATTACGAAATAAAATATTTGTTTTTTTGGCATTTTGTTTTTGGCTTGTTCGTGCTTGTTGGGTTTTCCGATACCCAACACTGGCGAGGTGCGTAGAAATTTGATTTTGAACATTTGAAATCGGGGTGTTTAATTTTTCACTGCGCAGGGTTACTGCACATTTGTTTTGGGCTGAATTGTTTCTTTTGAAAGAAAAATAGAAAATTTGTACAATCGGAAGAAATATGTGTTAATAATGTGCGGAAAATGTCTTAATTAATTAAAATTGCAATTTTGACAGTTCTTTGTGTGCTTTTTTTCTGCAGCGTCGTGTGCAGATCTTGAGACGTAGGGAAATTCGTGCTCAGTGAAATGACGAGTACGCGTCTATGACGATGCGCCCCGCTGCGGACTGCCTTAGGTGGAGGGCAGTGTGGCGAATATTCTCAAGAATCGCTCATCTCCCACCGCTAGCATATTTCCACCACTAGCGTCACTAAGGCAACTACATCTGTTTAGGTACAGTACTTACAGTCACCTTCCTGCGCTGTGGAACCACCCGGGGTTTTACCTCGGCCAAGGACTGTCACTTTCAATGTAACCCTGTTTAGTTTGTTTTGTCCCATTCCGAAACTATCATCCTCCCCCCTTGCAGCAGGGCTGCAAGATATTCTATTGTTACGGGCGGGCGTTGAGCCGAACCCCGGACCAAGAGAATGGATATGCAGTGTCTGCTGCAAAAAGATATATATTAAACGGTCGCATTCTGTGCAATGTTTCTCGTGTAAGAGATGGCTCCATAAATCCGGAAGTTCGGGGTTTAACCTTAACATCCACAGACCCCGTACTTTCTTTAGGATTTTCGTGGCCCCCTGTTGTTTGCGCTCGCGGGCGTCCCGCGGTAAGCGCCGATCTGAGGAATCATGAGCGGGCTCTAACCGACATCCACACCGAGTCGGTTGCCCTTTTGTCAGATCTCTACCTGTGAATCCCGTTCTAAACAGTCCTCCACCCGATCTTGCTGAAGAAGAACGCACCTTACCAAGGGAGACAGAGTCACCATGGTACAGCTTAGGTCTGGATACTGTGTGAGGTTAAACTCCTACTTATCCTCGTGAAGGGTGGATACCTTGCCGCGGTACGAGGGCTTAAGTCGATAGCCACAGGGCTACGCTGCCCTTGTGATCATAGCTCCGTACGGCACTTCATCACGAGAGCAGCCTAGCCTCTCTGGCGCGACGACAAAGATCTTCCCCCTCCCAATCCAAGGTGTTATGCGAAACCGTGCCCATTGGACGTTGCAGCCGGGAGGCAAATCGTGGCTGTATTTGAACGGAGCCTCTCTGATACCGGGTCGCCTCAGAGAGTAAGCATGGCCTTACCGCGGTACGGGGCTCTGCCGCGGCGGACGACACATTTTCCCCTACTCTTCCCTTGACCCTAAGCTGGCCTTGTCCGGCGATGGGTCGTACGAACAAGATGAACTCAAATAACGTAAATAAAAACGAAAAACCTAAAAAACAGACAACGCCAAATTTCAGTGCGGTTGCCAACGCAGCTAAGCGGACAACGGCGGATGCTAAACCCCCATCAACCGCTGATATGAAAACCAGTACCTTTACGTCTGTGGCAGCGGTCTCACGACCTGGCCTCGGAGTTTCGAAGGAGAAGGAAGCTGCAACTGAGATTTCGGCAAAGGGAGCGACCGCGATGGCAACTACGGGTCCGCACTCCCGGGAGACATCTCCCCGCCGCTTCACATACCACGAGAAAAGATTGGCTGCAAAGATCCTGAAGAGGTATGAAGGGGTACCGCAGGAATCGCTGTCGCCAAATTCCAGTAAATCGGTAGAGCTAGCGAAAGCTGTGATACCGGATTTCCAAAATTCTTACATGCCAAAGAGGTTAAAAGTTAACCCTTTCAAGCGCCAGAGATCGAACCTGGAGTTAAATCCCCCTCCCAAGCGGCATCAGAATACCTCTGGAGCGGGCAAACTAAGCTTTGCTGAGGTAACCAAGGACAGGATCCTTATAGGCGTCCTTGACCGAGGCAATGACCGCCTGGCCATCCCCAAGGACCGATGCCGTTACGTGCGAAATGAACTCGGCAACATTCTTCTCAACGTTGCTCCGGAGTTTCCGGGTAGTTCGGCGCGAGTAACGGATGCGGGTTGGCACCAGGGTCAGATTAAATTACTCGCATACGAGGATGCAAAAACCGTAGCACTGTAATAGGCAGCAGCTGCTAAATTGGGTGAAGTCCACAAGGGCGCAAAAATAGAGGTCGTCGACTGGAAGGACATTCCAGCTCGTCCAAGGGCAAGGGCGTGGATTCCGGCCATCCCTGACTAACCCGAGAGAATTCTCGGGATGCTACGGCTAATGAATCCGTCCCTCCCAACGCATGACTGGAGTGTCAATCTGGTCGGGGATGCGGTAGTGCCCGACAGACAGGTGGTGTTCACCATGAATAAAGAGTCAATCGAGCCCCTCAAAAGATGCAATGGCCTAGTACACTACAGCGTAGACCAGATCGTTATCCACGTATATCGTGGTGATGCTCAGCGCGCATCGGAACAACTCGTCGTTGATAGGCAACCTCCGGGATGGGGCAAACCTCGATGATATGGGGACGGCAGGGAAGTCTGTGCGCTCTCATGTTGGTGGTGCTTCAGATTAATCTGCCCAAATCTAAAGTGGCCTCGGCTGCCTTAAGTAGTCGTCTTTCTAAAGGCGACGTGGATGTGGTCCTCATCCAAGAACCCTGGGTCAATAGCTCGAGAATCTGCGGGTTGGGGACTAAGGGCTTCAAGCTCATTCGAGCCAGCGAGGAGAGCAAAGTCAGAACGTGTATTTTGGTCAAGTCTGAGTTGAACTCCTTTCTCCTACCTAACTACACCAATGGTGATATAACCGCTATCAGTCTAACGGTCGACAGCACCCGCCTGACGGTGGTGTCGGTCTATATGCCCTACGACGCCGAAGAACCCCCACCACAAACGGAGGTGAAAGACCTGGAGTCAAATTTCTGCACGGGTAATCTTATTATTGGAGCGGACGCTAATGATCACCATGTCCAATGGGGGAGTTCCGATATAAATGCCAGGGGCGAGTCTCTGTTTGATTACCTCTTAACAACCAACCTGGTAATTTGCAACGTGGGTAATGAGCCTACTTTTATCACTAAGACCCGCAGGGAGGTCATAGACCTCACTATCTGTAGTGAAGGCGCCTATGAGTGGGTCAGAAAATGGCGGGTTCTGGAAGAACTTTCATTCTCCGACCACCGTTACATAGAAATGGTTCTAGACTTTATTGTAGAACAACCAATCATGAAGCGCAACCCACGTAACACTAATTGGCAGTTACACAATGAAATATTAGACAGAGACCTGCCAGTACTGCTCTCACAAGCCCCCTCATCAGTAGAGGAGCTGGAGGATCTTGTTACTACATTTACATCGGCGCTCTCAAATGCTCTAGGACAGGCTTGTCCAGTGCCAAAACCACGCGGTAAACACAGGCCACATTAGTGGTCCTACGATTTGGACTCGCTCCGCAAATCATGCCGGAAACAATTTAACAAGGCCAAGAGCCTCGGCTCTGACGCTCATTCGCGCGAATATAAAGCTAAACTAAGGGCCTACAAAAATGCTCTGAGACAGGCGAAGAGAACCTCGTGGAGAAATTTCTGCACTGGCGTCGAAAAGGTCAAAGACACAGCGAGACTTAGACGAGTCCTCTTGAAAAGTCAAACAGCCGTCAGCTATTTGCGAATACCTGACGGATCCTGGACCAGCACAGAAGAGAAACCCTTGAGCTGCTCTTGAATACACATTTTCCGGGGAAGCTGCATGACGCACCACTAGCACCTGCAACAAACCTGGCAGTAAATATACCCATCACTGAGGAAAGGGTAAGGTGGGCAGTGAAGAGCTTTGAACCGTATAAGGCTGCCGCGCCGGACGGGGTTATCCCCGCGCAACTTATAAACACGTTGGAGACATCAGCTAAATGGCTGGTATTTCTCTTCACAGCCTGCCTGGCTCTCACCCACAATCCGGGCTCCTGGAGAAGCGCCACGGTAGTGTTTATCCCTAAAGCGGGCTACCCACCTGCCAAGAAATACCTCAAGAAAAAATCGAGCATATATTTCTTGTGCCTGGTCAAGAAATTTTGACGTTTATCAAATTTCCCTTTTTTTCAAATTACTCTTATAAAAATGTATAAAACATGTTTAGTGAAATATGTACTCACCTTTGCCGTGAATCTGCACGTTTACCTCAAGAAATATATACGAGCATATTTATTTCTTGAGGTAAAGAGGCATTGCCAACCATAGAAAATTGTAGTATTTTTTCTTATGAGCTGAGTATTGGCTCAAGAAAATCTGACGTGTGAAAACAGTTCTTGACCATTTCTTGGGCGTTTTTTTATATGGAGTTTGACATTTTTGGCAGGTGAGTAGCCCGCTTAAGGCTGGGAAGGCATCCCACTACGAGCCAAAAGACTACAGACCGATCAGTCTCTCGTCCTTTGTACTCAAAATCTTTGAGAGGATACTAAGCGACTACCTCTCAACGACTATTGATAGCAACCTTATCTCTAGCTATCAGCATGCATACTAGTGGCGGCGATATACCAACAGGTCATCATAACCTCTAACGAGATTTCTAGGCGAGCTTCTCTTTCCAACTTGTGGTGTGTTGCCTTTGAGTTTTTCCTACAAGTTGGCGGGACCTACAGTTTTTTGCCGACTCCGAACGGCACTTGCAAAGCAAATGAATTTTTTGCTGAGAAGCTTCTCATGGCAGAAATACACCCGGAGAGTTTGCCAAACTACTGCCGAGGGGCGACCCCGTTTAGAAAAATTCTTTTTCTAAATAATTTTAGATGTTACTTTTGCCGGGCATCGAACCGACACGACTTGGTGTAGAAGGCCGAACACTTAACCGCTACACCACGGCGGCCGCATGCATACACCAAGGGTAAATCAACAGAAACTGCTCTGCACAGCCTAGTATCTGTCATTGAGAAATCGCTGTGTGAAAAGGACTACTGTCTCGTGGCCTTCCTAGACATTGAGGGGGCTTTCAACAATATAAGCCCAGAGGCTATCAACTCCGCTCTAACTAATCTGGGCGTAGATAGACCTCTAACTGGTTTAATTGACCAACTTTTAAGGGGAAGGAAAATAGCTCCTTCACTTGGTACGGTTGAGTTATCACGCTATGTCACAAGGGGAACGCCCCAGGGTGGTGTTCTTTCCCCGCTTTTATGGAACCTCACAGTAAACTCGTTGCTACGTGACACAAGCTGAAGGGGCAGGAAGATAGTGGCATACGCAGACGATTTAGCTATTGCATTCAGAGGCAAGTTCCCACAAACTCTGTGTGACCTGATGCAAGTAGCACTGCGAGAAGTTTCGACGTGGTCCTCTCGCTGCGGACTTAGTATCAACCCGGGGAAAGTGGAACTGTCCTCTTCACCAACCGGTAAAAAATACCGCCACTAAGCCTACCAGAATTAGATGGCACGCGCCTGGGCTTGTCGGATAAGGCCAAGTTTCTAGGCATAGTTCTGGACAGGAAATTGAATTCGAAGGAGAATGTTCTTCAGCGCCAGAAGAAAGCTTGCATCGCTCTTTACACATGCAAAAGAGCCATTGGCAAAAAATGGGGGCTCAGCCCTTGAGTATGCAGTTGGATCTACACGGCCATCATTCGCCCAATCATGCTGTATGGAGTCGTCGTATGGTGGCCTGCGCTGAGCAAGGCAACATACCTGAATCTGTTGCGGAAAGTCTATAGATCCAATATGATCTGTATAAGCGGTGCGCTAAGGACAACGCCCAACGAAGCCCTCCAGGTCATTCTGGGCATTTTGCCACTTGATCTGGAAGGGTTTCGGTCAGCGGCGGCATCAGCTCTGCGCCTAAGAGAAACCTCCAGTTGGGGTGCGGGTACTATTGGACACTCCAGTATTCTGGAATCTTACAGCTCTAAGCACAGATCGTTGTGCGACCACTACAGTCGGGGATAGCTGTTTCAAAATAAACATGCCCAGCAGAGAAGACTGGGAGGGGACGGATTGGTGTCCCGAAACAAATGGTGGCACTTCCATATACACCGAAGGCCCGAAGTTGGACGGCAGAGTTGGAGGAGGGGTTTATTCAAGGGATTTGGACCTTGAGCTCTCCTTCAGACTACCTGATCATTGTAGCGTCTTCCAGGCGGAAGTCTCGGCAATCCTGGACGCCGCGGCCTGGTTAAGCAAACGTGTTATCGGAGAAGATATCGCTATTGCAGCGATAGCCAAGCGGCCATCAAATCCCTTGGCTCATACACGTTCAACTCTGAAATGACGCTCAGCTGTCGTCGATCTCTTCAGGAGATGGCCCAACAGAACCGCGTAAACCTCATATGGGTCCCGGGACATAGGGACATTGAATGAAACTGTAAGGCAGACAATCTTGCCAGGCAGGGCACGACCAAGCAGGTTCTTCAGGATAAAGGGCGCTTAGGTATGCCGTTTGCCACATGCAAACCAATGCTGAAGGATCACACACTCCGTCAAACCAACGAAAGATGGCTGCAATCCCCAGGGTGTCGGATATCGAAACAAACCTGGCCAAAATGGGATCTTAAAAGGTCTAGACGCATTTATGTCCTAACTAGGAGGGAAACGGGAGGTACCCAGGCTCGCGGCAGAAAGAGAGGGAGCCCCGGTGGGGCCACTCTGACATACTTGGTTTAAGGCTCACCGAGGTTTTTGCGTAGCGTCTGTTCACCATGAGGTGCGGCTGCAAGCGGGCGTCTGTCTTGAAGCAAGCGGCTCGCTATATAAATGTGTAAATATTATATATATATATATTATTGCTGCTCGCAATATGGTCATCAGTAGTACCAGGTTCCAGCATAAGCGAATACACCAAGCCACATGGCTGTCCCCTGATCAAAGAACTAGAAACCAGATTGATCATATCTTGATTGACGGCAGACATAGCTCCACCGTTCTGGACGTGCCTACACTGCGTGGTCCCAATATTGACTCTGACCATTATCTTGTCACAGCCAAGATACGCACACGCCTATGTGCAACGAAGAAAGTGCGCACAGTAACGGAAGGAAAGTTTGAGGTCGAGAAGCTGCGCATGACACAGACAGCTGATAATTTCACAACTCGACTCTCACACCTGCTAGCAGAGGGCAATCCTCGACCTAACGATGTAACCGAGCAATGGAAGCATATCTCTCACTCATTGCGTACCGCCGCTGAGGGTTCCAGCGAGCCCGCAAGAATAACTGGTACGATGAGGAATGCAAAACTGCCTCGAAAAAAAGGACGCTGCCTACAAGGAGACGTTGCGAACGGGCGCAACCCGCAGTGTATGGCAACAATATCGTGAGGCAAAGAAGGAAGAGAGACGCCTTTTCAGAAAAAAGAAAAGTGAGGCCGAAAGGCGTGAGTGTGAGGAGCTTGAGATGCTGGCTGACAGGAATGATGCCCGAAAATTCTATGAAAAGATCCGGCGGATGACGGAAGGTTTTAAGACCGGGGCAAGCTCCTGTAAGGACAATAATGGCGACCTGGTAACCGACGTACAAAGTGTACTTAAATTATGGAGGGAGCTCTTCTCCTCACTGCTAAATTGCGAGGGAGACGTCGAACCCGATACCCCAATCCCTGACGATGGAAAAGTCGTCCCACCACCTGACTATGATGAAGTGAGGACAGCTATATCCCGGCCCAAAAACAACAAAGCGCCTGGAAAAGACGTACTACCCGCCGAGCTGTTCAAACACGGAGGCGAAGAGCTGGTAAAAAGCATGCATCAGCTCTTATGCAGAATATGGTTAGACGAATGCATGCCTCCGGATTGGAATTTAAGTGTGCTTTGCCCAATTCACAAGAAAGGCGATCCCGCTAACCGCACCAACTACCGCGGAATTAGTCTTCTTAATATCGCATATAAGGTTCTTTCTAGCGTGTTGTGTGAAAGGCTGAAGCCCATCGTAGACAAACTGATTGGACCTTATCAGTGTGGCTTTAGACCTGGTAAGTCTACCATCGACCAGATTTTCACGATACGCCAAATCCTGGAGAAGACTCATGATAAAAGAATCGATACTCACCATATCTTTGTCGATTTTAAAGCCGCTTTTGAAAGGAGTTGCCTGTATGCCGCCATGTCTGAATTTAACTTCCCTGCAAAGCTTATACGGCTTTGCCAAATGACGTTGAGCAAAACCAACAGCTCCGTCAGAATCGGGAAGGACCTCTCTGAGCCATTTGAAACCAAACGAGGCTTCAGATAGGGCGACTCCCTTTCGTGCGATTTCTTTAACCTGATGCTGGAGAAGATAATTCGAGCAGCAGAGCTAAACCGCAATGGAACAATCTTTTACAAGAGCGTGCAATTGCTGGCGTATGCCGATGATATTGATATCATTGGCCTTAACAACCGCGCCGTAAGCGCTGCCTTCTCTGGACTGGATAAGGAAGCGAAAAAAGTGGGTCTTGCCGTGAACGAGGACAAGACGAAGTATTTGCTGTCATCAAAGAAAGAATCGGCGCACCTGCGCCTTGGCAGCCATGTCACTATTGATAGTTACAAATTTGAAACTGTGAGGGACTTCGTCTATTTGGGAACCAGTATCAACACCGAAAATAATATCAGTCTAGAAATCCAGCGGAGAATCACTCTTGCCAACAAGTGCTACTTTGGACTGAGTAGGCAATTGAGAAGTAAAGTCCTCTCTCGAAGCAGAAAGATCACGCTCTATAAGTCTCTCATCATACCTGTCCTGATGTATGGCTCAGATTCTTGGACAATGTCAAGAGAAGATGAGATGGCCCTTGGAGTATTTGAGAGAAAAGTTCTCCGATGAACTGTGCGAGCTCTACGCAGATCTGACCATAGTCCAGCGAATTAAAGCCCAAAGACTCCGCTGGCTGGGCCATGCTATGCGAATGGACAAAGAAGCTCCACCACAGAAGGTTTTCCTATCGTCGCCTGAATTCGGTAGCAGAGGAAGGGGGAGGCCTCGACTGAGATGGAAACAACAGGTGGAGGATGACTTGAACTCCCTTGGGGTTTCCAATTGGCATCGGTTATCGCTAAAAAGGAATGACTGGCGTGCTTTGATACGAAACGGCCAAAATCGCTTAGGCGGTTAAGCGCCAATAAATGATGATGATGAGGAGGGAAATCTGCATATTGATAGGGGTATTAACCGGTCACTGCCTCATTGGTAGGCATGCAGAACGGCTAGGTGTGCCCTACCGACGATGCTGCAAGAGTTGCAAAGATGATGAGGAGGAGGAAACAGTGGAGCACCTCATCTGCAACTGTCCGGCTTGGGAGTTCCGTTCCTGGATAGCCTAAGCCAGATCGCGGAACTGGACATAAAGGACTTGATGGCCTTCATAGGGACGGTGCCGCTGCCCGACTGGTTGATGTCCTCGTAGGCGCAAAGGCCGACATCACCGCCCTGCAGGAAATGCGATGGACGGGGCAAGGAAAGACGACCATCGGTCCTTGTGACGTATACTACAGTGGCCAGACACGCGGCAAAGCGCGTGGTGTAGGATTCGTGGTGGGAAAGAGACTTCGCCGCCAAGTATTAGCGTTCACTCCTGTGGACGAGCGTCTCGCTGCGATCCGCATCAAGGCGAGGTTTTTCAACATAACATTTATCTGCGCCTATGCGCCGACTGAGGAGACGGACGACGCAGAGAAGGACTCCTTCTACGATAAACTTGAACAGACTTATGATCGCTGCCCCCAGCATGATATCAAAATCGTGCTCGGCGACTTTAATGCCAAGGTGGGCAAGGAAGGAGTCTTTGGTCCTACAGTTGGAAAATTCAGTCTCCACGATATAACATCCTCCAACGGCAAAAGGTTGATTGACTTCGCCGCTGCTCGCAATATGGTCATCAGTAGTATCAGGTTCCAGCATAAGCGAATACACCAAGCCACATGGCTGTCCCCCGATCAAAGAACTAGAAACCAGAAGGATCATGTCTTGATTGACGGCAGACATAGCTCCTCCGTTCTGGACGTGCGTACACTGCGTGGTCCCAATATTGACTCTGACCATTATCTTGCCGCAGCCAAGATACGCACACGCCTCTGTGCAACGAAGAAAGTGCGCACAGTAACGGAAGGAAAGTTTGACGTCAGGAAGTTGCGCGTGACACAGACAGCTGATAATTTCTCCACTCGACTCTGACACCTGCTAGCAGAGGGCAATCCCCGACCTAACGATGTAACCGAGCAATGGAAGCATATCTCTCACTCATTGCGTACCGCCGCTGAGGCCACTATAGGGTTTCAGCGAGCCCGCAAGAACAACTGGTACGATGAGGAATGTAGCCCTGACCCGGAGAAAAAGGACGCTGCATACAGGGAGACGTTGCGAACGGGCGCAACCCGCAGTGTATGGCAACGTTATAGTGAGGCGAGGAAGGAAGATAGGCGCCTTTTCAGAAAAAAGAAACGAGAAGCGGAAAGGCGTGAGTGTGAGGAGCTTGAGATGCTGGCTGACAGGAATTATGTCCGAAAATTCTATGAAAAGATCCGGCCGATGACGGAAGGTTTAAAGACCGGGGCAAGTTCCTGTAAGGACAATAACGGCGACCTGGTAACCGACGTACAGAATGTACTTAAATTATGGAGGGAGCACTTCTCCTCACTGCTAAATTGCGAGGGAGACGTCGAACCCGATACCCCAATCCCTGACGATGGAAAAGTCGTCCCACCACCTGACTATGATGAAGTGAGGATAGCGATATCCCGGCTCAAAAACAACAAAGCGCCTGGAAAAGACGGACTACCCGCCGAGCTGTTCAAACACGGAGGCGAAGAGCTGGTAAAAAGCATGCATCAGCTCTTATGCAGAATATGGTCAGACGAATGCATGCCTCCGGATTGGAATTTAAGTGTGCTTTGCCCAATCCACAAGAAAGGCGATCCCGCTAACCGCACCAACTACCGCGGAATTAGTCTTCTTAATATTGCATATAAGGTTCTTTCTAGCGTGTTGTGTGAAAGACTGAAGCCCATCGTAGACAAACTGATTGGACCTTATCAGTGTGGCTTTAGACCTGGTAAGTCTACCATCGACCAGATTTTCACGATACGCCAAATCCTGGAGAAGACCCATGATAAAAGAATCGACACACACCATCTCTTTGTCGATTTCAAAGCCGCTTTTGACAGCGCAAAAAGGAGTTGCCTGTATGCCGCCATGTCTGAATTTGACTTCCCTGCAAAGCTTATACGGCTTTGCCAAATGACGTTGAGCAATACCAACAGCTCCGTCAGAATCGGGAAGGACCTCTCTGAGCCATTTGAAACCAAACGAGGCTCCCTTTCGTGCGATTTCTTCAATCTGATGCTGGAGAAGATAATTCGAGCAGCAGAGCTAAACCGCAATGGTACAATCTTTTACAAGAGCATGCAATTGCTGGCGTATGCCGATGATATTGATATCATTGGCCTTAACAACCGCGCCGTAAGCGCTGCCTTCTCTGGACTGGATAAGGAAGCGAAAAAAGTGGGTCTTGCCGTGAACGAGGACAAGACGAAGTATTTGCTGTCATCAAAGAAAGAATCGGCGCACCTGCGCCTTGGCAGCCATGTCATTGTTGATAGTTACAAATTTGAAACTGTGAGGGACTTCGTCTATTTGGGAACCAGTATCAACACCGAAAATAATATCAGTCTAGAAATCCAGCGGAGAATCAATCTTGCCAACAAGTGCTACTTTGGACTGAGTAGGCAATTGAGAAGTAAAGTCCTCTCTCGAAGAACAAAGATCACGCTCTATAAGTCTCTCATCATACCTGTCCTGATGTATGACTCAGATTCATGGACAATGTCAAGAGAAGATGAGATGGCCCTTGGAGTATTTGAGAGAAAAGTTCTCCGGAAGATTTATGGTCCTTCCCGTGATGCCAACGGCGAGTATCGAAGGAAATTTAATGATGAGCTGTACGAGCTCTACGCAGATCTGACCATAGTCCAGCGAATTAAAGCCCAAAGACTCCGCTGGCTGGGCCATGTTATGCGAATGGACAAAGAAGCTCCAGCACAGAAGGTGTTCCTATCATCGCCTGAATTCGGCAGCAGAGGAAGGGGGAGGCCTCGACTGAGATGGAAACAACAGGTGGAGGATGACTTGAACTCCCTTGGGGTTTCCAATTGGCGTCAGTTATCGCTAAAAAGGAATGACTGGCGTGCTTTGATATGCAACGGCCAAAATCGCTTAGGCGGTTAAGCGCCAATAAATGATGATGATTGAATATTTGTCGATTTCCGCCGATGTCACCTCAAGGTTTTCGCCAGAGTGTCGCAGAAACTGGTGAATTGGTTTCAATTAGAGTTTTTTATACTGAAGTCAAAACCAGGGTACCGTACGGTATTGAGTCTGTGCTCTCACAGCTGCCGAACCACCTTGTAGTACTACTCCAATTGCCGATTTCATCAACACCGTGATCGTGGTCGAAATGGATTTTAGTCGCCTCTTGCGACAGGCACTCCACCACGGGGTCATGAATCGATTTTAATCGCTTACAGTTTCGTTTTCGGTCTAAGATCTAGTTGAAAAAATACTAGACCATCCATCTTATCTCAAATGTGCTAGAGTCTAGCTAATCTGAACTCTAAACTCTATGTAAACGTGCAAGGAACTGAGGCAAGCGGTATTGTATTTATATAAAACAATTTGCTATTTCTTCACACTATTGAAAAAATTTAAGAATCTTAAAACAGAACGGGTTAATATTTTTTTTCATTTGACGGGAAACTCCTACAGAGAAGAGAGAACTGTCACGTTCACTATTTGTTTAATATACTTTGCAGGTAACTAAAAAATTTGGAATGAAGTACGAAAAAGTTAAAAAAATTGCTTCAACTTCAGACGGACTTTAAAATTAGCCTAATTTTTTCAACCTATGTAATACATACTTCTATATTGCTACTAAGGCACCTTTTCTATGAAAAGAAATTCCGAAAACATAGCTAATGGTACTAGGTAAATATTTAAGTGCATAAGTACCTAAGTAATATCTGGTCCATATTTTGTTGGTAAGCAACTCGGGAAGACACTGAAAAAATTTTTGCATTTTTTTTAAACGCTTTGGCGTATATAGGCATGATTTCCCTGTTCTGTACTGAAACGTTTTCGGACGGTACTAGTTTTTAGTGTAGTGTGGTAGGTTTTGAGATGGATTTTGGTAGGAAAAAAATTTCCAAAGTGGCAACCCTGGTAGTGTGTTTAAACAGTACTGGATAGATGAGTACTACTGCAAAATTCCATTTAGGTTAAATTCAAGTGGCCGCAGAGGCACACCTAGGCCAGTATTAAAAGACCCGTTGTGATACCACCAACACTAGGAAAGTCAGTTCCGGGACCCCGCCATATGGAAAATGCCTGTATTATCGGGACTCTCCACATATCAGAATCCCGGGGCTGATGCTTCTAAACCGAAACTGCTACTGCTCCTCGAACCATTTAGATGACTTGATGAAGGCCATCAAGTCCTTTATATCCAGCTCCGTGACCTGGCGTAGGCTAACCAGGAAGGGAACTCCCAAAAAGCGCATTCTCGCGCCACTTAAGGCCGGGCAGTTGCAGATGAGGTGCTCCGCCGTTTCCTCCTCCTCATCATCTCTGCAACTCCTACAACATCGTCGGTAGGGCACACCTAGCCTTTCTACGTGCTTACCAATAAGGCAGTGTCCGGAAGACACTGCAGTGATCAGGTAGTCTGAAGTAGAGCTCAAGGTTCAGATCCTTTGAATAAACCCCTCCTCCAACTCTGCCGTCTAACTTCGAGCCGTCGGTATAAATGGAAGTGCCGCCATGAGTAGCGGGACTCCGTTCAGTCCTCTCCCATTCTTCCCAGCTCGGAATGATTATTTTAAAACAGATATCTCCGATTGTTGTGGTCGCACAACGATCTGTGCTCAGAGGAAGAAAACTGTTGGATCCCAAAATACTGGAATTTCCCGTAGTGCTTGCGCCCCAGCCGGACGTTTCCCTTAGACGCACAGCCGATGCTGCTGCTACCCGGTGCCCTTCCAGATCGAATGGCAAAATGCCAAGAACGACCTGGAGTGCTTCGTTGGGCGTTGTACTTAACGCACCGCTTATACAGATCATACAAGATCTGTGGACCTTACTTAACAGATTTAGGTTTGTTGCCTTGCTCAGCGTAGGCCACCATCCCACAACTCCATATAGCATGATTGGTCGAATGATTGCAGTGTAGATCCATTTGCATACACGCTACACCCACGTTGAAAAATACCAGGTTAGTTGTTAATAAATAGTCAAACGAAGACTCTCCCCTAGGATACCGGAGCTTCCCCACTGGACGTGATGAGCATTAGCGTCAGTTCTGATAATAAGGTGACCCGTGCAAAAATTTCGTCAGGCTGGTATTGTCGACTGTTAAACTGGCAGCTCTTACGTCACTATTGGTATAGTTGGGCAAGAGAAAGGCGTTCAAAATACAGGCTCTAACCCTGCCCACCTCGTTGGGTCGGATAAGCTTAAAACCCTTAGTCCCCAGATAACAAATCCATGAGCTATTGACCGAGGGTTCTTGGATGAGGACCATATTTACGTCGCCTTTACGAAGATGACTGATTAAAGCAGCCGAGGCTGCTTTAGATTTGTGCAGGTTTATCTGAAGAACCACCAACATGAGAGCGCACAGACTTCCCTGCCACCGCCGTATCGTCGAATTCTACCTAGTCTGGGAGGCTTTTTTTTCAACGACAAGTTGTTCAGACCACGATATGGCGTGGTGGGAACCCTGCTATCTGTGGCAGGATCAATATTGGTGCGCTCAGGACTAGGTGCTATCACCGTGACGTTGAGGTCTTCCCCGTCCAGAAGGCTGTCTCCCATCGCCGAGCTGTTCACAGCTCTTTCGCCATTTGACGTGGGATAAACCCTACTTTCCGAGTCGGTTTAAGGGGCTCGAGTGCCTTCTTATTCAAGGTGAAGAAGACCACCTGCCTATAAGGCCCTACCGCATCCTCAACCAGATGGACATTCCAGACCTGCGTCGGGAGAGACGGGTTTATAATCCGCAGCATCCTGTGAATTCTTTCAGGGTTTGGCAAGGATGGCAGGAATCCATGCCCTTGCCCTTGGCCGAGCCGGAATGTCCTTCCAGTCGGCAACCTCGATTCTTGTCCCTGGGTAGATCTCACCCATTATTGCAGCTGCTGCCTTGTACAGTGTAACAGTTTTTGCATTCTTGCAAGCGAATACCTTGTTCTGACCCTGGTGCCATCCCGCGTCAGAACCCACCGCCGTGGCACCCAGAGACTCATCCATAATGTCAAGAAGGGCATAACCGATTTCGTTCCGGACGTACCGCCACTGGTCCTTAGGGATGGCCTAGCGGTCGTTACCTCGGTCAATGGCGCCTATGTGGATCCTGCCCTTGGTCACTTCAGCAAAGCTAAGTTTACCCTCTCCGTGGCTGTTCTGCTGCCGCTTCGGATGACCGCCATCGCGGTCGTTCCCTTTTTTGGATCTCTGAGGCCAGGTCGTGAGACCATTTTCATAGACTTAATGAAGGTTTAGAATCAGCCGTTGTTGGCTTCACTATGTTTGCACCGGGGCTTGATTTGGGGGTTGCAGCCTTATTATCCAGAGTTGATCGACCCGTAGTTGCCATCGATGTCGATCTCTCGGCTGGCATGGAAATGGAGGTTGTCCTCCGCCGTTGTGTTCTTGCTTGCTCCAGCATTATCCTCCTCTGCTGTGCAGTATACGTTGTTGATGTATCTTTTGTCTTGGTGGTTTTATCTTCTCAAATCTCAAACGTTTGTTTTCAATTTGAGGTGATAGCGTTCTCAACCTAAAAGACTAATTTTTAATATGGAATTTTCCCTGATTTTCCAATTGAGAACGGCAGAATTTTCAAACTTTTCTCAAACTGAGCGGAGTGGATCGAAATGGCATCCACATGCTCTCATTGAAATATTTATTCAGAGATGCCAATCATGCAAAATAAATACCCATTTCAATTTCAATAAAAAGCGAGTTTCCATTTATGCAATTAAATTTTATTTTATATTTCTTTAGTTAATAGCCGTGTTTTCGTTTTCCCGAGTTCATGAAAAACGCTCTACTGGCTTATATTTAATTATGATATATTTCATTTACTCTTTACAACACTGGCTTTATCTGCCAAAATAATTTGTCACATTCAAATAAAAATAAATTAAAAAAATCAAAAACAACATATTGCCCAATAAACATTTACGCACTAGTTCAGAACTGATTGCTTTTCAGTGGCCAGAGGTTATTTCTCAGCATCACCCAACTTGAGAATCATGGGTTTCTTAACAACAATTAAATTTTTTATATGCCAAAAATGCCAAGTTGATGAAAAAATATATAATTTTCAACATGTCCTGAAATGAAATTATATACTTGGTAAGTATGAATGCACTTAATTTGAATTTAAGCTTAAAACACCATGAATAAATATAAATTTCATACTTGCTTATTTATATTTAGTTCGTACAACTTTCATTTTTTTTCAGTTTGAAAATTTGCATGGTTGGTATGTCTCCAAGGCTGGAGAATAAGTAAAAAATTATGTTCGAGATCAATTTTACCACTTTGAAGTTTCCAATAGTTGAAGAATATCTGTGGCAACCAATTAAAGTAACTTAACTCGACCTCTGTTAAAATCTAAAAGTAACTTAAGTAACTAAAAAATGCTTTATTAATCAAGCTTTATTAAATACCCGTCAAGCTGTTATTTTACGTTTGTCACAGCCAATTATAATCCGGAACATCAAAAGATAAGTTTCTAATAGGTATTAGTTTGGGAGTTTTTTAAATTTCATCTCAAAACACGTTCACATATTTTTCTATCTCGCGTTAGGTTACTTTAAAAAAATGGTACAGATAGATTTATATTTTTATGTTTATAATACATTTTCTTCTAAGGCCGGAGAAATATTTTTTCGATGTTTGTTGGGTGTTGCCCTTTTCAAACGTGTTTGATACATATTTTTGTAAAATTAGTAAGCAATAAATAAAAATAAAAGAAAATCGAAAAACTGAAATTAGTTGGTTACTGCAAGGACGCTCCCTAATCAATTTATTCAGCGGATCCCGCCAGAGA
Organism: Campiglossa producta; assembly: GCA_964058755.1. Classification (NCBI taxonomy): domain Eukaryota; kingdom Metazoa; phylum Arthropoda; class Insecta; order Diptera; family Tephritidae; genus Campiglossa; species Campiglossa producta. The sequence goes on along the minus strand of CAXKVI010000003.1, from coordinate 37,427,580 downwards.
GTATGGGTATGTTTACCGCCAGGTTTGTTGCAGATGCTACAGGTGCATCATACAAGTTCCCCGGAAAGTGTGTGTTCAGGAGCAGCTCCAGGGTTTCCCCTTCCGTGCTGGTCCAAGATCCGTCAGGCTTCCGTAAATAGCTAATGGCTGTTTGAGTTTTTGATAGCACTCGTCTAAGTCTCGCTGTATCATCGACTTTTTCGACCCCGGTGCAGAAATTTCTCCACGAAGTTCTCTTCGCTTGCCTTTTATTTAGCTTTATATTCGAGCCATTCAGGCTCCGTACCGATGCTCTTGGCCTTGTTAAATTGCTTCCTGCATGATATACGGAACGAATCCAGGTCGTAAGACCACCAGTGGGGTCTATGTTTGCCGCGTGGTTTTGGTACTGGACAAGCCTGCTCTAGGGCATTTGAGAGCCCCACTGATGAGGGGGCTTGTGGAGGTAATACTGGTAGGTCCCTAGCTAATATTTGGTTATGTAGCTGCCAGTTAGTGTTGCGTGGATTTCGTTTCATAACTGGCTGCTCAACAATAAAGTCTAACACAATTTCTATGTACCGATGGTCAGAAAATGAATGCTCATCAAGAACACGCCATTTTCTGACCCACTCATAAGCGCCTTCGCTACAAACAGTGAGGTCTATAACCTCCCTACGAGCTTTAGTTATAAAAGTAGGCTCGTTACCCACGTTACAAACCACCAGGTTAGTTGTTAGTAGGTAGTCAAACAGAGACTCGCCCCTAGCGTTAATATCGGAGCTTCCCCACTGGACGTGATGAGCATTAGCGTCAGCTCCAATAATAAGATGGCCCGTACAGAAATTATCCACCAGATCTTTCACCTCCTTTTGTGGAGGAGGTTCTTCGGCGTCATAGGGCATATAGACCGACGCCATCGTTAGGCTGGTGCTGCCGACTGTTAAGCTGGCAGCTGTAACGTCACCATTTGAGTAGTTCGGTAATAGAAAGGTGTTTAGCTCAGACTTTGCCAAAATACAGGTTCTGACCTTGCCCTCATCATTGGCTTGGATGAGCTTGTACCCCTTAGTCCCCAATCCACAGATCCTAGAGCTATTGACCCAGGGCTCTTGGATAAGGACCACGTCTACGTCGCCTTTAGAAAGACGACTGCTTAAAACAGCCGAGGCTGCTTTAGATTTGTGCAGATTTATCTGAAGCACCACCAACATGAGAGAGCTCAGACATCCCTGCCGCCAGCGTATCGTCGAGGTCTGGCCTGTTCCGGGGGCTGTCTCTCAACGAGGAGTTGTTCAGAGCACCTGCACGATTTGGCGTGGCGGGAACCCTGCTGTCTGAAGCAGCATCAACGTTAGTGTGCTCAGGTTTAGCCACGATCGTGACGTCGAGGCCTTCTTCGTCAAGCAGGCTTTCTTCTATCGCCGAGTTGTTCGCAGCACCATCGCAATTTGACGTGGCGGATAACATACTTTCCGCGTCGGACTCCTCTGCTTCCCCTTCCGATGCCTCGATCTCCGAGTCCTCCGGAGCGTCCGGAATAGCAGCGCGCTGCGCATCGCCACGGTATACGTGGATCACGATCTGACCCAAGCCGTAATGCACTCGTCCGTTGCACCGTTTAAGGGGCTCGAGCGCCTCCTTATTCAGAGTGATAACCACCTGTCTATTGGGCCCAACCACATCATCGACCAGATTGACGCCCCAATCCTGCGTCGGGAGAGACGGATTCCAGACCTGCAGCATCTCAAGAATATTCTCGGGTTCTGCAGGGACGGCAGGAATCCATGCCCTTGCCCTTGGCCGAGCAGGAATGTCCTTCCAGTCGACGACATCTAGTCTTGCCCCTGGGTAGACTTCACCCAGTCTTGCAACTGCTGCCTTATACAGTGCGACAGTTCTTGCATCCTCGCACGCGAATATTTTGATCTGACCTTGGTGCCAGCCCGCGTCAGTACCTCGCCGTGGACTACCTGGAGACTCACGCATTAAGTCGAGGAGGGCCCTGCCCATTTCATTCCGGACATACAGCCACCGGTCTTTGGGGATGGACCAACGGTCGTTACCTTGGTCAATGAAACCTATAAGGATTCTGTCCTTGGTTACTTCAGCAAAGCTGAGTTTTCCCACTACGGGGTTGAACTGATGCCGCTTCGGATGGGGGTTTACCTCTCCGTCCGATCTCTGGCGTTTGAAGGGATTACCGTTCACCCTCTTAGGCACATAGGGCCTCTGGAAATTTGGTATCAGAGCTTTCGCTTCCTCCACCATCTTCCTTTCTTCCGGCGACAGCTTCTCCTGCGATGCTCCCTCATATTTTTTAAGGATCCTTGCGGCCTTTCTTTTATCCCAGTACGCAAAGCGTCGGGGAGATGCCTCTTGGGGGGGATTCAGACTCGTAGTTGCCATCGCGGTCTCTCCCTTTGCGGCGTCGTCCTTCTCTTTCGAAACTCTGAAACCAGGTCGTGAGACCATTGCCCCAGATGTGAAGAGATTGGGTTTCGTACCAGCGCTTGATGGAAGTTTAGCTTCCGCCGTTTTCTGCTTGACTGCGTAGGCAGCCGCACTGCTGCTTGCTCCCATCAAGTCACTCTTACTTGATAGCAGTTTGGGGGATGACTGACCCGTAGTTTCCATCGCTGTCGGCCTCCCAGTTAACTTTGAGGCGGAGTTTGTCCTCCGGCGTTGTGTTTTCGCTTGCTCCAGCATAGTTTTTCTCTGCTGCGGAGTAAACGAAGTCGTTAATTGCTTTGTATTTTGTGTGTTCTTCATCTTGTTCGTACGACCCCTCGCCGGACAAAGCCAGCTTAGGGTCAAGGGTAGTGTAAGGGGAAGTGTGTCGTCCGCCGCGGCAGAGCCCCATACCGCGGTAAGACCATAGTTCCACCCTGAGGCGGCCCGGTATCAGTGAGGCTCCGTTCGACTACAGCCACGATTTGCCTCCCGGCTGCAAACGTCCAATGGGCACGGTATCGCATAACACCCTGGATTGGGAGGGAAAAGTTTTGCACATTTGCCGGCATGACGGTGGCAATTTTTCGTCAACGTTTTTTCCCACCGTAATTGTCATAACGGGGAGAAATCTACCAAATATTTCAATTTGATTTACGAAACGCCAGTTTATTTCTTGTTTATGTTTTAAAAAATTCATAAAATCATAAAATAAAACAAAAAAACATCGATCAAAAAACTAAATCAACGGTTTAATATCAACAGAGTCCACCGCTTCAGTTGATAGAGTTTAAAAACAATAACATAGTTCTGAATATAACCAAAAGTTACTACTCGCTGTGCACACAACTATTTCAATGGCATTGTTGTTGCCAAGTCATGGCGGGTTTTATATTGGTTATTCGCGTGAAAAGTGCGAAATAAATAATGGAAAATTTAAAGTGGTGAATAAACAAAATATATGCTTGTGTAATTGAGTAACCATATGCACATAGTTTGTTTATTCATGAATGGGCATTAGGCAACTCGCTGTAACTGCAAGTAATGCAAATTGTTGTTGCCCAGTGATTCTGTGAAAATAAACATTGCGGGTTTTTTAATTTTATAATTTGGCTTTTTTTGATATATTCGATTAAAAGAGCAGTACGGGTAGTAGCAAAAGCGGTTTTTTTTATAATATAGTTGTATTTTGTGCGTATAATGTTAGCGAAATCGGGCTGCACTGGTAAATTTGTTTGGTCAAATTTGCTATTTTAAATACAAATTTCTCATAAAATATAGGCCTCCGACGGCTCCGGTTTTTTATTTTGTACTCTGTGCGACCCCCTCTATCCGTTAAAAAAAAAAATAATAAAAGCTGCTCCGTACATTATTGGAAAGAATCCCCATCTACTCCAATGTTGTTACTCCTTGGAGTATATATTGCCAGAGCGATAGTGTCGTGATTTTCGTCGATAAGGCACGAGCAATGATCGACTTTCAAAAAGCCGAAGGTGGTCCGATGAAGTATACAAAGGATGACTATTGGAGTATTCCAATATCAAAAAATTGGAACACATAAGGGTGAAATACATAAAGTTTTGTTAACCTCGCCTGACATTTGCTACCTCAAAACTTTGCGTCCAACTTCAGAGGTATGCTACAATGAACGCCTTGACGCTTCTCTTTTATACATTTGTTTTCGTTATTTATTTCCTTGCATTCAGAGTGTTTTGGTTAATTTATTAATTTAATAGTGAAAAAATGAATTAATTATTCTTTTCTCCAACTTTTTATTCTTTAATTAAAGCAAAGTCATCAACATCTGATTGTCAAAGCAAGCAAAATTTGAGAGTTTGCCAAATTTTAACCTTGCTTCAACTTTGAGGTCTCCAATTTGCCATGCTTGGTTTAAATACGTATACTGAACTTTTCTGTCAAAGTCAAAGTTTGAGGTAAAGCCAAAATAAAGTTTTATGTAACTGACCCAATAATCCAAAGATTTTTGCAGGGTTGATGCATCCACTTTTATTTGATGTATCGAATTGAAAACATCGATGTTTCTGATGCATCCACAGTATAGACAGTAGTTGCACTCACTAACACAAACGTACTTATATTCACCTCCATAGAGAACTTCGGGTTGCAGTCAACTATTTTCAGCCATTTCAGGGTGTTGTGTTGCAAATTTTATGAGGTAATAAATTACTTTAAAAGAGGAGAAATAGTCTAATTTAGGATTTTGCGTTTTAAGTAAAACTATATATGTATCTATTAGGTTATATTTCTAAAAAAAAGAAATTACTATTTACAACTCAACCAAGAACCAATGCACAGCGTTTTTTCTCACGCATAGGAGTATTCAGTCGAAAACAAATACAGCTTTATTGCGTTGCGTGACATTTATAACTTTGACAAATACGCACAAAACCAAAAAATATACAAGGAAAAATCAGCTGACATAATCGTACCCAAAAAGATAAAACTAGATCAAGTCTGCGTTAACGCGTGTTAAAACGCGGTTATAAGACAGGTTGCCTTTGTCTAGGTGCATTTATGTCAGCTGTCAAAATTAAATGTCACAACGAGACGCTACAGTTGTTTCTGTTTTCAGAGTACTTTGCAATGTATTCCAATGTAGTTACTCCTTGGAGTATCTATTTTCAGAGCGATCGTGTCGTGATTTTGGTCAATAAAGCATGAGCAATGATCGGCTTTCAATAAGCTGAAGGTGGTCCGCTGAGGTATTAGAAAGTATTACAATTGAAGTACTCCAATATCACAAAATTGAAACACATGATCCAATGATTTTTGCAAAATTTTACGCAAAACAAATTTCGAAATTTGAGAATTTTTCGACAAAAAGCTTATCGTGCCAATCTAAATAAATTTCACTAGTGAACCTTTTTCATACATTTTCGCTCACAAATTATATGAGAGGGAGAAAATCCGCAAAGTAAGAAATTATTTAGAATCTGCCTGTATATTTTATTGTGGGTTAGAGTGTAAAATGTACTATAAAAACGTAAATGGTTGTTAATATTCGCAAAATTTGCTACGAAGACGCCCATTGTGTTCGAGAAACTGTAAAACGTATTCCAGAAAAATCAAATGTTCTTCAGAAACATCTTCTGGATTGGAATTTGTTGTTTCTGAAGTAGAACTGATTATTTTGGAGTACATTTTTAAGCTTCTGAAGTCTAATTTACGGTCTCGAGTACAAATTACAGTTTATGAAGTACAATTTATAGTTTTTGGAGTACAGTTGATTATTCTAAAGCATATTTTACAGTTTTTAAGATACAATTGACTATTCTGAAAATAATTGTATAGGTCTTGGACTACCATTCACTATTCTTAAATGCATTTAACCTTATCTAAAGTATTTTTACGGTTTTTGAAGTACGAGTGAAAAAGGTGTAGAAAAAATAGTTCTATTATAAATTTAGTTTTTCGATTATTATGTGTTATCCGTCATAATTTGTAGGATGTTCTTGAGCAAGCCCATTTAGTCTTGTATATTTATCTGTCTCTGTCCAACAATCTGAACGAAATAAAGTAGGTACTAAATTTAGCGTCAGTTAGACCCTTGGAAAGGGTATCAAAGGGTTGACGCTAACTTAAGTACCTACTTTATATCAATTATGAACATGCCTAAATTGTTTTAACCGTTTTAAACTGAAAGGAAAACCAGTTTGCAGGTCAACGTGAAGTATTAGAGAAAAAATCACTATCTAACAAATACTTCAAGAAAATGCAGCCCTGAGTGATTAAACACAACCCTATCACGCATGGTGAAAATCAAATGGAAATAAAAAAAGTTGTGCAAATGATGAAAATTTATATTAATTTGTTTCATTTATAACAGATTTGATTTTAGCCTCCCCAAAAAGGAGCATAAACGCAGAGGGTATTAGTTTCCTTTAGGGGTCAACTGCTAATATATTAGCTAAAATTATGGGAGATAGCTCAAAAGACGGGTTTTGGACTCAGGATCACGAATCCGGAAGCGCTTTTTTTAATTTTTTGTTTTAGTGAAAAGTTATGGTCAAAAAACCGAAAAATGACCCGGGTCCAATACCAAAAATGGGGCGCAATCCATGGTATTTATGTACGAAACACTTTTCTGTAGAGAAGCAAAATATTAAAAAAGCGCTTCCGGATTCGAGATCCTGAGGACGAACGCCGTCTTTTGAGCTATATCACATAATTTTAGCTAATTTATTAGAAGTTGACCCGTAAAGGAAACTAATACCACGCAGAGTGCATAAGATTAATTCATTCATTCAAGATGCAACAAAAAAGGCCTTGGGTAGCAACTGCCGTATGGGCGACTGTTATGGTACCCCCTGGGACATTGTATAGATGGAATAAAAAGGCCTCCGGCGGCAGCCACGATTACGTGCAGCTTGCAATGCTCCATCGCAACTTGTAGTTCATGGTTTTTGTTCACAATAACAATAGTCCTCATTTGCCAGGTACTGGAAATACTTATCCGGTTAGTAATAAGTATTTCAACTTCTCCAGCTAATATTTAGACTGGACACTCCTAAAACAAAAACACATTAGTTTTTATATATAAGATGACTCATAGTTCATTAACACCGTACCTTGTCATTAAAGCTACCAGATAATCGTATATTACTATTAAATAAATAGTATAAATAAATATAAAACTGCAAGCAAAATATTTTCGTTATTTTGTTTTGGAAAATTTCTAAGAATTTCAAATTCACCTCAATGTCCTCAACTAACAGGGGTGCTTTTTTGCGCAAAATTACTATTTAATAGCATCGTTCATAAAGAGCCGATCATCAATATGCATTTGTACGAAATTTTACAATATGGCCTTTAATATACATTTTTTATACTTCTTGTAGTGCAGTAAATTCATGATATTATATTAATTCATGGAATATATACATTAAATTCATTTTTTTTCTTGAAATATTTCTAAAGTTTTTTTTGTTACTGAAATGCAACCATGCGTCCGCGAAATTCCATCCTACCATGGATTTCAACTCTGAAAAATTCACCTCCATGGAGAACTTTCACCACAGTGCAAATACTGATTATACTGTGGATGCATCGTTCAACATCGAGCATTCCTACGACATATTAAAAAAAATACTGGCACCCTTGTTTGAATGATGTCCTTAAAATGCTAATAAAACAAGTAACAGGATTAGGACGCGGATTCTTGTCTCGGGGACGATATTATTCTACAGCTGATTCAAGGCTAGAGGAAAACGAAGCAGTACATAGGAAGAGTATGCTGAAGGCGGCTTCTAAATTGAAGATGTCTGGATGGCAAGTGCATAATTATGGAAATATTGAGGAGTTACAGTTGGCTACCGCTCTCCGTATGCCAAATATCCAAAATGCTACTGAGTGTTTGGTGCGTGTTCGTACAACAACGGTGAATGCAATAGATCTTGCGATGCTCGGTATAAAGAATACAAAGATTTAAACAAAAAAAATGTATATAATACGTTTTAGGTGGATATGGAGCAACGATTTTCAATATGATGCGCTGCAAAGTTTCAAATTCAATAGAGTTTCCCCTAATATTTGGTCGAGAGTTTTGTGGTGAGGTTGTTCAGCGTGGAATTGATGTCAAAAAAAACCTTTCTGTAGGGGACCGAGTTTGGGGTATTGTTCCATTGCAACGTAATGGCTCACATGCAGAATATGTCACTGTGCCAGACTATTGTGTAAGTTTTTAACAAATCAGTACCATACCTATCTATACGCGATTAGAATAATCATAAATCGTCGCTCCCAACGAAAACTAGCGCGGTTCGTTGTTTGTATGGAACACTAACTTGGTTCGGTTTTTGCATGGAAAACTAACGTAGCTCGTTCTCTGCGTAGAAGACTAACATAGTTCGGTATTAGTTTCCTTTAGGGGTCAAGTGCTAATAAATTAGCTAAAATTATGTGATATAGCTCAAAAGACGGGGTTCGGCCTCAGGATCACGAATCCGGAAGCGCTTTTTTAATATTTTGCTTCTCTGCAGAGATATTTGCAATCAAAGTTTCAAGTTTTCATGTGGTTGTTGTAATTTTATTAGACTGTCCCTAAAATCGTGCAAAAAAAGTCCCGCCTTGGCGGTAGCCACGGTTATGTCACACGTCCGGACTTGGGATGGCGTAGCCCAGGGTTATTTTTTATAAGCGCGGCCGAAGGCCGCCAACTCAGAAAGGTGTTTCGCACATAAATACCATGGATTCCGCCCCAATTTTGGTATCGGACCCGGGTCATTTTTCGGTTTTTTTACCATAACTTTTCACTAAAACAAAAAATTAAAAAAGCGCTTCCGGATTCGTGATCCTTTTGAGCTATCTCCCATAATTTTAGCTAATTTATTAGCAGTTGACCCCTAAAGGAAACTAATACCCATAGTTCCCTGCGTGGATAATGAAAGCAAGGCTGCACAACAAAATAAACAAAATTTTTTTGAAAGTAACGTTATCAAAAAAAAATATTTAAAAAAATTTCGATTTTGCTAGCATCAAAAACAAAATCAAGAATTTTCGTTTCTATTTGATATTTCGAAGTTTGAGTATTTTTTTGAGCATTTTTTGTATGGAAAAATATATTCTAGCTCAAACAATCAAAATAAACAAAATTTTTGAGATTTTGATTTTGATTTCAATGAATGGAAAATCTTTTCGTTGATCTAAAAACGTTTAAACTTTTCAATATCGAATTGAAAACCAAATATTTTTATTTTTTTTGATAAAAATAACGTTATTATGAAAGTAGTTCGTTCTCTGCGCGGAAGTATAACTGAATCGTGTTAGTCTTCCTCGCAGAGAACGAACTATGTATATTAGTTTTTCACGCTAACATCAAATTATGTACGCTTACTGAACCGTGCTAGTTGTTGTTGTTGTAACGAGGTGTAGCCCTGCCTAAATGTCAGACAGGGTCACCCCGAGTGTATTGCTCTTGGCCGGGTCGTATAAGAAAACGGCCCGGGTCGTTTCGGCTCGATGGGTACATCACAAGTAGGGCTGATGATTCTACCCGGGTACCCGGGCCGTTCGGGTAATGCCCTATTACCCGGGTACCCGGGTAATACCCGGGCATCATATGGCAAACTCCTACTGTAAGCATGCTTGGTTTATTTCAAATATTCAATTCAGTGTACCAGGCGCACAGAATTTATATGTAAGCAAATAAAAAAAGCTGAAATGAAAATTCAGTTTATACAGTTTTAGGCAAAATATAAGAATCATGAGCGGAAGTTTATGAAATTTCTTCCATATGAATTTGTGATGTGAACTTCTAAAGCTGTTAACAACAATATAATAGTAAGAGCATAAAAATGACATTTTGAAAATATCTCATAAGTTTTGCGTTTCATTTAAAAGAGATACTCGCTGTGATTTTTTCAACCCTTTTGTATATTGAATGGTATCTACATGAAACTTGGGTTCTATCTGCTGTTCTTTGTCGCTACCTCTAAACATAATTCTACATTTTAGTCCCTGTAAAGGTTTTAGTCAAAATCATCAGGAAAACTAAATCCCGAAAATCCTATGTATATTTTACTGAAGCAAAGGATGAATGCTTTCACCCCAACAAGTAAAAACTTTCAAGGCGAGGTAAAAGAGCCAACTTTATTTTAAAATTGTTCCATCATTTTTGGATTTAAAGCTAACATAAAAATAAACATACATAGCTAGAATATTTATATATATGCGGTCTTATTGTTTTACACATTGCTGTAGTATTAAAATTTGAAACAGGTTGCTGGCGTATTTGTCATTGCAGCTGATACTTTTTCGAAACAAATTTTTGTTCAAGTTTTGTATCAGGCGCACAAAATTTACATGTAATAATAATAGGTTGCTACAAAAACAAAAATTCAATTGAAATAAAAATTTCTGCCTCAAACTGGTGTGTACAGAAGGGGGCGTAAGTGGGTCTACTAGTGTGTGGGTCTAGGGGTGTAAAAGTAGGTCGCCTCCCAGTTGGTGCACCCTGGGTAACGCTAAATGACCTACATAGCCTGCACGGCTAGTTTAGTTTCTTGTATTGCCGGATCTACGAGAACGGTACCAGTACTTGTGCTGTACCCATCGTGCCGAAACGACCCGGGCCGTTTTCTTATATCGACCCGGCCAAGAGCAATACACTCGAGGTGACCCTGTCTGACATTTAGGCAGGGCTACACCTCGTTACAACAACAACAACAGTGGGTCTACTGCCCCTATCCACTCAACTTACTATTACATTGCATCGGTATTTTTGTTGTACTATTTTTTTTAGTGTTAAAAATAAAGATTTTCCAACAGTCATATAACACATAAAAATACTTTGGAAACTTTCGTTGAGAAACGCAGTGAACTTCGGCTGTGGTCATGAAATTCGGGAAGTGTGTATCGGTCATAAAATATTCTCAGAAAAAAAATGTAACTGCCCAGCAGGTTGCGCTCGCAATTACCACTTTTTATCTCTTACGATAACACATTTTAGTCTTGGGGTTTGGCGGCTGTTGCAGCAACCACATGATGGGTAAGTTTTGGAACAGTCTTCCGATGTAGGGTAATCTTCAACTCTTTCTTCGACGTAAACCATATGTTCGCTATAATAATGTTTTTTATAAATTTTTAAGAGAAAACCATAAACTTTTTAAATGGTTTAAAAAATGAGTACCAGCTTTTTTCAATCCTACAATCCTCAACGGGAATTTTTTATAAACGAATTTTAACTTTTTTTTATTTGGGACGCCACGGAAATAATTTTTTCATTTTTGAGAAAAGGCTACTAGATATTTTTTCAATCCTACAATGGTTGGTGACGAAATTAATCACAGACATTTACACATCGAAATTTTTTTTTTTTTTAATCCAAAATTATATGTGACGCTACTGGAATAATTTTTTAAATTTTTGGGAAATGGCAACTAGAGTTTTTTTGTTTTCAATTATAAAATCAAACGAAATTGATCTCATACACATCATGAAATAAGAAAGGTGACGGCAAGAAAAATCACGTGTGTTTGCTGTTGTTGTTAAAAGTATTTTGGGCTGTCAAATATTTGTCAAACTGCGTTGGTTTGTTTACAAATTTATTAATTGAAAAGTTTGCAGCCTAAAAAATATTGAATACAGCTTGTTTTGTAATATAATTCTGGTCTTTTTCGGTAAATAATATGTGTGATATTCCATATGTGCATGCATTGCACGCACAATAAGTTGAAACTCGCATTTATTCAACCATTTGTTGGTAATTTTAGTGCGGAAGTTGCGGGCTTTGGTAATCTTCCAAACGCAATTTAAATGGGCACTGCGGTGAAGTTGCAGGCTTTGCTATACATCCACCTGCTTTTTTCACTTAGATGTTTGCCAATTTCACACTAAATCTCACAAACTCTTCCTAGAAAATTTTTGCACGATAGTTTGTAAACAAAAAGGTGGCTTTTGACAACAATTTGACTTAACAAAGTTGATCAAAATCAGAAAAAAGTAGAAAAAAAAATTAAACAGCTGTTCATTTGCTGTCACCTTTCTTATTTCATGATGCTCATACATACATATACACACCACGAACTACCCTGCAGCGAAACCTCAAACTAGTCAGAAAAATACTAGTATACAACTATAATTTTCTGGCAGAAGTCATACTAGTCAGGAAATATCATTTTCATACCAGTATACTACTAGAATTTGTTGTCTCAATTCATACTATTCAGGAAATATCCATTTCATACTAGTATACAACTATAACTTTCGGGCAGAACTCATACTAGTCACGATATATCCATTTCATATCAGTATACAACTAGATTTTTCTGGATGAAATTGAAAATAAAGTCAAATGATAAAATAAAGGGTAAGCGAGGATAATTCTGGTTGAAATCATACTAGTCCAGGTTAAAAGCCTTTTTGACTAGTATGGGACTAGTATATTTCATACTAATCCTTTTTGGACTAGTATGTGAACTAGTTCATTTTATGGAAATTATACTAGTCCAGGATGAGCTAGTATGGAACTGGTATCTTACAACTAGTATGAAACTGGTATTTCCTGACTAGTAGATAACAGGTATATTCTGGTCGAAATCTGACAATTGACATCTCGTAGGACATCAACACGTAAAAAATACCAGTTGCTTATAAGGAAAAAAGACAGAACACTGACTAGTTGGGCCCGGTGCACCAACTAGTTGTAAAGTAGTTTTCAACTAGTTGCTTTCGCTGCAGGGATAATTATAAGACCAATAATTTTTCGTGTACAATAAACTGAACTTCAAGTTGATTGTTGAAATGGATGATTCTGATTGTGCTAAATATTTTGATGTTCTTTGTAAAACGAAAACCTTTTAGTTTGTTCGCCATGAACCAAAAGTGAATAATAACTAACTAGTTCGGTTCGTGTTACAAAAGGTAAACAGACATGTAGTACATATATTAGTATGACCCGGAAACTACACTGATGTGTATCAGTCGTTTTCTAATTTTTTTTGCCCCAGCAACTGGAGTACCATATTACAATACCGTGCTAGAAGCCATTGAAATTAAGTGGCGCTTGAGAAAAGAAAAGAAATGAAAATGAATTGCAAAGTTTCCTATCAAGAAAAGGAGAGAATGTGTGAATATAATGTACATGTTTACTCCATTTCGATATATTAAGTTAACCGGTTAATTTGATTAAAAGCTCATGACTTTGTGAGCTTTCATTCAAATATGATTCTGCTTATTAAAAACACCAAAAATTTTAACTTGATTTTGTTATATATAAACTTGTCTTGTCTTATAATTATTTTGTGGAGTGTATATAGTGTATGTCTTCCTTGATACAATTAAACCAAGTAAGTTGCTCTCCCGTGACAAATGCAAAACCAAGAAAGTAGTTGGGAAAATAACTGAGATTTACCTGGTTTTGCATTTGTCACGGGAGAACTACCTACTTGATTTTGTTGTATCACGGGAGATGTAGTGTTTTGCCTATAAATTCTATTAATAAACCCTGTAAGGAATTCAGTTAATTTCAAGTCAACTATTAGGTCTTCTTCCGTTTCATCGCTGCGCCATTTTAATAAAAACATTTTGTATGTAGCTGTACAGCCTTCTAAACAAGGTCTGAAACGATATTTGAAACCAGAACAATGTTACCATCTTGAAATTTTTTAATTAAATCAAAGCTAACATGAAAAGACATAATTAATTTAATAGACAAATATTTTTTATTCGAGTCAAGATTTTAAAGAAAATTATTAATTTGAACAATGAGTTGATTAGAAAGTTTAAACATGAAAATTCTATCTGTTGCGCCAAGCAATAGCAGTCAAACCTCTGATAGGGCGAAAATAAGCTGTAAACACTGAGGAGATATATTAGGTACAGCCAGGATAGAAGTTTTACACACGCATATATAATTAGATGACTAAAAGTTAACTTTTATTGTAGTCGACCACAGTATTCCCTACAGGGAACATTGTTGAACTGAAATGTAAAAAAAATATGTATGTTGTCAAAAATGTAAAACATAATTCCAGCAGCGTCCGTAGAAAGAAGGGAGATTTTCTTTAAAATTTTTAATTGAAACTAACGTATGGTTTTCGCCGAAGGGCGAGTAAAGATTTAACCTACTGGCCAGTTTTCTGTTTTCTGCGAAGATTTTCATAACAAAAAAAATACACTTCCCGGACACTGTGGCCACAGGCGAGACTTTAAACATATTTTACTATTGAAAAACTGTATTATAGATGCTACTTTTCAGTGGAATGTAATAGTAAGTTGAGTGGATAGGGGTAGTAGCCCCACTTACGTCCCCTTCTGTACACACCAGTTTGCAGCAGAAATTTTATTTCCAATTGAGTTTTAGTTTTTGTAGCAACCTACTATTATTTCATGTAAATTTTGTGCGCCTGATACAAAACTTGAACAACACTTTGTTTCGAAAAAGTCAGCTGCACTGACAAATACGCCAGCAGCCTTTTTTAAAGTTTTAATACTACAGCAAGGTGTAAAACATTGGGACCATATATAAAAATTATAGCTATTTTAACTTTGAGGTATAGCTTTAAATCCAAAAAGGATGGAAAAATGTTAAGATATAGGTTGGCTCTTTTACCTCACTTAGAAAGCTTGTACTTTTTGGGGTGAAAGCAATCAATTATCCTTTGCTACAGAGCAAACAACTGGTTACCGGATATCCCGGGCCATATTTTACCACTTTTTTGATCTGACATTAATTTTTTTATTTTTTGGCTGACTTGGTCGTTTTAATGATTTGCTCCTTTTTTCAGCGAGTATATATATATCTGCTTTTCCCCAAGCCTATAAATCATTCTTTTTGCAATGAATCTTATATTTTTGAGTACTTGCAGTCATTTTATGAGTTGCATCTGCGATAAAAAAAATTACCAAATGACAGTATAACCAGACAGATCTTTTTTCGATAGCTTCTAAACTAGAAAAACGCAGAACTGTCGGGAATGGACCGTGTTAAATAAGTATGAAATAAAAATGTTTAAGAAAAAAATAGTTATCTGCTTTTGCAGACGCAGCGACGATATGTACATAAGATTTTCGGGAAAAATATTCATGTAAAATCAACACTTTTCCGGTTATTTTTTTCAACACTATCGCTCATGTTAAAAAACTTGACTTCGTGTTAAATTCACATGAATTGCTATAAAATTTACATGCATTTCTTTCAACACATCATGCCTTCCTGTTAAAACAACACAATCTGCCTCATTATCTCATGCAAATTCAACAGGACCTTTCTTGTTAGTTTAACATGGTTCATGTTGTCAAAAAAATCAATCTGTGTGTATAGACTTCTTAATATTCTCCTAATTTGTATGTTCTTAGTATTACACTTATTATTACTAACAGTTTTATAAGATTACATCACAAATTGATATGAAAGAAATTGTATAAATTTCCGTTTACGATTCTTATGTTTTGCTCAAAACTGTATTAACTGAATTTTCATTTCAGCTTTTTTTATTTGCTTACATATAAATTCTGTGCGCCTGGTACACTGAATTGAATATTTGAAAGAAACCAAGCATGCTTACAGTAGAAATTTGCCATATGATGCCCGGGTATTACCCTGGTAATAGCGGGTCCGGGTAATGCCCGGGTAATAGCCTGCCCGGGTACCCGGGTCTTCCGGTATCATCAGCTCTAATCACAAGTACTGGTACCGTTCTCGTAGAACCGGCAATACAAGAAATTAGGCGTGTAGACCATGTAAGTTATTTAGCGTTACCCAGGGTGCACCAACGGGGAGGCGACCTACTCTTACAACCGTGCTGGTCTTGATTGGGAGCGACGAAATGAGCTCACTTTCGGATCATAAAAGACTTTTGTCGGTAGAAAAATGTACCTACCCGTGGCTCTTAATAATATTTTTATGATCAGTTTTAGCTTTTTTTCGACTCTTGAAGCAATCATTTACGAGTTGTTTTCTAGTAACCCCTGCGGGTTAGCGGTTTAGAATATGCCCGAGGTAGGCATACCGGTCGTAAAGGCGACTAATATGCACATAGGACCGGGGTCATATCCGGCCAAGGACTGTCAACTTCGGCATCACTCCTCAAAACCTTCGGGGAGTGTTTTGATGTTAACAACAACAACAACAACAACAGTCGTTTTCTAGTCATTTTTCAATCGTTTTATAATCATTTTATGACCAGTATTGGCTCTTGTTCGACATTTGCTAGAATCATTTACGGGTCGTTTTCTAGTCTTTTTTCAGCTGTTTTCTAATAATTTAATATATCGCTCATTTGCTACAACATCGTCATAACTCAAAAAATGTGATATTACAGAAAACGCATTTTCAGTTTTTGAATTGCTGTATATTTATATGGGATAAGTAATTAATTCTATCGCGATGCTGCGTGGAATGTTAAAACCTCGGATATAACACTTTGCCAGTTGATCAAACATATTATTTCCGATATATTAGAGATGTTAACTCAAAATTTGGGTTTTTTGAGTTATGACGACATTGCAGCAAATGAGCGATATGTAATTGCAACCGAATAATAAGCGTTTGTCATGCACAAATGCTCGTGGGATATTTTACTCCTGAGCTTAGTCTACTTTGAGTTAAAAAACTGACATCGGGATTTAAATTTTTAAGAAATATATTTATCGACACAGATAAATATTCAATACAACAAATGCAAATAACAAAAAATAGCTTTGTAACTAATCAGTAAATGAGTGTGACTCGTGGGACACCGAAAAATCTCTTTGTCGCATCTTTGGGAGCACGAAAATTAATTTTAGCTTTACAATTCATCTTTGAACTACAATTTGTAAATGATCGAAAGTGCATACTACATAGTACCATATTATTAAAAAAAAAAGATTAGGAACTTTTTACAACGACTAAAGAGTCCTCCACCGGATATTGCTGAAGAAGAACGCACCTTACCAAGGGAGACAAGAGTCACCTTGGCACAGCTTAGGTCTGGATATAGTGTAAGGTTAAACTCCTACTTATCCAGACTTAATGATACAATCTCAAACACATGCCCTGCATGTGGTAGGACCCCCCATGATACTCTACATCTCTTCAATTGTTCATCTGAACCTACTCTTCTAACCCCTCTGTCCCTCTGGACAAACCCTGTTGAAACTGCACGTTTCCTTGGACTCCCCTTAGAAGAGCTTGATGAAGATCTTCGGAATGATCATACACTCTAGACAGGGCAATGCATTGTTAACAACAACAACAACAAGTAAAGAGTGTGACTTGTGGCACATTTTCCCTGTTTTTTCCTGGTATCATTTATAAGTTTTTTCAGTTTTATCGATGCATTTCCCTAAAAATTTAGCTATGCAACTAGATAAACTTAAGTCTTGATAATAAAAAGGCCATTATTGTATAGTTCTGTCAGAGCATTGGGAATTAATGTCATTTCAAAAATGTTGTACTTTTCCTCTTTTGGCTAGAATGCCCCATATGGTTTTTTTCTATTTCGATAATACTTATAATGTTAACAGTAGAGTGGTTTTTTTACTATTAGACGATGCACTGCCTATTTTGTTAAAAAAGTATTGGTTCATAAAAAACACGTTTTGATGTCTGTTCTGGGAATTACTTCGATTGAAATATATCGTGGAATGTGTGTAGGTTTCGAACTTCCCCTTGCAAGGAATTCTAGGCCATTAGAGTAGTCCTGTCACCGGAACCGATTGTTTATGATTGCTAATATTCGCCACTCACTACTAGTACTTGCATTGGGTATAACCGCCTATGGTGGGAATGAATTTAACCGTGTTATTGTAAGCGTTGCTGTTGTAACAGTACTTTACAGTACTTGATCGTCGCATGCATTCATATAGGGTGAAGTATTGGAACAAACCGGATTATACGGACGTTGATAGTCCTTGTCGTACATGTCCGGTACGCTGCGGTGAATAGCTCCTTGTGATACAAGCCCTGATTAGGGCCTTTTACACCAAGTCGCGGCGGTTCGATGCCCGGCAAAAGTAACATCAAAAATTATGTAGAAAAATAATTTTTCTAAACGGGGTCGCCCCTCGGCAGCAGTTTGGCAACTGCCAGGAGAAGTTTTTCAGGGGTGTAAAAGTAGGTCGCCTCCCAGTTGGTGCACCCTGGGTAACGCTAAATGACCTACATAGCCTACACGGCTAGTTTCTTGTATTGCCGGTTCTACGAGAACGGTACCAGTACTTGTGCTGTACCCATCGTGCCGAAACGACCCGGGCCGTTTTCTTATATCGACCCGGCCAAGAGCAATACACTCGGGGTGACCCTGTCTGACATTTAGGCAGGGCTACACCTCGCTACAACAACAACAACAACAGAAGTTTTTCAGCAAAAAAAAACTCATTTGCTTTGCAAGTGCCGGCAAAAAACTGTAGGTCCCGCCAACTTGTAGGAAAAACTTAAAAGCAACACACCACAAGTTGGAAAGAAAAGCTCGGCAAAAATCTCGTTAGAGGTTATGATAACCTGTTGGTATATCGCCGCCATTAGTAGTTTTTTCTTCAGACACAAAATTTTGGTGTTAGTTTTCGTATGGCACGCAGTGTTGCCACATGTAGGGTTTTATCCCTATTTCTAGGTTTTTTTGGCTAAAAAATGTGCCCGTAGTTTTTACCCGGCTTTTTCATATTTCACGAAATGTATGGGTTTTTACATGGAAAACATGCAAAGTGCAAACATAAAATGGTTTGCCAACATGTCCTGTGTGTTTTGTACTATTGTACACACACACACACACAGTAACACATACAAAATCTAGTCAATTCTTAAATGGCTGTATTATGTATTAGCGATATAAAATGTTGGTTGGGGTGTGCTTCAATTTGGTACTTTTTCCTTAAAAGCCACGTTTGGGGAAAGCTTATTTTTTGAAGTTAACTCCTTAGGAGGCGATGTAAAGTTTTTAGGGAGAGTGAAATCTGAAGGAAAATATAGTGGCAACAGTGTTGGGACTTGAGGCAACGAAAAGTGGCAACGGACTTGAAATACGAATTACCTGGCTCTCTTCTTATTTCTTGAATACTTATAATATTTCGTCATAATTATTCTTAATGTAAAAAGTTAACTACTTCCACGTGCACTAGCTACACGCGGTGGTATCTAATCTAATTTTGGCTTGCGTCATAATGACGCTTTAAGGGTCGAATACATAAAGCTTTGTTAACCTCGCCTGACATTTGCTACCTCAAAACTTTGCGTCCAACTTCAGAGGTATGCTACAATGAACGCCTTGACGCTTCTCTTTTATACATTTGTTTTCGTTATTTTTTTCTTTGCATTCGTAGTGTTTTAGTTAATTTAATAATTTAATAGAGAAAAAATGAGTTAATTATTATTTTCTCCAACATTTTATTCCTTAATTGAAGCAAAGTCATCAACATCTGATTGTCAAAGCAAGCAAAGCAAGCAAAATTTGAGAGTTTGCCAAATTTCAACCTCACTTCAACTTTGAGGTCTCCAATTTGCCATGCTTGGTTTAAATACGTATACTGAACTTTTCTGTCAAAGTCAAAGTTAGAGGTAAAGCCAAAATAAAGCTTTATGTAACTGACCCATAACCGCCTAGGCGATTTTGGTCGTTTCGTATCAAAGCACGCCAGTCATTCCTTTTTAGCGATAACTGACGCCAATTGGAGACCCCAAGGGAGTTCAAGTCATCCTCCACCTGTTGTTTCCATCTCAGTCGAGGTCTCCCCCTTCCTCTGCTGCCGAATTCGGGTGCCGATAGGAAAACTTTTTGTGCTGGTGCTTCTTCGTCCATTCGCATAACATGACCCAGCCAACTGAGCCTTTGGGCTTTAATCCGCTGAACTAAGGGCAGGTCTGCGTAAAGCTCGTACAGCTCATCGTTAAATTTCCTTCGATACTCGCCGTTGGCATCACGAGGAGGACCATAAATCTTCCGTAGAACTTTTCTCTCAAATACTCTGAGGGAATCGTGACGCGTTAGACAGGGTCACTTCGAAATGTATTGCTCTTGGCCGAGTCATTATAAAAAAAAAAAAACAACCCGGGTCGTTTCGGTACGAAGGGTATTGTACAGGTACAAATACCGTTCTCGCAGAACCGGCAATACGTGAAACTCTAAGGGCTATCTCATCTTCTCTTGACACTGTCCATGATTCCGAGCCGTACATCAGGACTGGTATGATGACTTATAGAGCGTGATCTTTGTTTGTCGAGAGAGGCCTTTACTTCTCAATTGCCTACTTAGTCCAAAGTAACACTTGTTGGCAAGGGTGATTCTCCGTTGGATATCTAGACTGATATTATTTTCGGTGTTAAAGCTGGTTCCCAAATATACGAAGTTTCTCACCGTTTCAAACTTGTAGCTATCAAGGCCAATGATATCAATATCATCGGCATACGCCAGCAATTGCACGCTCTTGTAAAAGATTGTGCCATTGCAGTTTAGCTCTGCTGCTCGAATTATCTTCTCCAGCATCAGGTTAAAGAAATCGCACGAAAGGGAGTCGCCCTGCCTGAAGCCTCGTTTGGTTTCAAAGGGCTCAGACAAGTCCTTCCCGATTCTGACGGAGCTGTTGTTCTCCAGGATTTGGCGTATCGTGAAAATCTGGTCGATGGTAGACTTACCAGGTCTAAAGCCACACTGATAAGGTCCAATCAGTTTGTCTTTCACACAATACGCTAGAAAGAACCTCATATGCGATATTAAGAAGACTGATTCCGCGGTAGTTGGTGGGGTTAGCGGGATCGCCTTTCTTGTGGATCGGGTAGAGCACACTTAAATTCCAATCTGGAGGCATGCACTCATCTGACCATATTCTGTATAAGAGCTGATGGATGGTTTTTACCAGCTCTTCGCCCGTGCTTGAACTGCTCGGCGGGTAGTCCGTCTTTCCCAGGCGATTTGTTGTTTTTGAGCCGGGATATAGCTATCCTCACTTCATCATAGTCAGGTGGTGGGGCGACTTTTCCATCGTCAGGGATTGGGGTATCGGGTTCGACGTCTCCCTCGAAATTTAGCAGTGAGGAGAAGTGCTTCCTCCAAAATTTAAGTACATTCTGTACGTCGGTTACCAGATCGCCATTATAGTCCTTACAGGAACTTGCGCCGGTCTTTAACCTTCCGTCATCCGCCGGATCTTTTCATAGAATTTTCGGGTATCATTCCTGTCAGCCAGCATCTCAAGCTCCCCACACTCACGCCTTTCGGCTTCACGTTTCTTTTTTCTGAAAAGGCGTCTCTCTTCCTTCCTCGCTTCACTATAGCGTTGTCATACACTTGAGGTTGCGCCCATTCGCAACGTCTCCCTGTATGCAGCGTCCTTTTTGTCCGAGGCAGTGCTACATTCCTCATCGTACCACTTGTTCTTGCGGGTCGCTGAAACCCTATAGTGGCCTCAACGGCGGTACATAATGAGTTAGAGATATGCTTCCATTGCTCGGGAACATCGTTAGGTCGAGGATTGCTCTGCGATAGCAGGTGTGAGAGTAGAGTGGAGAAATTATCAGCTGTCTGTATCGTGCGCAGCTTCTCGACGTCAAACTTTCCTTCTGTTACTGTGCGCACTTTCTTCGCTGCACAGAGGCGTGTGCGTATCTTGGCTGCAACAAGATAATGGTCCGACTCGATATTGGGGCAACGTAGAGTACGCACGTCCAGAACGGTGGAGCTGTGTCTGCCGTCGATCATGACATGACCAATCTGGTTTCTAGTTCTTTGATCAGGGGACAGCCATGTGGCTTGGTGTATTCGCTTATGCCGGAACCTGGTACTACTGATGACCATATTGCGAGCAGCGGCGAAGTCAATCAACCTAGTGCCGTTGGGGGTGTTATTTCGTGGAGACTGAATTTTCCAACTGTAGGACCAAAAACTCCTTTCTTGCCCACCTTGGCATTAAAGTCGCCGAGCACGATTTTGATACCATGCTGGGGGCAGCGATCATAAGTCTGTTCAAGTTCATCGTAGAAGGAGTTCTTCTCTGCGTCGTCCGTCTCCTCGGTCGGCGCATAGGCGCAGATAAATGTTATACTGAAAAACCTTGCCTTGATGCGGATCGCAGCGAGACGCTCGTCCACAGGAGTGAACGCTAATACTTGGCGGCGAAGTCTCTTTCCCATCACGAATCCTACACCACGCGCTTTGCCGCGTGTCTGTTCATTATAGTATACGTCACAAGGACTGATGGTCGTCTTTCCTTGCCCCGTCCATCGCACCTCCTGCAGGGCGGTGATGTCGGCCTTTGCGCCTACGAGGACACCAACCAGTCGGGCAGCGGTACCGTCCCTAGAAAGGGTCCAAATCATTATGCCTTATTCGTTTTGCCGTGTCGTCAACATTAAAGGGGGTTCTCATCCGAGGCTTTGGTACATTAGTTTTCAGTGGAATTAAGTTTTTTACGTGGCGGGTCCCAAACCCAGCGCACAACCCATTTCGGGGTTTTTGGAAAATATTTACACATTTATATAGCGAGCCGCTTGCTTAAAGACAGACGCTGCGCAAAAGACCTCGGTGAGCCCTTAAACCAAGTATGTCAGAGTGGCCCCACCGGGGCCCCCTCTCTTTCTGCCGCGAGCCTAGATAGCGAGCCTAGATAGTACACCTTTTCTCGAACTGAGATATTTGAGGTTTTCTGTAGTCAACAAATAGTATCCTTAATTTCAAAAGTTATTTCTGTTTCTATGGGAGCTAGGAGTTACCCCGTTAGCATGTTAAAGTCATGCTTAACTAAAAAAAAAAAAACTGGACTTATACCACTTGTGCGTTAAACGGCTCATATGTAGAGATATATGCTTCAAACAATGAAAGAAGGGGTTTTGCCCCCTATTGCCAGATGCTGACTATGTATTTAAAATTATCGCTGTGAAGTTTTTGTGTGCTTGAACTACAACTTAAGGTCTGCCCGTAAAAATTAAATGTTCACTGGCACACAGCGTAGTAGGTCGCATACAAAATTTTTCATAGTAGTATTATCCATGTATCTATTAATAGGCTAACACTTTCCGCATACAAACTTTCGTAACCCAGTTTCGTATAGTATTTATGGATAGATCCCTTTAAAAGTTATATTGGAAACTTAGAATGGACTAATGCTGTCTCACCAAAAAAATTTTGAAAATTATTCTTAGTTTATTTATTATTAAACAAAAAAGAGGTCTCCAAACTCTCCACCTATTTTGTTATCTCCACATTCTGTTATACCCGCACTATACATCACTATTCAGCACTCTTATAAAACTCCCAAACCCACACACACCCATCCGCTCATTCCCTTACACACGCACGTACATATCCATGCAATGATCCAGCAGCTGCCACTTGCTTTTATTTTTGTGCCAAAAAAAAAAACAACAAAATGTACCAAATCATATCATCTTCGGCATCTAAACACCATTTGTAAGCTAAGAAATCCAGCTTCACTTGTGGCTTTATATATTTAACTTTTTGCCTATTGGTAAAGTTTATTTTTTTAACGATATGATTTTGTAAGAAGATTCCACAATGTTAAGATCGAAATTTAAATATCGTACGGACTTTAACTAAAGAACAATTTTACATGACACTAATGCTGATTTCGTTGAACATGTTTACACCCTTGCACAGAATACTGTAAAAGTGTGATAAAAGTGTACCCGTTCTACATGAAACTGCTATATCGATAAAACGAACAAAAAACATTGCCCGTTTGCTATGCTATGTGCATGAATAATTAGGTTTCGCTTATCAACCATATTCAATTGTTATTGCAAAATCCAATTTTTTTCACCAAATTTATCTGTCAAATAAAATTTTCGTCAGCTGATTTTCAGTGCAACCAACTACCCTGTCAAAGCTTCAGAGGGTGAAAAGTGTGAGTTTTTAGGAAATGAAAACATATTCTGTTTGACGTTTTACCTTCATTTTGCAAACGAAAACGGAAAATTGAAGAGTGTAAAAAATGCGCATTTTTTGATGAAACGAAATCACCATAACTCTACTTTTTTTTACGAAAAACACATTTTTGGGCATTTGTTTCCTTTAGGGGTCAACCGCTAATAAATTAGCTAAAATTATGGGAGATAGCTCAAAAGACAGGTTTTGGCCTCAGGATCACGAGTCCGGAAGCGCTTTTTTGAATTCAAAAATCGAAAAATGACCCACGGCACGCATTTTTGTACAGCCTAATAAAATTACAACAACTACATGAAAACTTGACACTTTGATTGCAAATATCTCTTCAGAGAAGCAAAATATTAAAAAGCGCTTCCGGATTCGGGATCCTGAGGCCAAACCCCGTCTTTTGAGCTATCTCCCATAATTTTAGCTAATTTATTAGCAGTTGACACCTAAAGGAAACAAATACCAATTTTTACTTTGATTATTTGATGTTCTAAGCTTTTCTCGATTTTTTTAAAGTTTAATTCACTTATGAAGTTTTTAGGGGGTTAAATATTGGAAAAGTATATTTTCTAAGCAGAAAATATATTTTTCAAACAGTTGAAGATTGCCCAGAAAAATATTCCCAATCGTCTCATTTAAAGCAAAGCTGTAATTAGACGCTGGCAAGTATAAGTATAATTGAAAGAACTCTGATTTTTTTCAATTTTCCTTGCTTAAAAAATAAAATAAAAACGAAAAATTAAAAAAAAGAAACAGTTTTCAATTGTTGCTTCCACCGAGAATCGAATATAGGTGTCCTGCGAGTAGTAAACATTTATACCCATTCTGGTATAAAGAGGGTACTATTAGTCTCTTCATAGGACATGCTCGAACAAATGTGACCAATTTATTCCATCTAAAAGAGACTAAAAAAAGTAGTAGTCTACTTTTCCTCTGGATTGATCCCGGACTAATAGTATTTTTTTGCAGGGAAATACCATACGAACTTTTACTAATGCACCTTTTTACATAAGTAACTCGACTTTTTTGTATGAAACCACATTTTTATACCCAGCTGTACTTGTACACAGGGTATTATAACTTTGTTAGGATAACGGTTGGTTGTACAGGTATAAAGGAATCGAGATAGATATAGACTTCCATATATCAATATGATCAGGATCGAAAAAAAATTTGATTGAGCCATGTCCGTCCGTCTGTCCGTCCGTCCGTCCGTCCGTCCGTCCGTCCGTCCGTCTGTCCGTTAACACGATAACTTGAGCAAATAATGAGATATCTTCACCAAATTTGGCATGCGTACTTATTTGGGTTCAGAATAGATTGCTATTGAAAATGGGTAAAATCGGACCATAACCACGCCCCTTTTTCGATATCGAAAATTTCGAAAAACGTATAAAATGGGTTAATTCAATATTAGAAGCAGCTACAATGATAAAATTTGTAATATGTATTGATTTAGATGTTCTAAGGCCGATTTTATAAAAAAATTTGAAAAGGGGGCGTGGTACCGCCCACGTATATTTGAAGAAATTTTAAAATTTTGACTCTTAATAACTTCAGAACAGTTTATGCTAGTATAACGAAATTTCGTAGAGGCCATACTATTGTTGTGGTAAATTCAGCTATAGAAAATAAACGAAATCGCTTCGCGACCACGCCTACTTTTTCATAAAAGTTATATTGAAAGGAGGTGGAAATATTGAAAAGTCCATATCTAATTAACTGATTTCGCTATAATAATATAATTTGGTACATACATCAACTTTCATATTCTTTACATAATTTTTTCAAAATTTTGGAAAGTGGGCGTGGCACCGCCCACTTATGAGTCAAGCAATTTTTAAATTCGACTGCTAACAACTTCAGAACGGTGTGAGATAGATTTACGAAACTAGGTACCAGGCATGTTATGTTTATGTAGAGTACTACCACAGAAAATAAGAAAAATCGGTGAACGATCACGCCCACTTTATGTGCACAGCTGGGTATGTAATGTTCGGTTTCACCCGAACTTAGACTTCCTTACTTGTTTACTTTGATAATTTAATGTGCTAAGCTTTTTCGATTTTTAAAAAGTTTTTTACTTATCAAATTTTTAGAGAAATAAAATATTGGAAAAGTATATCTTCTAAGCAGAAAATGTATTTTTCATACAAAAAAGTGAAGTTAGTTATATCCATGGTATAAGTACTATAGGTAAAACCGTTCTCTCTTTTGATTTTGTTTTGACGTTTTTAAGCAATATAAAATGTGTCAGTATGTAGGTCAAATAGAAAAAAAATATTCCAAAAATTTAAAATAAGAAAAATTTGAAAAAAATCAAAAAATATTTTCCAATTTACACTGCACGTTTAGGTGGACGCTTGGACACTATAAAATGGCAGTAAATGAGATGGTAGATTAGCCTGCTAGAGGGACACATGTGAACCGCTTTTACAGTCCTTATTTTTAACAATTCTAGCAATAGTTCTAATCGCAAATTGAAGAAAAATTAAAAGAAATTATTTTTATTTGTAATTTATTTGATTGAAAAAACCAAACAGACACGTCGTGGCAAAAAATAAATGAGTATGAGAATTGCTTAAAAATGTCATTAGTGTCATTAACGGTTTTACCTGTAGTATTTATACCATGGTTATATCGAATTCAAAATTTTGATCCCAACATCAGAATTGTAATTTTCAAAAAATAGCTTTAAAAAAAAATTTGTTTAAAAGAAAAATATTAAAATTCATGCATAGGAATGTAAAGCAGGAGTTATTAGCTTTCAAATGTTGTTAAAAAAAATCTGTAGCATTACTACAAGCCGAAACATAATAATTTCAGTTGGTGCATGTTTTCATTACCTTAGGAAAAATTGCAGTATCTATATATTAATAAGCTAACACTCTCGCCATACAAACAGTCATAACCCAATTTCATATAGTATTTATGGATAGATCTCTATAAAATTTATATTGGAAACTTAGAATGGACTAATCTGGTGTCTCACCAAAAAAAAATTTTGAAAATTATTCCAGCTATTTTGTTATCTCCACATTCTGTTATACCCGAACTATACATCACTATTCAGCACTCTTATAAAACTCCCAAAGCCATAACCATCCGCTCATTCCCTTACACACACACGTACATATGTATCTATGCAATGATCCAGCAGTTGCCACTTGCTTTTATTTTTGTGCCAAAAAAGAAACAACAAAATGTACCAAATCATATCATCTTCGGCATCTAAACAACATTTGTAAGCTAAGAAATCCAGCTTCACTTCTGGTTTTATATATTTAACTTTTTGCCTATTGGTAAAGTTTATTTTTTTAACGATATGATTTTGTAAGAAGATTCCACAATGTTAAGATCGAAATTTAAATATCGTACGGACTTTAACTAAAGAACAATTTTACATGACACTAATGCTGATTTCGTTGAACATGTTTACTCCCTTGCACAGAATACTGTAAAAGTGTGATAAAAGTGTACCCGTTCTACACGAAACTGCTATATCGATAAAACGAACAAAAAACATTGCCCGTTTGCTACGCTATGTGTATGAATAATTAGGTTTCGCTTATCAACCATATTCAATTGTTGTTGCAAAATTCAATTTTTTTCACCAAATTTATCTGTTAAATAAAATTTTCGTCAGCTGATTTTCAGTGCAACCAACTACCCTATCAAAGCTTCAGAGGGTAAAAAGTGTGAGTTTTTTAGGAAACGAAAATATATTCTGTTTGACGTTTTACCTTCAATGAAGGTAAAACGAATAATTGAAGAGTGTAAAAAATGAGCATTTTTCGATGAAACGAAATCACCATAACTCTACTTTTTTACGAAAAACACATTTTAAGGTATTTGTTTCCTTTAGGGGTCAACCGCTAATAATTTAGCTACAATTATGGGAGATAGCTCAAAAGACTGGTTTTCGCCTCAGGATCACGAGTCCGGAAGCGCTTTTTTAATTTTTTGTTTCTGTGGAAAGTTATGGTCAAAAAATCGAAAAATTACCCACGGCGCCACGGTACGCATTTTTTCGCACGTTTTTAGGTACAGCCTAATAAAATTACAACAACCACATGAAAATTCGCCACTTTGATTGCAAATATCTCTTTAAGCTTTTCTCGATTTTTTAAAAGTTTAATTCACTAATGAAATTTTTAGAGGGTTAAATATTGGAAAAGTATATTTTCTAAGCAGAAAATATATTTTTCATACAGTTGAAGATTGCCCAGAAAAATATGCCTAATCGTCTCATTTAAAGCAAAGCTATAATTAGGCCTGGCAAGTATAAGTATAATTGACAGAACTCTGATTTTTGTTTTCAATTTTCCTTGCTTAAAAAATAAAATAAAAACGAAAAATTAAAAAAAAAGAAACAGTTTTCAATTTTTGCCTCCACCGAGAATCGAATATAGGTGTCCTGCAAGTAGTAAACATTTATACCCATTCTGGTATAAAAAGGGTACAATTAGTCTCTTCATAGGACATGCTCGAACAAATGTTACCAATTTATTCCATCTAAAAGAGACTAAAAAAGTAGTAGTCTACTGTTCCTCTGGATTGATCCCGGACTAATCGCATTTTTTGCATGTATTTAGCTGACGGTTCCGGGTTATGAGCATGTTTACAAACACTCGAACTTTTTTTATACATTTGGTCTGCTTATATTAGGTTTGTTTACTGACCAAAAAAAAGTTCGGAGTAGGTTAGAGCAGAGCAGAGCAGCGCAGCTGTCAAAATAGAAATAGAGCAACTTAGAGCAACTCAGAGCAGAAATGACATGAAACACTTGAATCTCGATAGTTTCGTTTTATTTGGTTTTTTTGTTTAAATCTTCAAAATTAATGCAAATTCACGTTTACAAAAAAATTGATTTTCTTGCAAGCTAATTTTTTTGAAGTTTTCAAAAATTTATTTTTTCCTGACTGACAATTGCTTCTCTGCTCTAACTTCCCAGCAAACCAGCTTCGGAGCGCTCTTAAATCTGAGCTCTAATATGAGCCTTTTTATGAGTTTTTTCAGAACATGCCCATAATTATGATCGTTATGTGAGCTTTTATGAGCGTGTACATAAATATGATTGTTTTATGAGTTTTTCTGAGTGTGCCCTTTTACTTTCATTATTTGGATTCAAGTACGTTATGATTTTTCTTTTTGAAATAAGTTTTTGTAAGAAAATAAATAATGAACAATATTTGAATGTTAGATATGCAATGAATGTTTACCTATTTGTTTCTACATATTTAAAAGGAAAATTTAAAGTGCAAGGGATAGGAAAAGGGAATGGGAGAAGTCATGAGAAAGGAAAGGAAAAATTAAAATTGGAAAGAAATTAATAAAAATTAAGAAGAAAAGGAAACTCTTAATTCGTACAAAAAATCATTCGAAAAAGATTCTTTCATGCGCTCTTTTCCGAGCTCATAAAAACATTCGAAAAAGAATCTTTTATGCATAAGACTGAGAGCTCATTTATGAATGACCAGTTTCATAGGAAAAGCCACTCAAATACGAGCATTTTATGACTGTTTATGATTGTTTTATGAACTCATTATGAATGTGAGCGCTCAGATGAAAGAGTCCCATATGAGCTCATTTAGAGCTCTTATGGTTTGCTGGGTTACTCCATAAAAAAAGCTAGAGCAGAAATTTGTGATCTGGATTACTCTAGTTTTGTTTTGAGCGTACTCATGAAACAAAAGATAGAGCAACCTAGAGCAAGAAAAGTGTTCGTTAAACACAATTTTGTGAAATATCTCAATCTGGCGTAAGCTAGTGCAGCCCAATAAACAAACCTATTGTTTCACAAGCATCACCTTAATTGTAGTTTCACTTTTTTTAAATTTATTTGAACACACGCCCGCGATTTTTTTTTGGGTTTGATTGCTGTGGCTGGGATGAATTCCTCATATGCCAGGTTATAATCAAGGTATGAAACCGATTAAAACAAAGTTCCGGTTTCGGTTACAGTTTTGTAACGTGTTTCGGTTTCGGTTCCGGTTTCGTTCTTCAACTTTTATTTCGGTTTCGGTTACGGTTTCGTTCCGGTTTCGGTTTCCAAATAAAAACACCAACACAAAAAAATTGTGCTACTACAAAACTCAAATATGTACCTAAATGCAAAATAAGTCAGAATTTTTAAAACTTTACTCCGGTTTTCATGAAGAATTTTCTCCAATATATAGTAATAAATATTACTTCCGCTTTTTATGGAAAATTTTTTTCTTCAATATAAGTATGTATGTTATTATATTCTATAATATTATATATATAATAAGTATGTATGTATAAGTTAGTGGTCATTAATTTGAAAATCTTTGAAAATTTGGTGGACTTTTGACCGATAAGTTTAAAAAATTAACTCCACTTTTTATATTAGAAAAATGTTAAAATGGAACGTTAATATGATGATGCTTTCTGAGACGGCCACTAAACATTTTTTTTTCGGATGTCGTAAATTATTTTCGATGGCTTCATTCGCCTATAGTTCAATTCTTTCGAAATTTTGATATTGAGGTCAAAAAGTGTCTTGCTTAATCATCTTCCATGAAAATTATTCAGGGTAGCCTCTTTTAAATAAAATATGTGTCCACAAAAAAATTCTAAACCGTTTGGAACCGGTTCCGGCTTTTGAAACGGTTTCGGTTTCGTTCTTTTTCAGAAAAAAAATAGCGGTTACGGTTCCGGTTTCGGTTTTGAAAAATGAATCGGTTTTAATAGGTTACGGTTACGGTTTCGGTTTCAGTCCTTGGTTATAATCCAACAAGTACGGTCAGTTTCAATTATATTATCAATTCAACTTTTAAAGGTTTCATTTAAATTAGTATTCTCTTTTAATTAATTATTCTTTCAAAGTACGATCAGTTCAAATATTAAGTTTTACATTCAAATTAATAAAACGACACCAAGTAATTTTTGGTTAAGTAAATTCCACTTCCAAGGTGTTATGCGACCACGTGCCCATTGGACGTTTGCAGCCGGGAGGCAAATCGTGGCTGTAATCGAACGGAGCCTCTCTGATACCGGGCCGCCTCGGACGACACATTCCCCTTACTCTTCCCTTGACCCTAAACTGGCCTTGCCCGGCGAGGGGTCGTACGAACAAGATGATATATAATAACAAAAACCCTAAAACTAAAGATACAACAATGTATACTGCACAGCAGAGGAGGAAAATGCTGGAACAAGCGAGAACGCAACGTCGGAGGACAAACTCCATTTCCTTATCAGCCGAGAGATCGACAGCGATGGCAACTACGGGTAGATTAGCTCTGGATAACAAGGGGGCAATCCCCAAAGTAAGTACCGGTACAAACACAGTGAAGCCAACAACGGCTGATGCTAAAGTCCTAGTAAGTGCCGGTACCGAAACCAAGTCTTTAACGTCTGTGGCAGTGGTCTCACGACCTGGCCCCAGAGATCCAAATAAGGGAACGACCGCGATGGCAACTACGGGTCGAAATTTACACCAAAAGACATCTCCCAGTCGCTCTGAGTACTTGGACAAAAGAGCGGCCGCGAGGATCCTGAAGAAATACGAGGCTATTTCACAAGAGACGCTAGCGCCGAATGCTAGAAAGACGGTGGAGATGGCTGAAGCTATCTTACCGAACTTCCAAAGCGATTACGCGCCAAAGAAGGTTAATGGAAATCCCTTCAAACGCCAGAGATCGGACGTGGATTTAAAACCTCACCCGAAGCGGCAGCAACATGCCCCCGTAGTGGGTAAACTCAGCTTTGCTGAAGTAACTAAGGATAGGATCCTCATAGGCGTCATTGACCGATGTAACGAAAGCTGGGCCATCCCTAGGGACCAGTAGCGGTACGTCCGGAACGCTATCGGTAATGCCCTTCTCGACATTATGGATGAGTCTCCGGGTGCCACGCCGATGGGTTCTGATGCGGGATGGCACCAGGGCCGAATCAAGGTATTCGCTTGCGAGGATGCAAAAACTGTTGCACTGTACAAGGCAGCAGCTGCAAGACGGGGTGAGAGCTACCAGGGGGCAAGAATCGAGGTTGTCGACTGGACATCCCGGCTCGGCCAAGGGCAAGAGCGTGGATTCCTGCTATCCCTGCTGAACCTGAGAGAATTCTCAGGATGCTGAGGATCATGAACCCGTCTCTCCCGACGCAGGACTGGGGTGTCATTCTGGTCGAGGATGCGGTAGGGCCTGACAGGCAAGTGGACTTCACCTTGACTAAGGAAGCACTCGAGCCCCTTAAACGGTGCAATGGACGAGTGCACTACGGCATGGGTCAGATCGTGATCCACGTATACCGCGGCGATGCACAGCGCGCTGCTATTTCGGCTGCACCGGAGGGCTCGGACATCGCAGTGCCGGTAGAGGAGTCGGAGATGTCCGACTCGGAAAGTATGGTATCTGCCACGTCAAATGGCGAAGGAGCAGTGAACAGCTCGGAGATGGGAGACAGCCTGCTGGACGGGGAAGACCTCAACGTCACAGTGATAGCAGCTAGTCCTGAGCGCACCAATGTCAATACTGCCACAGTTAGTAGGATCTCGGCTACGCCAAATCGTGGTCTGAACAAATCGTCGTTGAAAGATAAGCCTCCAGACGAGGTGGAACTCGACGATACGGCGGTGGCAGGGAAGTCTGAGCGCTCTCATGCTGGTGGTGATTCAGATAAACCTGCACAAATCTAAAGCAGCCTCGGCTGATTTAATCAGTCATCTCTCTAAAGGCGACATAGATGTGGTCCTCATCCAAGAACCCTGGGTCAACAGCTCAAGGATTTGCGGTTTGGGGACTAAGGGTTTTAAGCTAATCCAAGCCAGCGAGGGGGCAGGGTTAGAGCCTGTATTTTGGTTAAGTCTGAGCTGAATGCCTTTCTCTTGCCCAACTATACCAATGGTGACGTTACAGCTGCCAGTTTAACAGTCGACAGTACCAGTCTGACGATGGCATCGGTCTATATGCCCTACGACGCCGAAGAACCTCCGCCACAGAGGGAGGTAAAAGACGTGGCGGGAAGGTAGTGGCATATGCAGATGACTTAGCTATAGTATACAGGGGCAAATTCCCACAAACCCTGTGCGACTTGATGCAAGTAGCACTGAGAGAGGTTTCCTCATGGTGCTCGCGCTGCGGACTGAGCATCAACCAGGGAAAAGTGGAACTGGTCGAGTTGATTTGATTTTGTGTTTTTCCGACAGGGTGGATACTAGATGTATATTGGAACGATTTTCCGTCATCCCTTGTCAAATTTGGTATTGTAACAACCCGGTTTCGGCGATCTGCCATCTTTAGTGTTTGATTTCGTTCCAAATTTGACAAGGGATGACGGAAAATCGTTCCAATATACATTTGGAACTGGTCCTTTTCACCAACCGCTATAAGATACCACCGCTAATACTACCAAAACTGAATAACGTGCACCTGAACTAGGCTGACAAAGCCAACTTCTTGGGCACAGTTCTGGATAGGAGACTAACCTGGAAGGAGAATGTTCTTCAGCGCCAGAAGAAAGCGTGTATTGCACTCTACACGTGCAAAAAAGGCATTGGAAAGAAATGGGGGCTCAGCCCCAAAATATGCAAATGGATCTACACTGCAATCATTCGACCAATCATGCTCTATGGAGTTATGGTATGGTGGCCTGCGCTGAGCAAGGCAACAAGCCTTAATCTGCCAGGTAAAGTACACAGATCTTGCATGATCTGTATAAGCGGTGCGTTAAGAACAACGCCCAATGAAGCACTCCAGGCCATTCTTGGCATTTTGCCACTCGATCTGGAAGAGCACCGAGTAGCAGCAGCATCGGCTCTGCGTCTAAGGG
The DNA here is from genome assembly GCA_964058755.1 of Campiglossa producta. Classification (NCBI taxonomy): domain Eukaryota; kingdom Metazoa; phylum Arthropoda; class Insecta; order Diptera; family Tephritidae; genus Campiglossa; species Campiglossa producta. The sequence continues at coordinate 37,394,032 of CAXKVI010000003.1, read as the reverse complement.
AAACGTCCGGCTGTGGCGCAAACACTACTGGACACGCCTGTATTTTGGGATCCTATAGCTTTCTTCCGTTGAGCACAGATCGCTGTGCGACCACAACAGTCGGAGATAGCGGTTTTAAAATCAACATTCCCAGCAGGGAAGAATGGGAGAGCACGGATCGGAGTCCCGCCACTCATGGCGGCACTTCAATTTATACTGATGGCTCGAAGTTAGGCGGCAGAGTTGGGGGAGGGGTTTATTCAAAGGATCTGAACCTTGAGTTCTTCTTCAGACTACCTGATCACTGCAGTGTCTTCCAGGCTGAAGTATCAGCAATCATGGACGCCGCGGCTTGGATATGCCAACACACTATCAGACAGGACATTTTTATATTCAGCGACAGCCAGGCGGCCATCAAATCCCTTGGCTCTTACTCGTTCAACTCTGAACTGACGCTCAGCTGTTGGCGATCTCTACAAGAGATGGCCCAACAGAATCGCGTTAACCTCACATGGGTCCCGGGGCATAGGGACATTGAGGGAAATTGTAGGGCAGACGAACTTGCGAGGCAGGGCACGACCAAGCAGGTTCTTCGCGATAAAGAGCGCTTAGGTATGCCGTTTGCCACATGCAAGCTTATGCTGAAGGAATGCACACTCCGCCAAGCCAACGAAAGATGGCTGCAATCTCCAGGATACCGGATATCCAAATAAACCTGGCCGAAATCTGATCATAAAGGATCAAGAGAAATCTCCATATTAATAGGCGTATTAACTGGGCACTGCCTCATTGGCAGGCACGCAGAAAGACTTGGTGTGCCCTACCGACGATGCTGTAGGAGTTGTAAGGATGATGAGGAGGAGGAAACGGTGGAGCACCTCATCTGTAACTGCCCGGCTTTAAGTGGCTCGAGAATGCGCTTTTTGGGAGTTCCCTTCCTGGTCAGCCTACGCCAGGTCACGGAGCTGGACATAAAGGACCTGATGGCCTTCATCAAGTCATCTAAATGGTTCGAGGAGGAGTAACGGTGTCGGTATAGGAGGGTCAGTCCCGGGATTCTGCTATGTGGAGAATTCCGTTAATACCGGGATTTTCCATATGGCAGGGTCCCGGAACTGACTTTCCTAGTGTTGGTGATATCACAACGGGCTTTTAATACTGGCCAAGGTGTGCCTCTGCGGCAGCCACTTGAACCTAACCTAACCTAAATTCCACATGGTTGTGGAGACGAAATCACAATTTTTTAATTTTTTCTTATAAGTTCCGTTATTTGTATAAAACAGTTATACATTATCGACAATGTACATAGTTAATACAGTTTCAACTTTTATATATTTTCATTTAAAGTAATAAACGATATTTTGTATAGCACGATATAGATTTTTCTTTAATTAACTTTTTTTTGTTGAGTAGCAAGATTTATCATCACGGACAGTTTTCTATACCCAACCAAAAGTTTCCCATTTCTATAATTTGGATGGGATGTGAGATAAATCTTGCTAACTCGACACGACGACGTCTAAAAACGAAGTCAAAGCGAACGCGAATTTGCTAGTTTTTAAAAAAATAAATTTTTCAATTGTTTACGAATAGCAGAGAATGGAACATGTCAAGAAAAAGTCACTACTAGTGATGGAACTTCGAAACGATTATTTCGTAGCAGAATACAGGGTGTACATGTGGTTTAATAATGTTAATGCAAAAATATTGTAGCATTTGGTTGCTTTTGGTGTCAGAATTTGTATAAAAAATGACAAAGAAAATCCTGTGTTGGCGAATCTGATTCAAATTAATTTAATGTTTATGATTCATTTTCATGTTCTTTATGTTTCATTTGAGTTACCCTGTTGTTGACGAAAAACTAGATGTAAAAGGAAATGCAAGCATTTGGTTGATCTGGCACCTCCCTTCGTTTGCATGAAATTGCATTTGTCATTTTTACTTTAAAAACTTTGTTGAGCGGCAAGCGATGGGGAGGCAAAACCAAATGTAAGTACTTTCTAATATTTTATTTGTACTTTATAAAACTTTAATTTCATCAGGAAATAAAACTGTGCGTGTAATGCTTATGCAGTAAACCAACTGCGCTGATTATCGAAATTGCCTGTTTTATTCACGCTTCCCAGTGCCGACAACATCTTTTATTTCATCATGTATTCTTCCGATCGTTTTGTGAGACTATTATGCGTGTTTTAAGCTTTTACGATCTAATGGGATATAGTGCAAATAAAAACCTTTATTTCACCTTACATCCCGACGTTTCGCCAAATTTCCTTGGCTTCTTCAAGGGCGACTCTGTGTTTATTTTTAAAAATTATAAAAATACAAAAAACAACATTAATTTACTGGCATAAACATAATAAACATGATCACGACAAAGTAAACAGAATTTAAAGACATTTTACTTTAACGTAAGTAAAATGTCTTTAAATTCTGTTTACTTTGTCGTGATCATGTTTATTATGTTTATGCCAGTAAATTAATGTTGTTTTTTGTATAAGGTGTGTTAAAACATTAAATAAAATTAAAAATTAAAAACTATTGCGTAGCTTGATACCATCTTATGTGGTAAACTTGTCAAACTAAAAATTAATTATTAGGTCATCATAAACATAATGTGTAAATAGCTGCTATATCATCAGTATCTCCTTTTTTATTAATTGTTTTGTCCCTGTTTTGCAAAATTCGTAAACTCCCCAGCGTATACCTTGTTCTTTCTTTCCTTTCTTTATCTATAATTGTTGTGTTTGCAAAGTCAAAAGTGTGTTTATTTGTTATTGCATGTTGTGAGAGTGCTGTACTATGTTTTTCTTTTCTAACATCCGCCTCGTGCTCAGCTAGCCTTTTGTTGAGCGCGCGCCGAGTCGTGCCTATATATATTTTGTTGCATTGTTCATTGCTGTTGCCTTTGCATTGCACTTGATATACCACGTTGCTTTGTGGTTGTGTGCTTATTGGGGTTTTAGTTTTTGTAAAGCAACCTGCCAAGGTACAATTTGATTTATTGGCTAAAGTTATGTTGGGCTTTTTGATGATTTCGTTTGCGAATTTTTCTGTTAACCTGGGAATATGTGTGATGCTGTGATATTGCTTTGTCTCATTATTGTTTGTTGTTTGTGTTTGATTTGGCGGTTGGGTTATTGTGTTGCGCTTTTCTTGTATTAAATCATAAATGAGGTGATTAGGATAGTTATTGTTTTTAAGTGTTTTTGTGATTTTATTTATGTTGGTTTCGTGGAATTTCGGATGGCTGATGGTAAGTATTTTATTTATGTAGTTTTTTGCTGTATTAATTTTATATTTTCTTGGTTGCGACGATAAAAAATTGATTAGGCGCCCAGATGCTGTTGGTTTCGAGTACCAATCTAATATTAAAGTGTTATTATGCTTGTGTATTCGCGTGTCTAAGAAAGGAATGCCGTTGTCTTCCATTTCCATTGTAAATTGCAACCGATTATGATATTGGTTGAGCGTGCTAAGTATAATTTGTGCGTCATTTCTTTTGACGATAGCGAATATGTCATCTACATACTTCACTAAGAATTTCACGCTGTGTTGTCCTTTGTTCATTTGTTCACCATTTGGTTGGTAAAAGTCACACTTGCGGTACTTTTTTATTCGTCATTTACCGGTTTGCTAGGGCAAACGCAGCTATCAGAAAAACTTTGATTTCATCTTTGCGACCACTTGGACCACTAAAAGCTATGTTATTATTGATGACTCATTCGTGTTGATTGCAGTGAAACCAGAGAACATAGCAAATAGAGAAGTTGCAATTGCGAATATGCGTGTAAAACGTGAAATCCTAACAAAACGCTAGTAGGGACATTTCACCACACAAGAAAATTTAGCAGAATTTTTAACAGAATTTATTAAAAGTAATGCTAACTTAACATAATTCAATGTTAGGAATGCTGAGTTTACATTATTTCATAAACTGAAAATTTAGTGGACTTTTGACCAGTCGAATAATTTTATCAAATTAGGTATTTGTTGTTGTTGTGTATAAGTTGGAAAATGCTACAAACAATACCACCTACGATGATTGCAATTGATGCAGACTCATTTAATAAAAAATATTTTGATTACGTGTACAAAAGCGATTCATTAAAAAAAAAAGTTACAAATTTTGTAATAAATAGTAAAATTTATGACTGTCTCCTTTTAAATGTCCATAACATACCTTTTCTTTATTGAGATAATTTAACAAGAAATTGCTTTCTTGCTTGATCGCAACCTTTTCTCAAATCTTGAAAGTTTCTTCTTACAAGTTCATGTCAGATTTGTGAAAATTTTAGAAAAAATCAATTTAGTTTTTGTTATAAATTTATTTATCCCATATGATTGCAATCGTATTGTTTGTAGCATTTTTCAACTTGTTTTCGCCAAAAAAAAATTATTCGACTGGTAAAAGTTCACAAAATTTTCTAAGTTCGTAAATATAATGACCAATAACAATAACTAAAATATTATTTCATAAAATTATTTACAAAATTTATTTTAAAAATTTGAGAAATAATCAATTGTATTTTTTTTATTAATTTATTTATCCCATATTTTCGTAAAATTATTTACAAACATTTGTCCAAATGACATAAGCGTTTTGTCGACGGCAATCACGCCAAAATCCCAGAAGATATGGTAGGTAGGTAGGTATGTATGTATGTATATGAAATATGTAGGTCACTACATATTTGTTAAAAACTGATTTTATGTCTTTTTTGGTATCAGTGTAAATATTTTGCATTTAGAATTAAAAAAAAAAAAAACAATTACATATAATAATTGAATTAAAAAAAAAAAACAATAAAAATGTGTAATAACAAAACATAAATTTCCCATGCCACCTTGAACTTGCGAGCTTTCGCTCCGCAGTCCACATGTTTATTACCTGAGCTATTGAGACTTCGCAATTGATAGTAGCAAATCGTACACTTAAAATTAATTACCATATCCGCGCGGCTGCGATTGGCCAATACAACAGCATACAAAGCAATGCAAAATGTAAGCAATATAAGTGCACATTGGGGTGGCCCATATTTTATGGGAATGTAATTTGAACATCGAATTTCCTAAACTTCAACGATGCATCGATATTACTAAATGATTGAACGATACAAAATTGAGTCTTAACCGAAATGTGGAAAATGCGATTTCGTGTCGTGTTCGTGCTTGTTTTTGCTAAGTTTAAAAATAACCTGAACTCCTATCTGAACGAAAACTCAATAAATTTTTAGCTGTGATAGGTTGTTTTATAATGAAATTCTCAGATAGAGCGTTGCTGAAAAAATTCTGAAATATCTTAGAGTGGGTTGATTTGTAGGAGGGGAAAAAATCCGAAAAATTGCCAGTGTAGAAAATGGTCTACAAATCAATCTGATAAACTTTCATAAAGAAACTAGTATACTGTTATATTTTATATTTAAGTTAAGGCATGTCGTACGCCTTACCTATTATCAGTTTTAGGTAAGCAAACTGAACTTTGACCCTTATTGAACAACCAGTCCAGTTACGATAAAAGTGTATTTGCTGAAATTCATACACTGCTGAAAAATTGTACATCTGATTATCAGCACACCCTAATATGAATATGCTCTGCTACTGCGATCTACTTTTGGGCATCATAAGAATTCTTCTTCTTCTTCAGAAAGTAAAATCGAGCCCACCGTCGTCATCTAAACATGTAAAAAGGAAAAGACGGTAGCTGCGCAAATTGGATAAGAATGTTTCAAAATTTATATGAAAAATTTATTTCAGCATATATTAGGAAAATTTTCTTTTAGCATATTTTCTCTAAAAGACTGGAACTTTAGTTTCTGCCTAATGGTTTTTCGTTTTTGTCTCAATTTTGGAATATTTTGAATATATTATTGTTTAGGTATTAATTTGATTATTTTACCTATAAATGCCTATATTTTTTTAGGTAACTTGTCCGGGTAGTTGGACGTGGGGCTATCCATGGTGTAGATCAGCATTATTCCCAACATACAACGCAGGTCGACTTCAAAAGTACATAAATGTCTACTTTTTAAATAAAATAGGTTGCGCAATTTAGCGAGTTGTACGTCACTTTACACTTTACTAAAAAAATGAATACCCCTAAAATGATTGAAGTTGGAAATCAAGATTTTGTTAAATTTTAACTTTTGTCGATTTGTTGGAGAGCTATGTTGCCAAATTTCATTTCAACTCTATCGACAAAAATTTATGAATGAATTTGTTATTGTTGCATTTAAGAAGGTAGATTTGTATGACATATTTCGCGCGTGTGTATGTAAGAATAGTTTTTGGACAGTACAATCAGCAAAGGGGTTAGCGCGGAGATGCATGGGTAGGAGTATGGAGTTGTATGGTTGTGTGGTTGTGCGCGTTTTGTTTGTTTTGAAGCTTTTGGACAGTACAAGCAGCAAAGGGGACAGGGCGGAGGTGTATGGGTAGGAGTACGGAGTTATGTATGATTGTGTGCATGGTTTTGTTTGTTTTGATGCTTGGAGGCCTTTTAGGTACCTAATATCCCTGATCGTATTTCCTTATTTTAAAATGAAGTGTGAAATATGCACATATGTATGTATGTATGTACTACAATAAATAAAAATAAGTTTAAAGAGGTAGGTACCTACGTAGTTATGAAAATAGCCCCGAAGTTTGTGAAAATTTGAGAAAGTAGCTTTTTTTTTTTTTTGAAAATTTCCTTATCAAATTCATATATGTATGTACCTACCTAAAGTTTGTGAAAATGTGAGAAAATAGTCTGTTCTTTTTCTTTAATATGACTCAAAATCTTTTCAACCTTTTTCTCAAACTTCAAAACTTTCTTCATAAAAATTGATGTAAAATTTCTGAAAATTTTAGAAAAAATATTACAATGTAGGTTTTTTTAAATAAATTTCCCCCAATGGATAAAAAATAATTTTTAATTTTATTAAAATACAGTATGCATTTATTTTGGAACAATAAAGTAAATATTCATTTTGCCGTCGGTAAAATATAACCATCTCCTATGTTAGTACAAGAATTATGTTGCTGATGTACGCACAAGAATTCTGTTATTTCTATGCAAGCACAAGAAATCTGTTAGTCCCTTGTTGAATAAAAATTTGTGTGGTGAAATGTCCCTAGTAGCGTTTTCATTTTTTTCGCGATGCCAACTAATTTGCGACTTGCAACTTCTCTATTTTCTATGTTCTCTGGCTATATATGTACGCTACATATGTAAAAATGTCGACTAGGTCAATGTTCAAAAATATGCACGTAATTAGAAAAATATACACATATTAGAAAACTTCTAACCAAGTCGAAGCATCGATGTACATTAGGGTGATTCAAATAAAAAAAAATTGGTTAATTGGTAACTTAACCCTTAGGGGTGGCTATTTTTTCGCCCTTTCCCATACATTTTGTATGGGAAAAATGGTATTTTTTTCAAAGTGAAAATATTTTTACATACTCTTATGGATCAGTTACATAAAACTTTATTTTGGCTTTACCTCAAACTTTGACTTTGACAGAAAAGTTCAGTATACGTATTTAAACCAAGCATGGCAAATTGGAGACCTCAAAGTTGAAGCGAGGTTGAAATTTGGCAAACTCTCAAATTTTGCTTGCTTTGCTCGCTTTGACAATCAGATGTTGATGACTTTGCTTCAATTAAAGAATAAAATGTTGGAGAAAATAATAATTAATTCATGTTTTCTCTATTAAATTAATAAATTAACTAAAACACTACGAATGCAAAGAAAAAAATAACGAAATCAAATGTATAAAAGAGAAGCGTCAAGGCGTTCATTGTAGCATACCTCTGAAGTTGGACGCAAAGTTTTGAGGTAACAAATGTCAGGCGAGGTTAACAAAGCTTTATGTATTCGACCCTTTAAAGTTGAAGCTTTGAAGCTTCCAAAATGGTAAGCCATGTGCGATTGTCTTAACTATTAAGATAATTACAGCCATTTGAAAATGGCTGAGTTTTGTACTATAGCACACACATACACAGTAACACGTATAAAATTTAGTAAACTTTAAGAGGCTGTAATTATTTTAATAGTTAAGATATTCGCACATGGCTTACCATTTTGGAAGCTTCAACTTTAAGGTATGTAAAAATGTTTTCAAACAAGTTTAAAAAATTGAAAGAAAATTCACTTTGAAAAAAAACACCATTTTCCCCCATACAAAATGTATGGGAAAGGGCGAACAAAAACAGCCACCCCTAAGGGTTAAATTAGAGCGCTAATTTTTTGCAAGGCTTATTTTCTCGTCAATACCTAAAGTTTCAGGGGGTAAGATCGAAAAAATAACCAACTTTTTTTTATTTGAATCACCCTCGATACATCGATGCTTCGACTTGGTTAGAAGTTTTCTAATATGTGAATATTTTTCTAATTACGTGCATATTTTTGAACATTGAAAAGATGTTGGTCCAATTTACTTTAGTTTTTGGACAAGTGAGAAACCGAAATAACGTTTAAACGTTCAAAACTTCACAATTTTTATAGAAACATCGACGTATCGATACATCAAATATTTACGTGACTATAAAAGTCGCCAAAAATCGAAATTTTTCTGACATCTTTAAACCGTAGATTCGTTTCTGAGAGGTTGTTGTTAATTATATTGAGAAGAGCTTAAGAGTTTGTGTTTGTAACTTTACCGTCAGGTTTTATATTTGCTTGCAAGAGCTATTGCAAAACACTAGAAAAATAATACTCAACATTAATATATAAGATGTAGAAACAATGTAATGAATGATGTGTAAAATTCTCCCGAAGATGTAGAAACAATGTAATGAATGATGTGTTAAATTCGCGCGAATTTTACATTGTTTCTACATCTTATATATTTTTTTCGACATTTTTTCATTCGACATTTTTTTCGAGACATTTTTTTTTTCGACCTTTTGTGTTTTCGGCAAAATTTTTTTCGACATTTTTAGTTTCGACTTCTTTTTTTTCGACATATGAGCCGGTTATTTTGAAAGTGGTTTAAGTCCACTTTTTAAAAAAATTGAGTTAACGATGACAATAGTCACAGCCGTACATAATCTTTTCTTTTATAAACAATTTAAGTCTAGTATTATCAAAATCACTATGATTTGGGGCACTTGAAAATTGGCTAGTTAGCGAAACGCAAAAAAATTTATTTTGAAAGTGGTTTAAGTCCACTGAAAACCTCACGGAAGAGCATAATATTCATTTAAGATGTGCTGAATTGGCCAGAAAATCATTAAAAGAAGATCAAGATTTGGCCCGAAATAATCCAAATGTAAATTTCGCGTTTTCTTTCGATTTGGAAAAGGCGTTACCTTTCAATTCCTTTGGGTAATTTGACTAATGTTATTGTGAAACTAAAGTATTTTGTTTGCTTGTCAAACCCATGTAATAATTTTATTTTACTTATATAAAGGTAGTGGACTAATTTTAAGTGAAATAATTGACTTAAAATCATTTGAGCAAAGAACACGAAGTGGACTTATATTCCTTTTCATAAACAAATAAGTGATTTTATTAATTTTGAAAATGGTTTAAGTCCATTTGAGGTTCTGAAACACAGCTTATTCTTCTAGTAAAGTTTATAAAACATATTACATTATATTTTCTAACATGTTTATGGCCGCAAAGCCATAAAAACAACTTGATACCAGCTAACAATATTTTTGAAACAATGCAAATGCAAACCCCTAAATATCTCAGTACAACAGAAAGTGGACTTAAACCACTTTCAAAATAACCGGCTCATATCATACCAGACCCCCAGCTACCCTGTCAAAGCTTCTACATTTTTTTACGAAAAATACAGTTTTACTTTAGATTATTTGATGTTCTAAGCTTTTCTCGATTTTTTAAAAGTTTAATTCACTTATGAAATTTTTAGGGGGTTAAATATTGGGAAAGTATATTTTCTAAGCAGAAAATATATTTTTATCATACAGTTGAAGATTGGCCCGAAAAATATGATAAATTGTCTCATTTAGAGAAAAGCTGTAATTAGACGCTGACAAGTATAAATAGTTGCTGGCCTCATGGTAGACACTTCGATTATCAGAACTCTGATTTTTTTTAGTTTTCCTTGCTTGAAAACATAAAAATTTTTCAATTTTTGCCTTCGCCGAGAATCGAAGTCAGGTGTCCTGCAAGTAGTATACATTTATACCCATTCTGGTATAAAAAGGGTATAATTAGTCTCTTCATAGGACATGCTAGAACAATTGCGACCAATTTATTCCATCTAAATGAGACTAAAAAGATAGTAGTCTACTATTCCTCTGCGATTAATCCCGGACCAATCGCATTTTTTGGAGGGAAATACCATACGAACTTTTACTAAAGTACCGTTTTACATGAGTAACTCCACTATTTTGTATGAAAACACCTTTTCTACTTTGATAATTTGATGTGCCTAGCTTTTTCTTTTTAATTTTTTTTTCACGTATGAAATTTTTAGAGGAATAAAAACATTAAAAAAAATTTATTTAAAAGAAAAAACATTTAAATATACCTACTGCACCACCCTAATGTGTGGATTCTTTGCATCGTATTACTCAAATCAAATGTTTAAATTCTGAAACATCATATATAAATATATATATGCATGAAGCAAGGGGGGAAACGGTAACTTGCAAATTGCACAATCATCGAAACTCCGACAAACACTCTCCCGCAAAAACTCTGCGCTTCGAAAACCACTCCCACATGAACTGACATAAGTATACAGCGATCCAGGCAGCTGCGACTTGCCTTCATTTTTGTGGCAAAAAAAAAAAACAAAATGTACCAAATCATATAAATATCATTGCATACTCCCCATCTTCACACCATCATCATTCACATAATTCACATAATCCAATGTTTTCTGCAGAGCACTTCTATATTTAGTTTTTTGTACATCAAAAAGTTTATATTTGATATGGTTTTTTTTTAGAATAAAACTCCACAAGGTTACGATAAAAAAGTACCATTATATATCGAAATATTTTAAGCTCATACCGGGTTTTTGTGCATATAAATATGTTGTAGATATATCCTAATGTATTGTTGTTGTTGTTAACAGCAAAACACTTCCCGAATGTTTTGGGGAGTGATGCCGAACTTGACAGTCCTTGGCCGGATATGACCCCGGTAGGCTGCGGTACTCCCTTGCGGTACTGCCCGACTGTCGTGGTAGCGATTTGGTATGACCAGTGGAACCTTCTAGGTCATGTCATCCCTCCATCCATGAGGAAGAAGAAGATGGGTAATGAGAGGTGAGAGGAATCATATCCGTAGATCAACCATCGAGTAGCACGTCATTACCTATGTGCATATTAGTCGCCTCTTACGACCGGTATGCCTACCTCGGGCATATTCTAAACCTCTAACCCGCAGGGGCTCTAATGTATTGTCGTCAGCTATTCTGTTGTACTACTTTGCTGCACCACCATAATGTGAAGATTGTTTTTATGGTATCACTTAATCTAAATTTGCATTTGTCACGGGGAGCCACTTACTTGGTTTTGTTGTGAACGGGAGATATGTATATTGAGAGAGTTGAAGAAAATTCAAGATGGTAGAATTTCGACCACGGGCGATCCTAGTTATTATTATAAGGCCGTATTACACCGCGACCATTAGTACGATCTATTGTGTGACCTATCAGCTTATTGCTGCATGCGGAGGCTCTTTATAAATTTGAGCACCTCCTCAGGTTTTAGTAGTAGTAGGTCGCCTACAAAATTTTTCATTACCTAATTATGAAACTTCAACGCTATTTCCCGGGGTTCAAACCCAATTTAAGATAAAGTTTCGTAAGCAAAGTTACTTAAAATGACCCGTAGAACAGTTTCTGAAATGGCGATTTTTCACTTTTTCCCTCCCTTACAAATCAACCCACTTTAATGTACATACTTCATAGTTATCAAAAGCTCCTAGTGCCTTATCTGATCAACACGCTGCTTCTGTTCTCTATGCTGGATTGACTGCTTGGTCAGGCCTCTATATTACTGGCCGATTAGGTGGTACTTGTGGTGCAATGACAAGTTCAGGTGGAGGTGAGAACAAACGTATATTGGTGCTGGGAGGCTCTGGTGGTGTTGGATCGATGGCAGTTCAAATTTTAAAATCACAAAATGCCACAGTATTTGCCACATGCAGTGAGGATGCAATTGAACTTGTAAAAAGCTTTGGAGCAGATTACGTAGTAAACTATAAGAACGAGACACAACTTCAAAGTTTACGTAGCTATGAACCTTTCGATATAGTGTTGGACTGCGCTGGTCAAGGGTCCAATCAAGCCTCTCAATTTAATCATCGACAATATATTACATTTTCATCGCCCTTGCTGCACAATGTCGATAATTTTGGAGTTGGAGTTGGAATTATGAAAAATATATCAGATTTCATAGACTTTAATACGAAAACAATATCCAAATCAGGAGGACTTTTGAAATACGGGTTTTTTACGCCAGCGCCACAAGGAATTGAATTTCTAACATGTCTGGCGGATAAAACAAAGGTAAATACATTTAGGTAATTTATTAATTTTTATATTCAGATTCTGCATTAAGTCTATCTTTCAGATATTGCCAGTTATCGATAGCTCTTTTTCATTTGATGAGCTGCCGCGTGCTTTCGAACGGGTGCAGTGTGGACATTTGCGTGGAAAAGTCGTCATATCTGTGATTTAAAAAGTGTTTTCTTATGACTGGTCCCTCAGTTTGTATGCTTAAGTAATGTTAAAATAAAATCTCTCCGTTCCATCGTTTATGTTTTAGTTGTAGCATAATTTCTGGCATAATGAAAAGGGGTCGATATACTTTAAAACTTTGCGTAAACCGGCCAATGTGTTCAAGTACATATATCGCTACCTTAGTTCACAAAGGCCATAACTAGCAAACGAAAAATTTTACAATTTATTATATACAGAGAATTGCCCAATTTCATTCTTACATTCGATGTAGTTGGATAAGGCCTTTTAAAAGTTGCATCGATGCTTTGTTTTTCGTAGAAACACTTTAAAATTGATATTGAGGGACTTGACTCTTTTATGCATTGAAGCTTTAAGTATATATCGCTGATACACTAACACAAGTCTGGATACTTAATTCACAAAAATGGAGCAGACCTAAGAGGATCAAGCGAGCATTAACTAAAAAGCTGGTTGTTGGCCTATTGTGTTGCTAACCGCAACATATCCATATAAATTAGCTGATCAAACCGCCGGTTCCAAAGTAAACAGATTTACTTTTAAAAATTTTTGGGAAAACAGCATTTCAAACTTTTATTTTTTCATAGAACTCCATTGTAAAAATTAAATTTTGAATACCGTTTCAAAAACAATTTAAATTTTGAAATACTCCTCTTTACATTGGAACCGGCGAAACAACCTTAATGAAATCAATGTATTCGATATGGCATTATGGTATGGCAGCATTAATCGATCACATTGATTTCCATAAAGACATATTTACACCCCAACAAACATTTAGCGTTGTTTCTCAATAGGAAAACCACTTCAGAACGATAGCGTTAACAAAAACGGAATTTTTTATATGAAAAAAAACACGCTGTTTCTCAAGTTGAGAAAGGGATAGTTCTCAACTTGTACTCCAATAGAATTCTCTAAATGGACTCAAAGTTCTGAATGCGACTCTGGAAAGAAAAAATACCGAAAAAATAAACCATAATTTGTATAAGTTAAAACCATGATGTAATAATTAGAAGGTTATATTTAAATACACTTTCTCGCTATAACACCGCAATCTTGAACGCCACCGGTGTTTGCAATGTTGTCTCTTCAGAAAACTACTTTTTATTCCAGAGCAAAACGCTTGTGTTGGCAACACCTTTGTTACCAATTTCCTTTTGTTCTGACACTTTTATCTTTCAAATTATTCAAAACTAACAAATAACAATTTTTTTTTGGAAAATTGCTTGCATTTTGTGTTTTGTAGACAATTAAGGGTAAGATTTGCTAAAAAATCTTTTTAATATTATTGATTTCATTTATTAAATATATTTCCAGATGCAGAAAACTGGCTACTGCTATTAAGTTGCGAAAAGTTTGTGGAGGAGCGCAGTTTCCGTCGATTTACCCCGTGTGTCCTTAGGCTTCCAAGCTTTAGAAACACTACCGTGGCGCTTTTCCAGGAGCACGGCTCTTCGCCATCCAAGACGACCAAAGGTACATCAAGTTTTGGCAAACGTCACAATAAGACGCACCTTTTAAGCTGATGACCCAATGTACGCTTGCTTTGATTGCCTTGCTTACCTAGGCTTACCTTGCTTTCCTTTTAAAGCTTCTATGGCCCAATAGAAGCTACAAAAGTTGTCAAAAATACAGGATGAGACAAACAAGACAACAACAAGACAAACAGCGGGGTGTAAGAGTAGGTCGCCTCCCCGTTGGTGCACCCTGGCTAACGCTAAGTGACCTACATGGCCTACATGGCTAGTTTCTTGTATTGCCGGTTCTACGAGAACGGTACCAGTACTTGTGCTGTACCCATCGTGCCGAAACGATCCGGGCCGTTTTCCTATGTCGACCCGGCCAAGAGCAATACACTCGGGGTGACCCTGTCTGACATTTAGGCAGAACTACACCTCGCTACAACAACAACAAGACAAACAGCGAAGCGTGTAAAGCGCTGTCAAATAGAGATTTGGGCTATTCGACGTTTTGAAGCGTTTCAAGCAAGCAAAGTAAGGCTGCCACTTGGCCAGCTATCATATAATTCAGTAGAGTTCAAAAGAATTTTGACATTTCTCGAGGCAAAGCCAGCAAAGCAAGCGGGCATTGGGCCATTAGCTTTACTGTAGCTGTGGATTTTCATCGTACAAAAGTCAACATGCTCCCAATGTGGTTACCCCGCTGCTAAGCTGCGCTCATACAACTGATTCGTGAATGCCAAGAGGAGGAAGACCACTGACACGGGTCGCATGCGTTATCTGAAAGTCGTACGTCGCCGTTTCCGCAACGGTTTCCTCGAAGGAACACAAGCCAAACCCAAGAAGGCCACTGAAACTAAATAACTATACCCCTTATCATAATTATAGGACACCTCGTTCTGACATATTATAAGCCCTTATGTCTTTTAATTTTAATTTTTTGCTTGTAGAATTCGAATCTATGTATGAACGTCCCTCTTGTCGTTCATCTTCATATACGTATGCATATGTTGCGTGAATAACTCACGAATGCATTTAAGAACGTTTAAATTAAATAAAAAAAAAAACTATAATAAAACAAATAAAATAAAAATAAAAAATTACAAAAAAAAAATCAATTAAAATAGAATAAAATAAAAATAAAAAAAATTTTATTCAAAAAAATTAAAAGTAAATAATAATAACAAAAAAACAAAAAAAAAATAAAATCATATTAAAAAAATAAAATAATAAAACACAAAATAAAATAAAATAAAAAAATCAAGTAAAAATAAAATTAAAAAATATAATAAAAAATACAATAGAGAAAATTAATAAAAAAAAATCAAATAAAATAAAATTAAAAAATATAAAGAGAATAATAAAAAACCAAATTAAAAATTAAATAAAATAAAAAAAAAATTAAATAAAAAATAAAATAAAATAAAATATAATTAAAAAATAAAATAAAAAAAAGATAATAAAAACCTAAAAGTATTTTCTGCATATGTTGCGTGAATAATTCACTAATGGATTAAAATAAAAAAAAAATAAAATAAAATAAGAAAAAAATAATAAAAAATAAAATAGAAAAAAAAACTAAGAAAATAAAATAAAATTAAAAAAAAATATAAAGAAAATAAGAAAAGACAAAATAAAAATGAAATAATTTAATAAAAAAAATAAAGGTAAATAAAAAAAAATAAAAATAAATAAAAAAAATAAAATAAAAATAAAATTGAATTTAAAAATAAAAACAAGATAATAAAAACAAAAAGTGTTTTCCATGAACATTAAAGAATAGAATTAAAAAAAATTTAAATAAAATCAAAAGAAAAAAATTACCATAAAAAAAAATAAATAAATAAAATAGAATTAAATATAATATAAGAAAATAATAATAAAAAAAATAAAATAAAAAAGTAAAATTAAAAAAAAAAAATAAAAAAAAATCAAATAACATAAAAAATAATAAAAAAAGAAAATAAAAAAAATAAAATAAAATAAAAAATTTAAATCAAATAAAAATAACATTTAAAAAATCGTTAAAAAACAAAATAAAAAAATTAAATTAAATTAAATTTAAAAAAATGATAAAGAAAATAATAAAAAAAAAAAACAAAATAAAATAAATATGTATAAATAAATATGTATAAAGGCAAAATAAATATTAAATAAATTAATTAGAAATAGTAAGTACGAAGTGATATAATCTTTTATATTGTACATAGTTCAAATGTTTGAGAAAGCACAAATACACTTTTATGAAACTAGCAATTGTTGGTTAGTATGCGTTTTTCTTTGAGCTTTCCAGTGAATTCTTGTCAAAATTTCAAAATAGGTCTTTCCGTTTTCGTTGAAAACTTTGTTTCATACACTACTTCAAATGTTTCTAATAAAAAAGAGCTAGAGAAAATTTCAAACTTTGATTTAATGGCTGAAGAGGCCTTAAAAATGCTAAAATTACATTTTCTTGCACTGAATCCCTTAAAAAAAATAGTATGAAATTCAATACTATTTTACAAACGGGCTTTCTTTTATGCCCCTTTCTCTTGTACTTCCAAAATACAACCGTTCAAGTTAAGACCGTTCATTTGACATCTGTCAAGATGTATATCACCTTATGTCTAAAGGTATGAAATTGGCACGCTTATTTGAAAATTGACTTAGAAATACTACAGGGCATCGTAGCTGATTTGTTATAAGCAATTGCTTTAACCGCTTCGGTGCAGACACAGTAGTTCTGTGTCCGAAAATCTATCTGATGTGGAGCCTGGAAACTCCGAAACGCGTCATGGAATCCATCGCTGTGTAAATCTTTGTAAATTTTCTCTAAGTATCAAAATTCATAAAATTTCGTAACATCAAAAATTAGAATACCCTAGTACTAGGAAAAAATACAGCAGGTAGAAACAATTTTCGAGCTAAGCTCCAATAAGAAACATTCATAATTGATACATAAGTACACACCATAGGTTGAGCAAACCAATAATACACAAAAAAGACGTTTCACGTATTGCCGGTTCTGCGAGAACGGTATTTGTACCTGTACAATACCCTTCGTACCGAAACGACCCGGGTTGTTTTTTTTTATAATGACTCGGCCAAGAGCAATACATTTCGAAGTGACCCTGTCTAACGCGTCACGATTCCCTCACCTATTGTCATCCCCGGAACAGCCCCTTGCAGCACGGCTGCTCCTTATTCTCTTGATCCGGGCTGGCATTGAGCCAAATCCTGGCCCAAGAGAATGGTTCTGCTGCGTTTGTCGGAAGAAAATATATACAAGACGATCACACTCAGTACAGTGTGCATCATGCAAAGGTTGGTTGCACAAATCAAGTTGCTCCGGACTAGATCCGAAAGCACATCGGCCCACAAGTTTCTATAAAAATTTTGTGGCGCCCTGCTGTTCACGTCGAAGGACGTCCCGAGGCAAGCGACGCTCATATGTTGCTTTATCGCCCTCTAATAATAATCAAGTCTCCACGACCTGCAATAATTATATTGCCCAGCAGAATATATGTGTTCCCGGCTGTAGCTTACTTCCTAGTGCATCAACAGCACAAGCACCCACTCATGGCTACTTTCTTCGTAGCACATCGGTTGATGCTTGTAGCACTACTGAGCTTCAGCCCCCGTCTCTAAACTCTTTAATAACTTCTTCCGGCACTAGCACGAATGAAAGTCAAGTCCATCAACTTCTGGTCCCTCACTCTTCGTGCACTGTATGTCGGCACAGGATATATGCGTCTGTGGCATCGGTCAAGTGCAACTCCTGCCTAGGCCTGTGTCACCTACGCATATGTTCTGGGCTCGCAAACAGAAATCTTTGGACTGATGTGTTTGTCGCGCCTTGCTGTCGAGTTGTGCAGCCCTCAACGCCGACGGAAGTACACTCATCTAATAGTGAACGAATTCCGCCGGCTTCAGGACTGCAACGGAGATCAATATCGCGACATAACCTACCACCATCTAGGCGAACACATCAGTCTTTAACTCCCAGAGTGGCCATTGCCTCTCCTTCGCAATTTAAATTGTTGCAATTTAACTGCAACGGCTTGACCGGCAAGATAGCGGAGATAACCACATTTATGCAGCTACATAAAATCAAAATTGCTGCAATCCAGGAGACAAAACTTGGCCCCCACTCGAATCTCCGAGCGAGTGGAGGCTACCACGTACTCCGGCATGATCGTACAGACGGCGGAGGTGGTCTCGCGTTCCTTGTACACCATACGGTGCAATATAGGGAATTTGATATCAACACTGACCAAAGTGACTTACCTTTAGAGTGTCAAGGTATAGTTATACAAGCTGGTGGCGTTGATCTCGAGCTAATCAATATATACATTCCTCCCGTCACCTGCTGCCCCAGAAGTTATCGTCCTGACCTTAGGGCGTTTCTTTGTGGCGATAACCGTATCATCATGGGCGATTTTAATGCCCATCATGATATGTGGCATTCACACCTTTCGGTGGACGGCAGAGGACGGGAATTAGCCGAGCAAATTGATAACTCCTCTTTCTGTACTGTGAACGGAGACTCCTCAACTAGGATGGCTGTTAACTGCAGTAGCTCCCCGGACCTAACTATTGTTAGCCCGGGGTTAATTAACAGCATCAACTGGCAACCTATGGTGGCCCTGTCATCCGACCACCTGCCTATCATCCTGTCTGTCGATCGTGCCACGGATTTTATCACGTCGGAGAAACGTACTTACGTGAATTTTAAAAAGGCCAATTGGGTCGGCTTTTTGGAATTCACGGAGAGCTCCTTTGGTGATCTTCCCATTCCCACTGACGTACACGTTGGTGAGCGCAACATACGTGAGGTCATTAAAAAGGCTACAGCCCGTTTCATACCAGCTGGTAGGATAAAAGATATCAGGCCTAACTTCCCAGCTGAGGCCGCAGCCTTGGCCAACGAACGTGACCTCATACGCAACATCGATCCATCTGACCCACAGATCGGTGATCTCAACGTGGAAATCAGAAGGCTGGTTAACGAACACAAACAAACCAAATGGGAGGAGCACCTCAGGTCTTGTAACCTCTCTACCGGTGTTGGGAAATTATGGTCCACCGTCAAGTCCTTGTCGAATCCTTCGGGTCCACCAAAAAATGTCGACATTACCTTTGGTGACAAGACAATAAATGACCCCAGGAAATGTGCACAGGCTTTTTGTCGACAATATGTCCCACACCCTGCGCAAGACAGGGCTAGACGTGGAATCTTCAGGCGTGCGCATAAACACAAAAACTATGCCCCCGTTCCCATCACCGCTACAGAGGTTCAAGAGGCCATCCGGAAGGCCAAAAACTCCAAAGCCATCGGCCCTGATGGCATAGCCATGGTGCATCTAAAACACATCGGCCTAGCGGGAGTCAAATATTTAACGGCCGTCTTCAATTTGTCTCTGATCACAGCTGTCATACCCGACAAATGGAAGCAGGCAACTGTGATCCCACTACTAAAGCCTGGCAAGCCAGCTAACGTTGGGGAGTCATATCGCCCGATATCACTCCTCTCGCCAGTAGTAAAGACACTTGAGGCGGTCCTACTCCCGCTCTACACATCACACTTGATGTTAGCCGAGCACCAACATGGCTTCAGGAAGGGTAGGAGCACAACATCTGCTCTAAATGTCATAAACACTCAGATAACTGACGGTCTTAATCAAAATAGGCCTAATGACAGGACGGTTCTAGTTGCACTTGATTTGAGTCAAGCTTTTGACACAGTAAATCATGGGCAACTTGTAGCTGATTTGGAAGACTCGTCACTCCCCCCCTGTCTAAAGCGTTGGACCGCCAATTATCTCAGTGGTCGTCGGTCGTCTGTTGTATTTAGAAACAAAAAATCTAAAGCCAGGAAGATAAAACAAGGGGTACCACAGGGTGGTGTCCTCCCCCCGTTATTGTTTAACTTCTATATTTCGAAGCTTCCTCCTCCACCAGAAGAAGTTACGATTGTTTCTTACGCAGACGATTGCACGATATTGGCAACTGGTACTTCCGTTGATGAGCTGTGCTCCAAAATAAATGGTTATCTCCCCTCTCTAGTCGAGTTCTTTACTGCCCGAACCTTGACATTGTCGCCAACAAAGTCTTCGGCGACCTTATTCACGACGTGGACGGCGCAGGTTGGCATGGAATTAGAAATCTATGTAGGTGATCATAAAATACCTACTGTCGCTCACCCAAAAATTTTAGGAGTGACTTTTGACACCATGCACACTTTCGCTGCCCATTCAGCCGCAATTGTCTCAAAATTACAGAGCCGCAACAAAATCCTCAAGTCACTAGCCGGCAGTACTTGGGGTAAAGACAAAGAAACGTTGTTGGTAACGTACAAGGCAATTGGTCGGCCGATCCTGAACTATGCGTCGCCGATATGGTCGCCGGGGCTTGCAGACGTTCACTGGAATCAGCTTCAGGCCTGTCAAAACACCGCGCTCAGAACCGCTACGGGGTGCGTCCTTATGTCACCTATATCTCATATACATAATGAGGTGGAAATGCTTCCAGTTAGGGAGCATAATGAAATGCTAAACAAGCAGTACCTACTGAACTGCTGTAAACCACAGCATCCCGGTAGACAACTGCTTGAACTCATTCCGCCTCCTAGGACCATAAGGTCGCATCTACGTAAACATTTTGATGAGATCCGTCACTATATAACAACGCCGTTTGATCTACAGGTGCACAAACAGGCTTTGGGGCATATCCATACAACGTCTGTTGGCCATTACTCTGCGCTCTGTCCGCTAAACAATGTCGTACATGCCGCAACACCTGGCATTTCAGAAGAGGAGCGTCATCTTCCTCGAGAGACAAGGGTCACTCTGGCTCAATTACGCTCTGGATATTGTAGTAGGTTAAACTCCTACATATCTAGACTGAACCCTGATGTGCCGAATGTATGTCCGGCATGCGGCTCATCCCCCCACAATACCAATCACTTATTTTCTTGCTCATTTGAGCCCACTCTTCTAACACCCATCTCTCTTTGGTCCAATCCTATTGAAACTGCTAGTTTCCTTGGACTCCCGTTAGAAGATATTGATGACAATTAGGTTAAGGAAAAATACGCGTTGGGCAGGACTACACATCGTTACAACAACAACAACAACAACACAAAAAAGAGGTATGAAGGAATGGAAATTAAAAAGCTCAGTGTGCTTCTGCATAAATATGCACGCCTAATAATGTACTCATATTCCGTGTATCATATGGAAAATATGTCGCGGCCTTATGTCTAAAGCTATGAAATTGGCACGCTTATAAGAAAGTTGACTTAGAAATACTACAGGGCATCGTAGCTGATTTGTTATAAGCAATTGCTTTAACCGCTTCGGTGCAGACACAGTAGTTCTGTGTCCGAAAATCCATCTGATGTGGAGCCTGGAAACTCCGAAACGCGTCATGGAATCCATCGCTGTGTAAATCTTTGTAAATTTTCTCTAAGTATCAAAATTCATAAAATTTCGTAACATCAAAAATTAGAATACCCTAGTACTAGTAAAAAGTACAGCAGGTAGAAACAATTTTCGAGCTAAGCTCCAATAAGAAACATTCATAATTGATACATAAGTACACACCATAGGTAGAGCAAACCAATAATACACAAAAAAGAGGTATGAAGGAATGGAAATTAAAAAGCTCAGTGTGCTTCTGCATAAATATGCACGCCTAATAATGTACTCATATTCCGTGTATCATATGGAAAATATGTCGCGGCCTTATGTCTAAAGGTATGAAATTGGCACGCTTATAAGAAAGTTGACTTAGAAATACTATAGGGCATCGTAGCTGATTTGTTATAAGCAATTGCTTTAACCGCTTCGGTGCAGACACAGTAAGTAAAAAAAAACTAAAATAAAACAAATAAAATAAAAATAAAAAATTACAAAAAAAAAATCAATTAAAATAGAATAAAATAAAAATAAAAAAAAATTTAATTCAAAAAAATTAAAAGTAAATAATAATAACAAAAAAACAAAAAAAAAAATAAAATCATATTAAAAAAATAAAATAATAAAACACAAAATAAAATAAAATAAAAAAATCAAGTAAAAATAAAATTAAAAAATATAATAAAAAATACAATAGAGAAAATTAATAAAAAAAAATCAAATAAAATAAAATTAAAAAATATAAAGAGAATAATAAAAAACCAAATTAAAAATTAAATAAAATAAAAAAAAAAATTAAATAAAAAATAAAATAAAATAAAATATAATTAAAAAATAAAATAAAAAAAAGATAATAAAAACCTAAAAGTATTTTCTGCATATGTTGCGTGAATAATTCACTAATGGATTAAAATAAAAAAAAAATAAAATAAAATAAGAAAAAAATAATAAAAAATAAAATAGAAAAAAAAACTAAGAAAATAAAATAAAATTAAAAAAAAAATATAAAGAAAATAAGAAAAGACAAAATAAAAATGAAATAATTTAATAAAAAAAATAAAGGTAAATAAAAAAAAATAAAAATAAATAAAAAAAATAAAATAAAAATAAAATTGAATTTAAAAATAAAAACAAGATAATAAAAACAAAAAGTGTTTTCCATGAACATTAAAGAATAGAATTAAAAAAAATTTAAATAAAATCAAAAGAAAAAAATTACCATAAAAAAAAAATAAATAAATAAAATAGAATTAAATATAATATAAGAAAATAATAATAAAAAAAATAAAATAAAAAAGTAAAATTAAAAAAAAAATAAAAAAAAATCAAATAACATAAAAAATAATAAAAAAAGAAAATAAAAAAAATAAAATAAAATAAAAAATTGAAATCAAATAAAAATAACATTTAAAAAATCGTTAAAAAACAAAATAAAAAAATTAAATTAAATTAAATTTAAAAAAATGATAAAGAAAATAATAAAAAAAAAAACAAAATAAAATAAATATGTATAAAGGCAAAATAAATATTAAATAAATTAATTAGAAATAGTAAGTACGAAGTGATATAATCTTTTATATTGGACATAGTTCAAATGTTTGAGAAAGCACAAATACACTTTTATGAAACTAGCAATTGTTGGTTAGTATGCGTTTTTCTTTGAGCTTTCCAGTGAATTCTTGTCAAAATTTCAAAATAGGTCTTTCCGTTTTCGTTGAAAACTTTGTTTCATACACTACTTCAAATGTTTCTAATAAAAAAGAGCTAGAGAAAATTTCAAACTTTGATTTAATGGCTGAAGAGACCTTAAAAATGCTAAAATTACATTTTCTTGCACTGAATCCCTTAAAAAAAATAGTATGAAATTCAATACTATTTTACAAACGGGCTTTCTTTTATGCCCCTTTCTCTTGTACTTCCAAAATACAACCGTTCAAGTTAAGACCGTTCATTTGACATCTGTCAAGATGTATATCACCTTATGTCTAAAGGTATGAAATTGGCACGCTTATTTGAAAATTGACTTAGAAATACTACAGGGCATCGTAGCTGATTTGTTATAAGCAATTGCTTTAACCGCTTCGGTGCAGACACAGTAGTTCTGTGTCCGAAAATCTATCTGATGTGGAGCCTGGAAACTCCGAAACGCGTCATGGAATCCATCGCTGTGTAAATTTTCTCTAAGTATCAAAATTCATAAAATTTCGTAACATCAAAAATTAGAATACCCTAGTACTAGTAAAAAGTACAGCAGGTAGAAACAATTTTCGAGCTAAGCTCCAATAAGAAACATTCATAATTGATACATAAGTACACACCATAGGTAGAGCAAACCAATAATACACAAAAAAGAGGTATGAAGGAATGGAAATTAAAAACCTCAGTGTGCTTCTGCATAAATATGCACGCCTAATAATGTACTCATATTCCGTGTATCATATGGAAAATATGTCGCGGCCTTATGTCTAAAGCTATGAAATTGGCACGCTTATAAGAAAGTTGACTTAGAAATACTACAGGGCATCGTAGCTGATTTGTTATAAGCAATTGCTTTAACCGCTTCGGTGCAGACACAGTAGTTCTGTGTCCGAAAATCCATCTGATGTGGAGCCTGGAAACTCCGAAACGCGTCATGGAATCCATCGCTGTGTAAATCTTTGTAAATTTTCTCTAAGTATCAAAATTCATAAAATTTCGTAACATCAAAAATTAGAATACCCTAGTACTAGTAAAAAGTACAGCAGGTAGAAACAATTTTCGAGCTAAGCTCCAATAAGAAACATTCATAATTGATACATAAGTACACACCATAGGTAGAGCAAACCAATAATACACAAAAAAGAGGTATGAAGGAATGGAAATTAAAAAGCTCAGTGTGCTTCTGCATAAATATGCACGCCTAATAATGTACTCATATTCCGTGTATCATATGGAAAATATGTCGCGGCCTTATGTCTAAAGGTATGAAATTGGCACGCTTATAAGAAAGTTGACTTAGAAATACTATAGGGCATCGTAGCTGATTTGTTATAAGCAATTGCTTTAACCGCTTCGGTGCAGACACAGTAAGTAAAAAAAAACTAAAATAAAACAAATAAAATAAAAATAAAAAATTACAAAAAAAAAATCAATTAAAATAGAATAAAATAAAAATAAAAAAAATTTTATTCAAAAAAATTAAAAGTAAATAATAATAACAAAAAAACAAAAAAAAAATAAAATCATATTAAAAAAATAAAATAATAAAACACAAAATAAAATAAAATAAAAAAATCAAGTAAAAATAAAATTAAAAAATATAATAAAAAATACAATAGAGAAAATTAATAAAAAAAAATCAAATAAAATAAAATTAAAAAATATAAAGAGAATAATAAAAAACCAAATTAAAAATTAAATAAAATAAAAAAAAAATTAAATAAAAAATAAAATAAAATAAAATATAATTAAAAAATAAAATAAAAAAAAGATAATAAAAACCTAAAAGTATTTTCTGCATATGTTGCGTGAATAATTCACTAATGGATTAAAATAAAAAAAAAATAAAATAAAATAAGAAAAAAATAATAAAAAATAAAATAGAAAAAAAAACTAAGAAAATAAAATAAAATTAAAAAAAAAATATAAAGAAAATAAGAAAAGACAAAATAAAAATGAAATAATTTAATAAAAAAAATAAAGGTAAATAAAAAAAAATAAAAATAAATAAAAAAAATAAAATAAAAATAAAATTGAATTTAAAAATAAAAACAAGATAATAAAAACAAAAAGTGTTTTCCATGAACATTAAAGAATAGAATTAAAAAAAATTTAAATAAAATCAAAAGAAAAAAATTACCATAAAAAAAAATAAATAAATAAAATAGAATTAAATATAATATAAGAAAATAATAATAAAAAAAATAAAATAAAAAAGTAAAATTAAAAAAAAAAATAAAAAAAAATCAAATAACATAAAAAATAATAAAAAAAGAAAATAAAAAAAATAAAATAAAATAAAAAATTGAAATCAAATAAAAATAACATTTAAAAAATCGTTAAAAAACAAAATAAAAAAATTAAATTAAATTAAATTTAAAAAAATGATAAAGAAAATAATAAAAAAAAAAACAAAATAAAATAAATATGTATAAATAAATATGTATAAAGGCAAAATAAATATTAAATAAATTAATTAGAAATAGTAAGTACGAAGTGATATAATCTTTTATATTGTACATAGTTCAAATGTTTGAGAAAGCACAAATACACTTTTATGAAACTAGCAATTGTTGGTTAGTATGCGTTTTTCTTTGAGCTTTCCAGTGAATTCTTGTCAAAATTTCAAAATAGGTCTTTCCGTTTTCGTTGAAAACTTTGTTTCATACACTACTTCAAATGTTTCTAATAAAAAAGAGCTAGAGAAAATTTCAAACTTTGATTTAATGGCTGAAGAGACCTTAAAAATGCTAAAATTACATTTTCTTGCACTGAATCCCTTAAAAAAAATAGTATGAAATTCAATACTATTTTACAAACGGGCTTTCTTTTATGCCCCTTTCTCTTGTACTTCCAAAATACAACCGTTCAAGTTAAGACCGTTCATTTGACATCTGTCAAGATGTATATCACCTTATGTCTAAAGGTATGAAATTGGCACGCTTATTTGAAAATTGACTTAGAAATACTACAGGGCATCGTAGCTGATTTGTTATAAGCAATTGCTTTAACCGCTTCGGTGCAGACACAGTAGTTCTGTGTCCGAAAATCTATCTGATGTGGAGCCTGGAAACTCCGAAACGCGTCATGGAATCCATCGCTGTGTAAATCTTTGTAAATTTTCTCTAAGTATCAAAATTCATAAAATTTCGTAACATCAAAAATTAGAATACCCTAGTACTAGGAAAAAATACAGCAGGTAGAAACAATTTTCGAGCTAAGCTCCAATAAGAAACATTCATAATTGATACATAAGTACACACCATAGGTTGAGCAAACCAATAATACACAAAAAAGAGGTATGAAGGAATGGAAATTAAAAAGCTCAGTGTGCTTCTGCATAAATATGCACGCCTAATAATGTACTCATATTCCGTGTATCATATGGAAAATATGTCGCGGCCTTATGTCTAAAGCTATGAAATTGGCACGCTTATAAGAAAGTTGACTTAGAAATACTACAGGGCATCGTAGCTGATTTGTTATAAGCAATTGCTTTAACCGCTTCGGTGCAGACACAGTAGTTCTGTGTCCGAAAATCCATCTGATGTGGAGCCTGGAAACTCCGAAACGCGTCATGGAATCCATCGCTGTGTAAATCTTTGTAAATTTTCTCTAAGTATCAAAATTCATAAAATTTCGTAACATCAAAAATTAGAATACCCTAGTACTAGTAAAAAGTACAGCAGGTAGAAACAATTTTCGAGCTAAGCTCCAATAAGAAACATTCATAATTGATACATAAGTACACACCATAGGTAGAGCAAACCAATAATACACAAAAAAGAGGTATGAAGGAATGGAAATTAAAAAGCTCAGTGTGCTTCTGCATAAATATGCACGCCTAATAATGTACTCATATTCCGTGTATCACATGGAAAATATGTCGCGGCCTTATGTCTAAAGGTATGAAATTGGCACGCTTATAAGAAAGTTGACTTAGAAATACTATAGGGCATCGTAGCTGATTTGTTATAAGCAATTGCTTTAACCGCTTCGGTGCAGACACAGTAGTTCTGTGTCCGAAAATCCATCTGATGTGGAGCCTGGAAACTCCGAAACGCGTCATGGAATCCATCGCTGTGTAAATCTTTGTCAATTTTCTCTAAGTATCAAAATTCATAAAATTTCGTAACATCAAAAATTAGAATACCCTAGCACTAGTAAAAAGTACAGCAGGTAGAAACAATTTTCGAGCTAAGCTCCAATAAGAAACATTCATAATTGATACATAAGTACACACCATAGGTAGAGCAAACCAATAATACACAAAAAAGAGGTATGAAGGAATGGAAATTAAAAACCTCAGTGTGCTTCTGCATAAATATGCACGCCTAATAATGTACTCATATTCCGTGTATCATATGGAAAATATGTCGCGGCCTTATGTCTAAAGCTATGAAATTGGCACGCTTATAAGAAAGTTGACTTAGAAATACTACAGGGCATCGTAGCTGATTTGTTATAAGCAATTGCTTTAACCGCTTCGGTGCAGACACAGTAGTTCTGTGTCCGAAAATCCATCTGATGTGGAGCCTGGAAACTCCGAAACGCGTCATGGAATCCATCGCTGTGTAAATCTTTGTAAATTTTCTCTAAGTATCAAAATTCATAAAATTTCGTAACATCAAAAATTAGAATACCCTAGTACTAGTAAAAAGTACAGCAGGTAGAAACAATTTTCGAGCTAAGCTCCAATAAGAAACATTCATAATTGATACATAAGTACACACCATAGGTAGAGCAAACCAATAATACACAAAAAAGAGGTATGAAGGAATGGAAATTAAAAACCTCAGTGTGCTTCTGCATAAATATGCACGCCTAATAATGTACTCATATTCCGTGTATCATATGGAAAATATGTCGCGGCCTTATGTCTAAAGCTATGAAATTGGCACGCTTATAAGAAAGTTGACTTAGAAATACTACAGGGCATCGTAGCTGATTTGTTATAAGCAATTGCTTTAACCGCTTCGGTGCAGACACAGTAGTTCTGTGTCCGAAAATCCATCTGATGTGGAGCCTGGAAACTCCGAAACGCGTCATGGAATCCATCGCTGTGTAAATCTTTGTAAATTTTCTCTAAGTATCAAAATTCATAAAATTTCGTAACATCAAAAATTAGAATACCCTAGTACTAGTAAAAAGTACAGCAGGTAGAAACAATTTTCGAGCTAAGCTCCAATAAGAAACATTCATAATTGATACATAAGTACACACCATAGGTAGAGCAAACCAATAATACACAAAAAAGAGGTATGAAGGAATGGAAATTAAAAAGCTCAGTGTGCTTCTGCATAAATATGCACGCCTAATAATGTACTCATATTCCGTGTATCATATGGAAAATATGTCGCGGCCTTATGTCTAAAGGTATGAAATTGGCACGCTTATAAGAAAGTTGACTTAGAAATACTATAGGGCATCGTAGCTGATTTGTTATAAGCAATTGCTTTAACCGCTTCGGTGCAGACACAGTACTTCTGTGTCCGAAAATCCATCTGATGTGGAGCCTGGAAACTCCGAAACGCGTCATGGAATCCATCGCTGTGTAAATCTTTGTAAATTTTCTCTAAGTATCAAAATTCATAAAATTTCGTAACATCAAAAATTAGAATACCCTAGTACTAGTAAAAAGTACAGCAGGTAGAAACAATTTTCGAGCTAAGCTCCAATAAGAAACATTCATAATTGATACATAAGTACACACCATAGGTAGAGCAAACCAATAATACACAAAAAAGAGGTATGAAGGAATGGAAATTAAAAAGCTCAGTGTGCTTCTGCATAAATATGCACGCCTAATAATGTACTCATATTCCGTGTATCATATGGAAAATATGTCGCGGCCTTATGTCTAAAGGTATGAAATTGGCACGCTTATAAGAAAGTTGACTTAGAAATACTATAGGGCATCGTAGCTGATTTGTTATAAGCAATTGCTTTAACCGCTTCGGTGCAGACACAGTACTTCTGTGTCCGAAAATCCATCTGATGTGGAGCCTGGAAACTCCGAAATGCGTCATGGAATCCATCGCTGTGTAAATCTTTGTCAATTTTCTCTAAGTATCAAAATTCATAAAATTTCGTAACATCAAAAATTAGAATACCCTAGTACTAGTAAAAAGTACAGCAGGTAGAAACAATTTTCGAGCTAAGCTCCAATAAGAAACATTCATAATTGATACATAAGTACACACCATAGGTAGAGCAAACCAATAATACACAAAAAAGAGGTATGAAGGAATGGAAATTAAAAAGCTCAGTGTGCTTCTGCATAAATATGCACGCCTAATAATGTACTCATATTCCGTGTATCATATGGAAAATATGTCGCGGCCTTATGTCTAAAGCTATGAAATTGGCACGCTTATAAGAAAGTTGACTTAGAAATACTACAGGGCATCGTAGCTGATTTGTTATAAGCAATTGCTTTAACCGCTTCGGTGCAGACACAGTAGTTCTGTGTCCGAAAATCTATCTGATGTGGAGCCTGGAAACTCCAAAACGCGTCATGGAAACCATCGCTGTGTAAATCTTTGTAAATTTTCTCTAAGTATCAAAATTCATAAAATTTCGTAACATCAAAAATTAGAATACCCTAGTACTAGGAAAAAATACAGCAGGTAGAAACAATTTTCGAGCTAAGCTCCAATAAGAAACATTCATAATTGATACATAAGTACACACCATAGGTTGAGCAAACCAATAATACACAAAAAAGAGGTATGAAGGAATGGAAATTAAAAAGCTCAGTGTGCTTCTGCATAAATATGCACGCCTAATAATGTACTCATATTCCGTGTATCATATGGAAAATATGTCGCGGCCTTATGTCTAAAGCTATGAAATTGGCACGCTTATAAGAAAGTTGACTTAGAAATACTACAGGGCATCGTAGCTGATTTGTTATAAGCAATTGCTTTAACCGCTTCGGTGCAGACACAGTAGTTCTGTGTCCGAAAATCCATCTGATGTGGAGCCTGGAAACTCCGAAATGCGTCATGGAATCCATCGCTGTGTAAATCTTTGTAAATTTTCTCTAAGTATCAAAATTCATAAAATTTCGTAACATCAAAAATTAGAATACCCTAGTACTAGTAAAAAGTACAGCAGGTAGAAACAATTTTCGAGCTAAGCTTTAATAAGAAACATTCATAATTGATACATAAGTACACACCATAGGTAGAGCAAACCAATAATACACAAAAAAGAGGTATGAAGGAATGGAAATTAAAAAGCTCAGTGTGCTTCTGCATAAATATGCACGCCTAATAATGTACTCATATTCCGTGTATCATATGGAAAATATGTCGCGGCCTTATGTCTAAAGGTATGAAATTGGCACGCTTATAAGAAAGTTGACTTAGAAATACTATAGGGCATCGTAGCTGATTTGTTATAAGCAATTGCTTTAACCGCTTCGGTGCAGACACAGTAGTTCTGTGTCCGAAAATCCATCTGATGTGGAGCCTGGAAACTCCGAAACGCGTCATGGAATCCATCGCTGTGTAAATCTTTGTCAATTTTCTCTAAGTATCAAAATTCATAAAATTTCGTAACATCAAAAATTAGAATACCCTAGTACTAGTAAAAAGTACAGCAGGTAGAAACAATTTTCGAGCTAAGCTCCAATAAGAAACATTCATAATTGATACATAAGTACACACCATAGGTTGAGCAAACCAATAATACACAAAAAAGAGGTATGAAGGAATGGAAATTAAAAAGCTCAGTGTGCTTCTGCATAAATATGCACGCCTAATAATGTACTCATATTCCGTGTATCATATGGAAAATATGTCGCGGCCTTATGTCTAAAGCTATGAAATTGGCACGCTTATAAGAAAGTTGACTTAGAAATACTACAGGGCATCGTAGCTGATTTGTTATAAGCAATTGCTTTAACCGCTTCGGTGCAGACACAGTAGTTCTGTGTCCGAAAATCTATCTGATGTGGAGCCTGGAAACTCCAAAACGCGTCATGGAAACCATCGCTGTGTAAATCTTTGTAAATTTTCTCTAAGTATCAAAATTCATAAAATTTCGTAACATCAAAAATTAGAATACCCTAGTACTAGGAAAAAATACAGCAGGTAGAAACAATTTTCGAGCTAAGCTCCAATAAGAAACATTCATAATTGATACATAAGTACACACCATAGGTTGAGCAAACCAATAATACACAAAAAAGAGGTATGAAGGAATGGAAATTAAAAAGCTCAGTGTGCTTCTGCATAAATATGCACGCCTAATAATGTACTCATATTCCGTGTATCATATGGAAAATATGTCGCGGCCTTATGTCTAAAGCTTTGAAATTGGCACGCTTATAAGAAAGCTGACTTAGAAATACTACAGGGCATCGTAGCTGATTTGTTATAAGCAATTGCTTTAACCGCTTCGGTGCAGACACAGTAGTTCTGTGTCCGAAAATCCATCTGATGTGGAGCCTGGAAACTCCGAAACGCGTCATGGAATCCATCGCTGTGTAAATCTTTGTCAATTTTCTCTAAGTATCAAAATTCATAAAATTTTGTAACATCAAAAATTAGAATACCCTAGTACTAGTAAAAAGTACAGCAGGTAGAAACAATTTTCGAGCTAAGCTCCTATGAGAAACATTCAAAAATAAAAATATTTTGTTTTCCATTCGTTATTGAAAAGTTTAAACGTTTTTAGATCAACGAAAAGCTTTTCATTTCATTGAAATCAAAATCTCAAAAATTTTGTTTATTTTGATTGTTTGAGTTAGAATATATTTTTTCATACAAAAAATGCTCAAAAAAATACTCAACCCAGTGGGAAAGTAGGCAATGCATTACCTTTTTCCATGCATGAAAAGATGTATGAATTTTGTTATAAGAAAAGATCACACCAAAAGCAAGGAAGGGAGTAATGTGTCGCTCAATTTTTGATTTGTAGTTTTATAAAAAATTGTTTTTCGTGCATGGAAAGATGTACGAATTTTGATGTTAGAAAAGATCATACCAGTAGCAAGGAAGGGAGTAATGTGTCGCTCAATCTTTGATTTGTAGTTAAAAAAAAAAATGTTTTTCATATATGAAAAGATGTACGAATTTTGATGTTAGAAAAGATCATACCAAAAGCAAGGAAGGGAGTAATGTGTCGCTCTATTTTTATTTGTAGTTTGAAAACTTCAAAAAAAAAAATACACAACTTTCAAACATAAAAAAAATACAATTTAAATTCATTTTGAAACTGCTGCTCATTACTTACATCTTCATCGCTTTTTCTGCTGCTGTGAGGACTTTCAGAAGTCGAGAGTCGACTGGACTGTTTGCTCCTGATGCCGGTGCCTTTTTGGTTTTGGAGTTTTTTTTTTATATTATATTTTTTTGGGTGCACTCATCTTGGTCGTAGCCCATGACGAGCTCGTCATTCAAACATTAACTCTTCCTCCGCTGTAGGGCCTCACTGTGTCTTAATGTCCTTGTTACTCCACAAGGAAATTTATAAAATGTTATGCAAAATTAAATATGTCCATTGTAAAGCATCTTTTCATTCAAGAAAGGCAATGTAAGATATAATGTATCCCTTGTAGTGCATATTTTCATTCTTGAAAAGTAATGCATCTTTTCATTTATAAAAAGTAATATAAAAAGTAATGTAAACATGTATCTTTAGTTTTGTAGGCGAGCGACACATTACTTTTCCTATGACATCGCTGTAGAAAAATTCATGCATGTTTTCATGTATAGTCTATAGGAGCTATACATTACTTTATGCATTGCTGTACATTACCTTTTCCCACTGGGAAACTTCGAAATATCAAATAGAAACGAAAATTCTTGATTTTTGATGCTAGCAATAATAATTTAAATATTTTTTTTGATAACGTTACTTTCAAAAAAATTGTGTTTATTTTGTTGTGCAGCATTGGTTGACAAACATTTTTATTTACATAAATTTTAGTTTAAGCTCTTTAAATTTAATTTGAATATTAAAATCTGGAGATTGGAGAATATGTTGGACATCAACTTGAAAACTATCAAGTTATAAAAATATCTCAAAGGTAAGAGAATACTTGGAGAATGATGTTGGTTATCAACTTGAGAACTATACAGTTTTTCAAAGGTTGGAGAACAAGTTGAGCCATGTTTGCTGGGATGGGTCGATTTTTTGTCGTTCCACCGTGTAAATAGCAATTAGAGCGATCGACAACCTTTATTTGATGGTTGAACGCAGTCATTAGACAGAAAAAACGACCTTAAGATTACACTAGCGATGAGCAAAACGGCTCGTTTGAGTATTTTGCACATACGGGCGAGCTTTGCACATTTAGGTGCAGGGTGAGGGACGTTCAAGTGCAGGTATGTGGGGCGAAGAACGCAGGAAGAGAATAATAAATGTGCAAACACACATACGATTAATAAAGAGAATATTTGGCCGTATACGTCTGTGACTGCACCAGAGAACATAGAAAAAGAACAGAAAATTTCAAAAAACGTCAAATGTTTATTTTTCAGAAAAACAGTGAACAGAAAACAAACTTTAATCAGTGCCTTATTCAAAAGTCTTTGGCGGGATCCGCTGAATAAATTGATTAGGGAGCGGCCTTGCAGTAATCAACTAATTTCAGTTTTTCGATTTTCTTTTGTTTTTATTTTTTGTGGTATTTGTTTCCTTTAGGCCTCATTATCACGATTCCAGCGCTTTTTTAATTTTTTGTTTTAGTGAAAAGTTATGGTCAAAAAACCGAAAAATGACCAGGGTCCGATACCAAAATTGGGGCGGAATCCATGGTATTTATGTGCGAAACACCTTTCTGAGTTATAAAAAATAACCCTGGGCTAGGTAGGTAGAAGTGGCTGCCGCAAAGGCACACCTAGGCCAGTAATAAAAGGCCCGTTGTGATACCACCAAACACTAGGAAAGTCAATCCCGGGGCCCGGCCATATGGAAAATCCCAGTGCTGTCGGGACTCTCCATATAGCCGAAACCCGGGACTGACACTCCTAACCGACACCGCTACCCCTCCTCGAACCATTTTGATAACTTGATGAAGGCCATCAAGTCCTTTATGTCTAGCTCCGCGACCTGGCTTAAGCTAACCAGGAAGGGAACTCCCAGAGAGCGCCTTCTCGCTCCGCTTAAGGCCGGGCAGTTGCAGATGAGGTGCTCCACCGTTTCCTCTTCCTCATCATCTTTGCAACTCCTGCAGCATCGTCGGTAGGGAACGCCTAGCCTTGCTGCGTGCCTACCAATAAGGCAGTGCCCGGTTAAAACACCTATTAATATGGAGATTTCCTTCCTTTTTAGGGCGTATATGTGTCTAGATCTTTTAAGATCGCATTTTGGCCAGGTTTGCTTGGATATCCGGCACCCTGGGGCTTGTAGCCATCTTTCGTTGGCTTCGCGGAGTGTATGCTCCTTCAGCATTAGCTTGCACGTGGCAAACGGCATACCTATGCGCTCTTTATCTTGAAGAATCTGCTTGGTCGTGCCCTGCCTGGCAAGTTCGTCTGCCCTACAGTTTCCCTCAATGTCCCTGTGTCCCGGGACCCATGTGAGGTTCACGCGGTTCTGTTGGGCCATCTCTTGAAGAGATCGACGACAGCTGAGCGTCAGTTCAGAGTTGAACGAGTAAGAGCCAAGGGATTTGATGGCCGCTTGGCTGTCGCTGAAAATACAGATATCCTGTCCGATGGTACGTTCACCTATCCAAGTCACGGCGTCCATGATTGCAGAAACTTCAGCCTGGAAGACGCTGCAGTGATCAGGTAGTCTAAAGGAGAGTTCTAGGTCCAAATCCCTTGAGTAAACCCCTCCTCCGACTCTGCCGTCTAACTTCGAGCCGTCGGTGTATATACAAGTGCCGCCATTAGTAGCGGGACACCGATCTATGTTCTCCCAGTCTTCCCTGCTGGGAATGTTTATTCTAAAACAACAACCTCCGACTGTTGTGGTCGCACACCGATCTGTGCTCAGAGGGAGAAAGCTGTAAGATCTTAGAATACAGGAGTGTCCAATAGTGCTTGCGCCCCAGACGGACGTTTCCCTTAGACGCACAGCCGATGCTGCTGCTGCCCGGTACCCTTCCAGATCGAGTGGCAAAAAGCCAAGAATGGCCTGGAGAGCTTCATTGGGCGTTGTTCTTAACGCCACGCTTATACAGATCATGCTCGATCTGTGGACTTTTCCTAACAGATTTAGGTTTGTTGCCTTTCCTAGCGCAGGCCACCATACCACGACTCCATACAGCATAATTGGCTGGATTATCGCAGTGTAGATCCATCTGCAAATTTTGGGGCTGAGCCCCCATTTTTTGCCAATGGCTCTTTTACACGTGTAAAGTGCAATGCACGCTTTTCTCTGGCGCTGGATGACATTCTCCTTCCAGTTAAGCTTTCTATCTAGAACTGTGCCTAGGAATTTGGCTTTGTCAGCTAAGTTCAGGCGCACGCCATCTAGTTCTGGTAGGTTCAGCGGTGGTATCTTGTACCGCCTGGTATAAAGGACAAGCTCCACCTTTCCCGGGTTGATGCTAAGTCCGCAGCGAGAGGACCATGAAGAAACTTCTCGCAGTGCTACTTGCATCAAGTCACACAGGGTTTGTGGGAATTTGCCCCTATATGCAATAGCTAAATCGTCTGCATATGCCACTATCTTCCCGCCCCCCCCACCTAGTGTCTCGTAGCAGCGAGTTTACGGTGAGGTTCCATAGGAGCGGGGAGAGAACACCACCCTGAGGCGTTCCTCTTGTGACATAGCGTGAAAGATCAACTGTTCCCAGTGAAGAAACTATTTTCCTTCCCTTTAGTAGTTGATCAATTAGTCCAATAAGAGACCTATTTATGCCCAGGTTTGTTAAAGCAGTGTTAATAGCCTCCGGCCTTATATTGTTGAAAGCCCCTTCGATGTCCAGAAAGGCCACGAGACAGTACTCCTTTTCGTGCAATGATTTTTCAACAATAGAGACTAGGCTGTGGAGCGCAGTTTCCGTTGATTTACCTTTGGTGTAGGCATGTTGATAGCTAGAAATAAGGTTGCTATCAATAGTAGAGGAGAGATAATCGCTAATTATCCTCTCGAAGGTTTTAAGTGCAAAAGACGAGAGACTGATCGGTCTGTAGTCTTTAGGCTCATAGTGTGAGGCCTTCCCAGCCTTTGGAATAAAGACTACCGTGGCGCTTCTCCAGGAGCACGGAATGTAATTAAGAGCCAGGCAGGCTGAATAGAGAACTACCAGCCATTTAGCTGATATATCCAGCGTGTTTATAAGTTGTGCGGGGAAAATCCCGTCTGGCCCAGCTGCCTTGAACGGCTCAAAGCTTTTGATTGCCCACCTTACCCTTTCCTCCGTAATGGGTATGTTTACCGCCAGGTTTGTTGCAGATGCTACAGGTGCATCATACAAGTTCCCCGGAAAGTGTGTGTTCAGGAGCAGCTCCAGGGTTTCCCCTTCCGTGCTGGTCCAAGATCCGTCAGGCTTCCGTAAATAGCTAATGGCTGTTTGAGTTTTTGATAGCACTCGTCTAAGTCTCGCTGTATCATCGACTTTTTCGACCCCGGTGCAGAAATTTCTCCACGAAGTTCTCTTCGCTTGCCTTTTATTTAGCTTTATATTCGAGCCATTCAGGCTCCGTACCGATGCTCTTGGCCTTGTTAAATTGCTTCCTGCATGATATACGGAACGAATCCAGGTCGTAAGACCACCAGTGGGGTCTATGTTTGCCGCGTGGTTTTGGTACTGGACAAGCCTGCTCTAGGGCATTTGAGAGCCCCACTGATGAGGGGGCTTGTGGAGGTAATACTGGTAGGTCCCTAGCTAATATTTGGTTATGTAGCTGCCAGTTAGTGTTGCGTGGATTTCGTTTCATAACTGGCTGCTCAACAATAAAGTCTAACACAATTTCTATGTACCGATGGTCAGAAAATGAATGCTCATCAAGAACACGCCATTTTCTGACCCACTCATAAGCGCCTTCGCTACAAACAGTGAGGTCTATAACCTCCCTACGAGCTTTAGTTATAAAAGTAGGCTCGTTACCCACGTTACAAACCACCAGGTTAGTTGTTAGTAGGTAGTCAAACAGAGACTCGCCCCTAGCGTTAATATCGGAGCTTCCCCACTGGACGTGATGAGCATTAGCGTCAGCTCCAATAATAAGATGGCCCGTACAGAAATTATCCACCAGATCTTTCACCTCCTTTTGTGGAGGAGGTTCTTCGGCGTCATAGGGCATATAGACCGACGCCATCGTTAGGCTGGTGCTGCCGACTGTTAAGCTGGCAGCTGTAACGTCACCATTTGAGTAGTTCGGTAATAGAAAGGTGTTTAGCTCAGACTTTGCCAAAATACAGGTTCTGACCTTGCCCTCATCATTGGCTTGGATGAGCTTGTACCCCTTAGTCCCCAATCTACAGATCCTAGAGCTATTGACCCAGGGCTCTTGGATAAGGACCACGTCTACGTCGCCTTTAGAAAGACGACTGCTTAAAACAGCCGAGGCTGCTTTAGATTTGTGCAGATTTATCTGAAGCACCACCAACATGAGAGAGCTCAGACATCCCTGCCGCCAGCGTATCGTCGAGGTCTGGCCTGTTCCGGGGGCTGTCTCTCAACGAGGAGTTGTTCAGAGCACCTGCACGATTTGGCGTGGCGGGAACCCTGCTGTCTGAAGCAGCATCAACGTTAGTGTGCTCAGGTTTAGCCACGATCGTGACGTCGAGGCTTTCTTCTATCGCCGAGTTGTTCGCAGCACCATCGCAATTTGACGTGGCGGATAACATACTTTCCGCGTCGGACTCCTCTGCTTCCCCTTCCGATGCCTCGATCTCCGAGTGCTCCGGAGCGTCCGGAATAGCAGCGCGCTGCGCATCGCCACGGTATACGTGGATCACGATCTGACCCAAGCCGTAATGCACTCGTCCGTTGCACCGTTTAAGGGGCTCGAGCGCCTCCTTATTCAGAGTGATAACCACCTGTCTATTGGGCCCAACCACATCATCGACCAGATTGACGCCCCAATCCTGCGTCGGGAGAGACGGATTCCAGACCTGCAGCATCTCAAGAATATTCTCGGGTTCTGCAGGGACGGCAGGAATCCATGCCCTTGCCCTTGGCCGAGCAGGAATGTCCTTCCAGTCGACGACATCTAGTCTTGCCCCTGGGTAGACTTCACCCAGTCTTGCAACTGCTGCCTTATACAGTGCGACAGTTCTTGCATCCTCGCACGCGAATATTTTGATCTGACCTTGGTGCCAGCCCGCGTCAGTACCTCGCGGCGGACTACCCGGAGACTCACGCATTAAGTGGAGGAGGGCCCTACCCATTTCATTCCGGACATACAGCCACTGGTCTTTGGGGATGGACCAACGGTCGTTACCTCGGTCAATGAAACCTATAAGGATTCTGTCCTTGGTTACTTCAGCAAAGCTGAGTTTTCCCACTACGGGGTTGACCTGATGCCGCTTCGGATGGGGGTCTACCTCTCCGTCCGATCTCTGGCGTTTGAAAGGATTACTGTTCACCCTCTTAGGCACATAGGGCCTCTGGAAATTTGGTATCAGAGCTTTCGCTTCCTCCACCATCTTCCTTTCTTCCGGCGACAGCTTCTCCTGCGATGCTCCCTCATATTTTTTAAGGATCCTTGCGGCCTTTCTTTTATCCCAGTACGCAAAGCGTCGGGGAGATGCCTCTTTGGAGGGATTCAGACTCGTAGTTGCCATCGCGGTCTCTCCCTTTGCGGCGTCGTCCTTCTCTTTCGAAACTCTGAAACCAGGTCGTGAGACCATTGCCCCAGATGTGAAGAGATTGGGTTTCGTACCAGCGCTTGATGGAAGTTTAGCTTCCGCCGTTTTCTGCTTGACTGCGTAGGCAGCCGCACTGCTGCTTGCTCCCATCAAGTCACTCTTACTTGATAGCAGTTTGGGGGATGACTGACCCGTAGTTTCCATCGCTGTCGGCCTCCCCGTTAACTTTGAGGCGGAGTTTGTCCTCCGGCGTTGTGTTTTTGCTTGCTCCAGCATAGTTCTTCTCTGCTGCGGAGTAAACGAAGTCGTTAATTGCTTTGTATTTTGTGTGTTCTTCATCTTGTTCGTACGACCCCTCGCCGGACAAGGCCAGCTTAGGGTCAAGGGTAGTGTAAGGGGAAGTGTGTCGTCCGCCGCGGCAGAGCCCCATACCGCGGTAAGACCATAGTTACTCCCTGAGGCGGCCCGGTATCAGTGAGGCTCCGTTCGACTACAGCCACGATTTGCCTCCCGGCTGCAAACGTCCAATGGGCAGGGTATCGCATAACACCCTGGATTGGGAGGGAAAAGTTTTGCACATTTATATAGCGAGCCGCTTGCTTCAAGACAGACGCCCGCTTACAGCCGCACCTCTTGGTGTACAGACGCTGCGAAAAAGACCCCGGTGAGCCCTTAAACCAAGTATGTCAGAGTGGCCCCCCGGGGCTCCCTCTCTTTCTGCCGCGAGCCTAGGTAGCTCAACGTTGCCCAGAGTGCACGAACGAGGACGCAAGAGTCGGGATTGAGCGCGGTCACTCAGCAACCACACCCCATTACACTCCACCTGGGCTACGCCATCCCAAGTCCGGACGTGTGATATAACCGTGGCTACCGCCACGGCGCGAGTTTTTTTGCACGTTTTTAGGGACAGTCTAATAAAATTACAACAACCACATGAAAACTTGAAACTTTGATTGCAAATATCTCTGCAGAGAAGCAAAATATTAAAAAAGCGTTTCCGGATTCGTGATCCTGAGGCCGAACCCCGTCTTTTGAGCTATATCACATAATTTTAGCTAATTTATTAGCAGTTGACCCCTAAAGGAAACTAATACCTTTTTTGTTTACTAATTTTACAAAAATATATGTCAAACACATTTGAAAAGGGCAACACCCAACAAACATCGAAAAAATATTTCTCCGACCTTAGAAAAAAATGTATTATAAACATAAAATATAAATCTATCTGTTATTTTAGATTTGTACAGAGGGCGAGTTAAGTTACTTTAATTGGTTGCCACAGATATTCTTCAACTATTGGAGACTTCAAAGCGGTCAAATTGATCTCGAACATAATTTTTTACTTATTTTCCAGCCTTGGAGACATACCAACCATGCAAATTTTCAAACTATGAGAAAAAATGGAAGTTGTACGAACTAAATATAAAGAAACAAGTATGAAATTTATATTTATTCATTGTGTTTTAAGCTCCAAATTAAGTGCATTCATACTTACCAAGTATATAATTTCATTTGGGACATGTTGAAAATAATTTTTTTTCAAGCTGGCATTTTTGGCATATAAAAAATTTAATTGTTGTTAAGAAACCCATGATTCTCAAGTTGGGCTGAAGCTGAGAAATAACCTCCAGCCACTGAGAAGCAATCAGGTCTGAACTAGTGCGTAAATGTTTATTGGGCAATATGTTGTTTTTGATTTGTTTTATTTATTTTTATTAGAATTTGACAAGTGTGACAAATTATTTTGGCAGATAAAGCCAGTGTTGTAAAGAGTAAATTAAATATATGACAATTAAATATAAGCCAGTAGAGCGTTTTTCATGAACTCGGGAAAACGAAAACACGGCTATCCAAAAATATTTATATCAGGTTTGTTTACTGACCAAAAAAAGTTCAGAGCCGGTTAGTGCAGAGCAGAGCAGGGTAGCTGTCAAAATAGAAATAGAGCAACTCAGAGCAGAAATGCCATGAAACACTTGAATCTCGATAGTTGCTTTTTATTTGGTTTTTTTGTTTAAATCTTCAAAATTAATGCAAATTCACTTATACGAAAACATTGATTTTCTTGCAAGCTAATTTTTTTGAAGTTTTCAAAAATTTATTTTTTCCTGACTGACAATTACTTCTCTGCTCCAACTTACTCCATAAAAAAAGCTAGAGCAGAAATTTGCGATCTGGATTACTCTAGTTTTGTTTTGAGCGTACTCATGAAACAAAAGATAGAGCATCCTAGAGCAAGAAAAGTGTTCGTTAAACACATTTTTGTGAAATATCTCAATCTGGCGTAAGCCAGAGCAGCCCAATAAACAAACCTATCATGTAAATAAATTTACAGCCTTATTCCATGAACCAAATACTACAGATCACGCATTCCGACAACCGTGTATTTGTAATTTAATTTGAGAAAAAAGATTTTTGTCAAATGACGTCACGGTTTTGAAAGCTTCAGTTTTTTTAATTGATTTTTCTCCTCACACTTTCATTTAATTGTTTTTTAAATGAAATTTTTCAATTAAAATTTTGTAAACAATCAATTTTATGAGGTTTTATAGCGATCTGTGCGCTATTTATGAAGGTGCTCGAAGCGGAAGCCGTGGTGTACGGGTAGCAGGTATAGCATACCGAAGGTCGTCCTGCCAATTTCTAAAAAATAGTAGAAAGCAGCCGAAAACACATTGGAAAAAGCCCGAATCTTCAGGAGATACACATATAGCGCCTTAATATTGATATATTATCCACTTAAATTCGGTTTTTAAAACACAACGTAACATTAACGCTTTATAAAAAGATTTTCACAAAAATTTATTTACAAACAATTCGAATATTTTTTTTTCGTTTGTTTTGGTTTCCTTTCTCAGACATTTAAAGCCATGGATCATGACCTTATTCATAAAAAAATATCAAACGTTTATTATCGATGTCGGGTTAAAATTGGGGAGACTGCTCGGAATGATGGATAATGAACGCTATGTCCGCCCCTGATCCACTTCGCTAATATCAGCAAAAAATGTGATACCCAGCACAGTGCCTAGACAGGAGTTGCTCTTGGCCGTTGGCACTTTCGAATATACCTTTAGTCGACAAAAAGTGCACGCAAGGAAGGTTATGGCCTGGTCTTGCAATGTGCTGTGGCAAAATAAAAGAGAGGGAAGATAAAAGGGTCTTGATCGGAGAAACACCAAGTTATTCCGGTACCGAGAGTCGGCTGTTCGTAGGAATGATAATGTCTCTGTGACAAGCAGAACTGCTGCTATGGCCGGTAAAATCCAGTGAGTTCTTACTATTATGGGTTTATACTGTGTAATAGCATTTTTTATGAATAAAAATAAATATATTTTTTTTAACAAAAATATTACAAAATAGTTGATATAATCATATCTAATCAAAACTAGTCGAGAAATGTAGTCGATTCTTTTTTTGATTAGTTTTGATTAGATATGCCAATCGCCACTAATCGTGGTTAGATTTTTTGATTAGTTCTAATCTAATAAAAAAGTAATCAATTATAATTAAGCAATTAAAAAAAAAAACCAATGGCGGCGATATATGTACCAACAGGTTATCATAACCTCTAACGAGATTTTTAGCCGAGCTTCTCTTTCCAAACTGTGGTGTGTTGCTTTTGAGTTTTCCTACAAGTTGGCGGGACCTACAGTTTTTTGCCGACTCCGAACGGCACTTGCTGAGAAGCTTCTCATGGCAGAAATACACCCGGAGAGTTTGCCAAACTACTGCCGAGGGGCGACCCCGTTTAGAAAAATTCTTTTTCTAAATAATTTTTGATGTTACTTTTGCCGGGCATCGAACCGCCACGACTTGGTGTAGAAGGCCGAACACTTAACCGCAACAACAAGACGGCCGCCAAATTAAGCAATTAGGATTAAAAAAAAAAGTTTCTAATCCGATTAGTAATCATTAGGATTACCAATCATTATTCCCCAGCATGCTTGAAACATAAAAAAATTCACCTCAATGACTATTGTTAAAATTGTGACAATTATGTTTTGGTATGCTTGGAAAAATTCGAAAGCTCTTTTTATTATTATAACAATTGTTATTTTTTTTGTTATGATCTGTTAAGCAGGTGAAAAGGTTAAAACATTTTAATTTTGAGGACATATTGGGGTCATTTAATGATCAATTTGGGGTCGATCTGTGATATTTTTTTGGGATCATTTTGTGGTTGATTTGTGATATTTTTTTGGGGTCATTTAAGGATAATTTGGTGGTCATTTTAGGATAGAGTTTCTGGTCATTTTGGGATATATGTATTATTCGACACAATTTTTTTTTTTTTAAAT
The DNA here is from genome assembly GCA_964058755.1 of Campiglossa producta. Classification (NCBI taxonomy): domain Eukaryota; kingdom Metazoa; phylum Arthropoda; class Insecta; order Diptera; family Tephritidae; genus Campiglossa; species Campiglossa producta. The sequence goes on along the minus strand of CAXKVI010000003.1, from coordinate 37,350,799 downwards.
TTTTTTGTAAATCAAAAAGTTATGTTATTTTTTGACAATTTTTTCCTTGAAAGATTTTCACCCCTTTATGGTGAATAAATAGTAGTGTCCGACCGAATATTCGGCATAATCCTATATTCGGCCGAAAACCGAAGCCGAATACCATTTTTGTTTCTTGAATAAACAAAACACCTTACAAAAATACATAAGATTTATTCTCTCTAAATCTTTTCCATGAAAAACACAAAAATTTAACTCACTATTGTCGAAATTGCAAAATGCAAGAACAAAAAACACACGCATTTTGATGTTTCATGATAAAAATTTTGAAAGAAAGTTTTCTAATTTTGATAATAGTGTGTAAATTTCCTTTTTTTTAATGAAAAAAAGTTAGAGAGAAGACCCCTATGAATACACACAGAATAATTTTCATGTTGAATCAACACTTTTTTAACACTTTCAGGTTATTATTTTTCAACACTATCGCACATGTTGTTCTAACATGAAGCTATTGTTTCACTGTTCCTACATGTTAAATCAACATGAAGGAACAGTGTGAATTTAACATGATCACAAAGGTTTGAATCAACATGATTTCCTGTTGATACAACATTATTTTTCTTGTTAAATCAACACGATCAGACATGTTAAATTAACACTATACTATGTTGAAATAACAATTCAATTTACACGATCTATCATGTGAAATAGACACGATATCTTATGTTAAATCAACACTATCTATCATGTTAATTTAACAGGATTTTATTGTTAAATTAACACGATCTATCATGTTAATTTAACAGGTTTTTATTGTTAAATTAACCCTTAAAATAAAACACCTTGTTTTTGATTTTTTTAATAATTTTTATTTAGTTAATTCATTTATCGAAAACCTTTAACATACATATTTTCAGGTATGAAAGAATATAATGCTTGTATAATTTATTAACACGATCTGTCATGTTAATTTTTATTGTTAAATTAACACGATCTATCATTTTAAATTAACACGATCATCATGTTAAATTAACACGATCTATCATGTTAAATTAACTCGATCATAATGTTAAATTAACACGATCAGCATGTTAAATAATAAAAGTACACATATGTACATACATATACATATTCTTATTTTAATGCAATCATTGGCAACTTCTGCATCGAAAACAGCAACAACAAGCCCCAATCTGAAAATTAAATAAAAATTGTTTCATTGAAAGCTCTTTAAATTATCCAAGCGATTGTAAAGCTGGTAGCACATGTCCAATTAATGTAGGGATAAGTATCAAACGACGCCTTTTCTACCCGGTATCCCTAATCCTAAAGCGTCTCCATGGTATTTATGTATAGTGCGCGTTGTTTTTAACCTACCCTGACATTTTTGGACGTGTTTTAGCAGAAAACGTTTACAAAATATGAAAAACAACACAAATTACTTACCCAAAACTTTTTGCAAAACTTCACAACTTATTCGCAAGTTCAGAAACTATAAATTTCACAATATATTAATTATTTATAATATCTACAACTTTTCATCAAGTCGGTATCTACACACTGACTTAAATGCTGTTCTTTTGAGAACAATTCTGTTCACAAGCTTTGATGGGGAACAGACGATGCTCGAAAACAACACTTGTTCATGTTAAAACAAACCGAATATAGTGTAAGGGATACACACTAATGTAATTCTTATGCAGAAGTCCCCAGCAAACTATAAGAGCTCTAAATGAGCGCATATAGGACTCTTTTCTCAGAGCGCTCACATACATAATGAATTCATAAAATTATCAGAAACACTCATAAAATACTCGTATTTGAGTGGCTTTTCCTATGAAACTGGTCACTCATATAAGAGCTCTCAGCCTTACGCATAAAACATTCCTTTTTGAATTATTTTTTGAGCTCTTAAATGAGTGCATAAAAGAGTCTTTTCTGCATGATTTTTTGTACGGATAAAGAGCTTCTTTTTCTTTTTATTTTTATTCATATTCTTTTCCTTTTGATTTAACTTTCCTCTTTCTTCTCCTCGTGCTTTCCCATGTTTATTCCCTTTTCCTATCCCTTTGCTTCTATTTCCCTTTTTAAAAACGGAAAAACAAACCGATAAACATACATTTTCATGCATAATATGTAATATTCAATATTATTTCATTTTCGTAAAAAAAATTTTTTTAAATAGAAGGAAAATTCTAACGTACTTCAATCTAAATAATGAAAAATACACAGCACACTTAGAAAAACTCATATAAGGTTTGTTTATTGGGCTGCTCTAGCTTACGCCAGATTGAGATATTTCACAAAATTGTGTTTAACGAACAATTTTCTTGCTCTAGGTTGCTCTATCTTTTGTTTCATGAGTACGCTCAAAACAAAACTAGAGTAATCCAGATCACAAATTTCTGCTCTAGCTTTTTTTATGGAGTAAGTTAGAGCAGAGAAGCAATTGTCAGTCAGCAAAAAATAAATTTTTGAAAACTTCAAAAAAATTAGCTTGCAAGAAAATCAATGTTTGTGTAAACGTGAACTTGAATTAATTTTGAAGATTAAAACAAAAAAACCAATTAAAAAGAAACTATCGAGATTCAAGTGTTTCATGGCATTTCTGCTCCGAGTTGCTCTATTTCTATTATGACAGCTGCCCTGCTCTGCTCTGCTCTAACCTGCTCTGAACTTTTTTTTGGTCAGTAAACAAACCTATAACGATCATATTTATGCGTATACTCAGAAAAACTCGTAAAAAAGCTCATATTAGAGCTCAGATTTAAGAGCGCTCCGAAGCTGGTTTGCTGGGAAAAATCAATCTTTACGTTAGTAGAATTTTAACAATGTAAACAAAGTTCAATGTTGTACGCCAGAAAAAGAAGTTTATCTGCATTTTCCCCAGGAGATCTGACCGTCTATCTGTGTATAGTTGACCAGCTGTACTCAATAATTGCTCGGTTGCCACACTCGTTGGAGGAGCAGCTAAACAAATTTTTGAAACCTTTTTTGAATTAAAAAAATTTGAGGAATGCCAATAATGGAATATATTTACACTACGAAGAACAAGTAGTTGATCTAGGTATTCGCTTAATTCTATTCAAGAGCTGTCAAAGAGAATATATCAACAAGAGCCACCACTCGTTATGAAAGCAACGAAAAAGATGGATGCCGTTTTCTTTCAGGGTTTCAGTAATTTCGATATAAATATGTTATTGTCTAATCAAAACAAAATGTGTAAAAGAAAATAGACGAGAAATGAAATAACACAAGAGTCGAAACAAAAATTTACCAGCTGTCGAATTTACAAAACTGAGGAAAACAAAATTACCGAAACCCTGAAAGAAAACGGCATCCATCTTTTTCCTTGCATTTATAACGAGTAACGGCTCTTGTTGATATATTCTCTTTGGAGCTGTATTTATCATGGTCAGAGGTCACTGGAACCCGATATAGTTGACTCATCCAAAGATTCTTCACTATTACTGCGATCACAAGAGTTACAACTTTGAACATTTTTTTTTTTTTAAATAACATAAAAAAAATATTCCTGGAAGTTACGATTTTCTGTTATAAAAAATCAAAAACTCGTAAAATTGAGTAATTTTTTTTTATTAAACACATCTATTATTCTGCCTCGATTATTCGGCCTTTTCAGCCGAAGGCCGAAGTCGAATAAAAAATACTGGCCGAATACCGAAACTTGGCCGAATATTCTGTCGCACACTAATAAATAGGTTTGTTTATTGAGCTGCTCTGGCTTACGCCAGCTTGAGATATTTCACAAAATTGTGTTGATTGAACACTTTTCTTGCTCTAGGTTGCTCTATCTTTTGTTTCATGAGTACGCTCAAAACAAAACTAGAGTAATCCAGATCACAAATTTCTGCTCTAGCTTTTTTTGTGGAGTAAGTTAGAGCAGAGAAGCAATTGTCAGTCAAGAAAAAATTAATTTTTAAAAACTTGAAAAAAAACTAGCTTGCAAGAAAAGCAACATTTTAGTAAACGTGTACTTGCTTTCATTTTGAGGATTTAAATAAAACAACCAAATAAATAGAAACTATCGAGATTCAAGTGTTTCATGGCATTTCCGCTTTGAGTTGCTCTATTTCTATTTTGACAGCTGCCCTACTTTGCTCAGCTCTAACCTGCTCTGAACCTCTTTGATCAGTAAAAAAAAAAACTAATGACGGCGATATACCAACAGGTTATCATAACCTCAAACGAGATTTTTAGCCGAGCTTCTCTTTCCAACTTGTGGTGTGTTGCTTTTGAGTTTTCCTACAAGTTGGCGGGACCTACAGTTTTTGCCGACTCCGAACGGCACTTGCAAAGCAAATGAATTTTTTGCTGAGAAGCTTCTCATGGCAGAAATACAACCGGAGAGTTTGCCAAACTACTGCCGAGGGGCGACCCCGTTTAGAAAAATTCTTTTTCTAAATAATTTTTGATGTTACTTTTGCCGGGCATCGAACCGACGCGACTTGGTGTAGAAGGCCGAACACTTAACCGCTACACCACGGCGGCCGTCTTGATCAGTAAACAGACCCAATAAGGACTCAGTCATGGAAAAAGCACTATAGCAAAAAAATGCATATCTAATAATTTCCGTCGGCTTTGATTAACCAATCAAATTAACATACAAGTTTTTAAAAATATTTTTTCTTGAAAGAAGTTTTGTTTGTGGCAAAATTATTCGTTTTTATTTGTTACAAATATTCCAAAATTTTCAATGGAGGATCCAAACTCAACACTGCTGCCTTACATTCTGGAGACACTAAGCAGAAAGCCAGAACTTTGTAAAACTTTTGAAAATAATGTTTGTATACATAGATCCAATTGAGATCGCCATTATTTTGCAGGTGACACTTTCGACCATATTTGTAAAGAAATTGAGGAACAATTGATGGCAGATAATAATATGCGCTATGGTGATGTGCGAACTGCTTTACAACGTGCTCTTAGCGTGGGACAGTCTTTAGGGATTATAACACTAACTAATGAAACCATACGTATGCCTTTTAATTTTCGCGCAAGACCAGCACCAAATTACAAAATTGTGTCCAATACTCCGAACCAACAAATTCAACAACCTGCAGTTGGCCCACGAACCCCAGTTGGGCAAAACACAAACGATGCTAATAGTGTACCAACTAGGCCGCCGGTAAATACAATACATAACATAATATAAATAATAATGTAAAATAATAAATTGATTTCTTTAGTATCCCAAACATAATGGAACTAAACTTCGTCGAGAAGATCCTGACTTAATGTTTGGACCACCACCACGTGGCCCCAGAAGGGTTCGAGGACGCCCTCGTGGACGCAGTTGTATGAGGAGAACGAAAGCACGAAGTTATTCACGCGGAAAATCTGGACGCTCTGGTAAACGAGCTCGTAGTGGTTATGTCAGGCGATATTCCAGGAGGCGCTAGGTAGTTGATCCTTGTATTTTTGTCATATTCTGTTTTAGTATTACGATGAGAAATTACTAAAATATGCAAAAATATATATAAAATATATAAAAAGAATATGCTGAAAATTTCGAAATAAAAAGTTTTTGTTTGACATCAAGTACACATAAATTTATCTAGGGCGTTCATATAACTGAGCTCATAAATGTATAAATTTACGCATTTCGTAAACTTATAAGCTTTAATGAATCCCCTTATTATTATTTTAAGGATTTTTAAATCATAGGTATCGCCTTGATAGGTATTTTCTCTAAAGTTTTTCCATGAAAAACACAAGAATTTCACACTATTGTCAAAATTGCAAAATGCAAGAACAAAAAACACACGCATTTTGATGTTTCATGAAAAAAAATTTGAAAGAAAATTGTCCAATTTTGACAATAGTGTGTAAATTTCCTGCGTTTTTTATGAAAAAAATTTAGAGAGAAGACCTCTATTGATAAAAAAACCGCGTGTAGCCAGTACACGTTAAAGAAGTTAACTTCGTCTTACACATGAGTCCGGCCAGACCTTTTCCATTCCATTTCAACCTTAATATACCTTCTGTGTGTGCGCCGATATGGAACATTTAGAGAAACACATAACGATCAGGTATTTAGGTAATTTATTTAGTTAAATAACAAAATTTAGTAGCTAACAAGCAGAACTTTTACTTGTAGACCATAGCCATTTAAACTGGGTATTAAATACTCGGTTCCAGGCGAACTTAGACTTCCTTACTTTTTTATTTTATTTCTTACTTACATTTTGGGTCCAATTTGGGGCCATTTTGGAATCCCTTGGGGTCGCTTTAGGTCACTATGGGATCACTTGAGGACCATTTTGGGGGCAATTTGAGACCATTTTGGGGTCAATTTGAGACCCTTTTGGGGCAAATTTGGGATCCCTTGGGGTCGCTTTAGGTCACTATGTGATCAGATTGAGACCATTTTTGTGCCAATTTGAGACCATTTTCGGGCCACTTTGGGATCCCTTGAGGTCGCTTTTGGTCAGTGTGGGATCACTTTAAGACTATTTTGGGGTCAATGTGAGGTCACTTTGGGAAAGAGTTAGTTGACAAAAATAGCGGAACGCTTTTTCATTCATAAATCTTCAAGAAAATGTAGCCAAAATCGCACTTTTAAGTAATTTTAGAAGAAGAAATCTAATATGAAATAATTGATTGGACGGACGGACATAAAGCCTGGTTTTCATTAGGTCAAATTTTGACAAACTCTATCGACTTTATCGAAATAAGCAACCAAATCTCGATAAAGTAGATGAAATTTGACACCATTTGACCTAATGAAAACCAGCCTTAAATTGCAAAACTTCAATCGAGAAAAATGATCGAAATCCGTCACGCACCACCAGGCGATCATAAAAATTAGCGCAGAACTTGCAACTTCTCAGCCGAACTCAACGATGACGTAACGTTGTCAAATAAACACGCACAAACATTCATACTCCTTGAGTTAAGTATGTGTGTAAAAAGTCGCATACGCTTTTGTTCCTGTACATTGCGTACGTAAGCCCATACATGTGGTTTCTGCGCTTGTCTGAAAGCGACTGAAATTATTTTTCATCCCTTAAGATTTCGGCAGAATCAGTCCGTCACGTACGTGCCGGAAAAGGAAGAAACTGACAGCCGAGTAGGATGTGTGTATTTTGCATGTAAAACGCTACATTGACAAAGTATCAGTCAACGGATCCGGTATCCTTCGCCAATTTTCTACTTTGACGGAACGTCAGCTGCGTGACAAATGTCAAAATCAATTTTACCGCCAATTTGACAACGGAATTGTGAAAATTGTGACTATAACAAGTATTACTTGAATATTTTCCATGTTTTTAACCGAAATTTTGCTTTTGTTATGTTTTTTTAATAATTTTCGTTTTGCGCCAATTACTTTGTTGACATATCTGTGTACTTCAACATGACGTACGTCAATCGCTATGTGCCATCCCTGTACGGCACGTACGTTTTGTCACGACGTACGTCACGTACGTGGCGTATTGACGGACTGATTCTGCCGAAAGCTTAAAATATTAACCAATCACACGACGTCGTTGTATGCAAGCACACAATATATGCAAAACCGTCTTTCAGGACAGGGTTGCCATTTTTTGGGGAAATGTTTGAGCAAAATGTCGTTCGCGAGTACTTTGCAATCTACTCCAATGATGATCGACTTTCAAAAATTGGACACACAATCCAACGATTTTTAGGATATAAATTCGTCACGCATAAACAGGCGAACATAAAAATTAGCGCAGAACTTGCAACTTCTCAGCCGTACTCAACGATGACGTAACGTTGCCAAATAAACACGCACAAACATTCATACTCCTTGAGTTAAGTATGTGTGTAAAAAGTCGCAAACGCTTTTGTTCCTCTACATTGCGTGCGTAAACCCACACGCCTTTGGCCCATGAAAATGTACGCAACAGCGATTGTCATCGTGTCAGCTGGCTTACGAACAAACATTCATACTCGTTTAGTTATTAATATTGCTTGCTTGTTTTTATGAGCGCCTAGGCATATAACTTAAAAAATCAGCAAAAATTACTCCGTTTATTTCTATTTCCGTGGCATAGCTTCCGTTGCATTGTCATCCATTTTTTTTTTTTCAAATTTTACTCTTCATCAAAAACTTCATATCGCCGCCTAAGAAGTTAACTTAAAAAAAAAAATAAGAATGCATACCTATAAACAAAACCATCGTCTGGTAGCAAAATGCCTACAACCTTCACTACGAATTTTTATTGGAAATGGTGTTGACGCTTTATGCTTGATAGTCGCCGGGTAAGCTTCAAGCAGCCGACGTTCAACCCTACACTTACACATGTACTCGTTGCTGCGGTTACCATCAACGCATGCTTGAAGTCGCCGCGGAGCTTTACAAACATATTTTATACGGTTTTTTATTCTTGAACCCGTTTTGAAATTGTTTGATTTTTTCGTTACATATACAAGTTCCACTTTATCTTATCGCTTTTTTGGAATAACGGTAAAGTGTAAATGTTTCGAAAAAGTTACCATAGAATAAGGAATAACCTTGATTTTCAAAATCAGCAGTCGTTTTTCCATACGAATTTAAAAGTGGGGTCTCTCGTGCATTTTGCCTGTAAACCAGTGTATTTAACGTAATTAATTATGTAGGTACATACATATGCCACACAAAGCGTGAATTTCCATTCTGCAATACATTTGGTTATTTTAGCGTCGCGTGTCAAAATAGTGTTAGTTCCCGTATAATAAGAGTGTCTGCTCCTCGTCAGCAACATGTATCAATACGCATCACGCCGATAACGCTTATCATTATGTTGACCTTGCTGTTTTTGCATATTCGGTAAGCATGCACCATTATTTTTGTTCAGTTATCGCTCATAGCTTTGACTTTGAATCAACATTTATGTGTATATGTATGTATGTACGAGGGATGCGAGTACCGGGATACCGCTTTTTAGGTGCCGAAAAATTTTTACAAACCCGTTTTTTTTTCGGGATTATAACTTAATACTTAACACTAACCCACTTATTCTTAAAAAATAGAAAAGGTTTATTAAGGCGATTTTTCGTCATCCCTTGTCAATTTTGGTTTTTTAACCGGTTACGGCGATCCGCCATCTTCAGTGTTGGATTTCTTTCTGATGTGTCTATCTGTTTTTACGTATTTATAGTCGCCTAAATGTGCTGGAAAACATGGAAATATACAAACTAAAGTTAAATGCCGTGGAATTTCACCGGCAACATGCAATTGGCTTGTCGTGAAATGTTGCTATCAATTTTCATTTTTTAATTTCATTTATGTTTTGTTTATTTATCTCTCTTCTGTTATTTTTCCATTTTCAAGGGTCAATATCAACAAATGTCACTTTTCGCACTGTTTTAAATGACATGGACAGTTAAAAAAGTCGTGAAAAAATGTTGCGACTGCCATATTGCGCAATATTTTCAGGTCGTGAACTCAGTACTACTTTGCCGTATAGTACAAGCGAAATTTCACGGCTATTTCACGACAAGAAATTTTGTATGGATTTTGACAGCTGTTTCACGTGAAACTCGATGTTAGTACCTAGCTTTACGACCAGTATACCTACCTGCGATGGCAACTACGGGTCGGAACTCCTCCCCAAAAGACATCTTCCCGTCCCTCTGCATACTGGGATAAAAGAAAGGCCGCAAGAAAATGTTGGTTCAATCTATGACACTTTCCTAAAATATAAGAAATAGTTCTTAAAATCTACGAAACAAGTTCTAAATAATAAGAAAAAGTTCTTATAATCATAGTGAACAAATTGTACGTACGTAATTTCTTAAAATTTAAGAACAGATTCGTAACATTTAAGAACAAATTCAGCCAAAAAAAATAATGAATTTTAGTTCTCATATTTTAAGAACGAAGTTCTGACGTTAATTAAATGTAACGTATTTTTTCATATATAATAAGAATTTTTTCTTAAATTATATGTAATTTTTCTTAGATTCTAAGAAAAAATCAGCGTGAACTTCTATGAAACTTTGTTCGTAAAAAACACGTACGTTTTTGGTTCAGTGTGACGTATACTATAGTATATATAGTGGCCAGGCACGCGGCAAAGCGCGTGGTGTAGGATTCGTGGTGGGAAAGAGACTTCGCCGCCAAGTATTAGCGTTCACTCCTGTGGACGAGCGTCTCGCTGCGATCCGCATCAAGGCGAGGTTTTTCAACATAACATTTATCTGCGCCGGACGACGCAGAGAAGGACTCCTTCTACGATAAACTTGAACAGACTTATGATCGCTGCCCCCAGCATGATATCAAAATCGTGCTCGGCGACTTTAATGCCAAGGTGCTAAGGAAGGAGTCTATGGTCCTACAGTTGGAAAATGCAGTCTCCACGATATAACATCCCCAACGGCACTAGGTTGATTGACTTCGCCGCTGCTGGCAATATGGTCATCAGTAGTACCAGGTTCCAGCATAAGCGAATACACCAAGCCACATGGCTGTCCCCTGATCAAAGAACTAGAAACCAGATTGATCATGTCATGATCGACGCAGACACAGCTCAACCGTTCTGGACGTGCGTACCCTACGTGGTCCCAATATCGACTCGGACCATTATCTTGTTGCAGCCAAGATACGCACACGCCTCTGTGCAGCGAAGAAAGTGCGCACAGTAACGGAAGGAAAGTTTGACGTCGAGAAGCTTCACATGACACAGACAGCTGATAATTTCTCCACTCGACTCTCACACCTGCTATCAGAGGGCAATCCTCGACCTAACGATGTAACCGAGCAATGGAAGCATATCTCTCACTCATTGCGTACCGCCGCTGAGGCCACTATAGGGTTTCAGCGAGCCCGCAAGAACAACTGGTACGATGAGGAATGTAGCCCTGACCCGGAGAAAAAGGACGCTGCATACAGGGAGACGTTGCGAACGGGCGCAACCCGCAGTGTATGGCAACGTTATAGTGAGGCGAGGAAGGAAGATAGGCGCCTTTTCAGAAAAAAGAAACGAGAAGCGGAAAGGCGTGAGTGTGAGGAGCTTGAGATGCTGGCTGACAGGAATTATGTCCGAAAATTCTATGAAAAGATCCGGCCGATGACGGAAGGTTTAAAGACCGGGGCAAGTTCCTGTAAGGACAATAACGGCGACCTGGTAACCGACGTACAGAATGTACTTAAATTATGGAGGGAGCACTTCTCCTCACTGCTAAATTGCGAGGGAGAGGTCGAACTCGATACCCCAATCACCACCTGACTATGATGAAGTGAGGATAGCTATATCCCGGCTCAAAAACAACAAATCGCCTGGTAATGACGGACTACCCGCCGAGCTGTTCAAACACGGAGGCGAAGAGCTGGTAAAAAGCATGCATCAGCTCTTATGCAGAATATGGTCAGATGAGTGTATGCCTCCAGATTGGAATTTAATTGTGCTCTGCCACCAACTACCGCGGAATCAGTCTTCTTAATATCGCATATAAGGTTCTTTCTAGCGTATTGTGTGAAAGACTGAAGCCCATCGTAGACAAACTGATTGGACCTTATCAGTGTGGCTTTAGACCTGGTAAGTCTACCATCGACCAGATTTTCACGATACGCCAAATCCTGGAGAAGACTCATGATAAAAGAATCGATACTCACCATATCTTTGTCGATTTTAAAGCCACTTTTGAAAGGAGTTGCCTGTATGCCGCCATGTCTGAATTTAACTTCCCTGCAAAGCTTATACGGCTTTGCCAAATGACGTTGAGCAAAACCAACAGCTCCGTCAGAATCGGGAAGGACCTCTCTGAGCCATTTGAAACCAAACGAGGCTTCAGATAGGGCGACTCCCTTTCGTGCGATTTCTTTAACCTGATGCTGGAGAAGATAATTCGAGCAGCAGAGCTAAACCGCAATGGAACAATCTTTTACAAGAGCGTGCAATTGCTGGCTTATGCCGATGATATTGATATCATTGGCCTTAACAGCCGCGCCGTAAGCGCTGCTTTCTCTGGGTTGGATAAGGAAGCGAAAAAAGTGGGTCTTTCGGTGAACGAGGACAAGACGAAGTATCTGCTGTCATCAAAGAAAGAATCGGCGCACCTGCGCCTTGGCAGACAAGTCACCGTTGATAGCTACAAGTTTGAAACGGTGAGAGACTTCGTATATTTGGGAACCAGCATTAACATCGAAAATAATATCAGTCTAGAAATCAAACGGAGAATCACCCTTGCCAACAACTGTTACTTTAGACTAAGTAGGCAATTGAGAATTAAAGTCCTCTCTCTACAAAAAAGATCACGCTCTATAAGTCTCTCATCATACCTGTCCTGATGTACGTCTCGGAAACATGGACAGTGTCAAGAGAAGATGAGATGGCCCTTGGAGTATTTGAGAAAAAAGTTCTCCGGAAGATTTATGGTCCTTCCCGTGATGCCAACGGCGAGTATCGATGGAAATTTAACGATGAGCTGTACGAGCTTTACGCAGACCTGACCATAGTTCAGCGGATTAAAGCCCAAAGGCTCCGCTGGCTGGGTCATGTTATGCGAATGGACAAAGAAGCACCAGCACAGAAAGTTTTCCTATCGACACCCGAATTCGGCAGCAGAGGAAGGGGAGACCTCGACTGAGATGGAAACAACAGGTGGAGGATGACTTGAACTCCCTTGGGGTTTCCAATTGGCGTCAGTTATCGCTAAAAAAGGAATGACTGGCGTGCTTTGATACGAAACGGCCAAAATCGCCTAGGCGGTTAAGCGTCATTATGACGCAAGCCAAGATTAGTTTTTAAAATGTATTTTATTAATTTATATTATTAATCTTAGATTATGTTCACACTGCGGCGAAAAACCCTTCCCATCATGATCCAGTTAATAAGATCTCACTTAAAAACAAGTAAGGAAAGCCGTCTTCGGCTGTGCCGAAGGCTAAATATCTTTCATGAATAAGCGTAACGATTTTCACTGTTTGATCCCAGTACAGCCTGTGTGAATTTAACTTCCACTCATACCGAAATTATCGGAACTATCGATTATATGGGGGCGATGTGTTATATTGGTCCAATCTCATTGAGTTTTAACATCGACATTCCACATTCTAAAATAGCAATAGTTACGAAATTTCACGTTCCTACCTATATAATTACAGGAGTTATCTACCAAAATCCGTTTATCGGAGCAATCGATTGTATGGGGGCTATATGAAATATTTATCCCACCTCGACGATTTTCAACATCGATATTTCACATATAAAAATAGTAATACCTCCAAAATTTCACGTTCCTACGTGTTTAATTACAGGAGTTATAGGCGAAAATCCGTTTATCGGAATAATCGATTGTATGGGAGCTATGTGAAATATTTATCCCATCTCAATGATTTTCAACATCGATATTTCATATATAAAAATAGCAACACTTACAAAATTTCACGGTCCTTCCTCTTTAATTATAGGAGTTATAGCCCAAAATCCGTTTATCGGAACAATCGATTGTATGGGAGCTATATGTAATATCGGTCCGATCTTGCTGGTTCCGACAAATGATTCCTATATTGGAAAATGGTGGCCGCATACAAAATTTCAGCCAAATATCTCAAAAACTGAGGGACTAGTTTGCGTTCAAACAGACAGACGGACAGACGGACATGGCTAAATCAACTCATCTCGTCATCCTGATCATTTCGGTATACTTATTGTTGGGTCTATCTCTTCTTCTTCTCATACTTACAAACATCGGACCAAAGTTATAATACCATTTCATGTTCATGAAAGGTATAAAAAAACAGTGACATTACGGTTTTATAAACATGTCTGCTTCGATTTAAATATCTCAAATGTTATGAAAAAAAAAAAAAAAACAAACAAATATTTTGATTGTGACTTAATTTTTATGTACAAAAATAATTTATAAACCAAATTTTGTGAAATATCCCTATAAAGCGCTAATTTTACGTTGTGTTCTAGAAGCCACGTTGAAGTGGATAGTATATCAGCATTGGGTAGTAAATAACAGTCTCGATCAACGTTTAATATTAAAAGATTACCAAAATCTTCAGGAAGAAAGTGGTCGCTGCATATTTTGGAGTGCTGGCTGATGTTTCGGCTTCGGAATTGCACCCACTTTTCTCGGCAAGTCCTTTTCATAAGAATCCTTACACACACACACACGAAACGCTTCATTTTCTAATATTATTTTAACAACTTAAACACATTTTAAAAATCGCGACGCAAAAGTTCAATGTTTACCAAATTGTAATTAAGAAATTTCAAAAAAAAAAACCTCAATGAAAGTGTGAAGAGTGAAGTCAGTGAACTTTCAAAACCGTGACGTCATTTGACAGCAAACTTTTTTCCAAATTAAATTACAAATGGTTGGTACACGGTTGTCGGAATGCGTTGCTGTTGTTAGCGGCAAAAAACTCCCCGAAGGTTTTGGGGAGTGATGCCGTAATTGACAGTACTTGGCCGGATATCAACCCGGTACGCTGAAGCACTCCCTTGCGGTACTGCCCGACTCTCGTGGTAGCGATTTGGTATGACCAGTGGAACCTTCTATGTCGTGTCATCCCTCCATCCATGAGGAAGGAAAAGATGGGTAATGAGAGGTATCAATCCATAGATCAACCATCCCCTCGTGAAGGGTGGACACCTTGCCGCGGTGCGAGGGCTTAAGTCGATAGCCACAGGGCTACGCTACCCTTGTGATAATAGCGCCGCCCGGTACTACATCACGAGAGAAGTAAGCCTCTCTGGCGCGACGACTAAGATCTTCCCCCTCCCAATCCAGGGTGTTATGCGACCACGTGTTAGTGTGTTAGTGGCACTTGACATGTCGAAAGCTTTTGACACAGTCAACCATGTCACTCTCATACAAGATCTCTTCGAAACACAGATACCTGATGGGTTAAAGAGATGGACCGCTAATTATTTGAATGGACGGCAGGCGTCGGTTAACTTTAGAAACGCAACATCAAAAACCTAGACGTATTAGACAGGGGGTGCCACAGGGTGGTGTCCTATCCCCGACACTGTTTAACTTCTATCTATCGAAGATGCTCCCACCACCAGAGGGCGTCACGGTCGTTTCATATGCCGACGACTGTACAATAATGGCGACGGAAAAGGCCCCTATACTGATGACCTCTGTGCGAAAATCACCGGTTACCTCTGCGACCTTTCCAGGTTTTTCACTGAGCGAGATCGGACGATATCTCCGACTAAATCAACGGCGACGCTTTTCACGACATGGACGCACCAGGCGAGAAATGAATTAGACATTTTCGTTGATGGCACTAAGCTACCAACTGTCAGCCACCCATGGCTGGTCATGTGTCTGCAATGGTCTCAAAGGTACGTGGTCGCAACAAAATCCTCAAGTCAGTTGCCGGCAGTACTTGGGGAAAAGACAAAGTACATATAAGGCCATTGGCCGACCAGTCTTTGACTATGCTGCACCCATATGGTCGCCTAATGTACATAACACCAACTGGACGAAGTTACAAGTCTGCCAAAATACTGCCATCAGAACTGCTACGGGATGTCTCCTCATGTCTTCCGAGTCTCACCTCCATCAGAAGGCAAAACTGCTCAATGTAAAAGAGCACGCGGAAATGCTGAGCAGGCAATTCCTTCTTAACTGCCACAAGCCAGCACATCCAAACCGTCATCTTTTGGACACAGATCCGCCCCCGAGAGACATAAGGAAACATCTCCGTAAGCATTACGATGAGATCCGGCATCATATTACCTTGCCGTTTGATCTGCAGAATCATAAGCGGGCTCTAACCGACATCCACACCGAGTCGGTAGACACTTTTGTCGGATCTCTACCTGTGAATCCCGTTCTGAACAGTCCTCCACCGGATATAGCTGAAGAAGAACGCACCTTACCAAGGGAGACAAGAGCCACCTTGGCACATCTTAGGTCTGGATATAGTGTAAGGTTAAACTCCTACTTATCCAGACTTAATGATACAATCTCAAACACATGCCCTGCATGTGGTAGGACCCCCCATGATACTCTACATCTCTTCAATTGGTCATCTGAACCTACTCTTCTAACCCCTCTGTCCCTCTGGACAAACCCTGTTGAAACTGCACGTTTCCTTGGAGTCCCCTTAGAAGAGCTTGATGAAGATCTTCGGAATGATCATGCACTCTAGACAGGGCAATGCATTGTTAACAACAACAACAACAACAACAACAACAACATGCGACCACGTGCCCATTGGACGTTTGCAGCCGGGGGGCAGATCGTGGCGGTAATCGAACGCAGCCTCTCTGATACCGGGCCGACTCGGAGAGTAACTATGGCCTTACCGCGTTATTGGGCTCTGCCGCGGCGGACGACACATTCCCCTTACTCTTCACTTGACCCTGAACTGGCCCGGTGAGGGGTCGTACGAACAAGATAAAAAATAGTCATAAAAACCCTAAAACTAAAGATACAATTATGTATACTGCACAGCAGAGGAGGAACATGCTGGAGCAAGCGAGAAAGAAACATCGGAGGACAAACTCCATTTCATTATCAGCCGAGAGATGGACAGCGATGGCAACTATGGGTCGGTTAGCTCTGGTTATAAGGGGTCAATCCAAAAGTAAGTACCAGTACAAACACAGTGAAGCCAACAACGGCTGATGCTAAACCTGAAGTAAGTGCCGGTGCCGAAACCAAGTCTTTAACGTCTGTGACAGTGGTCTCACGACGGCCCCAGAGATCCAAATAAGGGAACGACTGCGATGGCAACTACGGGTCCAAATTCACCCCAAAAGACATCTCCCAGTCGCTCTGAGTACTTGGACAAAAGAGCGGCCGCAAGGATCCTGAAGAAATAGGAGGGTATTTCACAAGAGAGGCTATCGCCGAATGCCAGAGAGACGGTGGAGATGGATGAAGCTATCTTACCGAACTTCCAAAGCAATTATGCCCCTAAGAAGGTTAATGGAATTGCCTCCAAACGCCAGAGATCGGACGTGGATTTAAAACCTCACCCGAAGCGGCAGCAACACGCCCCCGTAGTGGGTAAACTCAGCTTTGCTGAAGTGACCAAGGACAGGTTCCTCATAGGCGTCATGGACCGAGGTAACGAAAGCTGGGCCATCCCTAGGGACCAGTGGCGGTACGTCTGGAACGCGATCGGTAATGCCCTTCTTGACATTATGGCTGAGTCCCTTGCGAGGATGCAAAAACTGTTGCACTGTATATGGCAGCAGCTGCAAGACTGGGTGAGATCTACCAAGGGGCAAGAATCGAGGTTGTCGACTGGAAGGACATCCCGGCTCGGTCAAGGGCAAGACCATGGATTCCTGCCATCCCCGCTGAACCTGAGAAAATTCTCAGGATGCTGCGGATCATGAACCCGTCTCTCCCGACACAGGACTGGGGTAGGATAGTGGTCTTCACCTTGAATAAGGAGGCACTTGAGCCTCTTAAACGGTGAAATGGACGAGTGCACTACGGCATGGGTCAGATCGTGATCCACGTATACCGCGGCGATGCACAGCGCGCTGCTTTTTCGGCTGCTCCGGAGGACTAGGACATCGCAGTGCCGGAAGAGGAGTCGGAGATGTCCGACTCGGAAAGTATGGTATCTGCCACGTCAAATGGCGAAGGAGCAGTGAACAGCTCGGAGATGAGAGACAGCCTGCTAGACGGGGAAGACCTCAACGTCACAGTGATAGCAGCTAGTCCTGAGCGCACCAATGTTGATACTGCCACAGTTAGTAGGGTTTCCGCCACGCCAAATCGTGGTCTGAACAAATCGTCGTTGAAAGATAAGCCTCCAGACGAGGTGGAACTCGACGATACGGCGGTGACAGGGAAGTCTGAGCGCTCTCATGTTGGTGGTGATTGAGATAAACCTGCACAAATCTGTAGTCTCTCTAAAGGCGACGTAGATGTGGTCCTCATCCGTGAACCCTGGGTCAACAGCTCAAGGATTTGCGGTTTGGGGACTAAGGGTTTTCAGCTTATCCGAGCCAGCGAGGGGGGCAGGGTTAGAGCCTGTATTTTGATTAAGTCTGAGCTGAACGCCTTCCTCTTGCCCAACTATACTAATGGTGACGTTACAGCTGCCAGTTTAACAGTCGACAGTACCAGCCTGACGATGGCGTCGGTCTATATGCCTTACGACGCCGAAGAACCTCGGCCACAGAGGGAGGTTAAAGACCTGGTGGCAAATTTTTCCATGGGTCATCTTATTATCGAAACTGACGCTAATGCTCATCACGTCCAGTGGGGAAGCTCCGATATCAATGCTAGATTAGAGTCGTTGTTTGACTATCTGTTAACAACTAACCTGGTAGTTTGCAACGTTGGTAACGAACCTACGTTTATTACTAAAACCCGTAGGGAGGTCGTAGATTTCACTATTTGCAGCGAAGGCGCTTATGAGGGGGTAAAAAAATGGCGTGTTCTCGATGAACATTCAATCTCCGACCACCGGTACATAGAATTAGTTCTAGACTCTTCTGTTGAGCAGCCGGTTATGAAACGCAACCCACGTAACACTAACTGGCAGCTACACAATGAAATACTATATAGGGACCTACCAGCACTGCCCCCACAAGTCCCCTCATCAGTAGGGGAGTTGGAGGATCTGGTAAAGACCTTTACAACGACGCTCTCGAATTCCCTAGAGCAGGCTTGCCCAGTGCCAAAACCACGCGGTAAACATAGGCCGCATTGGTGGTCCTACGACCTGGACTCGCTCCGCAAATCATGTAGGATACAATTTATTAAGGCCAAGAGCCTTGGCACGGAGACTCAATGGCTCGAATATAAAGTTAAACTTAGGGCCTACAAAAAATCTCTGAGGCAGGCGAAGAGAGTATCGTGGAGAAATTTCTGCACTGGGGTCGAAAATGTCGACGATACAGCGAGACTTATGATACATACGCATTTGGCGAAGTTATTTCGAGAATGTTTGTCCGCAGAATGAATTTGTTTGCCAAATTAGATGAATTTAATTCAATTTAACCTAATTTGGTGATCAAATTCAATCTGCGGATGAACGGTCTCGAAAAAACTTGGCCAAAAGTAACGCATTTGGTGCAGTGTAAACGTAGCTTTAGACGAGTGCTCTCAAAAACTCAAACAGCCACAAGCTATTCGCGCAAACTGGCGGATCCTGGACCAGCACTGAGGGGAAACCCTACAGCTGCTCTTGAATACGCACTTCCCAGGGAACTTGCATGAGGAACCCGTAGCACCTGCAATAAACTTGGCTGTATACATACCCATCACGGAGGAAAAGGTTAGGTGGGCGGTTAAAAGCTTCGAGCCGTTCAAGGCTGCCGGGCCAGACGGGATTATTCCCGCACGACTCATAAACACGCTAGAGACATCAGCCAAAGGGCTGGTATTTCTCTATACAGCCTGCCTGGCTCTTAGCTACATTCCGTGCTCTTGGAGAAGTGCCACGGTAGTGTTTATTCCTAAGGCGGGGAAGGCGTCTTATTACCTTCGAGAGGATAATAAATGACTACCTCTCCACTTCTATTGATAGCAACCTTATATCTAGCTATCAGCATGCATACACCAAAGGCAAATCTACAGAAACCGCGCTTCACAGCCTAGTTTCTGTTATTGAAAAATCGCTGTATGAAAAGGAGTACTGTCTTGTGGCCTTTTTAGATATTGAAGAAGCCTTCAACAATATAAGCCCTGATGCTATAAACACCGCTGGGCATAAGCAGGTCTCTTATTGGGCTTATTGATCAACTACTAACGGGTGAACTAATAGTTTCATCACTGCACTCGGTTGACTTATCACGCTATGTCACAAGGGGAACGTCTCAGGGTGGTGTTCTCTTCCCGCTTCTATGGAACCTCACTGTCAACTCGCTGGTGCCAGACGCAAGCGTGGGGGGCGGGAGGTAGTGGCATATGCAGACGACTTAGCTATAGTATATAGGGGCAAATTCCCACAAACCCTGTGCGACTTGATGCAAGTAGCACTGCAAGAGGTTTCCTCTGGCCCTTTTCACCAACGGCTAAAAGATACCACCGTTAATACTACCAAAACTGAATGGCGTGCGCCTGAACTTGGCTGACAAAGCCAATTTCTTAGGCACAGTTCTGGATAGGAAACTAACCTGGAAGGAGAATGTTCTTCAGCGCCAGAAGAAAGCGTGTATTGCACTCTACACGTGCAAAGGAGCCATTGGAAAAAAATGGGGGCTCAGCCCCGAAATATGCAAATGGATCTACACTGCAATCATTCGACCGGTCATGCTCTATGGAGTTGTGGTATGTAATTTAGAAGCTTTTCCATCTCTTCCGGAATTAATATTTGTGTCGGAAATATGGATTTACTCCCATGAGAGTGATTTTTATAGTATTCCTGGTTATAATTTCTTTGCTAAAAGCAATGATGAGTATTCTGCAGGTGGTGTAGGAGTTTTTGTTCGTAACAAATTTGAATGCGAAATAGTTTATTTTAATCTGATGAGCGCTGATGTTTTAAAAGTTAAATTGGATGCCAACAATAGGAATGTAACTTTGATCTGTGTATACAGACGCCACGCTGTATCGTGTCACAGTTTTCTGGAGGAATTTTCGAATTTTTTAAGTGATGAGACCCTCGTGAAGGGTGGATACCTTGCCGCGGTACGAGGGCTTAAGTCGATAGCCACAGGGCTACGCTGCCCTTGTGATCATAGCTCCGTACGGCACTTCATCACGAGAGCAGCCTAGCCTCTCTGGCGCGACGACAAAGATCTTCCCCCTCCCAATCCAGGGTGTTATGCGAAACCGTGCCCATTGGACGTTTGCAGCCGGGAGGCAAATCGTGGCTGTATTTGAACGGAGCCTCTCTGACACCGGGTCGCCTCAGAGAGTAAGCATGGCCTTACCGCGGTACGGGGCTCTGCCGCGGCGGACGACACATTTTCCCCTACTCTTCCCTTGACCCTAAGCTGGCCTTGTCCGGCGATGGGTCGTACGAACAAGATGAACTCGAATAATCTGAATAAAAACGAAAAATCTAAAAAACAAACAACGCCAAATTTCACTCCTCAGCAAAGGAGAGCTATGGAGGAGCAGGCGAGGAAGCAACAACAACGCCGGAGGACAACCTCCGTTCCACAATCAAGGGGGGGATCGACAGCGATGGCAACTACGAGTCGGTCAACCAACCCTCTATCGAATAAGATTGACTTGATGGGAGCTAGCACCAGTGCGGTTGCCAACGCAGCTAAGCGGGCAACGGCGGATGCTAAACTCCCATCAACCGCTGATATGAAAACCAGTATCTTTACGTCTGTGGCAGCGGTCTCACGACCTGGCCTCGGAGTTTCGAAGGAGAAGGAAGCTGCAACTGAGATGTCGGCAAGGAGAGCGACCGCGATGGCAACTACGGGTCCGCACTCCAGGGAGACATCTCCCCGCCGCTTCACATACCACGAGAAAAGATTGGCTGCAAAGATCCTGAAGAGGTATGAAGGGGTACCGCAGGAATCACTGTCGCCGAATTCCAGTAAATCTGTAGAGCTAGCGAAAGCTGTGATACCGGATTTCCAAAATTCGTACATGCCAAAGAGGTTAAAAGTTAACCCTTTCAAGCGCCAGAGATCGGATCTGGAGTTTATTCCCCCTCCCAAGCGGCATCAGAATACCTCTGGAGCGGGCAAACTAAGCTTTGCTGAGGTAACCAAGGACAGGATCCTTATAGGCGTCCTTGACCGAGGCAATGACCGTCTGGCCATCCCCAAGGACCGGTGGCGTTACGTGCGAAATGAACTCGGCAACATTCTTCTCAACGTTGCTCCGGAGTTTCCGGGTAGTTCGGCACGAGTAACGGATGCGGGTTGGCACCAGGGTCAAATTAAATTACTCGCATGCGAGGATGCAAAAACCGTAGCACTGTACAAGGCAGCAGCTGCTAAACTGGGTGAAGTCTACCAGGGCGCAAAGATAGAGGTCGTCGACTGGAAGGACATTCCAGCTCGTCCAAGGGCAAGGGCGTGGATTCCGGCCATCCCTGACGAACCCGAGAGAATACTCGGGATGCTACGGCTAATGAATCCGTCCCTCCCAACGCATGACTGGAGTGTCAATCTGGTCGGGGATGCGGTAGGGCCCGACAGACAGGTGGTGTTCACCATGAATAAAGAGTCAATCGAGCCCCTCAAAAGGTGCAATGGCCTAGTACACTACAGCGTAGGCCAGATCGTTATCCACGTATATCGTGGTGATGCTCAGCGCGCTGCCTTCTCGGCTACTCCGGGGGAACCGGAAAACTTATTACCAGAAGAGGAAGCGGAGGATTCCGATGCGGAAAGCATGTTATCCGCCACGTCTCTTGGCGATAGTGCTGTGAACAACTCGGAGATGGAGGACAGCCTACAGGACGAGGAAGTCCTCGACGTCACGGTGGTAGCAGCCAACGCTGAGCGACTAACATCTAACGCTACAGGCAGCAGGACTCCTGCAACGCCACATCGGGCAGTTAATCGGAACAACTCGTCGTTGATAGGCAACCTCCGGGATGGAGCAAACCTCGACGATATGGGGACGGCAGGGAAGTCTGTGCGCTCTCATGTTGGTGGTGCTTCAGATTAATTTGCACAAATCTAAAGTGGCTTCGGCTGCTTTAAGTAGTCGTCTTTCTAAAGGCGACGTGGATGTGGTCCTCATCCAAGAACCCTGGGTCAATAGCTCGAGAATCTGCGGATTGGGGACTAAGGGCTTCAAGCTCATTCGAGCCAGCGAGGAGAGCAAAGTCAGAACGTGTATTTTGGTCAAGTCTGAGTTGAACTCCTTTCTCCTACCTAACTACACCAATGGAGATATTACCGCTATCAGTCTAACGGTCGACAGCACCCGCCTGACGGTGGCGTCGGTCTATATGCCCTACGACGCCGAAGAACCCCCACCACAAACGGAGGTGAAAGACCTGGTGTCAAATTTCTGCACGGGTAATCTTATTATTGGAGCGGACGCTAATGCTCACCATGTCCAATGGGGGAGCTCCGACATCAATGCCAGGGGCGAGTCTCTGTTTGATTACCTCTTAACAACCAACCTGGTGATTTGCAACGTGGGTAATGAGCCTACTTTTATCACTAAGACCCGCAGGGAGGTCATAGACCTCACTATCTGTAGTGAAGGCGCTTATGAGTGGGTCAGAAAATGGCGGGTTCTGGAAGAACATTCTTTCTCCGACCACCGTTACATAGAAATGGTTTTAGACTTTATTGTAGAACAACCAATCATGAAGCGCAATCCACGTAACACTGATTGGCAGTTACACAATGAAATATTAGACAGAGACCTACCAGTACTGCCCTCACAAGCCCCCTCATCAGTAGAGGAGCTGGAGGATCTTGTTACTACATTTACATCGGCGCTCTCAAATGCTCTAGGACAGGCTTGTCCAGTGCCAAAACCACGCGGTAAACACAGGCCACATTGGTGGTCCTACGATTTGGACTCGCTCCGAATATCATGCCGGAAACAATTTAACAAGGCCAAGAGCTTCGGCTCTGAGCCTCATTGGCATGAATATAAAGCTAAACTAAGGGCCTACAAAAAAGCTCTGAGACAGGCGAAGAGAACCTCGTGGAGAAATTTCTGCACTGGCGTCGAAAAGGTCGACGACACAGCGAGACTTAGACGAGTCCTCTCGAAAAGTCAAACAACCATCAGCTATTTGCGAAAGCCTGACGGATCCTGGACCAGCACGGAAGAGGAAACCCTTGAGCTGCTCTTGAATACACATTTTCCGGGGAATCTGCATGATGCACCACTAGCACCTGCAACAAACCTGGCAGTAAATATACCCATCACTGAGGAAAGAGTAAGGTGGGCAGTTAAGAGCTTTGAACCGTATAAGGCTGCCGGGCCGGACGGGATTATCCCCGCGCAACTTATAAACACGTTGGAGACATCAGCTAAATGGCTGGTATTTCTCTTCACAGCCTGCCTGGCTCTCAACCACATTCCGGGCTCCTGGAGAAGCG
This sequence comes from Campiglossa producta, assembly GCA_964058755.1. Taxonomy (NCBI): domain Eukaryota; kingdom Metazoa; phylum Arthropoda; class Insecta; order Diptera; family Tephritidae; genus Campiglossa; species Campiglossa producta. The sequence continues at coordinate 37,326,929 of CAXKVI010000003.1, read as the reverse complement.
CCACGGTAGTGTTTATCCCTAAGGCTGGGAAGGCATCCCACTACGAGCCAAAAGATTACAGACCGATCAGTCTCTCGTCCTTTGTACTCAAAACCTTTGAGAGGATACTAAGCGACTACCTTTCAACGATTATTGATAGCAACCTTATCTCTAGCTATCAGCATGCATACACCAAGAGTAAATCAACAGAAACTGCTCTGCACAGCCTAGTATCTGTCATTGAGAAATCGCTGTGTGAAAAGGACTACTGTCTCGTGGCCTTCTTAGACATTGAGGGGGCTTTCAACAATATAAGCCCGGAGGCGATCAACTCCGCTCTAACTAATCTGGGCGTAGATAGACCTCTAACTGGTTTAATTGACCAACTTCTAAGAGGAAGGAAAATAGCTTCTTCACTTGGTACGGTCGAGTTATCACGCTATGTCACAAGGGGAACGCCCCAGGGTGGTGTTCTTTCCCTCACAGTCAACTCGTTGCTACGTGACACAAGCTGGGGGGCGGGAAGATAGTGGCATACGCAGACGATTTAGCTATTGCATTCAGAGGCAAGTTCCCACAAACTCTGTGTGACCTGATGCAAGTAGCACTGCGAGAGGTTTCGAGGTGGTCCTCTCGCTGCGGACTTAGTATCAACCCGGGGAAAGTGGAACTTGTCCTCTTCACCAACCGGTACAAAATACCGCCACTAAGCCTACCAGAACTAGATGGCACGCGCCTGGGCTTGTCGGATAAGGCCAAGTTTCTAGGCATAGTTCTGGACAGGAAACTGAATTGGAAGGAGAATGTTCTTCAGCGCCAGAAGAAAGCTTGCATCGCTCTTTACACATGCAAAAGAGCCATTGGCAAAAAATGGGGGCTCAGCCCTAGAGTATGCAGTTGGATCTACACGGCCATCATTCGCCCAATCATGCTGTATGGAGTCGTCGTATGGTGGCCGGCACTGAGCAAGACAACATACCTGAATCTGTTGCGGAAAGTCCATAGATCCAATATGATCTGTATAAGCGGTGCGCTAAGGACAACGCCCAACGAAGCCCTCCAGGCCATTCTGGGCATTTTGCCACTTGATCTGGAAGGGTTTCGGTCAGCGGCGGCATCAGCTCTGCGCCTAAGAGAAACCTCCAGTTGGGGTGCGGGTACTATTGGACACTCCAGTATTCTGGAATCTTACAGCTTTCTCCCTCTAAGCACAGATCGTTGTGCGACCACTACAGTCGGGGATAGCTGCTTCAAAATAAACATTCCCAGCAGAGAAGACTGGGAGAGGACGGATTGGTGTCCCGAAACAAATGGTGGCACTTCCATATACACCGACGGCTCGAAGTTGGACGGCAGAGTTGGAGGAGGGGTTTATTCAAGGGATTTGGACCTTGAACTCTCCTTCAGACTACCTGATCATTGTAGCGTCTTCCAGGCGGAAGTCTCGGCAATCCGGGACGCCGCGGCCTGGTTAAGCAAACGTGTTATCGGAGGAGATATCACTATTTTCAGCGATAGCCAGGCGGCAATCAAATCCCTTGGCTCATACACGTTCAACTCTGAACTGACGCTCAGCTGTCGTCGATCTCTTCAGGAGATGGCCCAACAGAACCGCGTAAACCTCATATGGGTCCCGGGACATAGGGACATTGAGGGAAACTGTAAGGCAGACGAGCTTGCCAGGCAGGGCACGACCAAGCAGGTTCTTCGGGATAAAGAGCGCTTAGGTATGCCGTTTGCCACATGCAAACTAATGCTGAAGGAGCACACACTCCGTCAAGCCAACGAAAGATGGCTGCAATCCCCAGGGTGTCGGATATCGAAACAAACCTGGCCAAAATGGGATCTTAAAAGGTCTAGACGCATTTATGCCCTAACTAGGAGGGAAATCTGCATATTGATAGGGGTATTAACCGGTCACTGCCTCATTGGTAGGCATGCAGAAAGGCTAAGTGTGCCCTACCGACGATGCTGCAGGAGTTGCAAAGATGATGAGGAGGAGGAAACGGTGGAGCACCTCATCTGCAACTGTCCGGCTTTAAGCGGCGTGAGAACGCGCTTTTTGGGAGTTCCGTTCCTAGATAGTCTAAGCCAGATCGCGGAACTGGACATAAAGGACTTGATAGGCTTCATTAAGTCATCTAAGTGGTTCGAGGAGGAGTAACGGTGTCGGTTTAGGAGTGTCAGTCCCGGGATTCTGCTATGTGGAAAATCCCAACAACTCAGGGATTTTCCATATGGCTGGGTCCCGGGGCTGACTTTCCTTGCGTTGGTGGTATCACAACGGGCCTTCAAAACTGGCCTAAGTGTGCCTCTGCGGCAGCCACTTGAACCTACCTACCTAAGTGATGAGAGATCGAGTAATATTATTTTATTACGTGATTTTAATGTAGATATATTGCAATCGAATGTAACTTCTGATAGGTATCTAGCCATTATGGCAAGTCACGGTTTTATTTCCTGCATTAATGAGCCAACAAGAATTTGTTCCGGGACTTGTTTGGATCATGTCTTCAGCAGATTCAGTAGTTTCTATTCTTGCACGGGAGTAAACCTAGATCTCCAAATAACGGATCATAATATGACCGGTATCATAGTAGGTAACTTCTACAATGAAAATAGGAATCCGAGAAATAGGAGTCAACAGAAAAGTTTAATCAATTATTCTTTGTTGAATGATATGTTGCGCCTTGAAGATTGGGCCGAGGTTTACGCTGAACAAGATATATCGAAATCGTACGCAGTTTTTATTGAAATATTGCAGTCTTACATACAGTCTGCAAGCTACATATTTACTCCATGTAAACGCAAGACAAAGCTTAAACCCTGGATAAATTTTAATCTTTTGAGGAGAATTAATCTAAAAAATAAGCTCGGTGGTAAGTGCCGTAAAAATCCAGCAAATCGCGGGCTTCGTTCCCGCTTCAATAAGCTATGCAAGCAGCTAAATAAAGATATATCTGCTCAGCGAGATAGCTATTTTCGTGACAGATTCTTGAACTGCCGTGGTAACTCCAAAAAAGAATGGGAAGTCATAAATAGTGTAGTCAACAGAAAACGACGAGGCGATGAACAGGTTATCACCTTGACCGAAAGTGGTAGCACTATCTCCGACCCATCCGCTGTTTCAGGCATTTTCAATGACTTTTTTGTATCGGTTGGTCAATCTTACACTACTTCGTGCAGGTGTATCTTGCCTGGTGACGATATAAGTAGTACGAGTGACAGTTTCTTGTTTGAACCTTTCACAGGTTTGGAGATTCTAAGAATAATAAAAAATCTCAACAACACAAATTCATGTGGATATGATGGTATATCTAATAAATTGCTAAAGAATATAGCTCTTAGTCTCGTAGACATTTTAAAATATATTTTTAATAAAAGCGTTTACTCAGGAATTTTCCCTGATTTTCTGAAATGTACAGTAGTTATCCCTTTGTTCAAAAAAGGAAACAAAAAAGATAAAAATAATTACAGACCAATTTCCCTACTACCATCGATATCAAAGGTTTTCGAGAAAGCATTGAAATATCGTATTTTAAGTTTCCTTGAAACTAAGAGTTTTTTCAGTCAAAAACAGTTTGGTTTCAGGTCGAGCCGCTCAACTGAGCTGGACAATAAAAAATGCTGCGCGAGTCTTTTTGTTGATATAAAAAAGGCTTTTGATACCGTGGACCATGCTATTTTACTGGATAAGCTATACTGCGCCGGATTCCGGGGTTTTACACACGAGTGGTTTAAATCATATTTGTCAGGTCGGGTGCAAAAAGTGAAAGTTCAAGGATATCTCAGCAGCAATAATTCAATAAAGTTTGGTGTTCCTCAAGGTTCTGTTCTGGGTCCCATTCTCTTTTTAGTTTACATAAATTCTATTTTTGATCTGCCTTTCAAAGGGAACGTCACTGCATTTGCTGATGACCTCGCGATAGGGTATGAGTCAAGCAATGCTGTTGATTTGATAGCCAATATAAATTATGATATTTTTCTTCTAAGAACCTGGTTTGCCAAACACAAGCTCTTAATCAGCAGTAAAACTAAACTAATGTTCTTTAGCTTGACTTCGAGGCAATCTCCAGATGTCAATATTTCCTTTCATTCACCCTGCTGCGAACGTTTTATCCTGCACAAACACTTATGTCCTGACTTAAAAGCCAATACGTACAATTCTAATGTATCATGTAGTACCAATTGTTTTGTAATTGAAATAATACAGGAGTTTCAGTATCTAGGTCTTACACTCGATAGCAATATGAACTGGTTTAAACATATCTCCCGGTTAAAACAACAGATGCAGTATTCTTTAAGATGCTTTTATCACCTCAAAAATATTTGTTCTAAAAATACATTGAAAACAGTCTACTATGCATTATTTCACTCCAAACTGCAATATGGTATAATCTGTTGGGGAGGTGCGAGCACAAACAAGATCCAGCCTATTTTAACATTGCAAAAGTATGCTATACGTAAAATATGCAAGGTGAATCGAACGCATCCCTCAAGGGAGCTCTTTAGAAGCTTACAAATTCTTCCAGTCAGAGACCTTTACTATTTTAAAGTTTTAAAAATTTTCTTTATCAGGTGTGGTTACCTGGAAAGCATGTCATCAGAAATCTATAATTTAAAGATAAACTCCCACAACGCTGTCATAATGCCTTCCTGGAGAACCACACACTCTAGCAGATTTTATAGAATAATGTCTCGCAAATTATTCAATGCGCTACCTGCCGATATTCGGGCCTTAAGAAATCTTAATCAGTTTTTAAAACAAGTAAAATCCTTCCTTTTAAATCTGTCGTATATTGAAATCGAAGTTTTGCTACGGACCAATATTTAATAAAAGTAATAGCAATATTATTTAATCTTTTATGTCCATTGTAATTATTAATATTATTAATTTTTCTCTTCTTCAAATTTTTTCTATTCTCGAACATTAATATGTAGTAAATTAACGTACCCGTTTATTTTATTGTTGCCTTAAATTAAATCTAATTAATTATATAATTTAATTTAACTCTGCATAAGATTCATTTATTTTTTTATTGTTTTATATTTTAAACTTAAAATAAGAGTTTTGCTGTTAACTTTAACTTTAAACAAAGCCACCCCACATTAATTTTTAAAAAGTAGGAATTGGCATTCGTCGCTATGTTAAGTTTAACATATAGAATGCCTTATCTTTTCTTATATCTGGTTTTATTTTATATCTGTTGTAATACTGCAATTTTATTTGTAACTCTACTTACTGTATAGATATAAGCAAAATGATTAATAAATGAATGAAAATGAATGAATGAATGGTGGCCTGCGCTGAGCAAGGCAACAAACCTTAATCTGTTAGGTAAAGTACACAGATCTTCCATGATCCGTATAAGCGGTGCGTTAAGAACAACGCCCAATGAAGCACTCCAGGCCATTCTTGGCATTTTGCCACTCGATCTGGAAGGGCACGGCGTAGCAGCAGCTTCGGCTCTGCGTCTAAGGAAACGTCCGGCTGGGGCCCAAGTACTACTGGACCCGCCGGTATTTTGGGATCATATAGCTTTCTTCCGCTGAGCACAGATCGTTGTGCGACCACAACAGTCGGAGATAGCGGTTTTAAAAAACCATTCCCAGCAGGGAAGAATGGGAGAGCGCGGATCGGAGTCCAACCACTCATGGCGGCACTTCCATTTATACTGATGGCTCGAAGTTAGCCGGCAGAGTTGGAGGAGGGGTTTATTCAAAGGATCTGAGCCTTGAGCTCTCCTTCAGACTACCTGATCACTGCAGTGTCTTCCAGGCAGATGTTTCAGCAATCATGGACGCCGCGGCTTGGATAGGCCAACACACTATCGGACAGGACATTTTTATATTCAGCGAGAGCCAGGCGGCCATCAAATCCCTTGGCTCTTATTCGTTCAAATCTGAACTGACGCTCAGCTGTCGTCGATCTCTACAAGAGATGGGCCAACAGAATCGCGTGAACCTCACATGGGTCCCGGGGCATAGGGACATTGAGGGAAATTGTTGGGCAGACGAACTTGCGAGGCAGGGCACGGCCAAGCAGGTTCTTCGGGATAAAGAGCGCTTAGGTATGACGTTTGCCACATGCAAGCTAATGCTCAAAGAGTACACACTCCGCAAAGCCAACGAAAGATGGCTGCAATCTCCAGGATGCCGGATATCCAAAGAAACCTGGCCGAAATGGGATCATAAAAGATCAAGACAAATTTATGCCCTAAGGAGAAGAGAAATCTCCATATTAATAGGCGTATTAACTGGGCACTGCCTCATTGGTGGGCACGCTGAAAGATTAGGTGTGCCCTACCGACGATGCTGTAGGAGTTGTAAGGATGATGAGGAGGAGGAAACGGTGGAGCACCTCATCTGCAACCCGGTTTTAAGTGGCGCGAGAATGCGCTTTTTGGGAGATCCCTTCCTGGTTAGCCTACGCCAGGTCACGGAGCTGGACATAAAGGACCTGATGGCCTTCATCAAGTCACATAGATGATGGAGGAGTAACGGTATCGGTTTAGGAACGTCAGTCTCGGGATTCTGCTATGTGGAGAATCCCGATAATACCGGGGTTTTCCATATGGCGGGGTCCCGGAACCAACTTTCCTAGTGTTGGTGGTATCGCAACGGGCCTTTTAATACTGGCCTAGGTGTGCCTCTGCGGCAGCCACTTGAACCTAACCTAGATCAACCATCGAGTTAGCACTTCATTACCTATGTGCATATTAGTTGCCTCTTACGGCCGGTATGTCTACCTCGGGCATGCGTGATCTATAGTAATTGGCTCATGCTTGCCATTCTAATTTTCACTTGACAATCGAATCGAAATTTCAAAACCTATAGCGAATTTTTTATATGTCCGGTTTTACATTTGTCAAGAACCTATTGCTTTCAACTCTGCTGGCATTCTCTTTTGTGTTTTCTATTCGTGAAGAAAAACTTGAAACGAGTTGGCAGTACACTTTCAAGTGTACTCTTCCCCTCTCTTCTCACCCCTTCGCCTATGTCGCGGCAGAATTGAATTCAAGACTTGAATAGTGTAAAAGGGGTGTTTTTCTCTTCAGAATCGGAGTCTGCACGTTTTTTCATGTAATAAATGTGTATTAAGTTTACGGCTATCAATGTTTTTATGTAATCTGTTGTACCTTGAATGCGTATAGTTTTTAACCCTAGAATGCATATGATGAGTCTCAGAGACTCACTTGCACATACAAGTCACCATATCTTCTAAACTTCGGTTAGCCGTTTTATAAAATTTCAGGAATGCTTGTATCCATACCCCTTTTATACATACGATGAGTCTGCAAGACTCATATGGAATGCATAATATTTGACTCTTTCTCCGCGGAATTGGAAGAATGAAAAAAATGGCATCAAGGAGCAAGAAAGCTGTTCAGGCAAATGTTGGTAACATACAAGGGCGCACGCAGGGGGGAGGATGTTGCCTTAACCTTACCAAATGGAACTGAATGAAAAAAACCCAAGAAAAATGATGCAGCAAAACCAAAACCCAACAAATTTGTTACGGGCACTTTTTTTATATTAAATTTTTTAGATAATGAAATAGCATTATTAGTAACATTACATCGAAATAAGGAAGAAAATGTATGGAATTTCAATCTTCTAAATAGATATATCGATGAGTGTACCTATATAGTTTCAAGAAACTTAACTTTACAATGTTGTTGTAGATATGAAGGATGTAAACACAACAAAAGATTAAATGAAACTAAGTACCAAATCCAAGAGCGGTGCTTATAAGGACCATTTGGCTGGTAACTACACTTGCAAGAGGAATAGTAATAATTACTGGCTCCCTGGTACAACATAATAGATGATGGAATACTGGATGCTTTGTTATTTATGGATAAAATCCTTACCTTCGCAGCGGGAATGCCACACAAAAGAAACATCTTTCTAAATGAACCAACCATAAATATTGTATTTGGATTCATGAAGCGAAGGGTACGAAGTTAATCGAAATTTGATAGTGTTCTTGAAAGATCCATGGAAAATTTCTGGAGAAGACGAATTTTAAGCTCAAATTAGCGTCTTTGTTTGTTTGTTGCTTTTTTTTTTCAAAATAAGTAGAATTAGCGGACATTTTGTGTTAAGATTTTTTAAAATTATTAAAATTTTACTTAATTATGGTGCTCCCAGCACGTAATATTTGTATTTATGTGAATACTCTCAAAATTCAATTTATGTTTCAAGACATGGAAATTAACAAAAAATTAACATAAATGGTATTTCATACAGTAACATATTGTTTTATGCAGGATTTTACATATAATTTTTTGTTTGAGTCTCCGAGACTCGTCGTATGTATAACTGTAGTTTTTTTACGTATGCATTCTAGGGTTAAAATTTTCAAATGCAACGTGCAAGTTCGAAAAGTTATCCAATTCGAGTGAAATTTTGCACATTTTTAGAGCAAAATCTATTATATTCCGCCCGGCAAAAAAGATTTTTTCTTAAGGAAAAGCTTATACGGTGTTTTCACCAAAAGCAAACACCGTGTTTTCTAGCCCTAGCGTGTTTAAAATCAAACACTACTCGAAAACCTAGTCAAATCTCATAAAAGTTTCATTACCCAAACCCATTTGAAGAAAATGGGTGCTCAGGCCCAAAATATGCAAATGGATCTACACTGCAATCATTCGACCAGTCATGCTCTATGGAGTTGTGGTATGGTGGCCTGCGCTGAGCAAGGCAACAAACCTTAATCTGTTAGGTAGAGTACACAGATCTTGCATGATCTGTATAAGCGTTGCGTTAAGAACAACGCCCAATGAAGCACTCCAAGCCATTCTTGGCATTTTGCCACTCGATCTGGAAGGGCACCGGGTAGCAGAAGCATCGGCTCTGCGTCTAAGGGAAACGTCCGGCTGGGGCGCAAGCACTACTGGACACGCCAGTATTTTGGGATTATATAGCTTTCTTCCGCTGAGCACAGATCGTTGTGCGACCACAAAAGTCGGAGATAGCGGTTTTAAAATAAACATTCCCAGCATGGAAGAATCGGAGAGCACGGATCGGAGTCCCGGCACTCATTTCGGCACTTCCATTTATACTGATGGCTCGAAGCTAGACGGCAGAGTTGGAGGAAGGGTTTATTCAAAGGATCTGAACCTTGAGCTCTCCTTCAGACTACCTGATCACTGCAGTGTCTTCCAGGCTGAAGTTTCAGCAATCATGGACGCCGCGGCTTGGATAGGCCAACACACTATCAGACAGGATATTTTTATTTTCAGCGACAGCCAAGCGGCCATCAAATCCCTTGGCTCTTACTCGTTCAACTCTTAACTGACTCTCAGCTGTCGTCGATCTCTACAAGAGATGGCCCAACAGAACCGTGTGAACCTCACATGCGTCCCGGGGCATAGGGACATTGAGGGAAATTGTAGGGCAGACGAACTTGCGAGGAAGGGCACGACCAAGCAGGTTCTTCGGGATAAAGAGCGCTTAGGTATGCCGTTTACCACATGCAAGCTAATGCTGAAGGAGTACACACTCCGCCAAGCCAACGAAAGATGGCTGCAATCTCCAGGATGCCGGATATATAAAGAAACCTGGCCGAAATGGGATCATAAAAGATCAAGACAAATTTATGCCCTAAGGAGAAGAGAAATCTCCATACTAATAGCCGTATTAACTGGGCAATGCCTCATTGGTAGGCACGCTGAAAGACTAGGTGTGCCCTACCGACGATGCTGTAGGAGTTGTAAGGATGATGAGGAGGAGGAAACGGTGGAGCACCTCATCTGCAACTGCCCGGTTTTAAGTGGCGCGAGAATGCGCTTTTTGGGAGTTTCCTTCCTGGTTAGCCTACGCCAGGTCACGGAGCTGGACATAAAGGACCTGATGGCCTTCATCAAGTCATCTAAATGGTTCGAGGAGGAGTAACGGTGTCGGGTTAGGAACTTCAGTCCCGGGATTCTGCTATGTGGAGACTCCCGATAATACCGGGATTCTGCTATGTGGCGATTCCCGATAATACCGGGATTTTCCATATGGTAGGGTCCCGGAACTGACTTTCCTAGTGTTGGTGGTATCACAACGGGCCTTTTAATACTGGCCTAGGTGGCCTAGGAAGGTCTGCGGCAGCCACTTGAACCTAACCTAACCTAACCCCCTTTTTTAATGTTTTTCAAAAACGCTTCATATGAGGGGAGGTACGGCCGACTTTTTTTTTGCCTGTAAGGCGAGACGCTCTAGTGCACATTAGTGTGGATCGGTCCCCATACAAAAAAATTTGTTCTAGTCGACCCCTAGGATTAAAGATATTTTGATGGCGATCCCAAAACAATTTTTTTTGCCACGCCCCCTCGATGGGCTAGTTACTTTTTTTGACACTATTTCGCCATTTTAAGTCCGATTTTAATGAGCCACCGCTGTTCATAATAAGTAATGTGTTAGAGGGAGACAGAACTTGTAGCATGCAACTGTGGCAGTATGGCTTAGTAAAGGGTGTTGTATTTGTGCAGAAGTACGCTGACAAGCACGCGCTGAGTTCCGGCTTCTATCTCGTCGGCTAATGGGGTGGAATTCCTTCAGTTCGTACTCTGCCAATCTATTTACCACCACGGAATGAAATAAACTAACGTTTTTGTTTGCCCAGAAAATCTTCTTGTAGTAGTCGGGTTAGATGTTACTACCATCTAATTTTGCCCTCCCAACCATGGCCATCCGTGATACTAACCAATACGAATTTGGCGGTATGACCCCAGATTCCATCAACCGATAATTCCGTGTTGCCAACGCTTTTATGCATATATACACTGCGGGCAATAGAAATGGCCATCGCTTATGTACCAAAGATTTACGATATTTCTCAACATGACAAGTGAGAACAATTACGGTTTATAGCAATCTAGGTAACTTGTTGCTACACGCTAGTTACATTATGTGCATATAGGTGACACTAAACTTCTAACACTATTAACATTTATGTATGTAGAAATTACTTATTTAATCACATTAAATCTTTTGGTAATTCCTTTTTTCTATTACTTCCTTCTTTTTTTTTCTTTGTTCTTATACAAATTTAGTTAAGTCTTCACTAACTATTTCACTTTTCTTTTTAAAAAATATTTTTTTTTCTCCTTTTGTTTTTTTTGAGGTTATATCAACCTTTTGTAATTCTGTATTTAAAAAAAAAAAGACACTTTTAGGCCAAACCATACCATGGTTTGGTTCAGATTTTCTTTCAATTTTTTCAGCCTCACTATATTTATACAAAATTATAGGTGGTTTCGGCCTCGCCACTGCGAGCAACGTGATCTGAGACGTCATAAAAGTGCAGGTTATGTTGAGTCCAAAACTCTTGATTCTCTTCTGTTTGATCTTATGTACGGAGCAGAGATGTTGTTGTGTCTTGACAGGGTTACGATATTAGATGTAAGAAAAGAACCAAATTTATAGAGAATATTCCCTTTTAGATATTTAATTAGACTATATAAATTTTTATGAATTTAATTACCCCAAGCAGGAAATGGCTCTTGTATACGTTTCTAGAGATGAACGATAATGAAGATTGCGCGAAAGGGCTAAGTGCCTTTCAATTTGAAAATTTTACGCAAAAAACTTGTAATCTTAACACTTTTACTGAGTTAAAAAAAATACAACTCACAACTCAAAAGTGATGTTCTTACTTGGCGGCTTGAAAGTAAAAAGAACGATCGGCTTAGAATTTGTTTTGTCGAAGGCCTTAGTAAAGCCGACTTCTAAGATTCGGCTTGAATCGTATAACTTTTCCTAGTAGAAAGAGACAAACAATGGGTCTTATTTTGCCGTTTGGGTAATACGCTCATCGTTTAAGGCAGCACCGGAAGCGGTCGAGTTGCCAATCATCCACAATAATGACAGCCTTGTTTGTTATTAAAGCGGGCTACTCACCTGCCAAGAAATGCCTCAAGAAAAAAACGAGCATATATTTCTTATACCTGGTCAAGAAATTTTGACGTTTATAGCATTTTCCATTTTATTGCAGATTATTAATATAAAAATCTATAAAACATGTGCAGCGAAGTATATTCTCATCTTTGCCGTGAATCTGCACGTTTACCTCAAGAAATATATACGAGCTTACTTATTTCTTGAGGTAAACCGGCGTTGCCAACTATCGAAAAGTGCTGTATTTTTACTTATGAGCTGAGTATTGGCTCAAGAAAATTTGACGTGTGAAAACAGTTCTTGACCATTTCTTGAGCGTTTTTTTATATGGACTTTGACATTTCTTGTCAGGTGAGTAGCCCGCTTAAGGGTGTTCACATAAAACTCTGTCTTTTGTTTAATCGTAATTATGATTAGCCTAGTACTGCTACAAGTGCCCCCCCACCAAAATCAGACTTGCGGATCAAGGCACGGAAGCTGATACCACTTGTAGCCTGGTTAATCGTTATTGCCGTATATCCTTGGCGTGGTAAGTTCCTACGGGCTTCCCCTGGAGGTCCTCCAGTTCATAGTAACAATTACCCAACTTCCGCAGCACTCTGGCTTTAATAAAGCTTGGCGCGAGTTTTTCGAAATTACTCTGCTGGAAATTTCTTCGGTATATTTCTTGTCCCAGTTCGAAAGTTACTTCTTTCGCACGAAGATTATAAGTTCTTTCGTTTCGTTCGTGCTGTTTTCGCATCTGTTGGCCTCCACGATTTCTTACTATTTCTAATATATCTTCCTTATCAAAGTTTATCTGTCTATCTTCTAATAGTTCGAGCTTCCGCAACAGTTCATATGCTTCTCCATTCGTTATCATGTGTTGGCCGAAAGCCATGAAATATGGAGAAGTACCGATCGCCAAGTGAATAGCTGATCGTAAAGCACAACATATACCACTGAGATTTTCATCCCAATTCTTTTGGTCTGGATCGATATAGGCTTTTATGGCAGCAATTACAGAGCGGTTGACTCGCTCGGATGCATTCGCTTGTGGCGCATGTACGGCGGTGTAGAATGCTTTATGTTGTACTTCTGAAGAAGGAAATTAAAAGGGCGTGATTTAAATTGGGATCCATTGTCGGAGACAATCGTTTCCGGCACGCAAAAGGTGTGGAAAAGCTCTTCAAACCACTCTAATATTGCATCAGCAGTGAATTTCTTTACTGCCTTCAAAAACGGAAATTTGGAAAAGTGATCTAATACGATAAAAATCCCAATATTTCCTCTCCGGGATCTTGGGTAGGGACCTAAAAAATCTACAAAAATCTTTTGAAAAACCCTACAGGTGGAGTTTAATTTGCCCATTGGCGGTCTCAAAACGCTATTTGGATGCTTCGTGCACTTGCAAGTTTCCCAACCATTAATATAATCTCTGACGTCATCAACTAGGTGAGACCAAAAATAGTACTGCCGTATTTTATCGATTGTTTTGTTTATGCCACAGTGTGCAGATAAGTGGCTATCGTGTGCTTTTTCCAACACCTCGGGTATCATACCTTTGGGTATCCACAATTTCCAAGTTTGGTCGTCATGCAAGCGCTCTCCAGTGCCATGTTCCGTCCGTCTGTATATATATCCGTCTATCACTTTAATGGCCGCGAACTTATTTCCATTTTCAGCCATCTTCGTTTTAAGTTTGATGTATTCAGGCGATTGAAAGTGTGAAGACTTTAGATCGATAGTGACCCCACCGCTTATTGCCGAGATATCCGTAGTGTTAACTCGAGAGAGGGCATCAGGAACTATATTCAGGCTACCTTTCCGGTGTTGAATTTTGAAAGAAAACCCTTGGAGTTTTAAAGCCCATCGTGCTAGTCTCGAGCTAAGGTCCGATTGTGACATAAGCCATTTCAAAGACGCATGATCTGTTATCGCGGTGAACTCATGTCCTTCCACGTACGCTCTGAACTTTTTAATGCTGAGCATTGCTGCTAGGCACTCTTGCTCAGTCACGGAATAATTACGCTGGGCTTGATTGAGTTTATTTGACATGAACGCTATCGGAATTTCCTCGAACTCAGGGGATATTTGCGCTAATACATTACCAATGCCGGTCTTACTTGCATCACAGTGGATGTAGAATGGTCGTGTAAAATCTGGGCTATGTAACACTGGGGCTGAGCACAAGGCAGCTTTCAATTTTTCATATGCTTCCTGCGCTTCCTTATTCCACAACATTTTTCGATTTCCGTTAAGCAAATCAGTCAATGGGCAAGATATTGAAGCATAGTTCTCAATGAACTTCCTATACCACCCGGTCATTCCTAAAAAGCGCCTAATCTCCTTGACAGAACGTGGCTGTGGGAACTCAGATATGGCAGAGACTTTTTCGGGATCTGTTTGCACTGTTCCGTTCCCAACTACATACTCAAGGTAGTGAACCTTTTTCAAACAAAACTTGCTTTTAGCTATGTTTATAGTTAGCCCGGAGGTTCGTATACATTTGGAAACTTCAGATAGAACGCCGAGATGGTTTTCAAAGGATTCGGATACGACCAAAAGGTCATCCAAATAAACAAATACCTTAGTCTTAAGGTGCGGCGGAATGACGCGGTCCATAAGCCGGGACATAGTCTGTGGCGCATTGCACAGGCCAAAAGGCATTACCTTGTATTGATATAAGGGCCTTCCTGGTATCGTAAACGCAGTTTTATCTTTAGATGCCTCTTCCAAGGGTATTTGCCAAAAGGCGTCCTTCAGGTCTAGGCTGGTAATAAATTCTGCCTTTGGTATCCGGGATAAAATCCCGTCAATATTGGGTAACGGATATGCATCCTTTTTAGTGCCAGAATTAAATTTTCGGCTGTCCAGACATAACCTCACTTTTCCCGGCTTGCGAACGAGAACGATGGGAGAAGACCAAGCACTTTCTGACTCCTCTATAACTCCTAATTCCAGCATCCAGTTCTTCGAACATCATTTTTTCAATCGCTGGAGATACGGGAAAATGTCGTTGCTTAATGGGCTTGGCTTCACCAACGTCAATCACATGACTTAATACTTTAGTTCTGCCCAAGCCTTCGCTAGAAAATGATGGAAACATACCTATTACTTTTTCTAATAGCTTTTGCTGGGTGTCTGTTAGCATATGTGAAGGTGCATCTTCAGCCAGACCGTTTATATTAAGTTCACATATTAGGCTCTTAGGCAGAAGATCAAACGCTTTCCAGAAGTCAATTCCTAAATAAAGACTTTCCTTTAGGCTTGGGATTACGAAAATAGTGATAGCTTTTGTAACTCCCTGAAATGTTATGATAGTGTCAACATATCCAATTATATCTTGCGATTTGCCATCGGCTGTGCGCACCGAAGCCTTTAATTTTCGAAGTGGGTTTGTGGCAGCTACTTCTCTTGCAAATTGCGCGCCTACACAACTAATTGAAGCACCGGTGTCTAGTAACCCCGATACCGATTTGACACTGAACTTATAAATTTTCTTTGATTTTCGCGGGCTTTTGTCCAGAAAGATCGGATGCGATTTGTGGAACGAATTGCGCGTTGAGACTTTGGTAGGTCTTGAAAGATTCTTTGACGGACTTTCTCATATTCTGCCAGGCGAATATGGTATGGTTTGAGTGGGTCTAGGCTTTTATTGCTTTCAGGCAAGGAATCTAAAGTTTGGACAGGATTAGAGTTAACTCTATTTACTTGGTTTGGGGTGTTTGGGTTGGTCTGTGTGCACACCGAGGTGCACTTCCCTGCGAGTTTTTTGACTTAATGCAATTTTCGCAAGTGGGTTTATATGAATTTGGTTTGCCACAGCCGTAGCAAAAAGTTTTGCGTTCGCTTAGACAATCTTGATAACGGTGACCGGTTTGAGAGCAATTCCAGCATGTTAGGGTGATGGCGGATATATCGTTACAATCGGGTATGTCCACCATTACCTCCTCACTTTGGCTGCTAGCATTCTGATCGCTGGTGATTTCAGTCACAAACTTTCGTGTTCCTATATGCTTTGTGGACGGAGTGAAATGTCGACGTTGCAAATCTTGCAAAAAGAACTCACGTTTACGACAAATCTCTCTTAAACGTGAAACGGACGAGATTTGAATATTTAGGATTTCGTGTTGTGTTTCTGGTAACAAATTCCTGCGCAAAATTTCTACTAGTGCTTGCTCCGAGATAGGCTCAGACAGTCGATCTACGATTTGGCAAATACAATCGTAAAACGAATCGAAAATTTCGTTAACTTTCTGTTTTCTGTCCCTAATCATTTCGCGGAAGTCTACGTCACTGAGGGTATCTTTGTATTGTAAACGTAAAGCCGTGCACAAATCTGACCAGTTGATGTTACGCACAGACTTGTGGTAACGCCAAAACCAGTCACTGGATTTACCATCGAAAAGCGTACTTACATAACGACATAGCAAAGTGAAATTGCCACCTAATGTTTGCAATGTTAATGCTTCTACACGATAGATAAAATTTTCCACGGTGAGGTTATCTACACCTCCTGTAAATTTGAGCTTCCAATTATATATTATAAGGCCAACCTTGTCCGGTCGGTATGCCCTATCAGAATCATCCCGATCTCTACCTAATTCTGGATTTTGAAATGGTCGCTCTATGTTATTATTTGGCGGTAACCCAAGCAATTGCTCAAACGTTTGTTGCTCTACGTCTGGTAATGTCTGCATTCTCTAGGCTGTTTGGACCGTATTGCTAGGACGAGGTGGAGCTTGAAGGATTAACCTTCTTACACCTGATTCGAAACTTGTTTCAACAAGCTGCTTGAGCTGCTCGCTAAGCTCTGAAAGCATCAGCGCTTGCTGTGCACCAACAGCGGTATTCACGATATTTTGGATGTATTCTACCGATTGTGGTGGAGAATTATGTGGCGAATTATGACGATGAGCTTCCCCGGAGTCTTCAACCTGTATAGACTCTGAACTTCCCTTTTGACTCGTTGCTGCTTGTAACCTGGGATTATGGCCATGTAGAAGGTGTCCCAACCCTACCTCTTTGTGGATTAAACTTTGTGTGGCAAACTGGACAAGAGTCCGAGGTTTGAGAAAATCTGTATATACAAGATTTATGAAAAGTATGACGGCATGCCGCAGTGGCCATTTGTGATGACTTGGCAATGCTGTCTTGACATATCTGGCAAATCACCGTAGCCCCTTGAAGTGACAAACTTTCTGAACTGGCCTTAAAAGACATCCCTGCTAGACAATGTTTTGACATTCATTCAGCTTTGTAATGTTGCCTTTGGAAACGTGATAGAAAATCGTGATGTAAATATCAGCTGTTTTATATTTACATCACGATTTTCTATCACTTTTTCAAAGGCAACATTACAAAGCTGACTGAATGTCAAAAGACTGTCTAGCAGGGATTGTTTCGATTTAAACCAAGATTTTACGGATCCAATAAAAAAAAATTGAACTGCTTTTGAGAGTTATGCGAAAGTATTGATTATTTATACGAGAAAAGTGAAATATCTTCGCTGTTATACTTGATTTCGTTGGTTGGTCGGCAAGGAATACCTTGTTATGGATGCTTAGGTATGTGCATGAATACCATTCGCATATAAGACGATGAAAATGTTAAAACACAAAAAAATTAGACAAGGCATAACAAACAAAATCTTAAAGCGCGGTCAGTTCCCAGTCCATGACCACATCTCCCGTATTCCTAGCAGCAATATGAAGTTATTCGCAATCCCCTTGTAAAGGTCAAAAGATTGAAATTTAAAATATATGTACATAGGTATATGTATGTATGTGCATCCGATGGTTCGTAAATTAAACGATTTTTCTTGACTTAAGAAAAGACGAATTTCCAAGCGGATACTAAAGAAAAAAAATTAAATTGGGAACCCACAACTTTCGTTTGAAATCGTTACTGAACTAGTAATTAACTAATAGTTGTTGAAGGGGCCCCCCGTTGGGCGCCAAAAATTTATTTCTGTAGCATGCAACTGTGGCAGTATGGCTTAGTAAAGGGTGTTGTATTTGTGCAGAAGCACGCTGACAAGCACGCGCTTAGTTCCGGCTTCTATCTCGTCGGCTAATGGGGTGGAATTCCTTCAGTTCGTACTCTGCCAATCTATTTACCACCACGGAATGAAATAAACTTTAATTTATCGCGTGCTATGGATTAAAAATCGAAATACAGCCTAAGGACGGGAATACTAACGTTTTTGTTTGCCCAGAAAATCTTCTTGTAGTAGTCGGGTTAGATGTTACTACCATCTAATTTTGCCCTCCCAACCATGGCCATCCGTGATACTAACCAATACGAATTTGGCGGTATGACCCCAGATTCCATCAACCGATAATTCCGTGTTGCCAACGCTTTTATGCATATATACACTGCGGGCAAAAGAAATGGCCATCGCTTATGTACCAAAGATTTACGATATTTCTCAACATGACAAGTGAGAACAATTACGGTTTATAGCAATCTAGGTAACTTGTTGCTACATGCTAGTTACATTATGTGCATATAGGTGACACTAAACTTCTAACACTATTAACATTTATGTATGTAGAAATTACTTATTTAATCACATTAAATCTTTTGTTAATTCCTTTTTTCTATTACTTCTTTCTTCTTTTTTTATCTTTGTTCTTATACAAATTTAGTTAAGTCTTCACTAACTATTTCACTTTTCTTTTTAAAAAATATTTTTTTTTCTCCTTTTTTTTGAGGTTATATCAACCTTTTGTAATTCTGTATTTAAAAAAAAAAAGACACTTCTAGGCCAAACCATACCATGGCGTCACTATATTTATACATAACTATAGGTGATTTCGGCCTCGCCACTGCGAGCAACGTGATACTGAGACGTCATAAAAGTGCAGGTTATGTTGAGTCCAAAACTCTGATTCTCTTCTGTTTGATCTTATGTACGGAGCAGAGATGTTCTTGTGTCTTGACAGGGTTACGATATTAGATGTAAGAAAAGAACCAAATTTATAGAGAATATTCCCTTTTAGATATTTAATTCGACTATATAAATTTTTATGAATTTAATTACCCCAGCAGGAAATGGCTCTTGTATACGTTTCTAGAGATGAACGATAATGAAGATTGCGCGAAAGGGCTAAGTGCCTTTCAATTTGAAAATTTTATGCGAAAAACTTGTAATTTTAACACTTTTACTGAGTTAAAAAAATACAACTCACAACTCTAAAGTGATGTTCTTACTTGGCGGCTTGAAAGTGAAAAGAACGATCGGCTTAGAATTTGTTTTGTCGAAGGCCTTAGTAAAGACAACTTCTAAGATTCGGCTTGAATCGTATAACTTTTCCTAGTAGAAAGAGGCAAACAATGGGTCTTATTTTGACGATTGGGTAATACGCTCATCGTTTAAGGCAGCACCGGAAGCGGTCGAGTTGCCAATCATCCACAATAATGACAGCCTTGTTTGTTATTAAGGGTGTTCACATAAAACTCTGTCTTTTGTTTAATCGTAATTATGATTAGCCTAGTACTGCTACAAGTGCCACTACAAACTCACACGGATACAGTTGTTGACATCAACTTGTTCTTATTCTTCGTGTGAAATGATTGAAGCGATGATAGTTTAGGTGCCAGCAATGACAAACAAATGTATCAAAGATGTCATCTGTCTTGTAGGGTATATAGTCTAAAAAAAAAGATTAACTATCGATAGTGCCATCGATAGTTTTGCATTTCTAAAGTCTGTTACTTTTTTGTCTGAGCTCACTAAAAAAAAATACATATTGAAAAGAGTGCGGTCAGGCAAAATTTCTCTTAGCCATAGTTTCGCACTGTACTCTACAGAGAAAAGCTAGCCTTCACTATGAACACAGCAGTCATTCCGCTGTATGCTTAGGGCTGATATTAAAATCTCTTTGTTTCGATGGAAGTGAATTTTGGTTGGTTCCCCAGATGAGGTGATTCCATATAACGTAGTGTGTGTTAGCTCATGTGTTTTGATAACATGAGAGCGATTTAAGGGCAGCATTAAATGTTTATGTGTTAAAAGTAGTAGATACTCGAACAGTGAAACTAAATACATTATTTTACATTTTATAAGAAGCTACTTATATACGTTTTATGTATTCAGGTATGTAGATAATGTTGAAAATTATATATTAATTAAGTGGATAAATATATTGTTTTGTATAGCTTTTTGGGAATGTTCTGCAAAGGATTCGAATTTTTATTTTGAAAATAGGAAATTATTCTTTTAATTTTTTAAAATCATTAAAAAGCTTCATTACTTATTGCAAAATTAAAGGGTCAATTACATAAAGCTTTGTTAACCTCGCCTGACATTTGCAACCTCAAAACTTTGCCCTCAACTTCAGAGGTATGCTAATAGAGAAAAAATGAATTAATAATTATTTCAAATTTTAATTCCTAAATTAAAGCAAAGTCGTCAACATCTGATTGTCAAAGCTACCAAAATTTGATAGTTTGCGAAATTTCAACCTTGTTTAAACTTTGAGGTCTTCTATTTGCTATGCTTTGTTTAAATATGTATATTGAACTTTTCTGTCAAAGTCAAAGTTCAAGGTAAAGTCAAAATAAAGCATTATGGAGTTTAGATCCGATTTACATACAACTTTGCCCACGTTTTGGCAGATGACCGCCCCATATATTAAAAATGGTTTAACTTTTTGCGGCGTTTTACGTTCCACAAACTTTGTATGGAAGTGGATCCTTTGAAGTTTTATGTAAATCAGCCATTAGGCTTTAGCGTGATGTCGCACATTGCATCCAAACTGACGCGATCCATGGATGTTACATCCGTACTGAACGTTTAAGCATGAAACATTTTTGGATCGCGATCCATATCGCAAAATCTTAAGAAAATTTTGAAATCCAGATGTTGCATCCATGTATGTTACATCCAGACATGTATCAATCCATATTGAAAGTTTAGAACCAATTTGTGGTCCATCCGTGATTCATCTATATTTCTACTCCATCAGCTTTGATTTAATGTTTTTGAATAAAAGAATAGTAATATGCCCTTTTTGAATTTTTTGATTTTATTTATTGAAACATTTTAGGCCAATTTGCGTCAATTTGCGATCCGTCGTAATAGTATTTGCTCTAAAACTTGCGTACGTCACGTAACTGATGTATCGACCGACTGATTCTGTTTGTGCTATTATGTCTGGCCTTTAGAACGGATTTCTCGACTGCCTGTTAACGTCAAAGTTCACTATCAGTTTAACAGCCAGTTCATTTGGCCTTTTTTTAAAAGGAGGATGAACTGGCCGTTAATTTTACAATGAGCGTTAAAGTTCACGGCTACTCGAGAAATCCGCCCTTAACCAGCATTTAAGGGAAAAGTTCAAAAACAAGGAAATTTTTTGGGCAATCACGGATTTGAACTCCTCGTTTCATTTTTTTTTTTAGTTTATGTTACTTTCGTTTCATTTAGTTTTGTATCCACATGATCCTTTTTATTTTGAAGATAAAATTCGGTAGACTTAAAAAAAAATATATCCGACATAAAAATAGGTAGCTTTAAATTCTGTAGAAAAGTTTTTCTAATCGGATCGCCCCTCTGCTCGAGCCTAAAAGCAGCACAACAGCAACAACAAAAGCAGCACACTAGTAATTGGAAGAGAAGTTCGGCGCAACAATCTCTTTAGCGGTTTATGATGATTATCTGCCTACTTTGCTGACGCTAACCCCAGTACATACTTTATCTTGACTATGACTATGCCCCATAACGTCAATACAATAAGTACGTAAATAAATTGCGAAAAATCAGTGTTTTCCCGTTTCTAAAAAAATATTTTAAAGTTATACTTTGATACAGCCATCGCCGCGTAGTGTCCCAGTCTGCTCACTCCAGATTAGTAAAAAAATACAAAAAATCATTGCATTATTATTCTAGGAATACCGTTCATTGCATGCAGGCTGGTCGCGCTTCGCTGTGAATGTATAACGGTACACACATGCGTACATAGACATGCGCATATAGCTCCATATGTACGCACAATCATACGTTTAGTTGTACCTATTTGTTTTTATTTTTTAATCGCGCTGCATACTAGTTGCGGCGACTGTTTTTTGGCTTAGTTTAATAATAATTCTTTAGAGTAATTTTGTGATTCCAGGAACGATCTTGTTGTAGAAAGTATGACGTTGTTGTTGTAGCGCTCAGTAGGTTGAAAGCGCTGGTTATCCCTGCTTTATTATGAAAGCCGCAAAACTTTTTTAGGAACATTACTTTTCACACTTGAAAAATTCGCTGATATGACTCCCAGTAATGGACCAAATATAACTGGAACTTATAAAAAGCTCCTAAATTATTACTTATTTGTATTTGTTATATTATTTGACTGAGCAAGATACTTGTTTATTTCAAGCATTTGTGTTTCGGGCAACTACTTTAAAATATTTTAAGCTATAAATTTAAAGGGATCAAACGAACGTTTTGCAAAATACCCCGTTTGCTGCAACATATAAAATTTTGAAAAATAAAAAATATGATTAATCACTTTGCTATTTACAGCTACAATCATAAACAATTTCGAAATAAATAAGATTTATTAAAAAAAAAAAAAGATACTTTCCAACGCTGGCCAGTTATTTTTGGTCTGTGTTTTACTTTGTTTGTGACTTATTGTTATTAGTCTTAAACCAGAAACATAATTTGGGCCATTTTCATGAAGACGAGTTAATTTATATTTCACAGTTAAATATCGATTTGCAATTTTTTCAAGTTAATTCGGCAAATGTTCACTACCGTATGCATACAATAAAACGCTAGAACTCTAAAAAGAGATTAATTCACCAAGTTTGACCGGTTATTAAAAATAATGTTATAAATTGTTTGCACGTCTTGCTCCACTGTATATGTCACCTCTGCGAAAGAGTGTTTCTTTCGTGATTATTTTGCTTGTTGCGTGTCGAAACGTCATAGTTTCACATATGAACGCCGGTTTCTCCTCTGTTAAATGCAGGCAAGCTTTTCCATATCCGAAACAGTCTTCATTGACAATTCATAACGTCAAGACGTGCAATTTGCGTTGTGTCGGTTGTGAACTGGCGGTTGGAAGTTTACAAATACAATTTTAATAGTGCTGGAAGTACTGTGGTACGAACGGAAAATTTCCATTTAACGGTGAATAATAGTGAGTGACCGAAGACATTTCAATATAAAAAAAGTTATACATATGTACCTACTTAAATAATTAATAAATTAATATTGATTTGGAAATTAACAAAAAAGTGTGATAAAGTAAAATTTTCAAAAGCTGCATTTAATGCTAAGTTTTTTCAAATTGTTTTTATTTTAATGACTTTTTAAAACCACAATTATTTTGAAGCATTAAAAAAGGAACTGTACATTGCGAATTCCTAATCCGTGATATAGCAACACTACATACATACATACATTTCTACAACGAATTTCGCTTGTACAAAGTAACGGAGTGACCCAGCTCAAAGCTTGGGAAACGTGTAAGAAATAAGCAGCGAACAACAATAAAACAAGGGAAAGGACATTTAGAGGGTTTTTTGATACTCGGTATGTACATGCATATTTCAATATAAAGTTGTTTGAGTAAGGTTAGAAATAAAAAATTCAGGACCTATGTATCTGAAAAAATTACGGTATTTGTTTCCTTTAATACCCAACTGCTAACAAAATAGCTAAAATTATGGGAGGGGGCTCAAAAAATGCGTTTTGGCGTCAGGATCACGAATCCGGAAGAGCTTTTTTATTTTTTTTGTTTCTGTGGAAAGTTATGGTCAAAAAAACGACGATGACCCGGGTCCCATACTAAAATAGCCCAAAATTGCTTTGTCTAGGACCTTAAATAATTATATCTACCAGGATTATTAAATCTTACTGTAGTTTAAACTTGCACTGAAAACCCGGCCTTTCGGCAATCTAATATCAAGAGTCATTTTTCGATTCACGGGTGCAATACAACTTTTTTTTTACCTAGATATTTTAAATATAATCGTAAATTAATGTTTCGCATATTACCTATGTACCTACATATCGTTACCTTAATTCGCAAAGGCCCTAACTGACATAAAAAAAATTTTACAGGAGAAGCAAAAAACAATTTTTTTTTACATTGAACGCATGGAAATATTGCTTTGTAATAATGGAATATCTCCGTTATTACTGCTAGTAACTCCTTAAAATTTGTAGTGAGTGTGTATTTTACCATATTATACTTAAATATGTAAAAAAGTCATTTTCGAAAAATGTGTCAATTAGGGCCTTTGTGAAAAATGCATATTTTTTCAAAAATTTGCAATGCTAAATCTCGCGAAAAGAAAATATCGCTCATTTGCTGCAACCCCGTCATAACTCAAAAATGTGATATTACAGAAAACACATTTTTAATTTTTGATTGATGTATATTTATATGGGACTGAGCTATATGAGCTGACCCGGCAGGCGTTGTCCTGCCAAAAAATCCCTATCCCTGTCCCTATTCCTATCCCTATCCCTATCTCTATCCCTATTCCCAACCCTTGGTTTGGATAGGTGAGCCTGTTCTTGAGTTATAAATGCCACTTCTAGTCCACAGTTTGCTCAATATCTTAGGAACCACTCAACAAACTTCACACAAACCATCTACTAAATAGTCAGAACCAACCTTGAAAATTTGGTTTGGATAGCTGAGCTCGTTCTGGAGTTATAGAATCACAACGAAGAATGCCGCTTATTTTTATATATATAGATAAGTATTTATAAGGGATAAGTATTTAATTCTATCGCAATGCTGCGTGAAATGTTGAAACCTCGGATATAATACTTTGCCAGTTGATCAAACATATTATTACCGATATATTAGTGATGTTAACTCAAAATTTGGGTTTTTTGAGTTATGACGATGCTGCAGCAAATGAGCGATATAATATCTAGCGAACCCATCATTAGGCAAGAGAATACGCACGAAGACGAGTTTTTGAAAAATATCCAATCGTTCTAACGGGATAAATCTGATGCTCCGCACAAAATATAACTTCGCGTTATTTCTATGTATAATTAAAATTATATTAGGGGGATTCATCAAACCTTATTTAAGAATAGCGTATGATAAGCGTGTAAATGTATAAATTTATCAATGGTGTAAATGGAACGAAGTTTACACAAATTTGATAAAATTCCGCGTCGATTTTGGTGTGTAAAAGAGTTATTAAATTTATCCAATTCAATGTCGCTGTTCGACTTGTGATTTTTTATCATTCAATGCACTTTACACAAAAACAGAAGAAAATGCTTAAAAATAGGTCAAAAACTAGTGTTTAAATGGAAATTTCGAAAAAACAGTTTTTGTTCAACATCAAGTACACATAAATTGTTCTAGGGCGTTCATCTAACTGAGCTGGTGAATTCATAAATTTATGCATTTCGCAAACTTATATGGTTTGACGAATTCCCATATTGTTTGAACAGGTGACAAATAAATTACTCATTTAAACCTAAAACATAAAACTCAAAAAAAAAAACATCTTATAGGAAAACACTATTTTTAAACCAAGGACTGCGCCGGAACCGTAATCGATTCATTTTTCAAAACCGAAACCGAAAACGTTATTTTGTTCTAAAAAAGAGCAAAACTGAAAAAGTTGACTCCTGTTGTCAACTTGCGGTTAGTTTTACAAGAGTGATGCCAACCCAAGCAAGAAAATAACCAAAGGCCGCAGAACGCAGCACTGTTAGCAATGCTATAGCAATATTCTCTTCGAATCGCATTGAATTTCGAATCGCAATACAGAGTGACCCCCCTGTTGTTTTTTCCTATTCAAAAAGGCTAAACCCATAAAAACGTAGGAGTTTTAAGCTAGTTTTGTGCTATTCAGGAGCTTTTAAGTTGCTCTGATTTTGAATTGTGTCTGTGTTTGATTAGTATGCGGTAGTTTCCGCATTTTTTTTAAGTTTAGACATTTTACAAGGAGTAAGTAGTTTGACTTTGTATTTGCCTTTACTCAAGGTATCCAACCGTTTTAAATAAAGTTCCGGTTTCGGTTTTGTAACGGGTTTCGGTTTCGGTTTCGTCCCGGTTTCGGTTTCCAAATAATTTTGCTACTACAAAACTCAAATATGTACCTAAATGCAAAATAAGTCTGAATTTATATAAATTTATTCCGGTGGTCATGATGAATTTTCTCCAAAAAAGAAATAAAAGAAAATTAACTCAATTTTTCTATTAGAAAAATTATAGAATGGAACATTAATATGAGTGATGCTTTCAGAGACGGGCCATTAAAAGCTTTTTTTCGGATCTCGAAATTTTTTTCGATGGCTTCATTCGACTATACTTAGTTCAATTTCCTCTTTCAGAATTTTGATGTTGTGGCCAGAACGTGTCTTTTGTAACGTTGTTAAACCATCTTCCATGAAAATTATTCAGGGTAGCCTTTGGTAAAATAAAATATGTGTCCACAAGAAGAAGACATTAAAAAAATTCAAAACCGTTTAGAACCGGTTCCGGCTTTTGAAACGGTTTCGGTTTCGTTCTCTTTCAGATAAAAATAACGGTTACGGTTTCGATTTCTGACCTTGCCTTTACTCCACCCGCGTTAGTTATCACATATCGTAAATAGGTTTGCTCCTATTGCCCACAATCCCGAAACAGTGACAGGAAGTACAACCACGCTTCATTACACTGGGTATAAGCTTGCTGTCCTTCTATATTTTTGCTTTTAATATGACATTCGGTTATTCAAAAATTACTCTCACATATTGTATGGCTTCTAAATTAGAAGATATTATAATTGTGGCAAATTTCATTACAGTAGGTCTTCATTAACCCTCACAATGCTGCATGGAAGTTAAGGCATTTTCGATACAATCAATTTCTTCATACACTGGCCGCTAGAAAGTATGCAGACAAAAATGAATTTTGAAATCAATACAAACAATATCTAAATTGTTTGGCAAGCTTTAGTTTTATTCGCATAACTCATACAATTTTTTTTATTAGGTTATCCCCTGTGCCAACGCGCAGAGGTACATAAATCTTTCAAAGAACATTTTACTCGAATACTCCCTGAATCAAATGTTTTCGCCATCCAATGTTCTGTGGAATATAGCGGGCCGGGTTTAATAAGTGACTTATAGAGTTATATTTTCGTTCGGCGTGGCGGCCGCCGTGGTGTAGCGGTTAAGTGTTCGGCCTTCTACACCAAGTCGTGTCGGTTCGATGCCCGGCAAAAGTAACATAAAAAATTATTTAGAAAAATAATTTTTCTAAACGGGGTCGCCCCTCGGCAGTAGTTTGGCAAACTCTCCGGGTGTATTTCTGCCATGAGAAGCTTCTCAGCAAAAAATTCATTTGCTTTGCAAGTGCCGTTCGGAGTCGGCAAAAAACTGTATTTGATTTTTTTAATAATTTTTATTTAGTTAATTCATTTATCGAAAACCTTTAACATACATATTTTCAGGTATGAAAGAATATAATGCTTGTATAATTTATTAACACGATCTGTCATGTTAATTCAACATGTTTTTATTGTTAAATTAACACGATTTATCATGTTAAATTAACACGATCATCATGTTAAATTAACACGATCAGCATGTTAAATAATAAAAGTACACATATGTACATACATATACATATTCTTATTTTAATGCAATCATTGGCAACTTCTGCATCGAAAACAGCAACAACAAGCCCCAATCTGAAAATTAAATAAAAATTGTTTCATTGAAAGCTCTTTAAATTATCCAAGCTATTGTAAAGCTGGTAGCACACGTCCAATTAATGTAGGGATAAGTATCAAACGACGCCTTTTCTACCCGGTATCCCTAATCCTAAAGCGTCTCCATGGTATTTATGTATAGTGCGCGTTGTTTTTAACCTACCCTGATATTTTTGGACGTGTTTTAGCAGAAAACGTTTACAAAATATGAAAAACAACACAAGTTACTTACCCAAAACTTTTTGCAAAACTTCACAACTTATTCGCAAGTTAAGAAACTATAAAATTCACAATATATTAATTATTTATAATATCTACAACTTTTCATCAAGTCGGTATCTACACACTGACTTAAATGCTGTTCTTTTGAGAACAATTCTGTTCACAAGCTTTGATGGGGAACAGATGATGCTCGAAAACAACACTTGTTCATGTTAAAACAAACCGAATATAGTGTAAGGGATACACACTAATGTAATTCTTATGCAGAAGTACTTCATGTTATTTTAACCATACGCTTCATGTTAAAATGTTCGTGTTGATTTTCCGAAATTGTTTTTGTTTTACGTACAAGAGGTGTTCATGTTGATTTAACATGAATCATGTTAACTAAAAATGTAAGAAATTTTTCTGTGTGTAGGTCCCGCCAACTTGTAGGAAAAACTCAAAAGCAACACACCACAAGTTGGAAAGAGAAGCTCGGCTAAAAATCTCGTTAGAGGTTATGATGACCTGTTGGTATATCGCCGCCATTAGTTAGTTAGTGAGCGGACTTTACTTTCCAATTTCAGTGAGAATCAAGTAAATTTTTAAAATTTCTCAAATTATTTACTATTTTGAGATTGAGAACATACTTTTCTAGATTTTAGAAAAAAATTTTTCTCACAAATCCTCTAAAAAGAGGACGTATGGCAGCCCTACTCTAGGAAAATATACGAGCATACCCACTAAACAATTAATTTCGACTCTCTTCCGAAGTCTTTAAGTTGCTTCGAAAGATTTTCCCGAAATCGCAACCGATTTCCTTTCGCAGTTGCTGAGAAATTTGTATCGGAGGGTTAACGCGACTTCGTTACGAATTTTTCGAAACAAAATCAGTAGTTAAAAAAAAATTAAAATTTGAAAATGTTGCGGCAGGTATATTAAAATATTTAAAGTAACACCAAAAAACTTTGAAAAACTTCTAAAACGGGATCGCTCCTCAGCAGTAGTTGACAACCTTCTGAGTCTATCTCATAATCTGCGTTCGCCATGACGTTTGTAGAGAGCCTGACCCTATTCTTATTATTAATATTCAAGCATGGACCAAATACGTAACGCAATTATTCGAGTGATTCGAATTATCTATATTAACTCGACGAAACTCGATACATATTTACTATTCGATTACTTATGCATGCATGTATATGCCGTGTTCAAGCTAATAAAATATTGGATTAATTGTTCATTATGAGCTCTAGTAACATGCCGTTTTTTAAGCTTGGAGTCAATAGGTTATTTGCCTACTGTATATTTTTTACCTTTACTTTAATGAGTTTCGACTCGACTTACATTGCACTTATTCTTCCTGCCTAGCTAAATGCTACTTGCCAGTAGTAAAGAAATTGAATGACTTATGGCTCGAAAACTGATTCAAATGAAATGCTAACTAAGTTTACGCATTCTAATTACCTTTTTTATTTTTTATTTTTTATTTGGATTTAATTACAATAATTGATTTAGTGGGACTGCAACGAAAGAGTTTTCGTTTATAATTAGTCACAGATGTTCCCAAACGTTTTTGCAAAAGGTTTTTCCATCTTTTGGGCGCGAATTTGAAGTCAGATTTTTCGGGTCTAGGTTTTCTCTCCAGAAGATGGTTTGTAAAGAGATCGGTAGATTTTAAAAAAGATTTTTTTTAAAATAATTTAAACAATTTTCTGGGGACAAAAAACCATAGTTTAATTTGGTTTTTATATTTGGCGGCATAGTAAGTTATTAAGAAAAAATAAAAATTAAAAAATTCAATTAATATATAGCATTTTTCTTAAATTATTTTAGCCAGGATGCATATTAGAGCGTCTTGCCTTACAGGCAAAAAAAAAGTCGGCCGTACCTCCCTTAATCTGAAGTGTTTTTGAAAAACATGTATAAAAGAAATTTTTTTTGGCAACCCTTGATGTCGTCCAATTGCATTTTTCTTCATATCTTCGGCATTTATTTATTGTCGGATTTTAAAGTGTGATACACCAATTTTTTGGATTTTTCCTAAAAAAAGCTCATTGATCTCAGGCGCTCCGTTGTGGTACCTACCCACCATTTCTCGGTTGCTACCACCCTAATGTACCGATCTAATAACATTCTTCATTAAACTGACATTAAGTCGTTACATTAGGATAGGTAGAATCTGAGATATGGTGGGTAAGTACCACAACTAAACGCATGAGCTCAATGAACTTTCTTGAGAAAAACCTCCTTTTTGAGACAAAAAAATTGATGTGTCACACTTTAAAATCCGACAACAAATGCCAAAGATATGAACAAAAATGAATTTGGGCGACATCTAGGGTTGCCAGAAATTTTTTTTTTAAATGTTCTTCAATAACACATACGCATGCATGCATTTTTCTAAAAAAAAAAAACGATTTTTCGGGATGTTTCAGCTTAGGTTCCGGTTTCGTTTTCCAACATTTTTTTTGTTAGTTTGATTTCCAAACAAAAGCACGAACAAAAATTTGTGAAATATCCCATAGCGCGCTACCTCCCAACAAACACGGCTCAACTTTTTCTCCAACCTTTGAAAAACTGTATAGTTCTCAAGTTTGTATCCAACACAATTCTCCAACTTTTCTCCAACCTTAGATATATTTTGATAAATTTGTAGTTGTCATGTTGATATCTAACACAGTTCTCCAACCTTTGAGATAATTTGAAAAATTTGTAGTTGTCATGTTGATATCCCACATCATTCTCCAAGTATTCTCCAGCTAATAGTTCCCAAGTTGATACCCAACATCATTCTCCAAGAGTATATTCTCAAACCTTTATTTTGAGATATTTTGATAACTTTCTAGTTCTCAAGTTGATATCCAACATCATTGGGGAATATATATTCATGCTTTATTTGGATATTTAGAATTTATGTCAAAAAAAAAACCCGACGCTCGGCCTACCACACCAAGTATTCGGGTATCGCCACCCGATAAAACCAACATCAAAAAATTATTTAGAAAAACGTTTTTTCTATAACGGGATGGCCCGTTGGTGAAGGTAGTAGTGCGAACACGTTTACCAGTGGCCGCTATAAAATAAATCCAACAATTCGAAGACTATAGACATTATAATGTCCCTAGTAGGCACAACATATGTACTTTATCGTCGCTGCGCCAACAAAAACAATTATATAGGCAATTCACGAGAGTGTCGTATTCGTCTATCGTTGTAGGTTTCCATGGTTTCCAATATACAATTTTTGAAAAATATAGCACAATAGACAAAAAGCACGAAGTTGTAGACGTTGTGAATTTCGCAATATGATTTTTGTTTATGCCATATTTTAAAAACTAGTATATACATATGTATGTACCTTCTGTTAGCCACAAATTGGGCCTTGCTCTTCTTTACTCGTTTGGTTAAGAAGTGTGTAATTGAAAACATCTGATTTTGGGCGCAGGTGAAAAAACTTATAAGACATTTATGTATATACATATACATATGTACATACATATACATATAGATTTACATGTACATACATACATAAATGCAAAAGTAACTCGCAAAATTTTATGAATCATTATGTTGCTCTCCTAACAAATTATCAAGGAGTAAAACCGATTAAAATAAATTTCCGGTTGCGGTTGCAGTTCTCTAACATGTTTTGGTTTCGGTTCCGGCTTTGTTCTTTAAACTTTTTTTTATTTTGTTTTTGGTTTCAAAAAACACAAGCATTAGTTGTGAATAAAAAAAGTTATTTTTTTTTACTACGTTTATTGAAGTCCCTTTCGTTTGATTTAACTATTTTTCCCTTCATTTTACCTATATATTTTTCCTTTCCTCACATTCTTCTTCCTTCTGCTTTTTACTCTCTACACCATTAGGGCCCAATTTCACAGTGCCAGGTTAACGTTCCACAGCTTTTCAATTTTCATATTGAGTTAACCAAAGGTTAACTGCCCAACGTTGGCGATTTAACCTCTGGTCAGATACCAGAAGACCGTCTACCGCCCAGATTTTGGGGGTGTTACATATCTTTTGAAAGGCGTTTCGTGTATAATTCGTGTAAGGTCGCTTTAAAAGTGTATTCACTTTTTTTTGTAACACTTACTTTAAAAATGCACTGTGCACCTTTTGAAGTTTAACACAAAATCACAATAGAATGGCCCAGAGGATTTACCTACCAACTTATACTATTTTACGTATTTACCTTACCGAAATATCACGTGGTCGGGAACCGATTTCTTCCAATTTCATCAGTTATATCCCTTTTGCCAAATTTCATGATTCTACCTTTATAAGTTTAAAAGTTATGACCT
This sequence comes from Campiglossa producta, assembly GCA_964058755.1. Taxonomy (NCBI): domain Eukaryota; kingdom Metazoa; phylum Arthropoda; class Insecta; order Diptera; family Tephritidae; genus Campiglossa; species Campiglossa producta. The sequence continues at coordinate 37,294,893 of CAXKVI010000003.1, read as the reverse complement.
GTCGAATTGTCAAAAATACTTCGCTTAGAAGTGGGTTGTGCCGTAATCCGTTTAAAAGTTACCAACAGTTGAATTTTCAAAATTGCCTCCTTTAAAAGTGGGCGGTGTCAGGCCAGCTAAGAAAATTTATCAAATAATCAGTATAGAATGACCAGGGGATTCACCTATAAAGTCATATAATTTTAAACATTTCCGCTACCGAGATATATTAATTTATGTGATTTTCGATATCGAAAAAGGGGCCGTGGTTATCTTTCCATTTTGCCCATTTTCTATAACAAGCTACCTTGGCCAGAGTAACCTATATACCAAATTTCATGCATATATCACAATTTTTACTCAAGTTATGTCAATTTATGTGACTTTTGAAATTTTCGATATCAAAAAAGCGGGTGTGGTTATCATCCGATTTCGTCCATTTCCAATTGCAACCTACCTTGGCCAGACAGTAACCTGTATACCAGATTCCATGCAAATATCTTAATTTTTACTCAAGTTATGTTAATTTATGTGATTTTCGATATCGAAATGGGGGCGTTGTTATCATCCGATTTCGCCCATTTTCAATAGCAACCTACCTTGGCCAGAAAGTAACCTGTATACAAAATCAACTCCTCTTTTTAACCTAAGGACTTTCATATATGGAACTCTATAACTATCTCGATTATTTTGTGCCGTTACGTAGTACCGTTACGTGAACATAATACACATTGTAGGGATAAACAATGATAATACATTATAATACCCTTGTACTACATAGTACTAGCACGCTGGGTATAATAATAATTTTAAGAATGGCACACATTTTTTAATTTTTCTGACATATTTTTCTTTGAAGCTTTTCACCTCTTGTATGGCCAACTATAAAAGCTTTCCCCTTGTTATTGTTGGCTCAGCATACCATAACAATTTCGGTTGACAATATTATTTCTATTGATTTATAACAATTCGCAATCTAAGTTAAAAACCGTCATAACTCAAAATTTTTTTAGGTCGCTTTCCGAACATCCATCGCTTCATTTTTTTCTTTTTGACTATTATCGTTACTCTTTACAAGGCACTGCCATGCCAAGTTTCTCAAAATCAAGTTACTTTTGTGCGAGACAGAAGCGTTTAACTTCAAGTTGCTCCGATTTTGAGTTGTGCCTCTATTTGATATAGTATGTGAACTGTTAGTTATAACAATAGGACCGTTCGATTGCTGCAATTTATGCATAATTATGCCTAAAAAGCGTTTGTTGATTTCTAAACTTGCAGCTGGAGAGCGCATTTTGACAGTTAATTGAGAAATAGAATAGCAAATTATTGCTGGGGATATTTCATCCAGCAGAAACCAGCAAACATGAACAGCTGATCGTGACATAGCAAAACAACAACAAAAAATGCAAATCCAAATTGCTATCTAATAAGTAGGTATGTTTCTTGAAAAATCCAGCAAAAAACTCAGCAGTAGAGAGTCTTGTAAAAAGCTGTCAAAATCTTATTTCTGCTCATTTTTCGTCGAACAGGAATCAGTAGAAACTTGCAGACAAAACAGCGGTTACGTTTCTGATTGGCTAACAATTTGAATTTACATTTTTTGTTCTTAGGTATGTTTCTTGAAAAATCTAGCAAAGAACTGTCAGCAGAAGAGAGTCTTGTAAAAAGCTGTCAAAATCTCATTTCTGCAAATTTTTCGTCGAACAGGAATCAGTAGAAACTTGCAGACAAAATAGCGGTTACGTTTCTGATTGGCTAACAATTTGAAATTTTTTTGTTGTGGTTTTGCTATGTCACCGATCAGCTGTTCCTGCTTGCTAGTTTCTGCTGGACGAAAAATCTCCAGCAATAACTTGCAGCGAATTGGCGCTCTCTCTCTCAATTAAATGTCAAAAAGCTGCTGAATTCGCTGCTATTTTTGTTCAAGAAACGCTTTTTCAGGAATAATTATTAATAATAAGCAGGAAAGAAGCGAAGCTAATCAGAAACGTAACAGCTATTTTGTCTGCAAGTTTCTAAAGAATCCTTTTCGACGAAAACTTAGCAAATTTTATGTTTTTACAAAACTCTCTATTGCTGGCTGTTGGTTGGACAGCTTTAATCGTACACACCTAATGTGGAATCGGGCTGTAAGTATTAAATTAAAAAAAAAAAGTCAGAAAATAACGGTTACGATTTCGGTTTCACACCTTGGATTAGAGATATTTGTTTTTGTTGGCACAGCGAGTAAAAGCTAAAATCGCGTGATTTTTGATTTGTATACCATTTTTGTTAGACTTGCGCCGGCAAACCACGCCATAACAACACACATCTATTCAAACATACACATGTAGAAATTTCTGTAGGGTATTGAAAGGTCGCCTCTCTGTTTATTTGAAGCCGTGGTTTTTTATGTATGTACATAATTCAATACACCACCAGACATAAAGTGTACCGTGTAGGTACCTATGATATGATTGAAAACAGGAAAGTTCTACAGATGTATGTAGTTAATGAAACAAAAGGTGCATATATGTATCTACAAACATATACATATGTATGTATGCTTGTACATATTTGGGCTTTCTCTGTCGAGTTACTCGCTTTCCACAATATTCTAAACTTTAGAATATAAAGACTTGCATGTAAAATTTACTTACCTACAAAAAAGTGCGATTACTTCTAAAGAATGTTGGTCGCGAATAATACCTATCCACAGTGGGCTATAATTCATCTCTATTTTTTAAAATATTTTCAATTTGTTTCAGAGTTTGTTTTGAAATTCCAAAGAAGGAAATTCAATACGTTTTCAACTGGCGATTTTGCATCAAATTTTGAAATAGATAATACGATTTGGAAGCAAATTCTAAGACAGAGCGTTATTGAAAACAATTCAGAGATAGTTATGATACTCACAGGTTCATATAGGGTACTCACAGTCCCATATTTCTGTTTATTTAAAAATTTGCAAAGAACTGTCACCAATTTTGTGTTGTTTTGTTTTGTAAATCTCTCAAAATCTCAAATTTTCTAATTTTTCATCGTACAGTACATGAATTCCAGTGAAAGGTAATCTCTATAAATCACCATCTTTGCTTAATTTTTTGGCATATTTAAGCGATGAACTCAAAATGAATCAGATAACGTAATAGTACATTTAGGTTAGGTTCAAGTGGCTGTCGCAGAGGCACACCCAGGCCAGTATTAAAAGCCCCGTTGTGATACCACCAACACTAGGAAAGTCAGTTCCGGGACCCTGCCATATGGAAAATCCCGGTATTATCACTCCCAAAAAAGCGCATTTTCGCGCCACTTAAAGACGGACAGTTGCAGATGGGATGCTACACCGTTTCCTCCTTCCCATCATCTTTGCAAATCCTACAGCATCGTCGGTAGGGCACACCTAGTCTTTCTGCGTGCCTACCAATACGGCAGTGCCCAGTTAATACGCCTATTAATTTGGAGATTTCTCTTCTCCTTAGGGCATAAATATGTCTTAATCTTTTATGATCCCATTTCGGCCAGGTTTCTTTGGATATCCGGCATCCTGGATATTGCAGCCATCTTTCGTTGGCTTGGCGGAGTATGTACTCTTTCAGCATTAGCTTGCATGTGGCAAACGGCATACCTAAGCGCTCTTTATCCCGAAGAACCGGCTTGGCCGTGCCCTGCCTCGCATGCTCGTCTGCTCTACATTTTCCCTCAATGTCCCTATGCCCCGGGACCCATGTGAGGTTCACAAGGTTCTGTTGGGCCATCTCTTGTAGAGATCGACAACAGCTGATCGTCAGTTCAGAGTTGAACGAGTAAGAGCCAATGGATTTGATGGCCGCTTGGCTGTCGCTGAGAATAAAAATATCCTGTCCGATAGTGTGTTGGCCTATCCAAGCCGCGGCCTCCATGATTGCTGAAACGTCAGCCTGGAAGACACTGCAGTGATCAGGTAGTCTGAAGAAGAGCTCAAGGTTCAGATCCTTTTAATAAACCCCTGCTCCAACTCTGCCGTCTAACTTCGAGCCATCGGTATAAATGGAAGTGCCGCCATGAGTGGCGGGACTCCGATCCGTGCTCTCCCATTCTTTCCCGCTGTGAATGTTTATTTTAAAACCGCTATCTCCGACTGTTGCGGTCGCACAACGATCTGCCGTCAGCGTAAGAAAGCTATAGGATCCCAAAATACTGGCGTGTCCAGTAGTACTTGCGCCCCAGCCTGACGTTTCCCTTAGACGCAGAGCCGATGCGGCTGCTATCCGGTGCCCTTCCAGATCGAGTGGCAAAATGCTTAGAATGGCCTGGAGTGCTTCATGGGGCGTTGTTCTTAGCGCACCGCTTATACAGATCATGCAAGATCTGTGTACTTTACCTAACAGATTAAGGGCCGCTTGCATAAAAGCCGAAAACGACTAATCGGAGTTTAATTGACGTATTTTGTATGGTCAAGTTAATCACCGATTTGGCGTTATCGGTTTTTATGCAAGTGGCCCTAATGTAAGTACATTTACACTGCACCAAATTTGGTAAATTTGGCGAAAAATTGCAAATTTGGCGCTTTTTTCCATGCAAATCTCATTTTCCAAATTTGGAATTCCATCACATTTCGCCTCATTCGCCGAACAATACAATCCACAGTTCTTCAAAATAGCAACCCTGCCTGTGTTCCACATTTAGAATTGCCCAGCAAGAACCTTAATGGGTAATTAACGTGTGAAAACTTTTGCATTATGCACAGTTCTAAATAACAATTTCAACTAGTTTTTCCTAAGAAATTGGACAATTCTACCAAGAAAAGACCGAAACCTTCTTGACTCTTCATTTATTATTACTCTACAGGTGTTTAAAACCTCACGGTGGTGTATTTTCTTTCGGTGGCTTTGTGTTCTGGTAAGGTGAAGCCAAATGCAAAGTTGCCAGTGTAAACAGTTTCTAATTCGCCAAATTTGGTGCAGTATAAATGTACTATAAAGGGTCAAATACATAAAGCTTTGTTAACCTCGCCTGACATTTGCAAAAATGAATTAATTTACATTTCCTCCAATTTTTAATTCTTATATTCAAGCAAAGTCATCAAGCTCTGATTGTCAAAGCAAGCAAAATTTGAGAGTTTGCCAAATTTCAACCTTGCTTCACCTTTGAGGTTTCCCATTTGCCATGTTTCGTTGAAACACGTATATTGAACTTATCTGTCAAAGCCAAAGTCCGAGGTAAAGTTGAAATAAAGTTTTATGTAGTTGACCCTTAATTCAGCTGTTTTGACAGCTACTAAGCTAAACTTGCGATTCTGCAATAAAATTGCCATCTCGTAAAATTTTCTCCAAAAGCTGGAAAATTTTGGCGACGAAAAAAACTTGTTGCTAAAACGACGAACTTTTTCGGTTCTTTATCCAGTCCAGAGAAGGCAGCGCTTACGGCGCGATTGTTAAGGCAGATGATATCAATATCATCAGCATACGCCAGCAATTGCACACCCTTGTAATAGATTGCACCGTTGCGGTTTAGATCTGCTGCTCGAATTATCTTCTTCAGCATCAGGTTGAAGAAATCGCTTGGTTTCAAATGGCTCAGAGAGGTCCTTCCCGATTCTGACGGAGCTGTTGGTATTGCTCAACGTCATTTTATTATTTCCGTCTTACTATGTTATTGGTATATATCTTAACGAAGCGTAAAATTTTAAAGTATTTTGGAGAATCTGAAAGCTTTCACAAGAAGATGATCCTATATTTGAATAAGTTCAACCATTTTAAGTTGGTCGAATTTTGACCGCGGGATATACTAGTACTTATTATTATATTTAAGAAAATCCAGCATGTGTTCTTGTCTTTATTTGGAACCTGAAACCGGAAGGAAACTGTAACCGACATAAATGTTGAAGAACGAAACCGGGATCGAAACCGAAACGCGTTACAAAACCAACCCGAAGCCCGAACGTTATTTTAATGAGTTTCATAACATTTTGAGGAAAAAAAAAATAAAATAAAAATTTGGATAGAAAATTTTATGAAGTTAAAATGCTATCTACGCCACTGGTACTGATACATAGCTCAAAATGTTTTTAAGTTACTAAGGCAGTTTAAAAGATATCAAATCCATATTTGGAGGGGACATAAAACATAGATTCCTCACTTCTTCTATATGTAGATAGTAAAAAGCTTTCCAAGCTCACGCAACACTTTGTCTAAAGTATTTTTGATTGTATGGCATATGTACTTGCTTTTATGAAGATCAGGGGTTTCTTACAAAAAACAGTTAAACAAATTTTACAGGTGAGACGTAGTACAAAAGCGCAGTACATTTTCCGAACTAGATTTTTTTCGAGTGTTAAAAAAGTGGATAAAGGAAGCATCACTGTTTTTTACTCGCTTTAATATAGTTACAATACTCCAGAGGTGTATATTTTAGGAAAACTTGGGACGGGTGTGACCGAAATCTTCAACTAGTCTTTTATAAATATCAGGCTCTTTTGCGTCCTAATTGATTAAATTTAAATAAAAATAAGTATTTTTTAATCTTTCTGGGCAGGACCTTTTATGGGTGGAATTGATGATACATGATTTTAATACTGATGTTAATAAAAACTATTTCCCTATAGTTTTATTGCACTTCACCCAATAATTTAAATTCTTTTCTCCAGTTTCAGCAAACTGCTTCAAAACACTGTTAAAAATACCGATTCAAATCCTGGTGCTAATAAAAATAATCCATCGTCATCATTACAAAAAAAAGGAAAATCACGGCCAAATCGTCGCAAGAGACGTCGGAACAAACATAACAATAATTCTTCGGAATCAAAGTGTTTGGAACAACCGGAAGAACAGATAGTTAGCACAGGAACAGCTAACAATATGCCAGCCCGTTTCGCCGAAGATGTAATAACCGACACTGTCGGTAGTGTTCCCCTAGGTGGACACTATAATCAACATTCGGCGTTGAACGACGATGTCGTGATAACCGGGTTTTCTGGCAGACTGCCTGAAAGCTCCACCATAGACGAGTTTAGGCGTAATCTATTCAATGGGGTGGATTTAGTCACTGATGATCCGAGACGTTGGGAGCGAGGTAACTAAACATAAAAGAATAATATTGAACGGAATAATGTTAAATGTATGTTGTGTTATAGGTCTCTATGGTTTGCCCGAAAGGCTAGGCAAAATTAAGGCCGATGACTTGGAAGTATTTGATCAACAATTTTTCAGTGTTTCAGCAAAACAGGCTGAATGCATGGATCCTCAAATGCGTATGCTACTCGAATCGACATACGAAGCCATTATAGATGCTGGTATAAATCCTGCAGAATTACGTGGCACCCGTACAGGAGTATACATTGGAGTATCCAATTCCGAAACTGAGAACCATTGGACTGAAAATGCAGATCGTGTGAATGGATACGGTTTGACTGGATGTGCCCGTGCCATGTTTGCAAATCGTATTTCTTACACATTTGATTTAAAAGGGCCTAGCTTTGCAGTTGATACTGCTTGCTCTAGTTCTTTGTATGCATTATCTCAAGCTTTTTCGGACATACGTTCAAACAGGTGTGATGCAGCGGTTGTGTGCGGTTCAAATTTGATTTTAAAACCAGAAATGTCATTGCAATTCAGACGTCTTAACATGTTGAGTGATGCTGGTATGTGCAAAGCTTTTGATGAGACAGGCGCTGGCTACGTACGTTCCGATGGTGTCGTAGTTTTGCTTCTACAACGAGCTTCAGCGGCCAAGAGAGTTTATGCCTCAATATTGAATGCCCGTACAAACACGGATGGGTTTAAGGAACAGGGAATTACTTATCCTGATGGACGTATGCAAAATCGTTTGATTCGTGAAACTTACGAAGAAATTAATTTGGATCCGAATGAAGTTGTATACGTTGAAGCTCATGGCACAGGAACTAAAGTTGGGGACCCTCAAGAGGTTAATTCTATTACTGATTTCTTTTGCAAAAACCGTAAAACTCCTCTGTTGATTGGTTCCGTCAAATCGAATATGGGTCACTCAGAGCCAGCATCTGGTGTTTGCTCTATTGCCAAGATTTTGATTGCTATGGAAGAAGGAGTAATCCCCAGTAACTTGCATTACACTAAACCTAATCCTGATTTATATGGCTTAATGGATGGCCGCCTGAAAGTAGTCGACAAAAATATGCCCTGGAATGGAGGCATCATTGGACTCAATTCGTTTGGCTTTGGTGGAGCAAATGCACACATCATACTTAAATCGAATCCTAAACCAAAAACCATAACACCACGAGATGGTCCTCCGAAACTTGTTATTAGCTCTGGGCGAACAATGGATGCTGTGCAAGATCTACTTGAAGATGCTGCTGAGCATCGGGATGATGATGAATATTTGGCACTAATCAATGGCATACACACTCAACCAATCCCACTACACTATTATCGCGGCTACGACGTTTTGTCTAGTAAAGGTTCAGTGCAGCGTGAAGTATTCGAGTACTCCGAGGAAAAACGGCCTATTTGGTTTATATATTCTGGTATGGGAAGTCAATGGGCAAGTATGGCTAAAGATCTTCTCCATTTTGATGTAATAAATAAATCAATTCATCGTTGTGCGGAAATTTTACGTCCGGAAGGAATTGATGTACTTGAAATACTAACACGTTCCACTGATGAAAGGTTTTCCGATATTGTCAGCTCATTTGTATCAATTACCACAATGCAGGTTGCCCTTACTGACCTGTTGGCCTCTCTCGGCATTCAACCTGATGGAATTATTGGACACTCTGTTGGCGAACTCGGTTGTGCGTATGCGGATGGCGGTATAACGGCAGATCAAGCAGTGCTAGCCACATATTGGAGAGGGCGTGCTATAAAAGAATCAAATTTGCCCATAGGAAAAATGGCTGCTGTAGGATTATCTTGGGAAGAAGCACACAAACGTGTGCCAGCGGATTGTTATCCCGTATGTCACAACAACCAAGATAATTGCACGATTGCTGGTCCATGTGAATCAATGGATGCACTTGTAGAGAAACTTAACTCCGAAGGAGTATTTGCCAGAGCTGTTAGTTCAGCTGGTTTCGCCTTTCATAGCAAATACATAGCTGGTGCAGCACCAAAGTTAAGACAAATGTTAGAAAAAATTATCCCCACAGCTAAAAATCGCACACAACGTTGGATAAGCAGTAGTATTCCAGAAAGTGCATGGAATACTCCTGTTGCAAAGCAATCATCTGCAGCATATCATGTAAACAATATGCTCTCGCCCGTGCTATTTTATGAAGCATTGCAGCATATACCAGCTAACGCGATTTGTATTGAAATAGCACCTCACGGTTTATTACAAGCCATTCTTAAGCGAGCTCTTGGACGTGATGCTGTAAACGTTAGTCTTATTAAACGTGGACACCCAAATAACGCTGAATTCCTTTTGGCTAATATAGGAAAGTTGTTTGCTGCTGGAGGACAACCTCAGGTGCAAAATTTGGTTAGACCGATATCGTATCCTGTTGGGCGTGGAACTCCAATGCTAAACTCTAAAGTTGGATGGGACCATTCTCAAAGATGGTTGGTACCAAAATATGGAGCATCCAAATCTTCAGGCGATACTGTAATCGAAATCGATTTATCTAATGATGATGACGCCTTCTTAATAGGTCACACTATCGATGGCCGAATATTGTTCCCTGCAACCGGTTATATGACACTAGCATGGATGACATTTGCAAAAATGCGCGGCGTCGAGTTCAATAAGGCTGCTGTTGTAATGGAAGATTTGATATTCCATCGTGCAACTATTTTGAACAAGGAAACTGTTGCTAAATTTGGTATCAACTTCTTTGATGGAACCGGCGCATTCGAAATCTGTGAAGGCGGAAGTTTAGCTATGTCAGGTAAAATCAAAGTCGTCGATAATATCACTCAGGAAGAATTGCCATTGGATCCACTGCAACCTAGTACGGTTGGACGGGAATTAGTTGCAAATGATGTTTATAAAGAATTGCGTCTGCGCGGCTACGATTACGGAGGTATTTTCCGAGGTATTGCTACATCAGATATTTCTTCTCGTACAGGCAAATTGCAATGGGTAGACAACTGGATCAGCTTCATGGATACAATGCTGCAATTCAGTATATTAAGTAAGGATTTACGAGAACTCTATTTACCCACTCGCATTGAAAAGGCAGTAATAAACCCAGTGAAACATCTCGAAATATTGTCACAATTATCTGACGAGGATCTGACTAAAGTTGGTGTGCCTGTTTACATGTATAGCGATATCAATGTCATAAAGAGTGCAGGAGTTGAGTTGCGAGGGCTCAAAGCTTCATTGGCACAAAAGCGCCCAAATGCGCAAAATCCACCAACGCTGGAGCGATATACATTTATTCCCAATTCGACTCAGTCAGACCTGCAAGGGTCACATGCGCTATCAATAGCAATCCAACTTATTATTGATAACTCTGAGCGTGCTTTCAAAATTAAAGGAGTGGAGTTGGCAAATGGACGGAACCCGGATTCTTTGGTTGCTGGGAAACTTGTTCAATTAATAGAGGGTGAACCTGCTGTTTCTGCTGACATTGCTGTGGCTACTTCAAGTAAGGATGAGGAGAGCATTAAAACGTCTTTGAGCGATTTTGGAGTTCGTGTAGTTTCGAAAAATATCTCCAAGGAGGCAGTGGAACAGAACTGTAATTTCTTATATGGAAACGATATACTTTCTCGTCCGGACACAGCTGTTCTAGAGAATAGCATTGTTAGCATAAAAGATAATGGCTTTCTAATTTTCGATGAAAGCGTGAATTCATATAAGCAGTCTGGCTCAGGAGTCTTATCCAAATATGGATTTGTTGCTGTTCAAGAGCTTTACAATGGTGATTCCAGAATTTTAGTTGTGGCTAGACGTTCTGTTGAAATAAACAAGCGAAAATCGGTGATTATTAACGTAACTGAGAAAAACTTTGACTGGTTGGAAGAACTAAAAGCTGCTCTTGCAATGGCTGGAGAGCAAGAAACATACATTTATATTGTGAACCAAGGAGAAGAACTTTTTGGAGCTATTGGTTTAACCACATGTGTGACCTACGAAAATGGTGGAAAATTTGTCAGAACCATCTTTATTCAGGACAAAAATGTCGAAAAATTCAGTTTGACTTCAAAATTCTACCAGGAGCAGCTTGCGAAAGATTTGACATCCAACGTTTTTAAAAATGGTAGCTGGGGCACATTCAGACATTTAAAATTGGAAAGAGAGTTAGCCACATTACAAGTGGAGCATGCTTATGTCAACGCTCTAGTAAAAGGTAAGTTGTAATAAACTCCTCAGTTCAGTTATTTTAGGCAAACGATATTTTTATTTTTTGTATGTACATTAGACTGTCCCAAAAATGTATGAAAAACCTCAACTTTCGAAATTTGATATGCATACCCTCTATATCGGTGCGTTTTAACCTAAAAAACATGTTAATTTTATTGTCCTAGGATAACGGCAACCCGTGCCGATTTTGGGTTAAAGTGTTTGCTAGCAGCTTACACTATGTTTGCCAAATAGTCTAATAAGGTTTCGAAAAATACATAATTTTAATATTTGAAAGACTGTGCAACAAATCCGCACCTTTGAAATTTTAAAAGGATTAAAGAATTATTTGCAATTATATTGAAAAAACTTATTCACTGTAAAAGGACATAAGAATTACAAAAGTGTTTTAGTAGATTGCGTAAAAATATTTCTGGGGTATGTCCTGCCCATCTCCTGTGCATCCCTAAAAATTTGTATACAGATTTTCAGAACTCTTATTAGGTTAGGTTAGGTTCAAGTGGCTGCCGCAGAGGCACACCTAGGCCAGTATTAAAAGGCCCGTTGTGATACCACCAACACTAGGAAAGTCAGTTCCGGGACCCTGCCATATGGAAAATCCCGGTATTAACGGAATTCTCCACATAGCAGAATCCCGGGACTGACGTTCCTATACCGACACCGTTACTCCTCCTCGAACCATTTAGATGACTTGATGAAGGCCATCAGGTCCTTTATGTCCAGCTCCGTGACCTGGCGTAGGCTAACCAGGAAGGGAACTCCCAAAAAGCGCATTCTCGCGCCACTTAAAGCCGGGCAGTTGCAGATGAGGGGCTCCACCGTTTCCTCCTCCTCATCATCCCTACAACTCCTACAGCATCGTCGGTAGGGCACACCTAGTCTTTCAGCGTGCCTACCAATGAGGCAGTCCCCAGTTAATACGCTTATTAATATGGAGATTTCTCTTCTCCTTAGGGCATAAATTTGTCTTGATCTTTTATGATCCCATTTCGGTCAGGTTTCTTTGGATATCCGGCATCCTGGATATTGCAGCCATCTTTCGTTGGCTTGGCGGAGTGTGTACTCCTTCAGCATAAGCTTGCATGTGGCAAACGGCATACCTAAGCGCTCTTTATCCCGAAGAACCTGCTTGGTCGTGCCCTGCCTCGCAAGTTCGTCTGTTCTACAATTTCCCTCAATGTCCCTATGCCCCGGGACCCATGTGAGGTTCACGCGATTCTGTTGGGCTATCTCTTGTAGAGATCGACGACACCTGAGCGTCGGTTCAGAGTTGAACGAATAAGAGCCAAGGGATTTGATGGCCGCCTGGCTGTCGCTGAATATAAAAATGTCCTGTCCGATAGCGGCGTCCATGATTGCTGAAACTTCAGCCTGGAAGACACTGCAGTGATCAGGTAGTCTGAAGGAGAGCTCAAGGTTCAGATCCTTTGAATAAACCCCTCCTCGAACTCTGCCGTCTAACTTCGAGCCATCAGTATAAATGGAAGTACCGCCATGAGTGGCGGGACTCCGATCCGTGCTCTCCCATTCTTCCCTGCTAGGAATGTTGATTTTAAAACCGCTATCTCCGACTGTTGTGGTCGCCCAACGATCTGTGCTCAGCGAAAGAAAGCTATAGGATCCCAAAATACAGGCGTGTCCAGTAGTGCTTGCGCCCCAGCCGAACGTTTCCCTCAGACGCAGAGCCGATGCTGCTGCTACCCGGTGCCCTTCCAGATCGAGTGGCAAAATGCTAAGAATTGCCTGGAGTGCTTCATTGGGCGTTGTTCTTAACGCACCGCTTATACAGATCATGCAAGATCTGTGTACTTTACCTAGCAGATTAAGGTTTGTTGCCTTGCTCAGCGCAGGCCACCATACCACAACTCCATAGAGTATGATTGATCGAATGATTGCAGTGTAGATCCATTTGCATATTTTGGGCCTGAGCCCCCATTTCTTTCCAATGGCTCTTTTGCACGTGTAGAGTGCAATACACGCTTTCTTCTGGCGCTGAAGAACATTCTCCTTCCAGGTTAGTTTCCTATCCAGAACTGTGCCCAAGGTGCACGTCATTCAGTTTTGGTAGTATTAGCGGTGGTATCTTATAGCGGCTGGTGAAAAGAACCAGTTCTACTTTTCCCGGGTTGATGCTCAGTCCGCAGCGCGAGCACCATGAGGAAACCTCTCGCAGTGCTACTTGCATCAAGTCGCACAGGGTTTGTGGGAATTTGCCCCTATATACTATAGCTAAGTCGTCTGCATATGCCACTACCCCAGCCATTTGGCTGATGTCTCCAGCGTGCTTATGAGTTGTGCGGGAATAATCCCGTCTGGCCCGGCAGCCTTGAACGGTTCGAAGCTTTTAACCGCCCAGGTTTGTTGTAGGTGCTACGGGTTCCTCATTCAAGTTCCCTGGGAAGTGCGTATTCAAGAGCAGCTCTAGGGTTTCCCTCTCCGTGCTGGTCCAGGATCCGTCAGGTTTGCGCAAATAGCTTCTGGCTGTTTGAGTTTTTGAGAGCACTCGTCCAAGTCTCGCTGTATCGTCGACATTTTCGACCCCAGTGCAGAAATTTCTCCACGCTACTCTCTTCGCCTGCCTCAGAGCTTTTTTGTAGGCCCTGAGTTTAACTTTATATTCGAGCCATTGAGTCTCCGTGCCAAGGCTCTTGGCCTTATTATATTGTGTCCTACATGATTTTCGGAGCGAGTCCAGGTCGTAGGACCACCAATGCGGCCTATGCTTACCGCGTGGTTTTGGCACTGGGCAAGCCTGCTCTAGGGCATTCGAGAGCGCCGTTGTAAAGGTTTTTACCAAATCCTCCAACTCCCCTACTGATGAGGGGACTTGTGGGGGCAGTGCTGGTAATTCCCTAGATAGTATTTCATTGTGTAGCTGCCAGTTAGTGTTACGTGGGTTGCGTTTCATAACCGGCTGCTCAACAGAAAAGTCTAGAACTAATTATACGTACCGGTGGTCGGAGAATGAGTGCTCATCGAGAACGCGCCATTTTCTGACCCACTCATAAGCGTCTTCGCTGCAAATAGTGAGATCTATGACCTCCCTACGGGTTTTAGTAATAAACGTAGGTTCGTTGCCCACGTTGCAAACTACCAGGTTAATTGTTAACAAATAGTCAAATAACGACTCTCCTCTAGCATTGATATCGGAGCTTCCCCACTGGACGTGATGAGCATTGGCGTCAGTTCCGATAAATAGATGACCCATGGAAAAATTTTCCACCAGGTCTTTTACCTCCCTCTGTGGCGGAGGTTCTTCGGCGTCGTAGGGCATATAGACCGACGCCATCGTTAGACTGATACTGTCGACTGTTAAACTAGCAGCTGTAACGTCACCATTGGTATAGTTGGGCAAGAGAAAGGCATTCAGCTCAGACTTAACCAAAATACAGGCTCTAACCCTGCCCCCCTCGCTGGCTCGAATAAGCTTAAAACCCTTAGTCCCCTAACCGCAAATCCTTGAGCTGTTGACCCAGGGTTCTTGGATGAGGACCACATCTACGTCGCCTTTAGAGAGATGACTGATTAAAGCAGCCGAGGCTGCTTTAGATTTGTGCAGGTTTATCTGAATCACCACCAACATGAGAGCGCTCAGACTTACCTGCCCCCGCCGTATCGTCGAGTTCCACCTCGTCTGGAGGCTTATCTTTCAACGACGATCTTATTACAATACAATTTTTTAAAACACATAGAGGTTCGGAAAAGTTGAAAAATAATAATTTTAAAGGACATTACTTTCATGTCTTTGAAGGATATTTAAAAAAAAGTTATATTTAGCTTATATTTCAATTATCCTTTAAATAAGTAACCATATATCAACATTTTGTTAAAATTTTTCGGGGGCCCTACAATCGTTGATCCTTTAAAGGATATTCTGAGTATCTGATAGAAAAAAATACCGATTTACTAATTACGAAGTCCTTAAAGGGTAACGATACAGCAATTTGAGAAAAACGAGTACATAAATTATTAAATTATCAAAACGCAGTGGAATGTAGTACGATTTTACTGATAACTTCAACTGCAAGTCGGCACGGGTTGCCGTGGTCCGAATTGCATAAAACTTTGTCAGGATAGTTTTTGATGCATAATGGTCAAAATTAGGGGGTATGCGTTTAAATAAAAATAACTTTGAAATTTTGGGACAATATAATGTACATACATACATATATATATCAGGGAAATCCGATTTTCTCTTAAAATCTCTCTGCACCCATGATTTTACGGCAAAGTCTCATAAATAAGTAATGAAAAATATTGTATGTGACCTATTACGCTGTGTGAAAGTGAAAATTTATTTTCACGGAACATTCCTAAAGTCAAGCATACAAAAATTGCATACCCGGAATTTCAAATACAAGGTCAAAATGTGGAAAAGCCCCTTTCTTCATTATGATTTCAGACTACTAGTTTCTTTACCAAAGTTTATGAGATTTATCCGGAGAACATTTTCTGCACTGCAGACTTTTCGGATTTTTCCTTCCCCTATAAACCAGCCCACTCTAACCACACATATTATTTTTAATATGAGCTCGTTTTATAAACAGGTGACTTGGCATCTTTAAAATGGATCGAGGCATCGCCATCTCAATTACCTACAGCTGGCGATTTGGAAATGTGTACAGTATATTATGCTCCAATAAACTTCCGAGATGTGATGTTATCATCTGGTAAGCTTTCCGCAGATGCTCTTCCTGGTGATTTGGCTCAACAGGATTGTGTCCTTGGTCTTGAATTTTCTGGTCGTGATTCTTCGGGTAAAAGAGTTATGGCTATGGTGCCTGCAAAATCGTTAGCTACAACATGTCTAGCTAGTAAACGCATGATGTGGGAAATACCATCAAATTGGACTATGGAAGAAGCATCTACTGTTCCTTGCGTATATTCCACGGTTTACTATGCCTTAGTTGTACGTGGTGAAATGAGAAAAGGTGAAAAAATATTGATACATGCTGGTTCCGGCGGTGTTGGTCAAGCAGCTATATCAGTAGCGTTACACCATGGGCTGACCGTATTTACTACTGTCGGTAGCCAAGAAAAACGCGAATTTTTAAAACAAAGATTCCCTAAGCTCCAGGATAAATTCATCGGAAATTCTCGTGACACATCCTTTGAACAATTGATTATGAGAGAAACTCAAGGCAAAGGCGTTGACTTAGTGCTCAATTCCTTATCTGAAGAAAAACTACAAGCGTCTGTCCGTTGTTTAGGTATTAATGGACGCTTTCTGGAAATTGGAAAATTCGATTTGAGCAACAATAGCCCACTAGGAATGTCAGTATTCTTGAAGAATACATCTTTTCATGGCATTTTATTGGATAGTGTTATGGAAGGAGAAGAAGAAATGCAAAAACGTGTGGTCTCTCTAGTTGCAGACGGTATTAAAAATGGCGCTGTGCGTCCCCTACCTACTTCAGTGTTCAATGAATTACAAATTGAGCAGGCTTTCCGTTTTATGGCATCAGGAAAACATATTGGTAAAGTTGTTATCAAAGTTCGCGATGAAGAGCCTGGAAAGAAAGCCGTCAAACCGGTTTCCCGATTAGTAAATGCAATTCCACGTACCTATATGCATCCAGAAAAGAGCTATATACTCGTAGGAGGCTTGGGAGGCTTTGGTTTGGAGCTAACGCATTGGATGGTGTTACGAGGAGCTAAATACATTGTTCTGAATTCGAGATCGGGTGTAAAAACTGGATATCAAACGCTTATGATAAGAAGATGGCAGGAACGTGGTGTGAAAGTAGTCGTCGACACTAATGATGTAACTTCCACTGAAGGCTGTAAGAAATTGTTACAAAATGCAACTAAGCTGGCACTAGTCGGAGGAATTTTCAATTTGGCAGCAGTATTACGCGATGCTTTGATTGAAGATCAGACAATTCAAGACTACCAAACCGTTTGTAAACCGAAAGTTGATGGCACAAAGTACCTTGATTCACTTTCACGTACATTATGTCCTGAACTGGACTACTTCGTATGCTTCTCCAGTGTATCATGCGGCCGTGGTAATGTTGGTCAAAGTAATTACGGTTTAGCAAACTCTGCTATGGAGCGAATTTGTGAGCAGCGTCGGACGAATGGATTACCTGGTTTGGCTATTCAATGGGGCGCTATTGGGGACACAGGCCTGGTACTTGAGGGGCTAGGTGATAATGATACTGTTATTGGTGGCACACTCCCGCAGCGTATGAGCTCTTGCTTGAACACTTTTGATCTTTTCCTGCAGCAACCACATCCAGTTCTGGCATCAATGGTGGTGGCGGAAAAGCGAAGCAGTGATACATCTGGTGGCATAAGCTTAGTTGCAGCTGTAGCCAACATTTTAGGATTACGAGATATCAAAAACGTGCAGGATGGAGCTACCCTTGCAGATCTTGGTATGGATTCATTAATGAGTTCCGAAATAAAACAGACGCTGGAGCGCTGCTTTGATATCGTTATGTCGCCGCAAGAAATACGAACGTTAACATTCGGCCAACTAAAACAGATGGACGGCGGATCGGGTGATAGGCCTACGTCTGCCGAGAACGCAGATGCAAATCGAACACCAACACCTATTGGAGATGGTACACAAGTCGTTTTTGTAACTGAGCTAATGCCGTCTGAAGCAATTGTTCGTTTGGAATCCGCCGCACCGCCAAGTTCTACAAAACGTCCTATTTTCCTGGTTTCACCTATTGAAGGATTTGTAGATGCCCTAAAGGGTATAGCCGAGCGGTTGGATTGCCCTGTATATGGATTGCAGTGTACAGCAGACGCAGATCTTGACTCCATTGAGTCGTTGGCGAAATTCTATATCAAGCATGTGCGTGAAATTCAACCAAAGGGACCGTATTCAATCGCTGGATATTCATTTGGAGCAACGGTCGCATTTGCTATGGCTGTTGAATTGGAGCAGAACAAAGAGGCAGCTAAATTAGTTTTACTAGATGGTGCGCCTAAATATGTTAATTGGTACACAAAACAATTTAAAAAGCGATATAATACTGCGGATGATAATGAACAGAACCAGGCGTTCGCATTAGCATATTTTGGAGTTGTTGCGGCCAATACAGACTTCAGTGTAAGTAACTTCAAGAAACATAATACATATCGCTACCTCAGAATACGAATGCCGTAGGTACGTGCTTTTTTTCGAATGGTACCATTAGTGCATTCCCAAACCCTATAACTTTCCAGACATCCAGAGTGCACTTTAAGCTAAGTAAGCTGAAAATGGCGGTTCATTAGTTCTTTGAAGTAGAAGGTGTATAGAAACGCCCATATATAAAATATATCGTTCCTCGGCTGAGCTAATACTTATATTAACCACGAAACAAAAAAAATATAATTCAAAAATACACTTTTAAATACTAGTCATAGTGAAGGGTTTAAAACAAAAAACTTCTTTAAATATATATACTGCTTTATAAAAAAAAGTATGAGTGAAGATTTTAACGAATTTGGAAAAAAAAATTTCGTTCCACGACGGTCGAATTTAAACCGATATCAAAGGCACATCCCACGTATGATTACACATAAACCAGAGGCAAAATGCCAATGCGCGTCGCATCTACGTCGCCTTTACCCTTTGTCTTTGCAAAGCCATGATTTTGCAGAGATTTTTATAGAGGCCATTTAGTTTTTAAAGTCTTTGGGAGTTATCAAGGAAGGGACATTGGGATAAATTAATAAAAAAAACGCATTGCTTTTTTTTTAATTTTCACAAATTTGAAAGTTTCAAAATTTGAGAAAAGGTTTCGCAAAAGCAAGTGTTTTTTTTTCTATTAATTCATCCCATTATCTGTCTTTCGTAATAAACAACTTAAACAACTTTCTTAAACAATTTGCCTAAAATTAAAAAAAAAACTTCCCAACTAAAATTATAATTTTATTTACATATTTTCGGTAGGTATTTTGTCGTATGTAGAAGAAAATTTTGTATTCGAAAAAAATGCAGTATACGACAAATGCATTCTGAAAAGAAAGGCTTAAAACATCTTCATAATAGTTACAGTAAATTTGACTTGGCCTGATAGAAGTCCAATATTCAATGTTCAATAGTCCAATGTTCAGGCCAAAATTTGACGGAATCCATGGGGCTATTTCGAAAATATTTACTTTTATCTCCTCAAAAATCAACATTTGCCATATACGACATCCATATTCTAAGGTAGCATTATGTAAATAGGATTGTTTTTTAACGTTTTACAATTTAGGTGGCAAAACTGCTTGTAGAAGTTCCAACATTCGAAGGCAAGGTGCAGAAGTGTGCAGAAATTGTTGCTGCTGAAATCGATAGACCGATTGAATTGGTAAGTAGTATTCAAGGTTAACGTTTTGACATTTCTGAAACGGATCACCTAAAATTGAGAAAATAATTTTTGATCAGCAGTAACACTACTCAACCAATTTTGATCAACTTTAGTTACCAAGAATTAAATAGACCTTACCTAAAATAAAATATTCTCCTCATTATATGGTATACTATTTCCCATCAACATGTTTCACCTTGATCTCTAAAAGCATATGCAATCCGACAACGGTGTATTTGTAATTTAATTTGAGAAAAAAATCGTTATCGAATGATGTCATGTTTTTGAGAGTTTCAGTTTGTTTAACTGACTTTTCTCTTCACACTTTCATTGGATTTTTTTTTTTAGAAATTTGTAGATAAAAGTTTTGTAAAAATAAAATATTTTCGTCGCGATTTTTAAATTGTTTTTAAAAAATAATATAAGAAAATTAAGTTTTTAGTGAGTAGGTGTAAAAATTCTTATGAAAAGGACATGTCCCACAGTGCCGCGACTCCATACAAAAGATGGGCATAAATAGAAGGAGGGTCAGAATTCGCGGAAACTTCACACCTTAAAGTATTATGCCACGGAACCGGTTACTCATTTCGAGTCAGAATACTTTAAACCTCTAAACGATTTTTCCGTCCCGGGTACCCATTAAAAGAACGATTTTCACATTACTTCATAGTGCTACCGATTTCGAGTATTAGATTAAAAAAAATCACTTTTATTTTTTGAGTCTCCATAGAGCAATCTGAACTTTCTGTTAAACTTTAAAAATGGTCGTGGCACCCTGCATTGATTATCTCCAATAAATCTTTTTTAATGAGATCCAAATTGTATCCTGGCACACACAAAATGGAAGATTAACATCATTTTTGGTTGTTATTCCACCATATTTTTACCTACCTCGGCGACATCTAGTCGTCGATAGTCGCAATTTTACTCCTTGTGCTTCTTGCTGTTTTTGTTTATTTAACTATCTACAGAGTTTTTCCGGTGAAATTTTTTTAAAACTGCTCAAATCTTTATTTATGGGAATTTATAACGAAAATTATGCTCAAGTTAATTCCCAAAAACTAACTCCGTTTTTGCGCTAATGTATCAGCTCTATTAGAAAGTTTTCACAGACTCACAGCAAAAAAGTATAAAATAAAATTAAAAGGTAAAAAATAAATTGACTGTAAGAAACACTTTATAGGTTCATTGTAACCTGTAACGATAATTAGGCTTCCTCGTCTGCGACAAAATAATTACATATTGTGCATAATTATATATTTTTAGACCCAGCGTACTAGTACTAGTACAAGGGTATTATAATTTTGTCCACATAACGGTACTACGTAACGGCACAAAATAATCGAGATAGATATTAGAGTTCTATATATGAAAGTTCTTAGTTTGAAAAGAGGAGTTCATTAAGACATGTCCGTCTGTCCGTGTACACGATAACTTGAGTAAAAATTTGGATATTTGCATGAAATTTTGAATAGAGGTACAAGGAAGGTTGCTATTGAAAATGGGCGAAATCGAATGATAACCACGCCCCCTTTTCCATATTGACAATTCCGAAAATCACATAAATTGGCATATCTCGGTAGCTGAAATGATATAACTTTATAGGTGAATCCCCCTGGTCATTCTCTTATGATTTTTCCATAAATTTTTTATAGTTGGCGTGGCACCGCATTTTTGAAAATTTGACTGGTCGTAACTTTTAAACTGATTACGATAGAAAGATGGAATTTGGCACAAAGCATACTAGTATCGTTGGGAGTATACCTGATGAAATTGGATAAAATCGCCCTCCAACCATGCCCACTTTCGATATCGAAAATTTCTAAAATCACCTAAATTGGCATAATTCGGTAACGGATATGGCTAAAATGATATATGTAATTTGATACGTGAATTCCCCCAGTTATTATATAATGATTTTTTGATAGTTTTTTTTTTTTTAATTTTTTATAGTAGGCGTGGTACCGCCCACTTTTCAAGAAGGTATATTTGAAAATTTCACGGGTCATAACTTTTAAACTGGTTACGGTAGTACGATGAAATTTGGCACAAAGCATACTAGTATCGTTGGCAGTATACCTGATGAAATATATGACACCAACCACGGCCACTTTCGATATCGAAAACATCGAAAATCACCTAAATTGACATAATTCGGTAACGGAACCCCCTAGTAATTCTATTATGATTTTTTGATAAATTTTTTAAAGTAGGCGTGGCACCGCCCACTTTTCAGGAAGGCATATTTGAAAATTTCAATGGTCATAACTTTTAAACTGATTACGGTAGAACGATGAAATTTAGTACAAGGTATAGCATAATAGGGAGTATACCTGATGAATGTGGACGAAATCGCTTCCCAGCCACGCCCACTTCCGAAATGGAAAATTTCGCAAATCATATGAAAACTACCGCTGGGTATTTAATGTTCGGTTTACCCGAAGTTAGACTTCCTTACTTGTTAACATTAAAACATTATACCTAAATATCTAAATCTTACATTCTATATCACAATCCCAATTTTATTAATAATAAAAGCGTGTAACATTGTGATAACAAGAATAGACGGTCCTAAATGTTCTCAATTATACCATCACAACTTTAGGGGATCCGTTTCAGATATTCTGACCATATTACCATTTATTTTCTTTTGTTTATTTATATTTTTAATTAAAATAGGTCAAAGCCGCTGCTGCATCATTTTATCATAAATTAGCTGCATCTGATAAATATTCAGTAAAATGTAATTTACAATGTGATGTAACTTTAATCAAACCCACAGAAAATTATTCAAAATTAGAATTGGATTACGGCTTAAATGAAGTATGTAACGGCAAAGTTGATGTACTTATCGTGGAAGGTAATCATCGTACAATTTTACTGGATGATGAACCACTACAAACAATCGAGGCTTCATTGAAGCAATTGCTTTATTAAATTAAAATTTATGCAGTATCTGATACTTAAAAGAATAATGCTAACATGTTAATTCTAACCGTCGTTATATTATATACTTGTTTATATGCAAGTCAGGCACGAATTATTGTATTAGTGCACAAGTTTTTATATAACTTATTTGGCGTTTGAAGCAGTGTAGCTTATAGTACATTTAAACTGCACCAAATGTGTCAAATAGGACGAAAAATTGCAAATTTGGCGCATTTTTTCATACAAATCTCATTTTCCAAATTTGGAATTTCATTACCTTTGACCAAATTTGCCGAATGATACAATCCACAGTTCAGCAAAAGAGCAAACCTAAGGTAGTTCTTGCCAAGCAGAACCTTAATGGCTATGTGACGTGTGAAAACTTATGCACTATGCCACAGCTGTAAATAACAATTTCACCTATTTTTTTTTTAAAGAAGAAAAATGCAAATTTGCCAATGTAAACGGTGTCGAAATGGCTCATTTGAATTCGCCTAATTTGGTGCAGTGTAAATGTACAATGTACATTGTACATACATATCGTCAGTGATACTGCAAAACATGCTATGTCAAGGTGTTATTTTTTAACAATGACATGTTTACTCCTAATTTAACTTCTCCGTATAAAAAAAAGCAGTTTAAAGATTCAGTCGTTGGTAACTAACATATTTCAAAATGCACTCAATAAGATTGAACTCGAATATTTAAAAGTTGTCATGGCACGTATTGCAGTTTCCCCGACGATATGTTCTGTAGTTATTTTTTGCATAAAATACAATAGGTTAATGAATTTTTAATTTACTTTGTATGTTAGGCCATCATAATAAGCGCAATTGTTTTTAAGTTCTTTTTAAAACATTCCTATAATAAATAAATTTGTATGATGTGATAATATTTGTTTGAGAATATGATATCTATTGTGGCGAATGTTCTCAAGAATCGCTCATCTCCCAACTCTAGCGTATTTCCATCACTAGCGTCACTACCGCAACTACAGCTGTTTAGATACATGACGTGAGAGCGACAGAGGGAGAGACAGCTCGCGTGTTTGCGAATGTGGCACAAAGAGGAGATGACGATAGATAAACGCTTCGAGAACACTGTTGCACGAATAAACCAGAAAGGTTTAGACATTTCTAGGTTGTGAAGCTGCTGTTTGCTAGCGTATATAAACCGCGCAAAGACGACGCAAATCAATCAGTTTATTTTGAAGTGTTGTACAGTGAAGTACTGAACAGTGAATTAACCCGCGATATTGTACTACGGTTTTTAGTACTGAATAAAGCGTACTACTTATTAAGCAGAATCGGAGTGTTTTATTTAACGTACAGTGATCGAACTCAGGGAAAATAATCAAGGAATCATCGAACGAAAGAGTTAATTATTTTTTCGAAAGTGAACTAGTTCGTTCAGTCGTTGGGCCCTTCAATAAAAATTTTTCTTGATTTACGATAGAACTCAAGTTGATAACTAAGGGGCTTCTCAAACGTCAAGCGTTTTTTCACAACACCGAACAAACTTGAGAATAATAGCGTTCTCAACAAAACGTATTCAACCAGGGTATAATGTCAAACAGAAAAATATTTTAACCCAGTTGAAAAATTTTTTTTCTGTTTATAAACTTTTAGGAAAAAATTTGTAAATTAACTTTTGTTTTAAATTTTCAATATTTATATTTTACCTTTAATTCAAATAAGCAATACGAAAGAATATTCGGTAGCAAATTTAGAAGTATTTTATTGGTAGTGAAAAAAACTTCGGTGCCAGTGAAGAACGGTTGGAATTCAATTGTTTTGTAAGCTAAGGTAAGAAAACTGTAACCAAACATTTTTTTACAAAAATCGCGGATGGTATAAGAGTAAATTATTGCTAATATTAAAGAAGAGAAAATGATACCCAATTTACATGTGGTGCACCATAAAGGATTAATTCATTTGTTTATATTCGTTGGACATTATAGCCCCTTACAAGAGAAAATATTTAACTGTCAAGCACACTTTGTTGAATACATTTTGGTTCTCAACAAAAAGGGCATTTTTTTATATGATAAAAAAACGCTCTTTGTGAAGTTGAGAAAGGGATCATGGGCGTAGCCAGGTAAGGGCAGATGCCCCAACCTAAGCCAAATGTCCTCGAAAAATTCTGAGTTTTTTAAGAAAAAATTAATCTTTGTCCTCGAGGACATTTGGAGAAAATGCTGAAACAACGATGACTTTCAAAGAGTATTCTCCTAAAAAAACTAGGACATTAAGGGGAAAAGCCAAAAAAAGGAGTATCAATGAAAATTTTTATAAAAAAAAATAAAGAAAACAAAACTTAGCCAATGTCCTCGAAAAATTTTGCGTTTTTTAAGAAATAATAAATCTTTGTCCTCGAGGACATTTGGAGAAAATGCTGAAACAACGAGGACTTTCAAAGAGTATTCTCCTAAAAAAACTAGGACATTAAGGGGAAAAGCTAAAAAAAGGAGTATCAATGAAAATTTTTATAAAAAAAATATAGAAAACAAAACTTAGCCAATGTCCTCGAAAAATTCTGCGTTTTTTAAGAAAGAATTAATCTTTGTCCTCGAGGACATTTGGAGAAAATGCTGAAACAACGAGGACCTTTCAAAGCGAAAAAATTAGTATCAATGAAAAAATATATATCTCTCAATATTCATGCCAATAAATATGTCCTACTTTTTGCCTCGTTTTTTCATTGATTTTTGAGAAATTGTCCTCGAAAAAAGACCTAAAAAAATTTCTGGCTTCGCCCATGAAAGGGATAGTTCTCAACTTGTCAGGGGCGCAGCCAGAAGAAAATGTTAGGGGTGGTTTTTGATTTTTTTCTTTTAAATATTTTCCTAGCACAACTATTTACAAAATTATTTTATAGCACCAGTCAGGAGTAGCGAAGAGAAAGCATTTAAAAAAGATAATTATACATATATACATTACATTGGGCCAAAAATTCAAAATTTCGTTCTTTTCAAAAATTATATTGATTTTCTTTAGAGGTCTATCATCGCTAGTTTAGATTTTACAGACTTTACCTCATATTTCGTATAAAAACGGCAAACCATTATTGTAAAGCAAAAATTTGCATTGACCAAAATTTGCTCAGACTAGCTGTTTTCTAGTATTCTAGTTTCAAAAATTAGCAAAAACATGCTTCTCATTTTTTCTTTCGAAAATTGTCAAAAATGCCAACATCCATGTACAATAGAGCGCATCACCAAAAAAAAATTGAAAATGTTCCCCCCCTGTTTGAACACTTACCTTATGAGGTTTTAAAAAAAAAAATTTTTAATTTTTTTGTCACCCTGTAAAAACAGCGAAATTTGTTTTTTTTTCCATAACTTCTATATTTCTAGTTCGATTTTCAAAAGTGATACATTTTTAGAAAGGTATTCACCAAGGCAATATTTCATCAATAGAAACTTTTAGCCCTTTTTTCTTAGTTTTCCGGAAAATTTTTTTTTTTTTTTCAAATACAGGGTGTTGGTTTTAGTAAAAATAGAATAAAAACTGAACTTGGCATGAACGGTTACAATCTAAACTAGCGATGATAGACCTCTAGACTTTAATCTGAAAAAATTACAGTAATTTTTTTCACCTTTCTTAAAAATCAAATCAACATAATTTTGGAAAAAAAAAGAAATTTGGAATTTTTGGCCCAGTCTAATATATATACATACATAGATACCTGCCAATAAATGTTACTTTATATTGTCTTATATAACAAGGGCCAGCCGTTTTTTTTATTTGCCATTGAAGCTATCACACTGCGCAACGCGAAAAAAAAAACCTGGGACGAGATAGCATTTTTCTGGTAGATCTCAATGAGATAAGAAGAACTGCGTACAAGAAATTTGCCGGTTTTTCGTACCTTTGCACACTTATGACCCTGTATCTTAGGGGTATGGATGTAACAGCCATGGATCGCGTCAATATGGATGTAACATGTCACACCCCCCTTAAGCAAACGGCCCAAAAGCTTAGGCCCCTGTTATGGAATTGACGTTTTTCGATTTTCATGCAATTGAAATTTTTGTAAACACGTCATGAAAACTAGTTTTCACATATACAGTTTTATATATCAGGGTTGGTTAAACCCCTAAAACCACCCCCTGGCTGCGCCACTGCAACTTGTACTCAAATGGGATTCTCTAATTGAGTTCAAAGGTATGAATGCGATTCTGAAAATAAGTAGCGAAAATAAAATAAACCATGATTATATAAATGAAAACACATAAAGTAGTTGATAAACATGTTTTATTTCCATAAATACCTCGACTTGCTATCTAATGTTTTATAAAAACTAGAGAAATATGGGTGCTGGATATTAACTTGAAAACTATAAATTTATCAAAATATCTCAAAGGTTAGATAATACTTGGGGAATGATGTTGGGTATCAACTTGAGAACTATTCAATTATCAAAATATCTCAAAGCTTGAGAATACTTGGAGAATGATGTCGGATTTCAACTTGAGATCAAAATGTCTCTAAGGTTGGAGAAAAATTGGAATTGTGTTGGATATCAAATTGAGAACTACATATACCGTTTTTCAAAGCTATGAGGAAAAGTTGAACGATGTTTTCTGGGAAGAAAAGTATCGGCACAAATCACGGTGGGTTGCATGGGTTGGAACTTAAGGTATACACCGGCAAATTTCTCCGCCGGCGTTGGTAGAATAAACATTTGTTGAGTTTTTTATTGTTTTCAAAATGTGTCAAAAATTTGAATGGCCAATTGGGAAAAAGACAAACACAGGTTCCTAATGAAATTTAATGGTACAAAAAAGGTGCTGAAACGGTTTTTTATAATAATTTAGTTTTCAAAAAATACACTACCCTACAAAAAGAATCTCCAAGAATGAAAGTACATTTTCTTGATGTAAAATGTTCCCCTAATTCCGAATATCATATCAATTTTTCTGTGTCAAATCTAGTTTCCGAGATATCGGTGAAAAAAATTAAAATTCTCAGTTTTGGAAAACACTACTTCATATAGGTACGTAAAAAATTTGTGTTTAAACTGTTGAATCATACATTATACTAATTCTCATAAACATTTTTTGCCTTCATCTCTATAAGTATCTTCAGTAGTTTGGCAACTATTGCAAAAAAAAGTTCAACAATTTTTTAAAAAATAACAAATTAAAAAACAAATACCAATTTCAGATTTAACCACTTTAAAATCAGAAAAATTCCATGGACGAAAAAAAGTTAGCTATCCTATGTCGTAGGGAATTCAATAACGAAAATTTTAAGCATACCAGTACAAAATTGGGATGTGCTCTTGACTTCATAAGACCTGTTATATTGAAAGTTCTCAATAAAAAATTTTCTGTTCTTACCCAAGAAATTTTCCGAAATTTCCATATCCCCGACATTTGATACATGATTTCTATGTAGAATTTTCTGCTGATTCCAAAAAATGTAGTCATTTGGTTTAAAAGTAGAATAGTTTTCGAGATATTTTGAAATTTCAGTTTTTGGATGTCCTTGCTTGTGGCAGTTCAGAAGGAATTGCCTGCTAAGCATTTCCGCGTGGCTCTCTTACTTTGAGCAGTTTTGTCTCTTGATGGAGATGAGACTCAGGAGACATGAGGAGACATCCCGTAGCAGTTCTGATAGCGGTATTTTGGCAGACTTGTAACTTCGTCCAGTTGTTGTTATGCACGTTAGGCGACCATATGGGTGCGGCATAGTCAAAGACTGGTCGGCCAATGGCCTTATATGTAGCCAGCAACGTTTCTTTGTCTTTTCCCCAAGTACTGCCGGTAAGTGACTTGAGTATATTGTTGCGACCTCGTACCTTTGAGGCCATTGCAGACACATGACCAGCAACTGAGAAAGTATTATCCAGTGTCAGCCCCAGTAACTTTGGGTGGCTGACAGTTGGTAGCTTAGTGCCATCAACTTAAATGTATAATTCGTTTCTCACCTGGTGCGTTCATGTTGTGAAAAGTGTCGCCATGGATTTAGTCGGTGATATCGTCAGATCTTGCTCAGTGAAAAAACTGGAAAGGTCGCATAGGTAACTGTTGATTTTCGCACAGAGTCGCCATTATTGTACAGTCGTCGGCATATGAAACGACAGTGACGCCCTCTGGTGGTGGGGGCATCTTCGATAGATCGAAGTTAAACAGTGTCGGGGATAGGACACCACCCTGGGGCACCCCCTGTCTAATACGTCTAGGTTTTGATGTTGCGTTTCTAATGTTGAACGACGCCTGCCGTCCATTCAGATAATTAGCGGTCCATCTCATTAATCCTTCGGATAAGATGGCTCCCACCTTTCATAACCAAACTTCTTTTCCTTACAGAAGAAGGGGTTGACTGGTCGTACCAAACCGTCGGACAAGTACTGCAAAGCGCTAGTACCGAAGCGTACCGAGTTCATAACCGACAAATGACTTTAATTATCGGCGCCACTCTCCGAAACCTCCTGGGGTGTTTCTCTCGCTGCAAAAACAACAACAGAACCCCTATACATGAACTTCAAAGACTTTTTTTCAAATGTAGCTATTTTAGTCCGGTAAAATTTTTGTAGAGTTTACCCTCAAGCGGGCTACTCACCTGCCAAGTGTCAAAGTCCATTTAAAAAAACGCTCAAGAAATGTTTTCACAAATTTTCTTGACCTAATACTCAGTTCATAAGAAAAAATACAGCACTTTTCGATAGTTGGCAACCCCGGTTTACCTCAAAAAATAAATATGCTCGTATATATTTCTTGAGGTAAACGTGCAGATTCACGGCAAAGTACATATTTCACTACACATGTTTTATACATTTTTATAACAGTAATTTGCAAAAAATTGCAAAATGTGATAAACGTCAAAATTTCTTGACCAAGCACAAGAAATATATGATCGTTTTTTTCTTGAGGCATTTCTTGGCAGGTGGGTAGCCCGCTTCAGAAAGAAAACAGCAAACATTTGGGGTCAAAAGTCGGGAAAAAATTCAAATCTGAATCCACTCTGCCATTTCCACACTCCGTTTCGGATCAAGTTTCTATGCAGCCTATAAATAGGTCACACCGTCTAAACAAAAGAAAGAAAAGAAACCCGCGTCGGCGTGCGCCGCGGCGGTGGCGGCGTATGTCTATAGTTGGAACTCACAGTTCGTTAAATGAAATGTATTGTAGTCGCAAGTAATCAAACCAAACTGAAACGATTACGACCTGTTGTTGTCGTGCACTCTGGGCAACGTGAACTATTTATGCTCGCGGGAGAAAGAGAGGGAGCCCCGGCCACTCTGGCATATCTGGTTTAAGGGTTCACGTCGAGGTCTTTTTCGAAGCGTCTGTTCACCACGTGGTGCGGCTGAAAGCGGGTGTCTGTATATAAATGGGTGACAATTTTTGTTCAAAACCATGGAGATGGGTTGTCTGGGTTTGGGACTCGCCACGTAAAAATCGAGTCCAATGAAAAGAAATACAAAGCCGTGGATGTGAAGGCGCTTATGAGTGGGTTAGAAAATGGCGTGTTCTTGAAGAACATTCATTCTCCGACCACCGATAGAAACAGTTTTAGACTTTCGTGTAGAGTAACCTAGTATGAAGCGCAATCCACGCAATACCAAATGGCAGTTACACATGTTGATTTTTTCATGTTTCGAAAATTTTCAAACCAAAATCGGGAAATCCAAAAAACATGCCAATGTTTGAGGCTAGAATACTAGAATACGGCTAGTCTGAGAAAATATAATTCTAGGCAACTTTTGTAGGGAATTCAATTTCCTACAAAAATATCTTCAGGTAAATGGTTTTCTACAACAATGGTTTGTCGTTTTTATACCTGATATGAGGTTTAGTCTGTTTTTCAGTGCGAGTTTAAACATAGTTTAAGCGGCTAATTTGTATGGGGTAAACTCTAGTCAACTTTGTCTTTGGTTTAAACCTGCACTGAAAAACCGGGCCCCATAGACTTAAATTTAAAAATCTAAAAAAATTACAGTAATTTTTTCCACCTTTCTTAAAAAGAAAATCAATATAATTTTTCAAACAAGTTTTTGAGTGACTGCGGATGTTTCCGGTTCTTTAACGTCTGAACCAATGCCCCGATCTTTACAAAATTGTGCATACAAATTCTTAGGAGCAGAGACTCTGTAACAGGCATCGTGAAATTTCGATATATTTATCGATAACAGAGTCATCGGTCAAAACGTAGTTTTACGTAAATTTTGGAATATTCGCACAAAATTGGTATCAAACAAGGGGGGAAGACCACAGCTTTCATTTGGATTCTGTTTCATTCCGATATATTTATCGATAACAGAGTTATCGGTCAAAATGAGGTTACGGGTAAACTTTGGAATATTCGCACAAAATTGTATGAAACCATTGGGGAAGACAACAGGGTGTAAAAGTAGGTCGCCTCCCAGTTGGTGCACCCTGGGTAACTCTAAATGACCTACATAGCCTACACGGCTAGTTTCTTCTATTGTCGGTTCTACGAGAACGGTACCAGTACTTGTGCTGTACCCATCGTGCCGAAACGACCCGGCCGTTTTCTTATATCGACCCGGCCAAGAGCAATACACTCGGGGTGACCCTGTCTGACATTTAGGCAGGGCTACACCTCGCTACAACAACAACAACCGCAGCTTTCATTTGGGCTTTGGTTCATTTCGATATATTTATCGCTGACAGAGTTATCGGTCAAAATGTGGTTTCGGGTAAACTTTGGAAATTATATTTGGAAGGTAGATTTTGTATCAGCTCGAGATGGTTATACCCTACAAAAATAAAAGCATTTGAAAAGGTTTTGGAGATTTCGCTCAAAATGTGTACCAAGGCGACCTTATTAAGTGTTCGCTCAATATGGGCAGCAAATGAAAGGTATTGATAAGTGTTTTAAAATTGTGTAGTTTTCAGTCCAATATGAGACCCCGTTTTAGAGATTTGATTAAAATGTCAACCAGGAGAGCCTCGATGGTATTAGTGCGATATGAGTATCAAATGAAAGGTGACAAGTGATTTAACATATTTTAGAATTTTTCCCATATAAGACCAAGTTTTCTAGATATTGGACACGGGGACCAGGAGTGGAACTACAAGGTTTTTGTGAAAAATGGGTCTAAATTGAAAGATTTTGATGAGAGTTTTAACAGGGAGTCAGGGATTGGGATATGGATGACAATTAGAAAAACAATATGAAAAGAGAAAAGCATATGAAAAGGATGTATGCTGGGTGGGCGGGAAGGTTTTATAAATGAAAACAAGTTAACGTTTGGGCAGGACAACGTCTGCCGGGTCTGCTATATAATAATAAGGTAAAAAGTACATACCGTCAAAAATTTTATCATTTTCGCATTATCCAAACAAATAATAAATTAAATATTTTAAAACCTATGCTTCAACAGCAAGCGCCAAATATTTTTTTTTGTAGATTTAAAACAATAAGTGCTTGTTAATACCTATTAAGCATTCAGTAACATTTTAAATTTAGGGAAACCACTCAGAAATGCAACACATATCCGAACCGGTTATTTTGTAGTTGATTGACTAATCGGCTGTCGAATATTATACCCAAAAGCCTCGCGAATATTCTGTATTCGCTCAAATAACTACTCGGTACATCTCTAGTGTATACATATGTATCTACAATCATCCGGCTATGTATGTACACTAGACTGAGCCAAAAATGTTTGTTTTTATGTAAAAATTATGTATACTGAATTCGGATTGTGGGAAATTGAGTTCCCTGCAAAAACGGTTTAGACTGAAATTTTGCTCACACTACCAGTTTTAGAGTACATAATATAGACTTAGATATTGTTGTTTTTTTTTTACAATTCCCGCGGTTGCCTTTAAAATTTGTCAAAAATGCAAATATGGATTTAGAAAAAAGATAAACACAGATTCTTGAACGAAATTGAATGGACTATTCAATTTATGGATCAAGTAGCACAGCAAG
Organism: Campiglossa producta; assembly: GCA_964058755.1. Taxonomy (NCBI): domain Eukaryota; kingdom Metazoa; phylum Arthropoda; class Insecta; order Diptera; family Tephritidae; genus Campiglossa; species Campiglossa producta. The sequence continues at coordinate 37,262,531 of CAXKVI010000003.1, read as the reverse complement.
TGTAAAACCTGATAATTAATAGTGCTAGTGCATCGGTTAACATTTTCAGATTACAAATTTTGCAAGAAGGTAATGATAACACAGCTCTACATATTGCAAATTCTTATGCCTTGGGGTGTCCAAATCAAGATTGCATTCACAGAATTCTGGATTGACTCTAGTTCTTAAGATGGGGGTCAAAAACCCCTTTTCCATAGGTTAGGGCATATATTGCCCTATAACTTTTTTCTGTATGTCCAATCATCTTGATGTTGATGTCGTTGGAAATGTAGGATTCCACCGCTTCAAAAACGTGTACTAGTTGTTAACGTTTCTTGACAAATGTCGGAGAAATTATCAAAATAATATCAAATACATTTTTTTATCAAAAAATCTAACTTTCAGTCAGACCTGTTAATAATTGATTACTAATCGGTAATGATTACCAGCTTCATTGATTATTTTTTGAGAAGCCACCTAATGATTGATTACCAATTAGATGTATGTATATGGGAACGATTTTTCATCATCCCTTGTCAATTTTGGTTTTGTAACAAACCGGTTTCGGCGATCCGCCATCTTCAGTGTTTGATTTCGTTCCAATTACTTTCATTACCAATTACTTTAATTTTTTAATGATTAAAAAAAAAAAAATAAAAAAAAAAAATTAAAAATTCAAAAATAATTAAAATTAATCAAAAGTAATCATTACTTTTTTTTAATTTTTTTTTTTTTTTTCAGTATGTGTATGTATTATGTACATACATAAATATTCACTTGCACAAACATACAAATGTATAGGTGAAGCAAGAAGTTCTTTTATATAAATGCATGTATTCATGCACATAAATATCCTTGGAGGAAAAATCTCGAGATCTTTCGTACTAGTTCGGCATCAAGTGGTCGAACAACAACCTAAACAGAAGACTGGCGCTTTTTCACATTCAGTCTTTTATTTTTAAAAAGGTATATATAATATGGAATGACAATGATGATAAATATGGAATGTAACGGTGTAATTTACAACTTGTTAATAGTATACTGTACGATAGTAAATCAAATGCCCATAAATGACTACGCTGCCCTTGTGATCATAGCTCCGTACGGCACTTCATCACGAGAGCAGCCTAGCCTCTCTGGCGCGACGACAAAGATCTTCCCCTCCCAATCCAGGGTGTTATGCGAAACCGTGCCCATTGGACGTTTGCAGCCGGGAGGCAAATCGTGGCTGTATTTGAACGGAGCCTCTCTGACACCGGGTCGCCTCAGAGAGTAAGCATGGCCTTACCGCGGTACGGGGCTCTGCCGCGGCGGACGACACATTTTCCCCTACTCTTCCCTTGACCCTAAGCTGGCCTTGTCCGGCGATGGGTCGTACGAACTCAAATAACCTAAATAAAAACGAAAAATCTAAAAAACAAACAACGCCAAATTTCACTCCTCAGCAAAGGAGAGCTATGGAGGAGCAGGCGAGAAAGCAACAACAACGTCGGAGGACAACCTCCGTTCCACAATCAAGGGTGGGATCGACAGCGATGGAAACTACGAGTCGGTCAACCAACCCTCTATCGAATAAGATTGACTGGATGGGAGCTAGCACCAGTGCGGTTGCCAACGCAGCTAAGCGGACAATCAACCGCTGATATGAAAACCAGTATCTTTACGACTGTGGCAGGGGTCTCACGACCTGGCCTCGGAGTTTCGAAGGAGAAGGAAGCTGCAACTGAGATGTCGGCAAGGAGAGCGACCGCGATGGCAACTACGGGTCCGCACTCCCGGGAGACATGTCCCCGCCGCTTCACATACCACGAGAAAAGATTGGCTGCCAAGATCCTGAAGAGGTATGAAGGGGTACCGCAGGAATCACTGTCGCCGAATTCCAGTAAATCGGTAGAGCTAGCGAAAGCTGTGATACCGGATTTCCAAAATTCTTACATGCCAAAGCGGTTAAAAGTTAACCCTTTCAAGCGCCAGAGATCGGACATGGAGTTAAATCCCCCTCCCAAGCGGCATCAGAATACCCCTGGAGCGGGCAAACTAAGCTTTGGTGAGGTAACCAAGGACAGGATCCTTATAGGCGTCCTTGACCGAGGCAATGACCGTCTGGCCATCCCCAAGGACCGGTGGCGTTACGTGCGAAATGAACTCGGCAACATTCTTCTCAACGTTGCTCCGGAGTTTCCGGGTAGTTCGGCGCGAGTAACGGATGCGGGTTGGCACCAGGGTCAGATTAAATTACTCGCATGCGAGGATGCAAAAACCGTAGCACTGTACAAGGCAGCAGCTGCTAAACGGGGTGAAGTCTACAAGGGCGCAAAGATAGAGGTCGTCGACTGGAAGGACATTCCAGCTCGTCCAAGGGCAAGGGCGTGGATTCCGGCCATCCCTGACGAACCCGAGAGAATTCTCGGGATACTACGGCTAATGAATCCGTCCCTCCCAACGCATGACTGGAGTGTCAATCCGGTCGGGGATGCGGTAGGGCCCGACAGACAGGTGGTGTTCACCATGGATAAAGAGTCAATCGAGCCCCTCAAAATGTGGCCTATGGCCTAGTACACTACAGCGTAGGCCAGATCGTTATCCAAGTATATCGTGGTGATGCTCAGCGCGCTGCCTTCTCGGCTGCTCCGGGGGAACCGGAAAACGAATTACCAGAAGAGGAAGCGGAGGATTCCGATGCGGAAAGCATGTTATCCGCCACGACCCTTGGCGATAGTGCTGTGAACAACTCGGAGATGGAGGACAGCCTACAGGACGAGGAAGTCCTCGACGTCACGGTGATAGCAGCCAACGCTGAGCGATTAACATCTAACGCTACAGGCAGCAGGACTCCTGCAACGCCACATCGGGCAGTTAATCGGAACAACTCGTCGTTGATAGGCAACCTCCGGGATGGAGCAAACCTCGACGGTATGGGGACGGCAGGTAAGTCTGTGCGCTCTCATGTTGGTGGTGCTTCAGATTAATCTGCACAAATCTAAAGTGGCTTCGGCTGCTTTAAGTAGTCGTCTTTCTAAAGGCGACGTGGATGTGGTCCTCATCCAAGAACCCTGGGTCAATAGCTCGAGAATCTGCGGATTGGGGACTAAGGGCTTCAAGCTCATTCGAGCCAGCGAGGAGAGCAAAGTCAGAACGTGTATTTTGGTCAAGTCTGAGTTGAACTCCTTTCTCCTACCTAACTACACCAATGGTGATATTACCGCTATCAGTCTAACGGTCGACAGCACCCGCCTGACGATGGCGTCGGTCTATATGCCCTACGACGGCGAAGAACCCCCACCACAAACGGAGGTGAAAGACCTGGTGTCAAATTTCTGCACGGGTAATCTTGTTATTGGAGCGGACGCTAATGCTCACTCATGAAGATACTGGCATACGCAGACGATTTAGCTATTGCATTCAGAGGCAAGTTCCCACAAACTCTGTGTGACCTGATGCACGTAGCACTGCGAGAGGTTTCGAGGTGGTCCTCTCGCTGCGGACTTAGTATCAACCCGGGGAAAGTGGAACTTGTCCTCTTCACCAACCGGTACAAAATACCGCCACTAAGCCTACCAGAACTAGATGGCACGCGCCTGGGCTTGTCGGATAAGGCCAAGTTTCTAGGCATAGTTCTGGACAGGAAATTGAATTGGAAGGAGAATGTTCTTCAGCGCCAGAAGAAAGCTTGCATCGCTCTTTACACATGCAAAAGAGCCATTGGCAAAAAATGGGGGCTCAGCCCTAGAGTATGCAGTTGGATCTACACGGCCATCATGCTGTATGGAGTCGTCGTATGGTGGACGGTGCTGAGCAAGGCAACATACCTGAATCTGTTGCGGAAAGTCCATAGATCCAATATGATCTGTATAAGCGGTGCGCTAAGGACAACGCCCAACGAAGCCCTCCAGGCCATTCTGGGCATTTTGCCACTTGATCTGGAAGGGTTTCGGTCAGCGGCGGCATCAGCTCTGCGCCTAAGAGAAACCTTCAGTTGGGGTGCGGGTACTATTGGACACTCCAGTATTCTGGAATCTTACAGCTTTCTCCCTCTAAGCACAGATCGTTGTGCGACCACTACAGTCGGGGATAGCTGTTTCAAAATAAACATTCCCAGCAGAGAAGACTGGGAGAGGACGGATTGGTGTCCCGAAACAAATGGTGGCACTTCCATATTCACCGACGGCTCGAAGTTGGACGGCAGAGTTGGAGGAGGGGTTTATTCAAGGGATTTGGACCTTGAGCTCTCCTTCAGACTACCTGATCACTGTAGCGTCTTCCAGGCGGCAATCCAGGACGCCGCGGCCTGGTTAAGCAAACGTGTTATCGGAGAAGATATCACTATTTTCAGCGATAGCCTAGCGGCAATCAAATCCCTTGGCTCATACACGTTCAACTCTGAACTGACGCTCAGCTGTCGTCGATCTCTTCAGGAGATGGTCCAACAGAACCGCGTAAACCTCATATGGGTCCCGGGACATAGGGACATTGAGGGAAACTGTAAGGCAGACGAGCTTGCCAGGCAGGGCACGACCAAGCAGGTTCTTCAGGATAAAGAGCGCTTAGGTATGCCGTTTGCCACATGCAAACTAATGCTGAAGGAGCACACACTCCGTCAAGCCAACGAAAGATGGCTGCAATCCCCAGGGTGTCGGATATCGAAACAAACCTGGCCAAAATGGGATCTTAAAAGGTCTAGACGCATTTATGCCCTAACTAGGAGGGAAATCTGCATATTGATAGGGGTATTAACCGGTCACTGCCTCTTTGGTAGGCATGCAGAAAGGCTAAGTGTGCCCTACCGACGATGCTGCAGGAGTTGCAAAGATGATGAGGAGGGGGAAACAGTGGAGCACCTCATCTGCAACTGTCCGGCTTTAAGCGGGGCGAGAATGCGCTTTTTGGGAGTTCCGTTCCTAGATAGCCTAAGCCAGATCGCGGAACTGGACATAAAGGACTTGATGGGCTTCATAAAGTCATCTACGTGGTTCGAGGAGGAGTAACGGTGTCAGTTTAGGAGTGTCAGTCCCGGGACTCTGCTATGTGGAAAACCCCAACAACTCAGCGATTTTCCATATGGCTGGGTCCCGGGACTGACTTTCCTTGTGTTGGTGGTATCACAACGGGCCTTTCAAAACTGGCCTAAGTGTGCCTCTGCGGCAGCCACTTGAACCTACCTACCTACTACGTCGCCCATTGTGGACGAAATTTATTAATCCCGGACAATAACCGCTTAATTTTTGATCAATTGATCATTACAAGTCTCTTTAGGACATAGGTGGCATGCCTATGTTTTAATTTGTGTAGCATCTATTATATATAAATGCGCAATGCTTAAAAGTTTCCTCCCTTTTTTGCAATAACCACAATTCTAAGGTATATAAAATTTGATATGTATCGATAGGTCTCGCCGTGCAGGGTGTGCGACAACAAACCAAAAATTAAAAAATTATTAATTATAATATGATTTGAAAGTCACGCCACTACAAGTGCTAAACACGCATTCACTTTATAGAGCCGCTGTTATGTGTGTATGTACATTTGCTTTGTTGTGCTTGCATTCATTGCAGTTGGGGAGAGTCCGAGTGTGAGTTGTTTTGTTGGCAGCAATAATAAACATGAGCCAGCCCGTCAACTTTATTGAGCGTAGGTATAAACAGTGTTTACAAAAAAAAAATCTGTGCGTGGGTATTCAGAGAAGCAAATGCTTGCTCAGACATGATGTTTTGAAAAAAAAAGCACAAAGCCCTTCGTGGCTAGACTTAGTGAAATGAAATAAAAAGGAAAATTGATAAAACTAAAAAAAGTAAAATAAGAAATAGAAAAGTGATTGAAAGTAAAAAAATAAATTTGTTGGAAATGAAAGGAAAGGGAAGAATATAAAATAAATAAAAATAAAGCAAAATTAAATAAATAAAAGTATAAAATAAAGGAAAATAAAGGTAAGATAAGGTAAGGAAAAGAAAATATGAGAGAATAATCAAAGGCAAATAAAGGTAGGGAAAGGAAAGGAATGGAAAAGAAAAAAGGAAGGGAAGAAAGGAAATGTAATGTAGGTAAAGGAGTGGAAAAGAGGGGTAAATAGAGAAAGACAAAGAAAGGAAAGAAGAGAAAAAGAATGGAAAGAAAAGCTAGCGAGGAGGAAGGTACGGAAAATAAAAGAAAATAAAAAGAGTGGAAAATAAAGGAAAGAAAGGTAATAAAAAATAAAAACTAAGTAAAGGAAATGAATGGAAAAGAAAGAGAACTAAAGGAGTTACGGAAAGGAAAAAAAAGAAAGTAAGGAAACAGTAGGAAAGGAAAGGTAGGACAAGGAAAGATAAGGGAAGGAAAAATAAGGGAAAAAAATAAAAGAAAAGAAATGAAATGAAAAAAAAAAGAAATGAATAAAATGAGAGGAAACTAAGGGAAACGAAACTAAAGCAAAGGAACCGAAAGGAAATTAAAGAAAAAGAAAATAAAAGGAAAAAAGGAATGTAATGGAAATGGAAAGAAACGTCAGGTAAGAGAATAAAAGAAACAAAAATAAAGGAAAATAAAAGAAAAGAACAGAAAAGAGAGAAAGAGAGAAGGGAAATAAAATGAAATGAAAGAAGAGAAAAGGAAAGAAAAGAGAGGGAAGAAAAGGAAAGGAAAGGAAAGGAAAGGGTGGGGAAGGAAATAAAAGCAAAAGAAATAAAATGAGATGAAAGGAGAGGAAAGGAAAGAAATACGTATGAAGACGAACTAAGAAGAACAAATAATTATCAATTTAGATATAAAAGGGACAAATTATCATCACTCCAACCAATATAACCATCAAACCTGACATTTTTTCTCATATGTACATATACTTAGCGTTCAAGGTTCATTCTAGAAATCCATGAGCCTCAGAGTGTAAGTAGGTGTATATATTTGTAAACAAAGATACACAGATGTTTATACTTTTAACAACAAAACTTTAAAATAATCAAAATAATCAAAAAAAAAAAATTTAAAAAAATTAAAAAAATTAAGAAAAAATCAAAAAGTAAAACGGCTTTTTGATTATTTTTCATTTTTTTTTATTTTTTAAATTTATTTTTATTTTTGTTTTTGATTTTTTCTAATTGTAATCAATTAGTAATTGATTTTTCTTGAAACCAATTAAAATAATCATTACCAATTAAAAAAACCTTCTAATCAATCGATTACTAATTACTAATCAAAATTAACAGCTCTGCTTTCAGTAACGTTTTTTTCTAATAATTTGTTAACTAGTGTATAGATGAACTATTTTGAAACGATCTCTATTTATTTCTCGTTTCAACGAAACATAATTTCGCCGGTTCCAAAGTAAACAGAAGTATTTCCAAATTTAAATTGTTTTTGAAACGGCATTCAAAATTTAATTTTTACAATGGAGTTCTATGAAAAAATAAAAGTTTGAAATGCCGGTTTTTCCAAATTTGCTAATATCCGAGTACGTGTTTCTAAGAATTCCACTTTAACCAAAATATGGGATATATGCTTTCCAAAATTACTTGGTTATGTAATGTCCACATAACACTACATTTTTTCTTTGTATATTTCCTGTATTTCTTTTTGTGTTTGTTACTGAAAAACTAAGGCCACAAAAATAATTAAAAAAAAAGACAAAGACAAAAATTAGAAAAATAAAATAATAAAAATATGCTACGAAAAATCGAAAACCCCAAAAATTTTATTGAAAATCAGCCAATAATAACTTTTATTTGTATAAATCCTACCTTTTCAAAGACACCAACATTAGGTTAGCCTGCAAGATATCTCTAAACCTAAAAAGCTTTTTTTTAAAACTTATTTAATATTTAAGTTAAAATTCCTGTTTATATTCTACATCATCTACACTGAACCAAAAAAGTTCATGTATCCAATGAAAAAGTACATAGATTTTAAGAATTGTTCGTTAAAACCTCTCCAAAGAACTTTTTCGTAGAAATTTAAGAACATTTCCTAGAATATAAGTACTTTTGCGTAAAATATGTAAACCAATCCACAGAAAGCATGTACTCATTCATAAATTGTAAGAAAAATTTCTTAGATTCTATGAATGTTTTCTTATATTTTAAGAAAAACCTGCGTGAACTTCTATGAAACTTTGTTCGTAAAAAACATGTACGTTTTTGGTTCAGTGTACAAAAATGTATGCAGGTACGTTTTTTGGACCACAATGGTTTGTCAGTTTATGGCAAAAATGGGGTTAAGTCTACGAAATCTAAGCTAGCTGTGATAGACCTCTAGAAATTAATATTAAGATCTGTAACTTAAGCGGTAATTTTTGTTCTCCATTCTGAAAAGAAAAATCAATAAAATTTAAAAAAAAATTATCTTTTCATTTGGCCCAGCTTAATGTAAATATACTAAAATTTATGCTGTAAACATAGCACATAGGAAAATAGTATATCACTAGAATTCTTAAACCTAGCTTTAATATTTAAAATTTATTTGGATGAGTGAGATCACTACATCTACCAGCTTTAATATTTAGAATTTATTTGGATGAGTGAGATCACTACACATACCTTTTGCGACCGAAATGTTTGCCAACAAAGAGCTTACATTATCTGTCGCCATCAACCTTATCATTGCCCTTTGGCTCTGATTATAATTGAATGAAAAGATTAGATAGTGTTTAATGAACTTGTTAATCGGTGAATGTCGAGACAATCGCGATAACGTATAACATTGTAAATTGCCATACAGAGTTAAAATTAAAATCGATTAACACGTGTTTCATTTCAAACAAACAAAAATTCATTAACTAAACATTAAGTGAAAACAGTGTTCAAAGTGAATATGAAAAATTTACTATAAAACGGTACTTTCCAATTAATTGCTGTGTTGTTTTCGTACAGAAAAACATAAGTTTTTGAAGTATTTGTATGTATTTTTATGTATGTACATTAGACTGTCCTAAATTTCAAAGTTATTTTATTTAAACGCATATCCCATAATTTAGACCATTATGCATCAAAAAGTATCCTGACAAAGTTTTATCCAATTCGGATCACGGCGAGCCATGCCGACTTACAGTTGAAGTTATCAGTACAATCGTACTACATTCCTCTGCGTTTCGCCATTTTAATGATTTATGTACTCGTTTTTCTCATATTGCTGAATCGCTACCCTTTAAGGACTTCGTAATTAGTAAATCGGTATTTTTTTCTCTACCAGATGTTCAGAATATCCTTTAAAGGATCAAAGATTGTAGGGCCTCCCGAAAAATTTCAACAAAATGTGGATATGATACTAATTTAAAGGATAATTGAAATTTAGGCTAAATATAACTTTTTTAATCATCCTTGAAGGACGTAGAAGTAAAGTCCTTTAAAATTATTATCCTTCAACTTTTCCGAAACTCTATGTGTTTTAAAAAATTGTATTGTAATAAGAAAATACAACACAATAAGAGTTCTGAAGATACAAATATTTAAGGATGCACAGGAGATGTGGCGGAACATACCCCAGAAATTGATTTTTCAATATGGGTATCAAATGAAAGGTGTTTACGAGGGCCTGAGAGTAGTGTAAGTTTTTTTTCAATACCTCAATCCGTTTCAAACTAATTAATACAATTTACTTGTTCTTTTCATATACGAGAATGAAATGTAACTCATACGCCGTGTATTACCTATAATGCAAAAATGTGCACTATAATTGCAAAGATGTGATCAATTATTTTTGATAGAAAACATGTTGTCACGCAATCTACTAAAAACTTTTGAAATTCCAATGTCCTTTTCTAATGAATAAGTTTTTTTCAATATCTTTGCAAAGAATCCTTTATTCCGTTTAAAAGTTCAAAGGTGGAGATTTGTTGCACAGTCTTTTAAATATGAGGCAAATATTAAAATTATGTCATTTTCGAAGCCTTATTGGACTATTTTGCAAACATAGTGTAAGCTGCTAGGAAGAACTTTAACTCAAAATCGGCACGGGTTGCCGTTATCCTCGAACAATAAAACTTCGAAAACATGTTATTAAGGTTAAACACACAATAGATCGTACTAATGGTGGCGGTGTAATAAGGCCGTATAATAATAATAATTTAGGTTAAAACGTACCGATATAGTGGGTATGCATATCGAATTTCGAACCTTCAGTTTTTCCATACATATTTGGGACAATCTAATGTACATGTGTAAGTAGGTACGTACCCTACAAACATCACACAACATATTGTACTACTTACAAAGTCATCCTCTGTGATGCATACCAGAAACTATTGTTGTTTTCAGGCCCCGTGCGCAGGGATGGGTTTTGGAGGTTGAAAACTGCTATATCGAAGATTCGTTTGTTGACTAATGTTCAATAACTGTGGTATTTTTTGCTTTTTTTATTTCAGTCAACAGTTAAGAAATATGGCCCAGTCGTCGGTAATCGAAACAAAACAAAAACACTGTGTAAATATGAGTGCATTTTTATACCCAGCTGTACTTGTACACAGGGTATTATAACTTTGTTAGGATAACGGTTGGTTGTACAGGTATAAAGGAATCGAGATAGATATAGACTTCCATATATCAATATGATCAGGATCGAAAAAAAATTTGATTGAGCCATGTCCGTCCGTCCGTCCGTCCGTCCGTCCGTCCGTCCGTCTGTCCGTTAACACGATAACTTGAGCAAATAATGAGATATCTTCACCAAATTTGGCATGCGTACTTATTTGGGTTCAGAATAGATTGCTATTGAAAATGGGTAAAATCGGACCATAACCACGCCCCTTTTTCGATATCGAAAATTTCGAAAAACGTATAAAATGGGTTAATTCAATATTAGAAGCAGCTACAATGATAAAATTTGCAATATGTATTGATTTAGATGTTCTAAGGCCGATTTTATAAAAATTTTTGAAAAGGGGGCGTGGTACCGTCCACGTATATTTGAAGAAATTTTAAAATTTTGACTCTTAATAACTTCAGAACAGTTATGCTAGTATAACGAAATTTCGTAGAGGACATACTATTGTTGTGGTAAATTCAGCTATAGAAAATAAACGAAATCGCTTCGCGACCACGCCTACTTTTTCATAAAAGTTATATTGAAAGGAGGTGGAAATATTGAAAAGTCCATATCTAATTAACTCATTTCGCTATAATAATATAATTTGGTACATACATCAACTTTCATATTCTTTACATAATTTTTTCAAAATTTTTGATAGTGGGCGTGTCACCGCCCACTTATGAGTCAAGCAATTTTTAAATTCGACTGCTAACAACTTCAGAACGGTGTGAGATAGATTTACGAAACTAGGTACCAGGCATGTTATGTTTATGTAGAGTACTACCACAGAAAATAAGAAAAATCGGTGAACGATCACGCCCACTTTATGTGCACAGCTGGGTATGTAATGTTCGGTTTCACCCGAACTTAGACTTCCTTACTTGTTTTTAGTAAGTTGCTGTAAATATGCTCAACTATATTTACAAATTTATATAAGAAACATCACACGGTTGGGGAATTAAAAAAAAGTTTACACTACAGGTCGTAATTTTAAAGCCTTTTGAAATTTTTTTTATAGTGAAAGATTTTGAGTTATAGAAAAAACGTAAATGGTCCCATTTTTTGAGTTTTGGTTTGCTTATATTACATTTTTTTCATCGATTTTCTTTCAGCCGCTGATAAAATATTATGTAACAAAACTACATAGTTCAAAGTATTAGTATTTGTATGCCAAAAACAAAATATAACTGCAAAAAAAATTTAAATAAAAACATTATATACTTCAAATTCAAATTCAGGCCTTTCTCGCTGTAGAAAAAAATCCCTGAAAAAATCCCTGAAAAATAAAAACATTATATATTTCAAGTTCAAGGCCTTTCTCGCTGCAGAAAAAAATCCCCTTAATCCAAGGTGAGTTTCTAGGTACTTGAGGAATATTACTATACTCAAATTTTATGGACTATGAAACTGCATAATCAAAACTTTTTTGATAATTCAATTCAAGATCGTTTCAATTTTTTTTATCTATATTTGCCTACGGTATTTCTGTTTTAGCGTAAAGGCTGACTTACACAAGTCGATTGCCTGGTAAATTGTTTGTCATTCCAATAATAATAGCTATTCGACCGATCGACAACCTGTATTTGATGGTTTACGCGGTCGAAAAATGTCCCACTGTGCGTTGCGGTTGATGATAAAAGTGCCTAATTAGCTAAACAATAAGATACTATCAGTGCTTCACCTTACCACCTTTTTGGGTGTCTACTAATTCTACCACGCAAGTTTGAAAATCTATTACTTTTTTATAGCTCTATAAAACTAAAATTGCTCACAAAAAGAGCAGGCTGTACTTACTTTTGACACAAATTATGTTTGGTACCTTTTTTCAAGATGGTTCAATGTCTACTTTTCAATTAACCGGGGCAGAATCCATAATTTTTATGTGTATCTGATATTACAACAACCATTCGAAAAGTTGCGACTATTAATTAGCAAATATCCCCTCACAGAAATAAAATGTTTCATTTCCTCTTTCGGATTAGACGCGTCTTTTGGCACTAAACTCTAAAATTTTTTATGAAATTGGGCGTCTTATAAAATGATACCCTTTGTTTAATAACTGCAGACTTATGAGCATTGTAATAACTACCACGAAATAAAATTTTCATATCCATATCAAGAATATTCACTATCAAAAGTCACAACATTCGGAGCAAAACCCCCCTATAAAAAATTCCTGCGTACGGGCCTGGCTGGTTCAACCCACGACTTGTGGGTTTTGTTGCAGCAAGTATTCCCGATAAGCCCAGACAAATATATTCTCAAACGTGTTATAAATCTTTAGATCTCCAGTTATGTTTCAGCATTTCTTACCTTTTGAGCTTAACTGTCAAATAAATTTTATTTTTACCGGGACTCCACTTTTACACCCTTTTGGTATTCTGCTATCTAATGCCTTCTCAATACGCCAGATACGTGGCGTACGTCGCACTATGGCGCCTTTTGAGTGTTTGCTTTGCAAAAATCATAACTTTTGAACCGATGAAGATATTTTAACAATTTAAAATGCATATGAAAGATAAGTGTTTGAAGTTTTATTATGTGAAAGCGCAGAAGGTCACAGTTACAGTTAGAAAAATGCAAAAGCAACATTTTTTTTAGTAAAAAATAAAGCAAAACAATGATATTTGTTTTATGAAGATGTATTTAAGCATAAAAGTAGAAAAACTAATGATTTTGATGATGTAGCGTGGCACTACCCACTTATCATACCAAGTTGTTTCTTAGTAGTCCCGTAATGAATAACTACCAGAATCGATAGACGCATTGTTTCTTTTAAAAGGCAATATTCTTATAAAACTTAAATGTCCGTTTGTGGTGCAACAATAATAAGGTGCTTCAAAATTAATGGTAAAATTTACAATTCTTTTTTTTTTAATTTACAAGCCATGTGTTTTATTAATAACTAAAAGTTATTGAAAGTGGGTCAATGAAATTTTATTTCAGCTAAAGATTAAATATCCAACGAATTTTGGAAAAGGGGAGTGGCACCGTTCATTTATGATAAAAAGTTTGATCTTACTAACCGCTTTACCAATTTGTACCAAACTCGATATCCGCATTGATTTCTATAAAAATTTATTTTATTATTATTATGATTTATTAACATAATTAAATAAATTAACTAGTTAAATAGACTAGTGAGCACTAGCTGCCAGGGCTATCGGCTCTACATATAAAAATTTAAACTCGTTTAAAGGCGAAATGCCTATTCTGTTAGAAACATGTATTAGATTTAACGAACGCTTTCATGATTTTTTTGATTTTTGCCATGCTATTAAGATCAATTTAAGTAATTAAAATCAAGGATGAGAGGAAGATGCAGGCAGCGGTCATTCGATTGCAAACCACCGAGGTGACAACACGTTTATTTTGCTAAGATTTTTTTTTTCGCGCAACCAGAGGGCCACAAGACTTCAAAGCCCAACACCAGATTTAATAAAAGAAAATATCAAAATATAATATAAAAACATGATCATAAAAGATTGCGAAATATGATAATAAATAGCTTCATTTCTTTCCTTTTTTGACATTTAATTGAGAGAGAGAGCGCTGATTCGCTGCAAGTTATTGCTGGAGATTTTTCGTCCAGCAGAAACTAGCAAGCAGGAATATCTGATCGGTGGCATAGCAAAACAACAACAAAAAATTTATATTCAAATCGTTAGTGAATCAGAAACGCAACCGCTGTTTTGTCTGCAAGTTTCTACTGATTTCTATTCGATGAAAAATTAGCAGAAATGAGATTTTGACAGCTTTTTACAAGACTCTCTGAAGTCCTTTGGGATTAGCAAAAATATAGGATTTATAGCACAATTGATTCTGCTAAGTGGATTGAAGGACCAAGGTTTTATTTTTTTTGTTATTTTATTGGCTTAATAAATTTGAGATTGCTTAGTATCAGAAAGGTTTAATTGGTTTATACCACGTGGGACGACGCATTATGGTTCCAACGACACTCACTTTTGTGCAGGGGATATTGGCTCGGCCAAGGACTGTTACTTTCAGTGTAACCCTATCTCATTTGATAAGTCCCTTCAGAAATTATCATTCTAGAAGCAGACCTTTTCAGTGGAAATGCTCCTCACTGTTATTTTTCTTACCCAACCCCTGACCAAGATAATGGATCTGCGGTATTACCTGCAAGAATGTGTATACAAAACGGCCGCATTCTGTATGTACTTCTCCTGTAGAAGATGGCTACGTTCATCTTGTTTTTGCTATTTGTATAAAAAACACTTGCTTCCCGGGTAGAAAATAATCTAGGCAAATCTATTCTTAATCTAGGCGCTGTCTAGATTTTCCTACAATAGACAATTCTGCCTTGGGCCTACCAGGGCTGTGGAATGGAATACGTATGTTTTTCAATTTACGGGCAATTTATAGTATATTCTGTAAGGGGGCTGCCTAGTTTTGCATACATTGCACCTGTTTAGTTTTACCAATCCAGGGCCTGAATATTTTTTCTATATTGGGGCGGCCTAGTTTTTCCAATCCAGCGCCAGGATAGTTTTTCCACAAATATAAAATTTAATTAAAGTTGTTAATTTGCCGAACAAATTTCATGAGTTGTAACAGCTGAATGGATAGAGATGATGACTGTAATGGGAAGGTGCCTGGGTTCAATGCTGGCTCAGGGGCAATGCATTTTTTTAATTGATAATTAAATGTATGGGAAATTTAATTCAAGTTGTTCATTTGCCGAAATATTTCAATGATTGGAATAGCCCAATGGACAGAGAAGACGAATGTGATGTAAAGGTGCCCGGGTTCAATGCTGCCTGAGAGGCAATGAAATATTTTGTTTCTTAGCTTGCATTGCCTTGGAAAAACTAGGCAGGGCCTAGATTTGCATCACCCCACAGGCCCTTTATTAAAAAGCATTAACAAACAGATAAGGGCCTGCGTAAACTTTCCTTGGCAGGCCCATGATTTTGAAAGGGAAAATCTAGCCAGGCCCTGGGCAAAATTTAACAGATTTTCTACCCGGGTTGCTGACTGTCACGGGAGCGATTTGATGGGACCAGTGACCTTCTAGGTCATTTGATTCCCTCCTTCCGTGAGGCCTACTACGTCTGACAGGCTGGCTACGCCATGTACACCACTTTCTAGACACAGCCTTTCCTACCTCCACCTAGGTGAACTTAAGCTTCCCTAACGCCTACATTGACCCCGACAACTCCTCCACTTTGCTTTTGCGAACGAGGTCTTAATCAGTGTTGGTGGTATAACCTACACACTCACTAACTTACGTCCACGACTCACTACTACGAAGCGATTCTCTCTAGGGCAGGTAGGTACACACCGATCCACAATCAAGAAGTGCTTCAGTAGTAGCTCCGGTCACAACCACAGCTCTGAGCTGACCATAGTATATCTTGAATATTAGCACAACTCGCAGCTGATCGCATAAAACACACAAATACGAACGCACAGTATATTCCCCACAAGCACAGAAAAATATATTCTCAAACCTTTGATAAATAATTATGGTTAAAATGTTAAAATTTATAATAATATACCACGATTTGGAAAAAATTACTTTTAGGGAATAGCAAAGTACGATCATATCCAAACTGTGTTAAAATGTATAGATTTAATTCTACCTCAAGTTATTACTCATTTAGCAAAAAAAAAGTTGATCGATTAATCGTAGTTCATCACTAAATGGAAAAACTATTGATGTAAAGCTTTTAAAAAGTAAGAATTGATCATCTCAAATGCGTCTCAGGTTGATATCAAACAAAATGGCTTATTGGGCATCACACTATTCCTTCATTCCATTTCATTTGGAGTCCTCAGGCAGTGCCTTCCTCTCAAATTCGTAAGAAGAAGAAAATAAGTTGTCAAAGTAGTAGGGTTAAACAATGGTGCTGACTGACCGCTGTGCTGGTGTGCCGCTTCTTTTATAGCTGTTGTGTCGGGTGTTGCTCGCTCAAATGGTTGCGTTGCCATGATTACTGTAGCTTTGTTTCTTTCCTGCTAATTATGAATAATTATTCCTAAAAAAGTGTTCTTTGAAAAAATTAGCAGCGAATTCAGCAGCTTTTTGACATTTAATTGAGAGAGAGAGCGCCAATTCGCTGCAAGTTATTGCTGGAGATTTTTCGTCCAGCAGAAACAAGCAAGCAGGAACAGCTGATCGGTGACATAGCAAAACAACAGCTTTAGCTTTGTTTCTTGAAATCTCCAGCAAAGAACTGTCAGCAGAAGAGAGTTTTGTAAAAAGCTGTCAAAATCTCATTTCTGCTAATTTTTCGTCGAACATGGTTCAGCAGAAACTTGCAGACAAAACAGCTGTTACGTTTCTGATTGGCTAACAATTTGAATTTACATTTTTTGTTGTTGTTTTGCTATGTCATCGATCAGCTGTTCTTGCTTGCTGGTTTCTGCTGGACGAAAAATCTCCAGCAATAACTTGCAGCGAATTGGCGCTCTCTCTCTCAATTAAATGTCAAAAAGCTGCTGAATTCGCTGCTAATTTTTTCAAAGAACACTTTTTTAGGAATAATTATTCATAATTATTCATAATTAGCAGGAAAGAAACAAAGCTATAGTTTCTTGAAATCTCCAGCAAAGAATTTTTAGCAGAAGAGAGTCTTGTAAAAAGCTGTCAAAATCTCATTTCTGCTAATTTTTCGTCGAACAGGGTTCAGCAGAAACTTGCAGACAAAACTGCGATTACGTTTCTGATTGGTTAACAATTTGAATTTAAATTTTTATACCCAGCGTACTAGTACTAGTACAAGGGTATATTAATTTTGTTCACATAACGGTTGTATGTAACGGCACAAAATAATCGAGATAGATATAGAGTTCCATACTCGTATATGAAAGTTCTTAGGATTAAAAGAGGAGTTGATTAAGGCATGTCCGTCCGTCTGTCCGTCCGTGTACACGATAACTTGAGTAAAAATTGAGATATTTGCATGAAATTTTGTACGCGGGTTACTTTCTGGCCAAGGTAGGTTGCTATTGAAAATGGGCTGAATCGGATGATAATCACACCCCCTTTTTCGATATCGAAAACTTCGAAAATCACACAAATTGACTTATCTCGGCAGCTGAAATGGCTAAAATGATATAATTTTATAGGTGAATCCCCCTGGTCATTCTCTTATGATTTTTTCATAAATTTTTTTATACTGGGCGTGGCACCGCCCACTTTTAAGGGAGCCGTTTTTGAAAATTTGAATGGTCGTAACTTTTAAACTGATTAGGATATAACGATGGAATTTGGCACAAATTATACTAGTATTGTTGGGAGTATACCCGATGAAACTGGAAAATATCGCTCTCCAACCACGCCCACTTTCGATATCGAAAATCACATAAATTGAAATAATTCGGTAACGGAAATTAAGTAAATCATCCTAGGGTCTAATGATTGTTATCCCGTTCTAAAAATTACCGCTGGATATTAATTGTTCGTTTCACCCGAACTTAGACTTCCTTACTTGTTTGTTGTTGTTTTGCTATGTCACCGATCAGCTGTTCCTGCTTGCTGGTTTCTGCTGGACGAAAAATCTCCAGCAATAACTTGCAGCGAATTGACGCTCTCTCTCTCAATTAAATGTCGAAAAGCTGCTGAATTCGCTGCTAATTTTTTCAAAGAACACTTTTTTAGGAATAATTATTCATAATTAGCAGGAAAGAAACAAAGCTAACAACAAACAAGTAAGGAAGTCTAAGTTCGGGTAAACCGAACATTATATACCCAGCGGTAATTTTCGGAACGGGATAACAAAGATGTAGGGCCTAGGAGGATTTACCTAAAGTTTTTACTATCTTAGCTATTTACCTTACCGAATTATGTCAATTTATGTGATTTTCGAAATTTTCCATATCGGAAGTGGGCGTGGTCGGGAAGAGATCTCGTCCAATTTCATCACCTATATTGTTAGTATATGTTGTTCCAAATTTCATGAGTCTAAAGTAATAAGTTTATAAATTTTGACCAGCCGAATATTTCAAATGCCTCCCTTAAAGGTGGGCGTTGCCACGCCAACATATACACATTTATCAAAAATCATAATAGATTAATTAAGGGGCTCATCCTACCAACCTATATCATTTTATCCATTTTCGTTACCGAATTATGTCAATTTATTAGATTTTCGAAATGTTCCATATCGAAAGTGGGCGTGGTCGGAAAGCGATTTCGTCCAATTACATCAGGTATGCTCCTTATTATGCTAGTATACCATGTACCAATTTCATCGTTCTACCGTAATCAGTTTAAAAGTTATGACCCGTGAAATTTTCAAATATGCCTCCCTGAAAAGTGGGCGATGCGACGCCTACTTTTAAAAATTTATCAAAAAACATAATAGAATGACTAGGAGGTTCATCCTACCAAACTATATCATTTTAGCCATTTCTGTTACCGAAGTATGTCAATTTATGTTATTTTCGAAATTTTCGATATCGAAAGTGGGCGTGATTGAGTGATTTTTTCCAGTTTCATCAGGTATACTCCCAACGATACTAGTATGCTTTGTGCCAAATATCATCGTTCTATCCTAAACAGTTTAAAAATTACGACCAGTCGAATTTTCAAAAATGCCTCCCTTAAAAGTCGAATTTTCAAAAATGCCGCCCACTTTACAAAATTTGTAAAAAAAATCAATTATATTATAACCAGGGGGATTCACCTATAAAATTATATCATTTTAGCCATTTCCGTTACCGAATTATGTAAATTTAGGTGATTTTAGAAATTTTCGATATCGAAAGTGGGCGTGGTTGGAGGGCGATTTTATCCAATTTCATTGGGTATACTCCCAACGATACTAGTATGCTTTGTGCCAAATTCCATCGCTCTATCGTAATCAGTTTGAAAGTTACGCCCAGTCGAATTTTCAGAAATGCCCCCCTTAAAAGTGGGCGGTGCCACGTTCACTATAAAATTTTTTTGAAAAAATCATAAAAGAATGACCAGAGGGATTCACCAATAAAATTATATCATTTTAGTCATTTCCGTTACCGAATTATGTCAATTTAGGTGATTTTAGAAATTTTCGATATCGAAAGTGGGCGTGGTTGGAGGGCGATTTTATCCAATTTCATTAGGTATACTCCCAACGATACTAGTATGCTTTGTGCCATATTCCATCGCTCTATCGTAATCAGTTTAAAAGTTACGCCCAGTCGAATTTTCAAAAATGCCCCCCTTAAAAGTGGGCTGTGCCACGCCCACTATAAATTTGTTTTTTGAAAAATCATAAAAGAATGACCAGGGGGGTTCATCTATTAAATTATATCACTTTAGCCAATTCAGCTGCCGAGATATGCCAATTTGTGTGATTTTCAAAATTTTCGATATCGAAAAAGGGGGCGTGGTTATCATCTGATCTCGCCCATTTTCAATAGCAACCTACCTTGGCCAGAAAGTAACCAAATTTCTCAATTTTTACTCAAGATATCGTGTATGTACATGGACGGACAGACGGACGGACATGCCTTAATCAACTACTGATTCCTGTTCGACAAAAAATTAGCAAAAATGAGATTTTGACAGCTTTTTACAAGACCCTCTTCTGCTGACAGTTCTTTGCTGGAGACTTGTTGTGTTGGTTGTGCTGCTAGGTTGGTTGTGTTGTTTTAATGTTGGTGATGGTTTTGTTGCTGAGCCTTGTTGTATGTCCATATGGTGTGGGGTCGTTTTGTATGCGCCAAATTAATGCTGTTTTATTTGATCCTCACAAATGTCTTATCGAACTGTATTCTGATGAAGTTCATAAAAGAAGTGGTTTCGATTTTACGAATGAAAGCCCACTGTTTTTCCTGTCTTTGACCCCAATGAGGCACGTGTTAACGTAGTCACATTGTCCTAAAACTTTGTATTTATCATTTCCTAGTTTACTACCATATTTTAGAGGGGTGTAATAAAAGATAGTACACAAGTTTTGTCCCCCCATATACCTTATCAACACCCTAACCTACATAAATACAATTAATGTACTACCTTTTTCTTGAAGAGTGTTTATTCACAGCAAACGAGTTTGTTTCGTAACTTAGTACTTCCTTGCAGAAGAAGGAGGTTGGATGACCTAGTAGGGTCCACTGGTCATACCAAACCGCTCCCACGACAGTCGGGCAAGTACTGCAAGGCCCTAGTACCGGAGAGTACCGAATTCATAACTGACAAATTAATGTCGATAATAAACGATATCCTCACCGATAGCCCGTTTATTTATCCAGCCCGCGACGTCCAAGATTTCTGAGACTTCAGCCTGGAAGACGCTTCAATGATCAGGTAGTCTAAAGGAGAGCGCAAGGATCCAAATTCCTTGAATAAACCCCTCCTCTAACTATGCCGTCTAACTTAGAGCCGTCGGTATAAATAAAAATGCCGCCACTAGTAGCGGGACACCGATCCGTCCTCTCCCAGTCTTCGCTGCTGAGAATGTTTATTTTGAAGCATCTCTCTCCGACTGTTGTGGTCGCACAACGATCTGTGCTCAGGGGGAGTACTTGGGCCCAACCGGACGTTAGCAGTCGAATTTTGTACCGGTTGGTAAAAAGGACAAGTTCCACTTTTCCCGGGTTGCCACTAAGTAGACTTTTCTGTTGAGCACCGAAAGCTTAAACAGCCATAAGCAAACCTGACGGATCCTGGACCAGAACGGAGGGGGAAACCCTAGAGCTGCTCTTGAATACCTACGTACTTTCCAGGGAAGTAGTGTTAGGAACCCTTAGCACCTGCAGAAAACCTAGCTGGTAGTTAGTTGCCAAGGCTGCTTTAGATTTGTGCAGGTTTATCTGAAGTATCACCAACATGAGAGCGCTCAGACTTCCCTCCCACCGCCCTATCGTCGAGTTCTGCCTCGTCTAGGAGGCTGTTTTTCAACGACGAGTTATTCAGACCACGATTTGGCGTGGCGGAAACCCTACTATATGTGGCAGTATCAACATTGGTGCGCCCAGGACTAGCTGCTATCACCGTGACTTTGAGGTCTTTCCCGTCCTGCAGGCTGTCCCCCCATCCCCAAACTGTTCACTGCTCCTTCTCTATTTGACGTGGCGAACACCATACTTTCCGAGTCGGACACCTCCAACTGATCTTCCGGTACTGCGATGTCCGAGTTCTTCGGAGCAGCCAAAATGGCAGCGCGTTGTACATCGCCACGGTATACGTGGATCACTATCTGACCCATGCCGTAATGCACTCGTCCATCCGTTTAAGGGGTTCGAGTGCCTCCCTATTCAAGGTGAAAACCACCTGCCTATCAGGACATATCGCATCGTCAACCAGATTGACACTGCAGTCCTGCGTCGGGAGGTCATGATCCGCAGCATCCTCAGAATTCTTTCAGATTCAGCAGGGATGGCAGGAATCCATGCCTTTGCCCTTGGCCGAGCCAGAATGTCCTTCCAGCCGACAACATCAATTTTTGCCCTTGAGTAGATCTCACCCAATCTTGCAGCTGCTGCCTTGTACAGTGCAACAGTTCTTGCATCCTAGCAAGCGAATACCTAGTTTGATCTGACCCTGGTATTTGTTTGTGAAATAAAAAAATTCAATGGACAAACTGTTTGAATGACCATTAAATTTATTCATTTCGCAAAGAAACTGCTTTTTATATGAATTCGCTCACAAATCTTTCAGTACAAAAATGTAAACATGGGCTGGCTCGACACTACGCATCCCAGGTGACTTTTTTCAAGAACCCAAGTCGAAAGAAGTAACTAGCGAAGCCGTCACACAATTTCGATCATCAACGGAAAGGTGACGCTCAACACAAACTGCGCCTCATTCGATGCCACAACCGTTAATACTCCCGCTTTGCAGGCGACAACACGCGTATTCGTGCGGAACAACTCAGTACGTCCCTCGCTGACACACAAGTACGATGGTCCAAAACACGAGGTCCAAAGTTTTTCTAATTAGTTGTGCTAGGGCGAACCACAAACACAAAGCCGAGTTACTCACGAACGCATGAACGTAGAACGTATCGGCTGGCCCGACCAAACCAAATGTGTTTTGATTTGCTGTATTCTAGGTACGTTGAGCGCTCTTACGTCCATCGGTGGCTAACAGCACTATAAGCGTTAATCGGTTGAAGCCAGCGTTTGTTTCCAACGTCGAAAATGAACATAACACACACAGATAAGCCAATCAGCAGGAAACACCGAAACCTACAACAACGAGCACTATTAAAATTCCGCTACGATACATCTATGTAGATACCATCTGTCATATTTTGTAACTTTCTGTTCTATTTCACATCTCATCGTAACTGGTTGATCTTTTCTCTTAATCATGATTTTATTAATACTTAGGGCCACTTGCATAAAAGCCGATTAAGCCTAATCGGTGATTAACTTGACAGCTAACCATACAAAATACGTCAATTAAACTCCGGTTAGTCGTTATCAGCTTTTATGCAAGCGGCCCTTAAGTAAAATAATTAAAGTTGGTTCTATTTATTTGGTATACCTCGTGCAAGGTAAGGATAAGTAGCAAAACACCAAATATATGTATCTAATTTCCGCGCGGATAAACGATATGGTGAAAAACACGCCGAGACGCTCATTCACGGCTGTGAAGGACAATACTTAATTAACAAGTCTCTTTTCCACCACAAAACTGACGCCGAAGCTGCGCGTATCATTATTGTAACTATTACGCTTATATTAAAATATAATTAAAAATTTCTTCAGTTAATTGTTTCCATACATTCTAGGGAATATATTATGGACAAGCCATGGTATTTTTATCCCGTTCTGAAAACTATTTAATGTTCGGTTTACCCAAACTTTGACTTCCTTACTTGTTAAGTTTAGTCAAGATACGTGTGTTAAGCAACATATACTCCGCAATTGGGCTCCAAGCTACCCACATATAAATATGGAACTATTTCCGCAATGCGTTGAGCACACTAGTTAGAACAACCACTAACAAGACTCGCTTTGTATTTTACCCGAACATAAGAGTACATATTTTTGTTGTTTGTGTAAGTAACAGTTCAAATTTTGTATGAGTTATCCAAAGTTAACTTTTTTAGGACTCATGCAGCTCTTTACTACGTACTCATATGTGTGTCAAATTCGCTTAACTTACTTTGCGTTTACATAGTACCTATGTCAGATGGAAATAGAAACCATTCTATTGCTTATGTTGGTACATTTGATTTGTCAGAAGACCTTTCGCTTTTGTGTTTACACGGTTTGAATATGTATTCATGCAAAAAAGTGACATACACATCTGACAAAACATATCGTCTAATACCCAATAAAGCAGCGCGAAGCGTAGAAGACTAACACTCTTCGTTCTCTGCGTCGAAGACTTACACTCTTCGTTCTCTGCGTCGAAGACTAACACGGTTCAGTTTTCTGCGTCGAAGACTAACACAATTCGTTCTCTGCGTCGAAGACCAACACAGTTCGCATATTTAAAAAAAAAAAAAAAACATTTATGACATTATAGGTGTGTTTACTGATCAAAAAAACGTTCAGAGCAGGTTAGAGCAGAGCAGAGCAGGGCAGCTGTCAAAATAGATATAGAGCAACTTAGAGCAACTCAGAGAAGAAATGCCATGAAACACTTGAATCTCGATGGTTTCTATTTATTTGGTTTTTTTGTTTCTTGCAAGCTAGTTTTTTTGAAGTTTTTAAAAATTTATTTTTTCTTGACTGAAAATTGTTTTTCTGCTCTAACTTATTAGCAGAAATTTATGATCTCGATTACTCTAGTTTTGTTTTGAGCGTACTCATGAAACAAAAGATAGAGCAACCTATAGCAAGAAAAGTGCTCATTAAAAATAATTTTGTGAAATATCTCAACCTGGCGTAAGCTAGAGCAGCTAAATAAACAAACCTTATACCAGTTATATAATAGCATCGTTTCTTTCCTGCTAATTATGAATAATTATTCCTGAAAAAGCGTTTCTTGAACAAAAATAGCAGCGAATTCAGAAGATTTTTGACATTTAATTGAGAGAGAGAGCGCCAATTCGCTGCAAGTTATTGCTGGAGATTTTTTTCCAGCAGAAACTAGCAAGCAGGAACATCTGATCGGTGACACAGCAAAACAAAAACAAAAAATGTTAATTCAAATTGTTATCCAATCAGAAACGTAACACCTGTTTTGTCTGCAAGTTTCTACTGATTCCTGTTCGCCGAAAAATTTGCAGAAATGAGATTTAGACAGCTTTTTACAAGACTCTCTTCTGCTTTTTTTGCTGGATTTTTCAAGAAAGATACCTGATAACAAACGTATGCCCAAAAAATTACATTTATCGGATAACTAGATTTAAAGTTAAAGCAGAAAGTTGTTTAGATTTATTTCGCTTTGGTATGAATGCTACTGAAGTTATTGCGTTTCGGTTTGAACGTTTTTGGATAATCAGAGAATCGGGTTTGTGGAGCCATTTTGATAACGATATATCAATTTCTGATTAGCCCATACAAGTTTTAAAGCAATTTATCATGATTCCTATCAAAAGCCATTGGATAGGAAAATACCACAAAATAATGTTATTGTAAGTAATTTATTCGACAAACAAGATGCTACTATTTTCTAATTCACTTTACCAAAAGTGTTTTCTTTCGTTAAGAAACTTTACTCTATACTAAGTAATGATAATGCAAAAAAATAGCAATATTTTGCAAAAATTACCTAATATAGAAAAAATTAAAATGACCCTCATAATCTAATGATTACTTGTATTGAGAAAATTATTACTTATATTGAAGAAATTATTACTTGTACTTGTATTGGGGAAATTGAGTTCTTAAAAATGAAGACAACATTAACTTATCCCAGTCCCATATACAGTCGAACTTCTTTATAGTGAATTCCCAGGGACCCGAAAATCAGTCCACTATATAGAAACTTCAATAAATAAAAATTAAGGGAGAAAAATAAAAAAACCCACATTTGGATTTTTTCGACATTCGTCCCGGAATAACTTTTTTGCCACAAATGGGACCGATGGGGACTTTTGCAGTTTTCTTCCTTGGGGTGGACCTTAGCTCTACAAAAAAATTTCCCTGTCGGAATTTTCGTTATACAAGATAAACTAAATTTACCGGACTAGTATTTTTGAAGTTAACTTCTTAGGCGGCGATATGAAGTTTTGATTGAGAGTAAAATTTGAGAAAATGGATGACGATGAAACGGAAGTTATGGCACGGAAATAGAAATTGTAGCCGACTTTCAGGCGTATGTTGCAGACTTTCAGGCGTAGGCGTTTTTCTTATATCTCGGGAACCGCTCAACCGATTTGGATAAAATTTGTCATTATAGATAGTATGGTTCACTCTAAGATTATATGCGTGGGTGTTGCCACTTGGGGTAGTTCACCGGGTTGCCACCTATCTCAATTTTTTTTTAAATATTGAGCAAGATATGCCAATATTGGTAACAAATGAAAGGTATTTCGACCGTATTCCAAATATGTAAATCTCAAGCAGGGTTGCCACCTAGGGCTGCCATCTAACCGCATTTTGTATATTTTTCTCTATATCTCGGAAACCGCTCGACCGATTTGGATAAAGTTTGGCATTATAGATAGTATGGCGCAATATCATAGTCCTGAGTTAGTGTACACTTTAGTAAGAGTAATACTAAAAAATTGAAGTGCACTTCTTTTTTAAGTATATCATAGTCAGTTTAGCGCCATGCTCTACTGAGTAGCAATGGTAACGCAGTTATATATAAAAATGGTAATGCAGTGCGCGACAGTAGTCTTGCGGTTAAGACGTCGCGGTAGTAAGCGGGAGGTTCGAGTTCGACTCTTAGTAATTTCTTTGATTTTTTTTTATTTTTATTTTTTATTTAATTTATGTTTTTAAATAATTAATTTTTAATAAATTGCTGTAAACCATGTGTTTGGACGTTGGAGAAACAAAAAAAATTGCGAATATGCATGTTAAATAGGTTAAAATAAGGTAGAATAAAAAAATAATAAAAAATAAAATGAAATGAGATGAAATAAAATATTACAAAAATAATTTAAATTAAACAAAATGAGCCATAAATGACTTCCATGAGTCACAAATGACTTTTCCTTGAGTAATGAATGACTCTTCCTTGAATAGTAAATGACTCTACCAAAAGTTAGAAATGACTCTTCAATGAATCATAAATGACTCTTTCATGAGTCATAAATGACTCTTTCATGAGTCATAAATGACTCTTTCATGAGTCATAAATGACTCCTTCATGAGTCATAAATGACTCTTCCTTTAGTCATACACACGCATACTGCATGAGCAAAAAATATATTTGGCGGAGTCGTTTTTTTTCTGTTTGTTTGTAGCAGTTGTTGATATTTTAAAAAAATTGGCACACTATGAAAAAAAAAGTATTTTTTTTTGTAAGTAAGATTATTATTTACTATTTATACCAAATTTTAGCAAAATCTAAACAACAAAATGCTATATATGACACATTTTTTCAACCTCAGTATATTTAGCAGCGGCTTTAGTGACAGCTATTCGCCGCTCTAACTTTAGAAATTTTATTTAACGCATACTTTTAAGTTGACTATGATTATGCGCCTATGATTCATTCTATGATCATATGCGTGGGTTTTGCTACTTGGAGCGTTTCACAGGGTTGTCAGCTATCTTAATTCTTTTTAAATATTGCGCATGATATGCCAATATGGGTATCAAATAAAAGGTATTTTCGACCGTATTCCAAATATGTAAATCTCAAGCAGGGTTGCCACATAACCGCATTTTCTTTTTTTTTTGATATCTCGGGAACCGCTTGACCGATGTGGATAAAATTTGGCATTATAGATAGTATGATTCATTCTAAGATTATATGCGTGCGTGTTGCCACTTGGGGCGATTCACAGGGTTGCCAAATGTCTAAAAAAATGTAAATATTGAGCAAGATATGCCAATATAGGTATCAAATGAAAGGTATTTTCGACCGTATTCCAAATATGGAAATCTCAAGCAGGGTTGCCACCTAGCCGCATTTTATATATTTTTATTAATATCTCGGGAACCGCGTGACCGATGTGGATAAAATTTGGCATTATAGATAGTATAATTCTTTCTAAGATTATATGCGTGGGTGTTACCACTTGGTGCGGTTCACAGGGTTGCCACCTATCTCAATTTTTTTTAAATATTGAGCAGAATCTGCAAATATGGGTATCAAATGAAAGGTATTTTCGACCGTATCCCAAATATGTAAATCCCAAGAAGGGTTGCCACCTAGGGTTGCCACCTAACCGCATTTTACTTATTTTTCTCTATATCTCGGGAACCGCTCGACCGATTTGGATAAAGTTTCGCATTATAGATAGTATGATTCATTCTAAGATTATATGCGTGGGTGTTTTCATTTGAGGCTGTTCAAGAGTTGCCACCTATCTCACCTAGCCGCATTTTATATATTTTTATTAATATCTCGGGAACCGCGTGACCGATGTGGATAAAATTTGGCATTATAGATAGTATAATTCATTCTAAGATTATATGCGTGGGTGTTACCACTTGGTGCGGTTCACAGGGTTGCCACCTATCTCAATTTTTTTTTAATATTGAGCAGAATCTGCAAATATGGGTATTAAATGAAAGGTATTTTCGACCGTATTCCAAATATGTAAATCCGAAGAAGGGTTGCCACCTAGGGTTGCCACCTAACCGTATTTTATTTATTTTTCTCTATATCTCGGGAACCGCTTGACCGATGTGGATAAAATTTGGCATTACAGATAGTATGATTCATTCTAAGATTATATGCGTGCGTGTTGCCACTTGGGGCGGTTCACAGGGTTGCCAAATGTCTAAAAAAATTTAAATATTGAGGAAGATATGCCAATATGGGTATCAAATGAAAGGTATTTTCGGTCGCATTTCAAATGTGACAATTTCTAGCAGGGTAGCCAGCTAGGGTGCCCCCAAACCGTATTTTATTTATTTTGCCTTATATCTCGGGAACCGCTTTGCCGTTTCGTATTAAATTTGGCATTATTAGTAGTATGATTCATTCTAAGACTATATACATGGCGGTTGCCACTTGGGGCGGTTCAAAGGGTTGCCACCTATCTATTTTGTTTTTTAATATTGAGCAAGATATGCCTATATGGGTATTGCTAGGTATGCATGGAGAAAAGGTGGCTCTAGCTGGAGAACTATAGGCTTTACAAAACTAAACATTTTCATTGTAAATGGGGAACTTCGTGACAAATAAACGGTAAAAGAAAATTTTTCAACGCATACTAAATTTTTCGAAATAAATCCTGAAGAGTCCATACATGGCATATATTTTCATATAATTTCCAGAGCTAATTTTTCAGTTGCGATATCTCAGAACTGGTTACCCCAACAGAAAAATGCTAGGACCATATTTCTAAAGAATTTTCAGGTCTACAACTTGGTCTAAGGAAATTTTTACCGTTTTCGAGAAAAGTCCAAAAATGTTGACCTTTGAATAACGTTTTTAGCACACATGGGATCGATGAGGACTCTTGAGATTTTCTATCTGAAGGTAAACCTAAGCTGTATGTAAAAAATTGGGTCTGTGGGAATTATTGTTATTTACCCACTATTTTTATGTCTATATTGTTCGGACTATTTGATCATTTTCTGATTTAGGAAACAAGAAAATTTAGATTTGCTGCGAGATAGGGTTGAATTGAAATAGCACTAGGGGCCCGTTCGCATCTTACGCAACACAGAAAACACAGCTCCAAAATAATTTGAAGATGATCACAGAAGAGTTACGATTACCACACTATTACCATATCATTAGCATGTACGTAGTATCGTAACCATATACCATATCAGAATCATACTTTTTCCATGAGTCTCCGAATTTACAAAAACTGTTTCCGTTTGGCATACGGATTTCAATAATAAATGAAGATCGGAAAAATAGTTGAAATCGAGCGCCTGAAAAAAACTTTATAAATTTATTAAAAAAAAAAAATTGGGTAAACTGTGGCAATTATGTTAATAAAATTTTAGGCGTTTGATTTGACCTATTTTCCGAACTCTAGTTATAAATAACAAAAATCATTGCATAGTTTTAGGCGGTAGACGGTAGAAATATCCCGTTTTTAACGGCAACACACCTCCTTTTGTTAGATTGTTACCAGGGGTTCCCCCACGAATACAGAAAACAAAAATTCAAAAACACCTTTATTCAGAAACTTTAGACAGAAATCAATTTTTCAGAAAGCCAAAATTCGGAATCAAAAATTCAGAAAGCCAAAATTCAAATTTAAAAAATTCAGAAAGCCAAAATTCAGAAAGACAAAATGTAAAAAGTAATCAGAGGACAGGCTTAACACTTTGACTTTCTGAATTTTTAATTACTTTTCCAAAATCCATTCTTAAGACCATAAATTTAAATTTTTGAATTTTGTGGTCTGCCAAAAAAATGCTTTCTTGTTGTTGTTGTTAACAACGCATTGCTCTGCCTAGAGTGTATGATCATTCCGAAGATCTTCATCAAGCTCTTCTAACGGCAGTCCAAGAAAACGCGCAGTTTCCATAGGGTTGGACCAGAGGGACAGAGGGGTTAGAAGAGTAGGTTCAACTGGACAGAAGAGATGTAGGGTATCATGGGCGGTCCTACCACATGCAGAGCATGTGTTTGAAATTGTATCATTTAGTCTGGTAAGAGGTATGAGTTTAACCTCACACTGTATCCAGACCGAAGCTGTGTCATGGTGACTCTTGTCTCCCATGGTAAGGTGCGTTCTTCTTCAGCAATAACGGGTGGAAGACTGTTTAGAACGGGGTTCACATATGTACATATGTACATTTACACAGGACTTCTGCTACATGGTTATCACTTTGTTAAGGGTCGAATACATAAAGCTTTGTTAACCTCGCCTGACATTTGCTTCCTCAAAACTTTGGGCCCAACTTCAAAGGTATGCTACAATGAACGCCTTGACGCTTCTCTTTTATACATTTGTTTTCATTATTTTTTTCTTTGCATTCGTAGTGTTTTAGTTAATTTATTAATTTAATAGAGAAAAAATGAATTAATTATTATTTTCTCCAACATTTTATTCTTTAATTGAAGCAAAGTCATCAACATCTGATTGTCAAAGCAAGCAAAGCAAGCAAAATTTGAGAGTTTGCCAAATTTCAACCTCGCTTCAACTTTGAGGTCTCCAATTTGCCATGCTTGGTTTAAATACGTATACTGAACTTTTCTGTCAAAGACAAAGTTTGAGGTAAAGCCAAAATAAAGTTTTATGTAACTGACCCATTATAGTCCGGATCTTCAAGGTTGTCATCACTTGAAAAGTCTTCATCTTGCGAACTTTCAGTGTACTAACTGTCATTTGTACTAAGCACTTAGTTTCATTACTGCAACAGTCTTAAAAACTAATCTTACATCATGCTTTGAGCTAACTTTCAATAAAAACTTTCATTTATGCAAAAATACATTCACTTGCTTTTAAAATAATACACGTCCAAAAAACTTTATTCACTTGTTGCAATTATAAACACAAAGTTTAGCTCATACTGATCCACACCTCCCAAAAAACTGCAGTTTAGTGCGAATGTTTGCTATTCCATTTTGATCTACCGTTGCTTTGATGAGAGCGTTTGAGTAATGTAAGAGAAATAACAAGGGGATTCATCAAATCTTATAAGTTTACGAAATGCGTAAATTTATACATTTATCAGCTCAGTTAGATGAACGCCCTAGAAAAATTAATGTATACTTGATGTCCGAAATTCTCATTAAAAAAGTAATTTTCAACCCATTAGAAGCATATTCTTCTATTTTTGTCCAGTGCGCATTGAATGCATAAAAAAAAGACATGTCGAACAGCGTCATTGAATTGGATAAATTTACGAACTCTTTTACACACAAAATCGACGCGGAAGTTTATAAAATTTTTGTAAACTTCGTTCCATACAAATTTTGACAGTTCATTTACACACTTGATAAATTTATACGTTTGCACGCTTTATAAGGGTTTTATAAGGTTTGATGAATCCCCCTAATGTTGCAGATGCGCATCACATTTACGTTACTGCTGTTCCGACTCTATGTAAGAAGATATCGTAAGTTGAAAATTATGTTGCAGGATTGCGTGAAGGGTTAACTTTTGAAATAGTTATAGGTTTTAAAAAATATTTTGCAAAACTAAATTTTTTCACTAACACTTTATGATCCCACCATAAAAAGTTTCATACCGACAAGTTGAGTTTTAGTGTGCCCGATTGAGAATATTTCACTCATGCCAAAAATGACTTAAAGTCTGTAAAATCTAAACTAGCAAAGATAGACGTCTAGAATTTAAAATTAAGATCAGCAATTTTTACCGTAATTTTTTTCATCACTCTAAAAAATAAAATCAATATAATTTTTCAAAAAAAAAAAAACACAATTTTTTTATTTGGCACAGTCTAATGTACTTGTGTTAGAAATAATGTATGCTAGTGATCGCCGCTCGGCACAATAGATTTATTTACTCGTAAGAATGACAGAGATCGTATTTAAATGAACTCACAGTTTATTCACATAATCGTGTTGTAAATTCTTCAGAGATAAATACTAAACGTGTGTTGAAATCTTCTTAGCATGCATGCTGAGCTCTGATTATGATTTTTAGAAAGCATACGATCAGTTTTAAGTTTTCGCCGTGGTAGTTCAGTCGTCGTTTAACTAACGAGTACATCCTTTCTACAACATAATTAGTCGTTTATAAATAACGACATTTAAAACTTATAAAACATATAGCAATGTATGTATGTGCATACATATTTTTGAATGTATACAGTTTTACAAATAGTATATCCATAATAATGCAAGAACAATAGATATCCATATTCAAGTACATACATAAGTAATACCAGGTCCTCTCTAAGAAGAGCTCGTGTGGGATTTCTGGAGCACATACAAAGAACAAGCGTGTTTAAAAGTTTCAGTAGTAAATTAAAGAAATAAAAGCAGGGGCCGCAAATAAGAGTTATAAGGTAAAATGTAAAACAAAAAAGTCACTATAAAGGGGTGGTGCTACTGCCATAAGGACTACAAAGAAATATTTGTGAACCAATTTTTTGTTGCATTTTTCCCGTAAAAATCAAAAATAAAAGTTATTTTTAAATTTTTCAAATCAATTGGAAAATAATAGTAATTTTTCAGTTTATGAATTTTGTTCGAAAAAAAAGTTATTTTTCTATTATTTATTTCGATCGGAAAATAAGAGTTTTTGTTTAATTTTTTTATTTCGATCGGAAAATGTGAGTTATTTTTTTAATTTTTTTTATTTCAATTGGAAAATAAAAATTTTTTTCGAAGAAAGACTTACCTTCCACTCAAAATAGAAAAAATTAAAAATAACTGTTATTTCTGATCAAAAAAAAAAAATAATAATAACTCTTATTTCCGATCGAAATAAAAAATTGGAAAATAGCTTTTATGTATTTTCCGATCAAAATTTAAAAATAACTTTTATTTTCCGATCGAAATGTAAGTTGGAAAATAACTAATACAAGCAAGGCATGAAACCGTTAAAATAACGTTCCGGTTTCGGTTTTGTAACTTGTTTCGGTTTCGCTTCCGGTGTCGTTCTTCAACATTTATTTCGGTTTCGGTTACGACTTCGTTCCGGTTTCGGTTTCCCAATAAAAACACGAACACAATAAATTTGACTACTAAAAAACTTAAGTATCTTAAAATTAACACTATTTTTTTATTAGAAAAACATTAGAATGGAAGCTGAATGAAATAAGTAAATCGTCAAAATTATTAATATGAGTGGTGCTTTCTGAAACAAGTCTGAATATTTCTGTTTCGGATCTCGTAAAATTTTTTCGATGGCTTCATTCAACTATAGTCAAACCTCCTCTTTCAGAATTTGCTACTGCGGTCAAAACGTGTTTTTGTAACCATGAAAATGTTTCAGGGCACCTGTTTGTAAAAGTAAATACATAAAAGAAGTGAGACATTAAAAAAAATTCAAAAACGTTTGGAACCGGCTCCAGCTTTTGAAACGGTTTCGGTTTCGTTCTTTTTCAGATCAAAATAATGTTTACGGTTTCGGTTTTGAAATACGAATCGGTTTTAATCGGTTACGGTTCCGATTTCGGTTTCAGTCCTAAAATACAACCAACTTATATAATAAAAGAACCTGTCATTTGCGGTCCCTGAATAAAAGTGCATAAAAGCGAATCCTAAAGATATTTAAAATAAAATCACGGTGATGGTAACAAGGTCAATTGAAATAGTGTCAATTGACATTATTTCGCACCCCAAATGGAAATAGTGTCAATTAACTTAACTTCTCTTCGTCAATATGTTTATTGACGTTATTTCCTAATTGAAATGGAAATAGCGTCAACATTGCTTATAGCATGTCAACAGAACATCACGCGATGTTTGAGTTTGATGATGTGATTTTCAACATTACAGAAAAAATACCAATGGTACGATTTTTTAATCTGATATAAATCAAGCGAAATCAAATTTATCTTAAAAAGCGCCGCAGGCAAAATTTTTATTTTTTTTAGTATGATATTATTTTAAAATTTTTAATGGCTTGACTTGGAAATTTATTTTAAAAAGCACCGCAGGGAAAAATTTGGAATAAAAAATCGCGCGATTTTTAATTCCAAATTTTTAATTTTTGGTATGATATGATTTTAAAATATTTCATGGCATGACTTACAAATTTACTTAAATAAGAGCAGCATGAATTAAAAATGACTTTATTTCCAATTCAAATGGAAATAGTGTCAATAATGCTTAAAGAATGCCTATTCAAAGAAAAATATATACTGATTAGCTTAGTTAGTCATCATCCGTTTGTTAGTGAGCAAAGTAAGTAGGAAATAAACAGTTGTATATAACCATTGATCAGTTTATAATTGAGTTTAGTCAAAAGCTGAGAACCGCGGGCGCGGGACGGCATGATACCGACGACGTAGTGAAAAATTAGATGCGACGCTTTTTGTAAATCACATCATCACACTTAAACATCACGTGATGTTTAGTTAACATGTCTTAAGCAATGTTGACGTTATTTCCATTTCAATTAGGAAATAAAATCAATGACTATATTGCCAAATTGCTGTTGACTTTACTTCTCTTTACAAAATAGAAATAATGTCAATTGACACTATTTCCATTTATAATGCAAAATAATGTCAATCGACACTATTTCCATTGACCTTGTTACCTGTCACCTAAAATCACCACCTAAATATGCTTTGTAAAAGTTTTAATACTCTGTGCCCTATTGAACTTGGGAAAGGCCATCTCAAGTCAACCGAAAAATTACCTATGTTCGACTTTTTTGGTGATGTTTGGTAAAAAAAAATATCAATTGGTAAAAATAATTTTGAAAAATTTAGAATTAAGGCAATTTTTTCTGTTTTATTTTCGTAGGATGTGTAGAAACTTTTTCAACTTTTAAGACCAAATTTACAACACTCAGAGAACGCACCGTTACAGACCAAAATCACAAATTATATCCCAGCCAACATTTTCTATAGCGGGTGTATCCATAAAGTTACTTCAAGAAGTTGAATTTCATGGCGGAAGTTATCACTGTTTCATCTTTTTCTCATCTTCCTTCGGGAAAAACTGTTCCCCGTAGGCGGCCGCCGTGGTGTAGCGGTTAAGTGTTCGGCCTTCTACACCAAGTCGTGGCGGTTCGATGCCCGGCAAAAGTAACATCAAAAATTATTTAGAAAAAGAATTTTTCTAAACGGGGTCGCCCCTCGGCAGTAGTTTGGCAAACTCTCCGGGTGTATTTCTGCCATGAGAAGCTTCTCAGCAAAAAATTCATTTGCTTTGCAAGTGCCGTTCGGAGTCGGCAAAAAACTGTAGGTCCCGCCAACTTGTAGGAAAAACTCAAAAAGCAACACACCACAAGTTGGAAAGGGAAGCTCGGCTAAAAATCTCGTTAGAGGTTATGATAACCTGTTGGTATATCGCCGCCATTAGTTAGTATACGTGACGTGTAAACGGCCCTTATGCGACCCTTCGAAAAGTGACTTATAAGTGTCGTCTGATGGATAGAAAAAATGATGAAAAAGATTAAAAAATTCGTTTTACCGGGAGTCGAACTCTGAACCATACGCATGCCAAGCGATCACTCTAGCTCTAGGCCAATGCATTGTTTGATATTTACAACAATTTGTATTCAAAACACAAGTTACCGGAACTTATGTGACACTGAGTAACTAAGTAACGGAGTAATTCCCAAGTGACGCCAAGAAATCAGATATGCGATATTTATGTTTCTTGTTGTTGTACAATATGCTAGCAAGTATTATTTCGCAGTTTTGCTGCAAATAACGAAAAGAAGAAAGATTTTTCACAAACAAAAAATTTAAAGCAAACGTCGCGCGTTAATATTTGTTGATTTTTCAATTAAAAAGTTAGCTTTTAATATCCATGTCAAGTTGTAAAATAATTTTTTTAATTTAGCATGCGTCGGGGTCTGTGAAATTTAAAAATATTTCACACCCAGGACCCAATTAATAAGATCTCGCATTTAAAAAAAGCTGTGACGTCACGGTTTTAGAAACATGTCTGCTTGGCCTTAAATGTCTGAAATGTTATAAGAAAGGCAACAAAAACGAAAACAAACGAAAAAGAAAACAAAAAAAATATTCGAATTGTTTGTAAACAAATTTTTGTGAAAATCTTTTTATAAAGCGTTAATGCTACGTTGTGTTTTAGGAGCCGTGTTTTAGTGGATAGTATATCAATGGTAAGGCCCCATATATGAGCCCCCTAATGCACAAGTGGTATAAGTCCACTTTTCTCGAACTGAGATATTCAAGGTTTTGTGTTGCAAACAAATTGATTCCACAAGTTAGTCCTGCTATTTATTTGGTTTCTATGGGTGCTAGGAGTTACCCCATAGAAACATATTTCCCCTACATAGCGTCATGCCTAACTAAAAAAACGAAAACTGGACTTATACCACTTGTGCTTCAAACGGCTCATATGTATCTCCTAGAAGATTCAGGCTTCTTTCAATGTGATTTCGGCTGCTTTCTACTATTTTTTAGAAATCGGCAGGATCTTTTATACTGAGTCATGACCTGCAAGGCAGATGAATTTTAGCTGGGACCTTCGGTATGCTATACCAGCTACTTCTACACCCCATAAAATTGATTGTTTACAAACTTTTAATTGAAAAATTTCATTAAAAAAACAAGTCCATGAAAGTGTGTGGAAAAGAGTCAGTGAAGCTTTAAAAAATGTGACGTCATTTGACAAAAAAAACTTTTTTCTCAAATTAAATTACAAATAAACGGTTGTCGGAATGCGTGATCTGTAATAGTTGGTTCATGTTTGACACCTGTATTCAGTTGTGGAATGGAACAACTTTTGGCAATAATCTGAAAATTTTCTGTTTTCTATGAAAAATAAACAGATAGAAGTGCCCTACTCAATCCAAAATGTATTCAACAAAGTGTGATTGAATTCGACGTTGCTCTCAATCTCAATATAAAGTCAAACAGAAAAATATTTTAACCCACTTGAAACAAATTTTTCCAGTTTATAAACTTTTAGGAAACAAAATTGTAAAAGAACTTTAGTTTTGAATCCCTCGTGAAGGGTGGACACCTTGCCGCGGTACGAAGGCTGAAGTCGATAGCCACAGGGCTACGCTGCCCTTGTGATCATAGCGCCGCCTACATCACGAGAGAAGCCAAGCCTCTCTGGCCCGACGACTAAGATCTTCCCCCTCCCAAACCAGGGTGTTATGCGACCACCTGCCCATTGGACGTTTGCAGCCGGGAGCCAAATCGTGGCTGTAATCGAACGGAGCCTCTCTGATACCGGGCCGCCTCGGAGAGTAACTATGGCCTTACCGCAGTATGGGGCTCTGCCACGGCGGACGATACATTCCCCTTACTCTTCCTTTGACCCTAAACTGGCCTTGCCCGGCGAGGGGTCGTACGAACAAGATGAAAAATAGTAACAAAAACCGTAAAACTAAAGATACAACAATGTATACTGCACAGCAGAGGAGGAAAATGCTGGGGCAAGCGAGAACGCAACGTCGGAGGACAAACTCCATTTATTTATCAGCCGAGAGATCGACAGCGATGGCAACTACGAGTCGATTAGCTCTGGATAATAAGGGGGCAATCCCCAAAGTAAGTACCGGTACAAACATGGTGAAGCCAACAACGGCTGATGCCAAAGCCCTAGTAAGTGCCGGTACCCAAACCAAGTCTTTAACGTCTGTGGCAGTGGTCTCACGACCTGGCCCCAGAGATCCAAATAAGGGAACGACCGCGATGGCAACTACGGGTCGAAATTTACCCCAATAGACATCTCCCAGTCGCTCTGAGTACTTGGACAAGGATCCTGAAGAAATACGAGGGTATTTCACAAGAGACGCTATCACCGAATGCTAGAAAGACGGTGGAGATGGCTGAAGCTATCTTGCCGAACTTCCAAAGCGATTACGCGCCAAAGAAGGTTAATGGAAATCCCTTCAAACGCCAGAGATCGGACGTGGATTTAAAACCTCACCCGAAGCGGCAGCAACACGCCCCCGTAATGGGTAAACTCAGCTTTGCTGAAGTGACTAAGGATAGGATCCTCATAGGCGTCATTGACCGAGGTAATGAAAGCTGGGCCATCCCTAGGGACCAGTGGCGGTACGTCCGGAACGCTATCGGCAATGCCATTCTCGACATTATGGATGAGTCTCCGGGTGCCACTCCGATGGGTTCTGATGCGGGATGGCACCAGGGCCGAATCAAGGTATTCGCTTGCGAGACTAGGTGAGATCTACCAAGGGGCAAGAATCGAGGTTGTCGACTGGAAGGACATCCCGGCTCGGCCAAGGGCAAGAGCGTGGATTCCTGCTATCCCTGCTGAACCTGAGAGAATTCTCAGGATGCTGAGGATCATGAACCCGTCTCTCCCGACACAGGACTGGGGTGTCAATCTGGTCGAGGATGCGGTAGGGCCTGATAGGCAAGTGGTCTTCACCTTGAATAAGGAGGCAATCGAGCCCCTTAAACGGTGCAATGGACGAGTGCACTACGGCATGGGTCAGATCGTGATCCACGTATACCGCGGCGATGCACAGCGCGCTGCTATTTCGGCTGCACCGGAGGACTCGGACATCGCAGTGCCGGAAGGGGAGTCGCAGATGTCCGACTCGGAAAGCATGGTATCTGCCACGTCAAATGGCGAAGGAGCAGTGAACAGCTCGGAGATGGGAGGCAGCCTGCTGGACGGGGAAGACCTCAACGTCACAGTGATAGCAGCTAGTCCTGAACGAACCAATGTTGACACTGCCAGAGTTAGTAGGATCTCTGCCACGCCAAACCGTGGTCTGAACAAATCGTCGTTGAAAGATAAGCCTCCAGACGAGGTGGAACTCGACGATACGGCGGTGGCAGGGAAATCTGAGCGCTCTCATGTTGGTGGTGATTAACCTGCACAAATCTAAAGCAGCCCCGGCTGCTTTAATCAGTCGTCTCTCTAAAGGCGAAGTAGATGTGGTCCTCATCCAAGAACCCTGGGTAAACAGCTCAAGGATTTGCGGTTTGGGGACTAAGGGTTTTAAGCTTATTCGAGCCAGCGAGGGGGGCAGGGTTAGAGCCTGTATTTTGGTTAAGTCTGAGCTGAATGCCTTTCTCTTGCCCAACTATACGAATGGTGACGTTACAGCTGCCAGTTTAACAGTCGACAGTACCAGTCTGACGATGGCGTCGGTCTATATGCCCTACGACGCCGAAGAACCTCCGCCACAGAGGGATGTAAAAGACCTGGTGGCAAATTTTTCCATGGGTCATCTTATTATCGGAACTGACGCCAATGCTCATCACGTCCAGTGGGGAAGCTCCGATATCAATGCTAGAGGAGAGTCGTTGTTTGACTATTTGTTAACAACTAACCTGGTAGTTTGCAACGTGGGTAACGAACCTACGTTTATTACTAAAACCCGTAGGGAGGTCATAGATCTCACTATTTGCAGCGAAGGCGCTTATGAGTGGGTCAGAAAATGGCGCGTTCTCGATGACCACTCATTCTCCGACCACCGGTACGTAGAATTAGTTCTAGACTTTTTTGTTGAGCAGCCGGTTATGAAACGCAACCCACGTAACACTAACTGGCAGCTACACAATGAAATACTATCTAGGCACTTACCAGCACTGCCCGCACAAGTCCCCTCATCAGTGGCTATAGTATATAGGGGCAAATTCCCACAAACCCTGTGCGACTTGATGCAAGTAGCACTGCGAGAGGTTTCCTCATGGTGCTCGCGCTGCGGACTGAGCATCAACCCGGGAAAAGTAGAACTGGTTCTCTTCACCAACCGCTATAAGATACCACCGCTAATACTACCAAAACTGAATGACGTGCACCTGAACATGGCTGACTAAGCCAATTTCTTGGGCACAGTTCTGGATAGGCAACTAACCTGGAAGGAGAATGTTCTTCAGCGCCAGAAGAAAGCGTGTATTGCACTCTACACGTGCAAAAGAGCCATTGGAAAGAAATGGGGGCTCAGCCCCAAAATATGCAAATGGATCTACACTGCAATCATTCGACCAATCATGCTCTATGGAGTTGTGGTATGGTGGTCTGCGCTGAGCAAGGCAACAAACCTTAGTCTGCTAGGTAAAGTAACAACGCCCAATGAAGCACTCCAGGCCATTCTTGGCATTTTGCCACTCGATCTGGAAGGGCACCGGGTAGCAGCAGCATCGGCTCTGCGTCTAAGGGAAACGTCCGGCTGGGGCGCAAGCACTACTGGACACGCCTGTATTTTGGGATCCTATAGCTTTCTTCCGCTGAGCACTTGTGCGACCACAACAGTCGGAGATAGCGGTTTTAAAATCAACATTCCCAGCAGGGAAGATTGGGAGAGCACGGATCGGAGTCCCGCCGCTCATGGCGGCACTTCCATTTATACTGATGGCTCTAAGTTAGACGGCAGAGTTGGAGGAGGGGTTTATTCAAAGGATCTGAACCTTGAGCTCTCCTACCTGATCACTGCAGTGTCTTCCAGGCTGAAGTTTCAGCAATCATGGACGCCGCGGCTTGGATAGGCCAACACACTATCGGACAGGACATTTTTATATTCAGCGACAGCCAGGCGGCCATCAAATCCCTTTGCTCTTATTCGTTCAACTCTGAACTGACGCTCAGCTGTCGTCGATCTCTACAAGAGATGGCCCAACAGAATCGCGTGAACCTCACATGGGTCCCGGGGCATAGGGACATTGAGGGAAATTGTAGGGCAGACGAACTTGCGAGGCAGGGCACG
The DNA here is from genome assembly GCA_964058755.1 of Campiglossa producta. Taxonomy (NCBI): domain Eukaryota; kingdom Metazoa; phylum Arthropoda; class Insecta; order Diptera; family Tephritidae; genus Campiglossa; species Campiglossa producta. The sequence continues at coordinate 37,221,855 of CAXKVI010000003.1, read as the reverse complement.
ACCAAGCAGGTTCTTCGGGATAAAGAGCCTTTAGGTATGACGTTTGACACATGCAAGCTTATGCTGAAGGAGTACACACTCCGCCAAGCCAACGAAAGATGGCTGCAATCGAAATGGGATTATAAAAAATTAAGACAAATTTATGCCCTAAGGAGAAGGGAAATCTCCATATTAGTAGGCGTATTAACTGGGCACTGCCTCATTGGTAGGCACGCAGAAAGACTAGGTGTACCCTACCGACGATGCTGTAGGAGTTGTAAGGATGATGAGGAGGAGGAAACGGTGGAGCACCTCATCTGCAACTGCCCGGCTTTAAGTGGCGCGAGAATGCGCTTTTTGGAAGTTCCCTTCCTGGTTAGCCTACGCCAGGTCACGGAGCTGGACATTAAGGACCTGATGGCCTTCATCAAGTCATCTAAATGGTTCGAGGAGGAGTAACGGTGTCGATTTAGGAACGTCAGTCCCGGGATTCTGCTATGTGGAGAATTCCGTTAATACCGGGATTTTCCATATGACAGGGTCCCGGAACTGGCTTTCGTAGTGTTGGTGGTATCACAACGGGCCTTTTAATACTTCCCTTAGACACCGAAGCTGTAGCTCTTCAAGTTTATGTTGTTATGGTACAAATACCCAATATGACCCCCTTTCCATTAAGTGCAAATTAAAAAAAAAGCAGACGAGCTGGACTATAAGTTTGTTCGGCAAAAATAATCTATGCGATGCCGCCTTTCAGAAAAGTATCAAAATGTTGCAAAATGGCTGTTGCACAGTGTTTTTTAAACCTTTCTTAAAAAAAAACCGATTTTTTTTTTACCCAGTCTAATGTACATATGTACGAATATGTTAAGAACAATGGGGCGCATATACTCAAATTGTGTAAAAAGTTTTACTAACTAAAGCGGGCTACTCACCTGCCAAGAAATGCCTCAAGAAAAAAACGAGCATATATTTCTTGTGTCTGGTCAAGAAATTTTGACGTTTACCAAATTTTCCATTTTTTTGCAAATTACTCTTATAAAAATGTGCAAAATATGTTTAGCGAAATATGTACACACCTTTGCCGTGGATCTGCACGCTTACCTCAAGAAATATATACGAGCTTATTTATTTCTTGAGGTAAACCGGCGTTGCCAACTATCGAAAAGTGCTGTATTTTTTCTTATGAACTGAGTATTGGGTCAAGAAAATTTGACATGTGAAAACGTTTCTTGACCATTTCTTGAGCGTTTTTTTATATGGAGTTTGACATTTTTTGGCAGGTGAGTAGCCCGCTTAATAACCATACCTAACTTTGACAATGAATATCCCACAATGTTCTGTATTACAAAATTCTATATTAAAATATAATGTTAATGGCAAGACTTCGCTTTTTTTTACTCTGAATATTTTAATTTTTCGAATAACTTAATTTACTGTAGTAAATTTGCTAAAAAATTTAAATTTTCAACAAAAAGCTGGCGGCCGCCGTGGTGTAGCGGTTAAGTGTTCGGCCTTCTACACCAACTCGCGTCGGTTCGATGCCCGGCAAAAGTAACATCAAAAATTATTTAGAAAAAAGATTTTTCTAAACGGGGTCGCCCCTCGGCAGTAGTTTGGCAAACTCTCCGGGTGTATATCTGCCATGAGAAGCTTCTCAGCAAAAAATTCATTTGCTTTGCAAGTGCCGTTCGGAGTCGGCAAAAAACTGTCGTATATCGCCGCCATTAGTTTTTTTATTTTTTATTTAATGTGCCCCTCCCCTCCCCCCCCTTTGTGAAGAGCTGCGTACGCCCTTGCTTCTTTTGACAGCGCAAAAAGGAGTTGCCTGTATAGCGCCATGTCTGAATTTGACTTCCCTGCAGAGCTTAAACGGCTTTGCCAAATGACATTGAGCAATACCAACAGCTCCGTCAGAATCGGGAAGGATCTCTGAACCATTTGAAACCAAACGAGTCTTCAGACAGGGCGACTCCCTTCGTGCGATTTCTTCAACCTGATGCTGGATTCGAGCAGCACAGCTAAACCGCAATCGTACTATCTATTACAGCCATCGCCGCGTATTGACTCAGTCTGCTCACTGCCGCTCTACAACAACAACATCTGGCTCTTTGTGGCTCACAACAACAAACCAGATTCACAAAAAAAATACAAAACGCCGGGCGGAATATGATAGATTTCGCTCTAAAAATAAGCTGTGCAAAATTTCACTCGAATTGGATAACTTTTAGAACTTTTAGCAAATATTCAAAACCATATGCACTCAGGGTTCAGCAGATTACACATTTATTACGTGAAAAACGTACAGATTTCGATTCTGAGGAGAAAAATCAAAAATTCGTTATAGGTTTTGAGATTTGGCAAAGTTATCGTTTTTTAAAAAGTTAGAAAACACCATTTTTGTATTTTACGAACAATCTCCAGCTTTGCTTATCCAATCGAACTCCTGTATTCATCGGATTAAAGATCTTATGTAATTCTAAACACCCGCCATATAGTGGTTTTCTATCAGATGACCAGATTAAGAGCTAGAGAGATTGTTTCCTGTGGAACTCCCTCATATTTCTTCAGGATCCTTGGGAGTCCGGACCCGTAGCTTAGCTGCATAGGCAGTCGCACTTGTGCTGGCTCCCATCAAGTCACTCTTACTTGATAGAGATTTATATGTTGACCGACCCGTAGTTGCCATCGCTGTCCATCCCCTGGTTGATTTTGAAGTGGTATGAAGCTCTCCTCTGTTGAGGAGTGAACGAAGTTGTTGATTGTTTAAAGTTTTGTTTTGTGTTTTTCGTCAGTTTCTGTATAAAATCGACAAAATTCTCGATTTTCTTGTCGTCACACTCGACTCGATTCAAAATTGTAAACAAAAATTTTTCTCACCACCTGAAAAACAAGTGAGCGAGTCCGCACACGGAGCGAATCGCCATGGACGCGTATTAGACGCTACATTCGATATTTGTACGCTTTGTTGCTGAACACATATATTTAAATGAAGAGACGCACACGAATCGTCAGCTGCACGAAAGTGGCATAGCATGAAAGCTACATCCTGCTCAGCGTATGACAATGCTGGTCGCTAGGCGAACGTACGCTTAGAAAAGAGGAAGAAGAAGCATTTGTTTACATTTTTCATTTTCGATTTATGTTTGCCGTGCCTTTGCTTTCTTTTTAAAAAAAAAATTAATTGTTGCTTTTAAATGGAAGATGAAAATTTCTCAAAATTTTTTTTATTTGTGGAATATTTGCATTTTGACATTTCTTTGCGTGTTTTCTTTCTGCAGCCAAGCTTGATGTCGATACGTGTCTGCACACAGGGAAATTGGTGCTCAGTCAATTGACATGTACGCGTCTATGACGATGCGCCTCGTCTGCGGACAGCCTGAGAAAATAAACCGACAAAATTAAATTTTTTTACAAAGACAAAAAAAATGAATGTGACGTCATTATGATGTCAAATCGACCATTTCAGTCGAGGCGATCGATCGAACTGAGTTACAGAAATGGTATACATATAGGTTTTCAGATTTTTTTTTCATGTCACACTTACATCAATTCTTAACAAAGTCTCATTAACAAAAATCAGTTCAAGGAAGCCATTCACAAAGTTTAAGATTCGAGAAATGCAACAAAAACTCTGAGCTAAAAATTGTAACGCGAGTGACGGACAGTTTTTCTTAATTTTTTTTTTTAATTACTAATTTGATTAAAAGTTTTTTGGAATTTTCAATCACGATATCACAATATTATTTGGAAATGTTAAATTTAAAGTGTACAGTGTCTTTAACTAGTAAAATATTATTTCTAGTGTAACGCGAGTGACGATGGAAATGCCCATAAATAGATTAATTAGGCCTAAGCGTTTCGCAATAGCAAATTTCCAAGTGGGTTTATTTCTGTGAAACCACCACATTTGTATTATATCTCTCACGCTTAGTTGGCGCACCACGGGGGTACATATTGTTGATTTCAATTGTTTTACCGGGCGCATCATCTAATTAAGTTTTTAGTTCACATCAGAGTTGCATTTTAGCTAAGGTTTGACCACTTGCCAAAGTGGTTGCTCTAAACTTTTGTTATTCATCACTGTTAATTTATTTTCAAAATTTGTACGTACGTTTCATTCCGCACTCCCGGGAGACATCTCCCCGCCGCTTCACATACCACGAGAAAAGATCCTGAAGAGGTATGAAGGGGTACCGCAGGAATCGCTGCCGCCGAATTCCAGTAAATCGTTAGAGCTAGCGAAAGCTGTGATACCGTATTTCCAAAATTCTTACATGCCAAAGAGGTTAAAAGTTAACCCTTTCAAGCGCCAGAGATCGGACCTGGAGTTAAATCCCCCTCCCAAGCGGCATCAGAATAGCCCTGGAGCGGGAAAACTAAGCTTTGCTGAGGTAACCAAGGACTGGATCCTTATAGGCGTCCTTGACCGAGGCATTGACCGTCTGGCCATCCCCAAGGACCAGTGGCGTTACGTGCGAAATGAACTCGGCAACATTCTTCTCAACGTTGCTCCGGAGTTTCCGGGTAGTTCGGCGCGAGTACCGGATGCGGGTTGGCACCAGGGTCAGATTAAATTACTCGCATGCGAGCATGCAAAAACCGTAGCACTGTAATAGGCAGCAGCTGCTAAACTGGTGAAGTCTACAAGGGCGCAAAAATAGAGGTCGTCGACTGGAAGGACATTCCAGCTCGCCAAGGGCAAGGGCGTGGATTCCGGCCATCCCTGACGAACCCGAGAGAATGACGAACCCATGAATAAAGAGTCAATCGAGCCCCTCGAAAGGTGCAATGGCCTAGTACACTACAGCGTAGGCCAGATCGTTATCAACGTATATCGTGGTGATGCTCAGCGCGCTGCCTTCTCGGCTGCTCCGGGGGAACCGGAAAACGAATTACCAGAAGAGGAAGCGGAGGATTCCGATGCGGAAAGCATGTTATCCGCCACGTCCCTTGGCGATAGTGCTGTGAACAACTCGGAGATGGGGGACAGCCTACAGGACGAGGAAGACCTCGACGTCACGGTCGTAGCAGCCAACGCTGAGCGGTTAACATCTAACGCTACAGACAGCAGGACTCCTGCAACACCATATCGGGTAGTTAATCGGAACAACACGTCGTTGATAGGCAACCTCCGGGATGGGGCAAACCTCGACGATATGGGGACGGCAGGGAAGTCTGTGCGCTCTCATGTTGGTGGTGCTTCAGATTAATCTGCACAAATCTAAAGTGGCCTCGGCTGCTTTAAGTAGTCGTCTTTCTAAAGGCGACATGGATGTGGTCCTCATCCAAGAACCCTGGGTCAATAGCTCGAGAATCTGCGGATTGGGGACTAAGGGCTTCAAGCTCATTCGAGCCAGTGAGGAGAGCAAAGTCAGAACGTGTATTTTGGTCAAGTCTGAGTTGAACTCCTTTCCCCTACCTAACTACACCAATGGTGATATTACCGCTATCAGTCTAACGGTTGACAGCACCCGCCTGACGGTGGCGTCGGTCTATATGCCCTACGACGGCGAAGAACCCCCACCACAAACGGAGGTGAAAGACCTGGTGTCAAATTTCTGCACGGGTAATCTTATTATTGGAGCGGACGCTAATGCTCACCATGTCCAATGGGGGAGCTCCGATGTCAATGCCAGGGGCGAGTCTCTGTTTGATTTCCTCTAAACAACCAACCTGGTAATTTGCAACGTGGGTAATGAGCATTGTGTATAACATAAAGTTGAAATGTAGCTTTGACAGAAATGTCAAAACACACTTCAACGTCAAATCACAATTGTCAAAACACACATCCATGTCAAAAATCTGGGTTGCTATTGTGGTTTCTGCAAACCAGGATTTTGTGCAGGACCGTAAAACAATGAGACAGGCTTCTTGTTTGCAAAAAAGTGTTGCTGTGTTGCACAACTTTTTCATTCCAATTTGTAGGGAATTTTTTAAGCGAATCTTTAAGCTTACACTTTTATTATATTTGGCAAAAAATACAAAACTTCAAACGATTAAATTTTATTTATTTTACAGGAAAAATTTGTATGTTCGAAATAAGAAACCAGAAAATGAGAACACAATTTTTTTAGATAGATTGTTTTTAATTTATAAACCAAGTACCTATCAAAACTAAAACCGAGGAATTTCGCCAGCATAATGCAATTGGCCTGTCGTGACATGTTGTTAGCAGTTTCAATTTTTTTGTTGCCTTTTGCAGTACGTTTTCAAATCTTTACAAATTCTAAGAAGTAGCAAGTAATTTCTGAAAAGAGAGTGCTACAAGATCAAAATGTAAAATAAACTTTATAATTTACAACTCTAAAAGCTGGTTTTCATTAGGTCAAAAGGTGTAAAATTTCATCGACTTTATCAAGATTCGGTTGCTTATTTGGTAATTGTCTACTTAAGCTGTCAACTGATAATAAATTAGCTAAAATTATGGGAGGGGGCTCAGAAGGCGGACTTTGGCCTCAGGATCACGAATCCGGAAGCGCTTTTTTAATGTTTTGCTTCTCTGAGGAGTTATTTGCAATCCAAGTTTCAAGTTTTCATATGGTTGTTGTATTTACATTAGACTGCGCCTAAAAAGTCAAAAAAAGTGCGTACCGTGGCACAGTTCAGGCAACACCCCGGACTTCGGATGGCGTAGCCCAGGTTATAAGGGCGGCCGAAGGCCGCCAGCTCAGAAAGATGTTCTGCACATAAATACCATGGATTCCGCCCCTATTTCGGTATCGAACCCGGGCCAATTTTCGGTTTTTTGACCATAACTTTTCACTGAAACCAAAAATTAAAAAATTGCTTCGGTATTAGTTTCCTTTAGGGGTCAACTGCTAATAAATTAGCTAAAATTAAGTGATATAGCTCAAAAGACGGGGTTCGCCCTCAGGATCACGAATCCGGAAGCGCTTTTTTAATATTTTGCTTCTCTGCAGAGATATTTGCAATCAAAGTTTCAAGTTTTCATGTGGTTGTTGTAATTTTATTAGACTGTCCCTAAAAACGTGCAAAAAAAGTCCCGCCGTGGCGGTAGCCACGGTTATGTCACACGTCCGGACTTGGGATGGCGTAGCCCAGGGTTATTTTTATAAGCGCGGCCGAAGGCCGCCAACTCAGACAGGTGTTTCGCACATAAATACCATGGATTCCGCCCCAATTTTGGTATCGGACCCGGGGCATTTTTCGGTTTTTTGACCATAACTTTTCACTAAAACAAAAAATTAAAAAAGCGCTTCCGGATTCGTGATCATGAGGCCAAAACCCGTCTTTTGAGCTATCTCCCATAGTTTTAGCTAATTTATTAGCAGTCGACCCCTAAAGAAAACTAATACCATGAAAACCAGACTTAAGAAGTTTTCAACCATTATTTTTCAACTTATTTTATAAATTTAGAGAAATTTACTACTAATTTTTTTACGCAACCGAATGCAACTCGGCGCTAAATGATACTATTTTCCAAAAAAGCAACTCTGATCATCAGGTGTTAAACTCACTTTGAAAATTTGACGTCTATGCAGAAGATTCCACACTTGTACTGATACACAATGGTAATGAGCCTACTTTTATCACTAAGACCCGCAGGGAGGTCATAGACCTCACTACCTGTAGTGAAGGCGCTTATGAGTGGGTCAGAAAATGGCGGGTTCTGGAAGAACATTCATTCTCCGACCACCGTTACATAGAAATGGTTTTAGACTTTATTGTAGAACAATCAATCATGAAGCGCAATCCACGCAACACTAACTGGCAGTTACACAATGCAATATTAGACAGAGACCTACCAGTACTGCCCTCACAAGCCCCCTCATCAGTAGAGGAGCTGGAGGATCTTGTTATCACATTTACATCGGCGCTCTCAAATGCTCTAGGGCAGGCTTGTCCAGTGCCAAAACCACGCGGTAAACACAGGCCACATTGGTGGTCCTACGATTTGGACTCGCTCCGCAAATCATGCCGGAAACAATTTAACAAGGCCAAGAGCCTCGGCTCTGTGCCTTATTGGCACGAATATAAAGCTAAACTAAGGGCCTACAAAAAAGCTCTGAGACAGGCGAAGAGAACCTCGTGGAGAAATTTCTGCACTGGCGTCGAAAAGGTCGACGACACAGCGAGACTTAGACGAGTCCTCTCGAAAAGTCAAACAGCATCAGCTATTTGCGAAAACCTTACGGATCCTGGACCAGCACGAAAGAGGAAACCCTTGAGCTGCTCTTGAATACACATTTTCCGGGGAATCTGCATGACGCACCACTAGCACCTGCAACAAACCTGGCAATAAATATACCCATCACTGAGGAAAGGGTAAGGTGGGCAGTTAATAGTTTTGAACCGTATAAGGCTGCCGGGCCGGACGGGATTATCCCCGCGCAACTTATAAACACGTTGGAGATATCAGCTAAATGGCTGGTATTTCTCTTCACAGCCTGCCTGGCTCTCAACCACATTCCGGGCTCCTGGAGAAGCGCCACGGTAGTGTTTATCCCTAAGGCTGTGAAGGCATCCCACTACGAGCCAAAAGACTACAGACCGATCAGTCTCTCGTTCTTTGTACTCAAAACCTTTGAGAGGATACTAAGCGACTACCTCTCAACGACTATTGATAGCAACCTTATCTCTAGCTATCAGCATGCATACACCAAGGGTAAATCAACAGAAACCGCTCTGCACAGCCTAGTATCTGTCATTGAGAAATCGCTGTGTGAAAAGGACTACTGTCTCGTGGCCTTCCTAGACATTGAGGGGGCTTTCAACAATATAAGCCCGAAGGCTATCAACTCCGCTCTAACTAATCTGGGCGTAGATAGACCTCTAACTGGTTTAATTGACCAACTTTTAAGGGGAAGGAAAATAGCTTCTTCACTTGGTACGATTGAGTTATCACGCTATGTCACAAGGGGAACTCCCCAGGGTGGTGTTCTGTCCCCGCTTTTATGGAACCTCACAGTCAACTCGTTTTTACATGACACAAGCTGGGGGGCCGGAAGATACTGGCATACGCAGACAATTTAGCTATTGCATTCAGAGGCAACTTCCCACAAACTCTGTGTGACCTGATGCAAGTAGCACTGCGAGAAGTTTCGACGTGGTCCTCTCGCTGCGGACATAGTTTCAACCCGGGGAAAGTGGAACTTGTCCTCTTCACCAACCGGTACAAAATACCGCCACTAAGCCTACCAGAACTAGATGGCACGCGCCTGGGCTTGTCGGATAAGGCCAAGTTTCTAGGCATAGTTCTGGACAGGAAATTGAATTGGAAGGAGAACGTTATTCAGCGCCAGAAGAAAGCTTGCATCGCTCATTGTAGCGTCTTCCAGGCGGAAGTCTCGGCAATCCTGGACGCCGCGGCCTGGTTAAGCAAACGTGTTATCGGAGAAGATATCGCTATTTTCAGCGATAGCCAAGCGACCATCAAATCCCTTGGCTCATACACGTTCAACTCTGAACTAACGCTCAGCTGTCGTCGATCTCTTCAGGAGATGGCGTAAACCTCATATAGGTCCCGGGACATAGGGACATTGAGGGAAACTGTAAGGCAGACGAGCTTGCCAGGCAGGGCACGACCAAGCAGGTTCTTCAGGATAAATAGCGCTTAGGTATGCCGTTTGCCACTTGCAAACTAATGCTGAAGGAGCACACACTCCGTCAAGCCAACGAAAGATGGCTGCAATCCCCAGGGTGTCGGATATCGAAACAAACCTGGCCAAAATGGGATCTTAAAAGGTCTAGACGCATTTATGCCCTAACTAGGAGAGAAATCTGCATATTGATAGGGGTATTAACCGGTCACTGCCTCATTGGTAGGCATGCAGAAAGGCTAGGTGTGCCCTACCGACGATGCTGCAGGAGTTGCAAAGATGATGAGGAGGAGGAAACAGTGTCCGGCTTTAAGCGGCGCGATAACGCGATTTTTGGGAGTTCCGTTCCTGGATAGCCTAAGCCAAATTGCGGAACTGGACATAAAGGACTTGATGGCCTTCATAAAGTCATCTAAGCGGTTCGAGGAGGAGGTGTCGGTTTAGGGGTGTCAGTCCCGGGATTCTGCTATGTGGAAAATCCCAACAACTCAGGGATTTTCCATATGGCTGGGTCCCGGGACTGACTTTCCTTGTGTTGGTGGTATCACAACGGGCCTTTCAAAACTGGCCTAAGTGTGCCTCTGCGGCAGCCACTTGAACCTAACCTAACCTAACGTACGTTTCAGCTTATATTTTATTTGCTGAATGTCCGCGGACTATACACTTCAATTTGGTCATTGGGATGTTTCTGAATTTCCTGTGTGCAATTTCTTCTTAAGATGCGAATGTGCAGGGATTTAAAACTTCCGCATGTTTCTATTTTCCTTTACTAATGCCTTCCGCATAAAAAGCAACAATCTGCAAAAATAAAACTGTTATGCCTGAGCTAAAGCGGGCTACTCACCTGCCAAGAAATGTCAAACTCCATATAAAAAAGCGCTCAAGAAATGGTCAAGAACTGTTTTCACACGTCAGATTTTCTTGAGCCAATACTCAGCTCATAAGAAAAAATACTACAATTTTCTATGCTTGGCAATACCGCTTTACCTCAAGAAATAAATATGCTCGTATATATTTCTTGAGGTAAACGTGCAGATTCACGGCAAAGGTGAGTAAATATTTCACTAAACATGTTTTATACATTTTATAAGAGTAATTTGCAAAAGAAATGGAAAATTTGATAAACGTCAAAGTTTCTTGACCAGGCACAAGAAATATATGCTCGATTTTTTCTTGAGGCATTTCTTGGCAGGTGGGTAGCCCGCTTAAGGCAGCAGAAGCATCTAGTGTAGGAGTTCTCTTTGCGAGGTTAAGCCTTTATCGCCTCAAACCAGATGAATAGCCAGAAATGGTGAGCAGCAGAGCTGAAATGAACGCTGTTATTGACAAATGAGCGCTGAAATAGTTTTTATTCGTATATGTACATTTGTTTTATTTATTTTTTGTATTTTGTCGATTGTATGTTCGCATTTATATTTAAGCTCTGTCATTCGCTCCCTAAATTTTCCATCTCTCTTTCTTTTTCCAACTTTCTTAATTCTATTCTTACTTGCCCTTCCATGAATGCATTTTGTCATGATCACTGTTTTCCTAACGTACCTTGCACCTTTTGTGTTTGCTCCTTCTCCATCCCATGGTTTTAACCCCCTGTGCTTAAGTTATTATTGAAACTGCCTTACCGCTGGTGGGGGCAGTAACAATTTGTTTAATTAAAAAGAGCGGTGGTTTGCTCAGTGAGAGTTGTAAGGCTTCTCAGATGAGAACCTAAAAGACTTCTAATTTATTTAAATATATACAAAGGCTGGAAATGAATGCCGTCGCTCACACTCGTGCCAAAGCCGGAAGAAGCCTATGAAATTGGGCGCTGGAGCTCAGAAATGCCATGTCACCAACAGGCAATAGAAGTCTTGCAGGTCGTGGTGATCGAATAAGGAGAAAGCGGCGGAGCAACACGAGCCACAGGACGCTCTAGGCCGTGTACAGAAAGAAACCTTAAAAGAAACTGATGGCAAACACACATCCACACCACATGTGTTTTGAATGAGCTCACCCGAATGTAATAAACATTGCCCCCCGCTAGAAAGGAACGGGCTAGAACTTTTAGGGAGATAAAGTCGACGGCAGTGTGCGCCTAGCCATAAGTAGAAAGCAGGTGGCGAGAGAAAACTGAAGTTGAAGTTTGTGTGTGTTCGAACTAAAAACTAGTTATTTTGATGCATAATAAACATAAATGAATATTGAGATATTAAAAGACTTCATGAATTGCATTTGATTATGGTCGAAAATTATCCCCGGGGCCTTAACGGTACAGCGAACTGCGGTTTGTAAATCGAAAAGCAGTAAAATATTATTTACTGCCTTTTTGGATTGTAAAACAAAGTTAATGTAATACCCTTTACATTTTGGAGAGATACTGCCTTTCTGCTTTGTAGGTACAAAAGAAAAAAAAATCGTTTACTGATCCATTGGTTTATAAGTCAAAGTTACTGCATTTCTCTCCATATATTACAAGCAGCATTCTTATCTTTCTGAATATAAAGGCAGTATATTTTCATTTATACTGCCTTTTTGCACTGTGATACCTTTATACTGCTTTTTTGTTCTGGAGAGATGCAATAGATTCTAGATGTATTACTAAGTTAAACCTTGTTTTATCGTTGCAATTGCATTCTGACCTATAACTTTTATAATCAGTGGAATGTAAGACAATAAAATAATATACCCCTTATCATAACTATAGGACACGTCGTTTTGACATGTTCTAAGCCCATATGTCATTTTATTTTAATTTTTATTTTTTGCTTATATATGACACTACGCATTTTTACTTTAATTTTTTTATATTTTTGGCCAGTATTTTTTGTCTATGAAGGAGTGAGACGAAGACTACACGCATGCGCACAAGGACCGCCGTTTGACATGATTTGTTTACCTGAAATTGCTTTATTTTTCTGCACTGTTTTTTTCACAAGCCACACACGACAATGAACCAAAAAATTGTTTGAATGTCCACTGAATTTATTTATTTCACAAACAAAACGAGTTTCATAAAAATTCGCGCACAAAACTTGCAACATAAAAATGTAAACAAAAAATGTTCACATAAAATAGAAGAGAAACGTCCAAGTGACAAAAAATATAAAATTTTTTATTTGTTTTTTTTACAGTCTGGTTTCTATTTCCATTATTTTTCGTTATTTTTTTAACATAGCTTGCCCGTTTGTACCAATATGATAATTGTATAAGACCCTTTCTTTCGCACAATAAATACAAAAAATAGAAGAAAATACTAGTCAAAATACGTAGTGTCATATAGCTATTATAAAACTCTAAATTGAAAACAGTAAAAGTCTCCACTGAACCGAACCACCCAGATTTTCAGAAAGTGGTTCGAACCACTGAACCGAAGCGATTTTTGGAGTGGTTTGCATCAGTTAGTCTCTTCAAGGAACATGCTCAAACAAAAGGGATCATTGCAACCCATATACCTAAAGATATTAAAACTGGCCTTGGTCAGTAACCATATTACTTTGCGACTCATCCTATTTTTGCATTGTACTTTCATATCGTGCCTGTTTGATTAGCTGCTACATAACCAAAATGCTTATCTATCTATTTTAACTAGTAATGACTAGTTTTTGCTGATGTAAGACTGCTCATTCATTTCTAAAACGCCATTGTAGAACATGCTAAAGTCAGACCTGTCCTATATTAAAGCATAGGTATTTATTGTACATACAATGTTCGCCTGTTTAAAGACCCCACTCAATTAGCATTATAATAGTAGGTCTAATTAAATACAAATGAGTACATGTATGTGTGAATGTATGGCAACTTTATGCACTGAGGCTGTGTGTCATATTGTGTCAATTGCGTTTGTAATCAGTTTTGACAACACGTTGTCATATCAAATGATGCATGTGATAACGATCGAATTTCTGTTTGCCAACGGAATTTTCAACGTTTGACACACAAAATAAGTTAGCCAACATGTTGGCAATGTGTGTAATATGACATGCGCACAGCTGATTTTACCGTAACTATTTAAATGCGAATTTTCATGCCAGTTTTAAAGACATAATGAAAACACATTTGACATTTCGACCTAGTGAAAACAAGCCATAATAATGTGTCGTGTGCGCATAAATTCCTGTGAAATAATGTGATTGCCCATAGCAAATGCATCTCTGTGCTCACATTCATGGTTGTCAAAATATCTATCGATATTGCCGCCTTGCAATATTTTCGATATTTTCAAAACTTACTATCGATAGTCTCGCTACTATCGACAAAATTTAAGTAAGTCGAAGAATTTTATAATTTTCAAAATTTTAGTTCCAAATGAAATTATTAAGAACGAGACCTTCCATATGAAAACGTCTAATTCAAAAAGCTGGATAGTCTTGGATTTCGCTCAAACTTTGAGGGACACTTCTTTAGGATCCTTAAGGATCAAATTTACACACAATTCATTTTTATAGCCACTGGTTTCGGACTGGTCGAATTTCAAAGTTTGAACATCATTTTTAGGTTCACCCTATTATAACTGTAAAAATGTTTCTATTAGAGATATCCTTACATTCGATATGGCGTTTTAAAGGTAAAAGAGAGTAGTTTGTTCAAAAATAAATAGTAAATCGTATAGCGAGTACCTGGTATTAAAACCTGGTACTGAAAATACGTAATTTTCATCCTTTTTGGTCAATTTTAGCTGGCTCTGGCATTTTCACTGTTTTCTTCAGAAATTAAGGGTACATATCCTAGAAGAAACTACCTTATCCATCGGCCAAAAAAACTCACTCCCTATAGATAAATTATTATCTCAAAATTTGTAAGTTTTCAAAAATCGTGTTTTTCAGGCTCTAAAACGAAAATGTTTCTCAAGAGATAAAAATAGGAATTTCTCATGAACTCCAGTCTTGACTTTTAGCTTCTAATACCTCAACATTTCGTTTTCTCATTTTTATACTAAATAAATAAATAATAATACTAAGGTCTCTGCTGATGGATCTCCTAAACCAATATAAATTTTTTTTTTTTGCAAAGTAAATTTTCGTATAATTTTTGGAACATTTAATCCTTTTTCATATAAAAATTGTGCTCCAATTAACATTGCGATGTCCTAGGACTGGACCACCTACTCCAACCTTCGCTTTGTTTCTGCTACTCCATGGAGTACCTACAGTCAGAATACTTTGCAATGTACTCCAATGTGTTACTCCTTGGAGTATATACTGGCAGAGCGATAGTGTCGTGATTTTCGTCGATAAGGCAGGAGTAATGATCGACTTTCAAAAAGCTGAAGGTGGTCCGACGAGGTATACAAAGGATTACTATACTCCAAATTAAAAAAATTGGAACACATAATCCAACGATTTTTCCAGGGATGTAAAGGTTGCTTGAACTTCGTTTGGCGTTATTCTTAGCTCGCCGCTAATACAGATCATGCCAGATCTGTGGACTTTACCTAACAGATTCAGGATTGTGGCCCACCACGACTCTATATAGCACGATAGGTCGGATAATTGCAGTGTAGATCCATCTGCATATTTTGGGACTGAGACCCCTGCTATCAATAGTAGTGGAGAGGTAGTGGCTGATTATCCTCTCAAAGGTTTTGAGTACAAAGGACGAGAGGCTGGTCGGTCTGTAGTCCTTTGGCTCGTAGTGGGAGGCCTTCCCAGCCTTAGGAATAAACACTACCGTGGCTTTCTCCAGGAGCACGGAATGTAGTTGAGAGCCAGACAGGCTGTATAGAGAAATACTAGCCATTTGGCTGATGTCTCCAGCGTGTTAATGAGTTGCGCGGGAATAATCCCGTCCGGTCCGGCAGCCTTAAACGGTTCAAAGCTCTTAACAGCCCGCCTTACCCATTCCTTCGTGATGGGTATATTTACTGCCAGGCTTGTTGCAGGTACTGACGGTGCATTATGCAAGTTACCCGGAAAATGTGTGTTCAAGAGCAGCTCAAGGGTTTCCCCCTCCGTGCTTGTCCTGGATCTGCCAGGTTTCTACAAATAGCTGATGGCTATTTAAGTTTTCGAGAGAACTCGTCTAAGTCTCGCTGTGTCGTCGACCTTTTCGACGCAGTTCAGAAATTCCTCCACGAAGTTCTCTTTGCTAGAGCTTATAAAAGTCGATTAATAGAATATTCGAATTAGTTCAATTTTCAAAATTCGAATAATCGTCCAATCGTCGATTTTTGAAAATCGTTTTCACACGATTGCATCAAAAACTGATAGCATCCTTCAAGGCATTTTTTATTAGGACTTATTAAGCAAGTATGTACATCAATAAACACAGTTTAACAGTAACTTGAATGTAGTATAAATGTTTCCTCTTGCATTTCATATAAAACTAAAAATCTCACTCCTAACTTATTCTTCTAGCACTCCTTCTAAAAGAAGAGCAATTTTAAAACTAAAAAAAAATTTGCTTTTATTTCATTGAACAAGTAATTTTAATAGAAGTCGAATAATGGTTGAGTGGCGATTATTCGAATAATCAAAAAAATTCGACTAATTGAATAGTGAAAATCGATTTTCAATCGGACCAAAATCGAAAATCGAATGTTCGATTATTCGATTAATCGAATAGCTTTCAGAGTCCTACTCTTTGTCTGTCTCAGGGCTTTTTTGTAGGCCCTTAGTTTAAATTTGTATTCGAGCCATTGATGCTCCGTTCCGAGGCTTTGAGCCTTATTACGTAGGTCCACCAATGTGGCCTATGTTTACCGCGTGGGTTTGGCACTGGACAAGCTTGTTCTAGGGCATTTGAGAGCGCCGTAGTGTATGTCGTTAGCAGGTCCTCCAACTCCTCAACTGATGAGGGGGCTTGTGGGGTAGTACTGGTAGGTCTCTGGCTAATATTTCATTGTGTAGCTGCCAGTTGGTATTGCGTGGATTGCGCTTCATAATAGGTTGCTCTACACGAAAGTCTAAGAGATCGTCGGAGAATGAATGTTCTTCAAGCACACGCCATTTTCTAACCCACTCATAAGCGCCTTCACTACAAATAGTAAGGTCTATGACCTCCGTACGGGTTGTAGTGATGAAAGTAGGCTCGCTACCCACGTTGCAAACTACCAGGTTGGTTGTTAATAGGTAGTCAAACAGAGACTCGCCCCTGGCATTGATATCGGAGCTTCCCCTTTGGACGTGGTGAGCATTAGCGTCCGCTCCTATAATAAGATGACCCGTACAAAACTTTGACACCAGATCTCTCACCTCCCTTTGTGGTGGAGTTTCTTCGGCGTCGTAGGGCATATAGACCGACGCCATCGTCAGGCTGGTGCTGCCGACTGTTAAACTGGCAGCGGTAATGGTGAATTGGTATAGTTAGGTAGAAAAAAGGTGCTGAGGCGCTTGGCCGAAGTTGTTGATTGTTTAAAGTTTTGTTTTGTGTTTTTCATCATCGGACAAGGCCGGCTTAGGGTCAAGGAAAGAGTGAGGGGAAAGCGTGTTGTCCACCGCGGCAGAGCCCCATACCGCGGTAAGACCATATATACTATCTGAGGCGGTCCGGGCTCCGTTCGACTATAGCCACGATTTGCCTCACGGCTGCACGGTATCGCTTAACACCCTGGATTGGGAGGGGGAAGATCTTTGTCGTCGCGCCAGAGAGGCTAGGCTACTCTCGTGATGTAGTGCCATGCGGAGCTATGATCGCAAGGGTAGCGAAGCCCTGTGGCTATCGATTTAAGCCCTCGTACCGCGGCAAGGTGTCCACCCTTCACGAGGGCATACGCCTGAAAGTCGGCTACAGTTTCTATTTCCGTACTGTCAATCAAAACTTGATATCGCCGCCTAAGAATTTAACTTCGAAAACTATAGAGATATCTTCTTACTTTTTTTCTATTTTATTAGGTGGTTTTCAACGCACAGCTGGTTTCCGATTTGGACGATTCATGACTCACAATTCTCCCAAACTTTGGACTAAATGCAATGAAGCGTGTTTGAGAAATTGAACTCCAAACTTCAAGTCTCATTTTCTAAAAGTCGTCAAATGTAACATATTTCCGGGCGACGATATGTAACTTGCGCTTTTGTATTTATTGAAAAAGGCAAGAGGGGGCGTTAGAATATTATTACTAGTCAGGCTAGCCCCAACAAAAAAACTTTGGGAACCACTGGTGTAGGGTATTGCATGAACATATGTACATTGTACAAGTATTTCAGTACCACAGATAATGGAATCAGTTAAATGATTCTGAGTTATTTTAACCTTGTTTGAAATAAATGACTTTATAGACATGTTTGGCATTATTTAATGAGATGTTAAGCGAAAGTAAGCAGAGGGCTGTCTTCGGCTGCGCTGGCGGTTTCATACCTTTCATGAATACAAATAAGGATTTTCACTGTCTGGTCGTTATTTCAAACAAACACAAACTGAACAAAATTTTACGTTCTTAAGCTGCTCTTAATCTATTGCCATGGCCATAACGCTAACCATGTCCAATGTGGTCGACTCATCTTGCTGCCTAAGCTGAAGTTAAATGGTGGGCGGCAAGCAGTTGATTCATATTACAATTGTTGTAATATTATCTGGTTGAGGGAGTTGGCCGGTTCGAATCTCACCTCAACTAACGATTTTTTTATTTTATTTAATTTAGTATTTTTATATTCCATCAAGTCTCGTGAACTGTTTTTGGGTTCTTTTTTTATTATTTTACCATCAAGACAGTCCTTTGGCTTATGATTTTCTTTTAGTGGACTGTAACCCAATAAACATTTTTGTTGGGAATACTTTTGAATCTCATTCGAGAAATATAAATTATAAAATATAATATCTTTTTAGTTATTTACCACTTTTTAATGTTTTTGACAGAAAATGGTTGGAATTTTTTGATCTCAGATATGAGAGAGAATACGAGTATTGCCATGTGTAAAAATTTTCGAAAATATGCACTAACACGCACGGGGAGAAGCAAAAAAGAAAAAAAAAATTTACATTGAACGCATGCAAATATAGCTTTGTAAATTTCGAATATCTCCGTTATTACTACTAGTAACTCCTTGAAATTTGTTGTGAGTGTGTATTTTACTATATTATACTTAAATATGTAAAAAAGTCATTTTCGAAAAATTTGTCAATTAGGGCCGTTGTGAATTAAGGTAACGATTTATATATTAAAAAAAAAAAAATTAATAAAAAAATTAATAAAAAAATTAAAGTTTACTATCCGCGGGCCGGCACTTAAACCTGTGACCTCCCGCGTGATAGTCCGGACGCTTATCGTTTGGGCTACTTCGACACCTACAGCACGGATGTCAAATGCGTTACGTAAAATTTAGGCAATTTGTGTATTCATCACACATTAAAATGTGAGGGGAAAAGGCTTTGATGAATTTCTTGTGACTTTCTCTTACAGAATACCGAATTCATCTCAAGTCACAAAAATTGTATCTGGTTGGCCCCAACTAGTCAGTGTTTGGTATTTTTTCCATATAAGCAACTGGTACTTTTTGCGTGTTTATGTACTGAGGGAAAAACAGCGTTGTAAAATTAGATTCGATCGTTGACAATATTACATTTTTCAATCCTGAACAATTTTGAGTTGAATTGAAATTTTCACACTTCAAGGTGAAAATTTTCTTGTTGTGCTAAAAATAATAGGTATAGTAGTTTTAACAATGATTCATTTTGAAAACAACTCAACTTGTAAAGATTTAATTTCAACATCAACTTTCTCGAAGTGATTTGGCAACATTGTAAAATCAAACTGGTGATAATTAATCTGACCCTGAAAGTATACAACTCTTTGCAAAGCAACACTGGTTAAATCAACAATCTCATATTGTTACCCTGAAGTTGACCAAATTCTGTTGAATTGACAAACTTTTGGTAATATGAAGGGAATTTTTTGTTGAAGTAACAGTTCATCCAGCAGCTAATGTACTGTGATTACTGTCATAGAACAAAGCTGCATTTAGGCGACGACAACCGTAAGTACCTACGCTGAAAACAGGTGCAAATCCTTAAAACGGCCAAGTCGGTAAAAAAAATAAAAAAAACTAATTTCACGAATCATTGAAACTCAACTAACAAAAGATCTTCCAATAAAAAAATTGGTAAATTATCGCTCAGGGTAGCCATGAATCAGTTTTTTTCTCTCCTGAACAAACACTAAAAAGCGGATATTTGTTTTTGCAGGCGCTGCGACGATATGTACATTAGATGACTGACTTATTTAGAACAAGGATGCATCCAAACTAGGGATGTCATCCCGGGATCCCGAAATCCCGGGATCCCGACCCTTTTTAAGCTCCCGAAAATCCCGGGATTGTGTTCCAGCAATCCCGGGATTTTCGGGATGTGAGAAAAATCCCTCTTGTATAGCAAAGAAACCACACTGAAATTTGGGTTAGCGTTTACAACACGGTTGACGTAGAAATCAGCTGGTTTCATTGTTATTTTTGCGCGCATAATTGATTGATGAATAATAAGAATAATTAAATATGACTGAAAAGCCGTCCACTTCAGGTAAATATAGATATATTTATAACTTCGGTGAAGTGGAATACCTCGCACTCATCCATTTTTATACGAAGTATTTCATTTTCATTAAATAAAGAATCACTGTAATGAAATTGAAATTTATTTCGTACAGGTTTTGTTGCACATAAAACAAAGGCGGAAGAGGAGTCTTCCGTGTGGTTCTATTTTTTAGTTGCGCGCGACAACGACGAGTCAGCTCAGTGCAAAAAATGCAGTCAAATATTATTAACGAAAGGTGGCTCAACAAAAGGGCTGCACACGCATTTGAAAAAACATAATATTGTTGTGTGCCGTAAAACAAAAGCTCCAGAAGCCAATCCTGTACCTTGTAAACAGCAAAAGTTGCATAAATTTTTTAGTAATAAAACGGAGAGGAGTATGGAAGCTGTTTTAGCTAGGATGACGGCTGTTGATGGTTTTGCTTTTTCAGCTTTCACCAAATCAGAAGATCTACGCGATGTAATGCGAGGTAATGGCTTCGATTTACCAAAATCCAGAAACACTATACAAAGTATTGTACTCAACTATTACGAAAATATTAGAGTAGGATTTTTACATGAAATTGAAAAGCTCGTAAAAGAAGGTGAAAAATTTTGCGTAGTTTTTGACGAATGGACATCTGTGTCAAACAAACATTTTATGAACGTTAATATCTTTGCGGCATCTAAATTTTGGAACTTGGGTCTTGTGCGATTCCGAAGTTCAATGACAGCTGAAATGTGTATCGAACATTTGGTGGAACGCTTGAGTGAATTCAAAATTGATATGGAAAATGATGTTATAGCTATCACAACAGACGGCGCAAGCACTATGAAGAAAGTTGGCAGGCTCATAAAGCCTCATCAGCAGTTATGCTTTGCCCACGGACTTCAACTGGCCGTCATTGATGTGTTATATAAACCCGCATTAAAACAGTCTAGCAAAAGTAAGTTATCAAAGCATTAGTGTTATCCAGATCTTTTACGGTTGTCAATAGTGACTACACAGCATTGTGTATATTAGACTGGGCCAAAAAATAAAAATTTTGTTTTTTCAAAAATTATATTGATTTTCTTTTTGAGAAAGGTGGAAAAAAATTATTATAATTTTTTCAGATTTTTAAATTAAACTCTAGAGGTCTATCATCGTTAGTTTAGATTTTACAGACTTTACCTCATACTTGGTATAAAAACGACAAACCATTGTTGTAAAACACCATTAATCTGAACATATTTTCCAAGGAAATCGAATTTCCTACAAAAGCTGCATAGACCCCAATTTTCTCAGACTAGCCGTTTTCTAGTATTATAGTCTCAAACATCGGCATGTTTTTTTTGATTTTTCGATTTTGCTTTGAAAATTTGTCAAAAATGAAAAAATCAACATGGAATAAAGCTAAATACATATTCCTTAGGGGAAATTGGCTGCCGAATCCGAATTCGATAACAGAATTCAACAACGAGGTTGGGCCCTAACCTTGCAAAAAGGATCAATATTATTTTGTGATGGTTTTGTCAGGTTAGAGAAAAACTGCAACCTGTTAGGCTTATTCTGATCACGGATTTGGATTAGGATTTGGCTCGCCAAAATACATGAAAATTAATATATTGAGTTCACAGATCCGTCAACTTTTTGTTTTTTTGTGGCTGTGCCATTTGAAGGCTGTAAAACTACACCTTCCAGAGAAAGCATATATTAAGCAAAAATATGTTTAAACGTATATGAAAAATTTATATTTTTGGTTATGAGATTGATCATATAATGATAATTAGTCATGTAGAATATTAATAAACAAAATTTAGTAAACAAATTGGATCAAAATCCTCAAAAAAAAAGACCGAAATATGATTTTTTTAACTTTGATACTAAATAAGTTTTGAAAGAGTAACTTTACATAAAAAAGTCCTTTAACAATTTTTGAAGCCCATTAAATTTCCTATTGATATTTATAGACGAAGACACCGATTCGGAAGAGGAGTCAGATGACGAAGATGAAGACGGGTTAAAAATCTGCGAGAGTGACGATTTTTCTGTGTGCACGGACAAATTTAGTTTTAACAATATAATTTCCAAAGTCAGAACGGTTGTACGAGCTTTTAGAAAATCGCCAACGAAAAACGAAGTTCTGCAACGCTATGTACTAGCTGAGCATGGCAAAGAACTCAAATTATTGTTAGACTGCAGAACGCGATGGAGCAGTCTGTTAGACATGTTACAATGATTCAGTCTTTTAAAGAATTGTATACAAAAAGCCGCAATTGATTTCAAGCTCACTTTCCTTAAAGAAAGTGAGCTTGAAATCATTGAAAGAGTTACATTTATTTTGAAACCAATTAAGGTAACGGTAGAAGCATTATGTAGCCGTGATATGGATTTGCACAAGGCCGATATTGCTTTGCATTTTATGTTGGAGGAAATTAAAACAGATGGCTCAAATTTAAGTGCTATTATGCATGACAAATTAGTAGAAAGGATAAAGCAGCGGCGCACTAGGTTTTCGGACGTTTTTAATTTTTTGACCGATCCCAGCAGTTTTTTTAAAAATAAGTACGCATTCGGTGAAAGCTTATCTATGGGCACTGTAAAAGAGGAGTTAAAGCAAATACTTTTACTAAGTCAAGCTTCCACCGATGTCGAAAATAATGAAACGGAAGAAATAATTATAAGCGAGCCCACAGATTTAAAAGCAAAATTAAATAACCTTTTAATGAAAAGTACACAAACTTGTCCCAATAAAAAAAAATATGGTATGGCTTTACAATTATCTAAAGAAATAGACTTGTTCTCTAATGGGGGAGAGAAAGGCATGTTTTTGAAAAAAGCTTATAAATATTTGTCTGCAATTCAGCCCACAAGTGTTGAGGCGGAAAGATGCTTTTCAACGGCGGGCTACATTTGCAATAAGTTCAGGTCAAGACTCGCAGACAAAACATTAAACGCTTTAATAGTTTTAAGATCATTTTTTAAAAGCAATGTTTAAAAATTAGAGGAAGAACCCAGCCAGCAAAATTATCGTAAACGATTTCGTAAATGGATGTTTTTTCGAAGAAAACTCTAATAAAATATCGCTTACGAATACTTTTTCGATTCGCATACGAATACTGTTTCGCTTTAAAATGTTTTTTGCCCTCGAGGCTTCGTAAATGTATCGAAGAAGCACTCGCTTACAGCCTAACCTAATATAAACGCACGGACTGAATTTGTCGCACGAACATGCACGACGTTTTTGCTGCTAACCGAAACAAATGTGCGTGCGTGAGTAGCTGGTTGTCACAGCTGTGCAATCAAATTGAAGAATTACATGTCAACGACGTGCGCTCTGAGAGTTTACGTCAAATCGAAATGTCACGCAAAACAAAAATTGAAAATTGAGTTAGGTTTTTTTAGGCAGTGCGTTCAAATTCGGCTACTCCCATACAAGTTGTATGTGCATGAGACATTTTTGACAGAAAACTCAGTCCGTGCGTTTATATTAGGTTAGGCTGTTATGAATCTCTATACGTCCGTTTTTTGATCATAAACGTACTTCGTATTTTCAAAATATTGAATTTGAAATTTAAATTTTTATTTTTTTTGACAAAATAAAAAAAGCTTGTGTTTTTAGTTGTTGCTGATTCGAGAATAGCTCGTAAAACGCAATGTTCGTAAAATGTAAGGTATCTTGCTGGCTGGGAAGAGGCGCGCTGAATGTACCAAATTTTTTTTTACTTTTTAATTAATACTTACCATTATTAAACTGTTTAATACATTTATATTAATGTAGGAGTTCAACTACAAAAAAAAAGAATACTTAATATGTTAATATTATTAACTGACAACCTCTTCCCACTGGTGGGGGGAAGTGGTTCAGCTTGTTGAATTAAAATCAACTTATTTGAGTGCGTTTGTAAGACGAACTAGTTTATTAAAATAGCATACTGATTATTTATAGTTATAGTTTTACATATTTATGTGTGTAGATAGGCTGATGCACCTTATCATATTTGTATGTGATAATGTTTGTATGTATACGTATATCAAAATGTTTAAGTGCATTTATACTTAAACATAATAAGTTATTTATATTTTATAACTTTCTATTGAAGTGTGTTATTTTTTTTTATTCAAATGAAATACATTAAAAGTAAATAAAAAATATAAGGGATAAATAAATTTAATTAATTTTATTTGTTATTTATTTAAAAATTGACAGTTTCACAAACATTTTCTCCAGTCTTTTTGAAGCAAACCTGTTAGAAATAACGAATCCCTAATCCCGGGACTAATCCCGGGATCCCGGGATTTGTAAAAGCATATCCCGAAAATCCCGGGACGGCCAAAACCCGAAAAATTGACATCCCTAATCCAAACGTTTATGTTCTCGTTTAGGGTAAAACTGCTATTAATCTTCCTTATCGCTATTATTATTACCCATAACTCTAGCCATCTCCAATGTGGTGGATCAATCTTGCAGTAACCATAAGGAAGTGATAATTTGATTAAAACAAAGAAAATGAACAAAGTTGACAGCAAATTGCTTACTCGCCAAGCTAAAATGCACCGCAAAGAAAAAATAAAAGCTTAAAAATTTGTCAAAATTCACCATCACAAACATTAACAGGTTATGGATAAGGCAAAAACCCAAAAACCAATTGGTTGGCTATGGTATGGTGGTTAACGCGTTATGGCAAGTATAATCGTTAACATTGATTTCCAAAGTTTGGTTGGAACAGCTCAGTAGCGACAACATACTAGTCCAGGTTGAATTAGTATGGGACTAGTATTTTACAACTAGTATAATTATAGTATATCATGACTGGTATGTTCTGGTCGAAATCTGACAAGTGACAATTCGTAAGACACACTGAGGGAAAAAACAGTGTAAATTCAACAAAAACGATGTCAAATCGACAAAAAACAGCTATGATAGTCAGCCTACCTTGAAATTTGTTGCATCGAGTATAAAAATGTAATTTTAACAATGAACACATTTCTTAGCATATTACATTGACCGTTTGTCAATTTAACATTTTCTCGGAGTAAGTTAGACGTCAGTATATTGTTAATGCAACGCTTGCGATATTTGTTTAAGCCATATGTTTGAAGCTGAAGCAACAACACAAAATGGTCATTATAACCTTTTTTTGTTGTTTAAGGTGTTTTGAGTTCGACTACCGGTGAAGTCAATATAATTTGGTTTTTTTCAAAGTCAAAGAAAAAGTAAGAAAACAATTATTTTTCAGCATATTGACTACACCGACAACTTGAACTTGAAGGGTCCACCCAGGTGTATACATCGTGTACTTATGCTTGCCAGCATCTACTTAATTACAGCTTTGTTCCAAATGCGCCACACTTTCTCACGTTGCTTTGTTGCCTTTACCGAGAATCGAGCTTTGACTGCTGTATGCAGGTGTTAACCATTATGCCATCGAGTAGGTACATATATCTGTTTTTGCCCATTTCTTTGTCGTTGCCGTTTTCAGACTATATTTAGTACTGGAAACAGAGCTTTTTTCGATAACTTTTAACCTCGAAGAGGTGTTAAAAAAAAGGCAAACCCATAACTGTCGGGAATGGATAGTACTAATTAATACAAATTTTTTTTAGAAAAAAAAATGTATATGGGCAAATCCTCAAAACTTTTGATAATGCAAAAAAAAAAGAAACAAAAAAGATAATAGGAGCACACCCTTGAGATTTTGCTGACACTTTTACTTAGTTTATAAGATTATATTTTGACTCTTGTTAATATGCTAAAGGTGCGGGCGTGGAAATTATGACGTCATCATTATGAAATTTTATTTTTTTTTACTTTTATTTGCAATCAATTGCCTAGTTTATACGAACGTAAAATCGAATTATTTCAAAACGAATTTCTTACGACACATTTCAAAATCCCTTTGAATTAATAAGTACCTACATATTTGTACGCAAATTGAACCTTAATTACCAGCGCCACAAAAAAAAAAAGTGTCGGGGTTGGGGGATCAGACCACCATTTCCCTGTGTATTTTGACGCGCTGAACACGAATCCGGTGTCCGTTTTGGTCCAGCACGTCTGAATTTTTTCCTAACCTCAAAAAACCAAAAACCACTAAACATTTGAAAAATTGAAGGTACAAGTAATCTTTTCACTTTTGATATATGCATGGATCTTTAACGCGCTTTTTTACGTTAATTAAACATATTGAATACTCAAGTTTACAATTAACATGGCATGAAAATATCTGTCAGTTTTTGTGTGCTAACAAAAAAATTGAGTTATTTAAACTATTCACAAACCAAACAGTTGATTTATATATATTTTATGCTGTAAGCATAATGTGAACAGCACAGTAATCGGATCACGTGTGCAGGGTTTCTTTTTGAGTTAGCATCAAGTATATTTGTTCATTTTTTTGATAATTAAAGGGGGCGCGCAAGTAAATGGCTTAACAATACCGAAAAATGAAAAGTACAAAAATTTGTTCTCGCATTTTCTTAGCCTTTTAACTTTTAAATGGAACGAAGCACGCACGCGACCTTGTAGGTTAAGTTTCAGTATGTAGAAAAATACTTGAAAAAACAAAGAGTGGGTCGCAATATTGAGAGGCGCCCTTAAGAAAAGATTAACAGTTCATACATTTTTGAAAACTCGCACACGTTTTCACAATTTTGATTTTGCGAAATTTTTCCTGGATTTATCAAGTATTATTTCATGCTTCTGAGACATTTGAAATGTTGATTTGTATCCATAAATTAAAAAAAAAAAATACTGAGCCTCTGTAACGATATCGTGTTCCTTGCTATTGGATGATATTATCCGCCTCGCTCGATGTTAAAAGTTTTGAGGATTTGCCCATATGTGTTTTTACGGGTATAGCGACTATATGTACCTACAAACTTTAATTTAAGGGCGGTTTTTTCATGTGTCTATACATTTAAAGTTTACTATTCATTTATTTGACACTTCATTCTCCCTTTAAATTACATGGCATATGAAGTTGTCGGTAAATTTATAGTGAACTTTAAAATTAAAGGGTAGATGAGAAAACGGCCATAAGTCCTGTAAATTTATAAAATAATTTATTTATAATAAAAATTACATATTTACAGAGCGAAACTACCTAATAAAATAGAACAAAAGTAAGAAGATATCTCTATAGTTTTTCTTTAAGAGGATGGCCTTCATATATTTGTAGATAACATTTTATTAATGTTTTCAAAGAGAAATCACATACTATTAAGAAGATTTTCTTTTTATTATTTCAAATTAAAAAAAAGAATAAACGCTCAACCCAGATGTCTAGTCTAATCTACACTTCCTATACCATGCCATCGTATACTTAACTTGCCAACGTCTAATTACACCTTCGTTCTTTTTGCCTCACCTCATGTGCACTTGCCATATTGCCTTCACCGCGAATCGAACTAAGAATTATTAACTGCTGAACGGAGATCTCTACTATGATGCTATCGTGTACTTGCGCTTAGTAGCGGAAATATCTTCGTCTCTTGTTCAAAGAGACAATCTTCTTATTTTTATGAGGTTTTTTTGGCTCTGTATTATTGTCAAATATTTTTCGTGTATTTTTTGCATGAAAAAAAAATTTTCACAATAGTGTGTAAATTTTTTGTGTTTTTTATGAAAAAAATTTATAAAGACCCCTAATCTTTTATATCAATTTTTTTTCAGGGTTTAACTTTGTGTAACAAAACAGATGCGAACACGGCTACTTACGTGGAGTATTAATTGCTACAATGTTCAATGACTTCCAATTTTTCGTGCGTTTGTTTTTTTTTCTTTTTTGTACAGATATTGTAAAGAACATCCACCCCAAATATATACATATTTGAGTAAGTAATTACGTGCATAACTACTAAATCCCTAAATGAGAGTGTTGAAGCTTTTAATCACAAACTATAAACAACACTTATGTACTGTATGTGCAAACAAGTATAATAATTAATCTCGACAGAGGTGTATATCTAACAATCAACTAAAGCCACTGTAAATATAAAAAAATAGCAACATATGTACACATTCCTACATGGGCACGGGCGGAATATGATTATGTGTCTAGCAATCAGTTTATATTATCTACAATAAAACAATTGGTCGAGAAATCTCTTGCCAGTTCAATATGAAAGTTTAGCGTTACTGATGACAGTAATTCTGATAACAATGAGTTGAAAACAGTTCATATTTCCCACTTTGAAAGTAATACAGCCACCACAGCCGTTAAGTGCAAATTACCAAATGAATTTAAACGCTGGTCGTTACAAACTATTCAACATACCGTTACAAACTAAATGATATATACAAATAATACATGGAAACACAAATGTTTGCAGAACAAGGAAGTGGTTACTTTAAGTAACTACTTTGAATTGAAGAATTTTACAAAAGGCGAAAATCAACAAAAATTCGAATAAAAACTTATGAAGCAACATGTAGTTAATATGAAATATTATGGAAACAAGCTATTGCAACTCATAACAACAACATATAAATACATATACAAACAACAACAACAAATTAATTTAACAGTAAACTTCCATGCATACAGACACACATGCCAACATACATACATTGTATGGGCCTACCTTTTATAACGAGCATTTTTTGAAAACAAAATCAATAAAAAAGGTGCATCCTTTATATGCTTTTGCCGCATTCTTTTATCAAATGATGTTAAGTGGAGAAACGAACGAATCGGTAGTCGCTCACAAGAAGACGGTAACAAATAACAATGTTATTTCTATTCCAACAAAAAAAATTAAAAGCTTGCATGAGTTATTTCTTGAAATTCTGGACGCAATTTTATCGTGCATCATAGTGGCGCCTTGCGTAATTGCTTATTGGCGCGGAACATGGGAATTAATGGGTGTTCTACTGTTTCCACGAAATATGCCTATGTCAGCGCTTATGTCTTTTCTCATAGGTGGCTCCGGTCACTTTTTCTTTACTATTACACAATCTTTTTTCCGAAATTTCATCAATCCAGATAAGCGCCGTCTCACCTATTACGTAATTTCACGCAGTTACACCGCACTCTTCGGTATTGTATGTGTGAATATGTGGCGGGGTTCGTGGATTCTTTGTGATTGGTTAACAAGTGCAGATTCATTAATAATAATTTGCATAGTGACATTAGTTTCGATGCTGTTTCTAATTGCAACTCGTACAGTTCGCAATCTAAGCGCCGCTCCTTATGCCGTCGCAATGGACCATAAAAGTGATTATTTCGATGTGGATACGATGTTCAAAATAAGAGTAAGTTGAAACTTATCATTTAATCTTTTGAATAAGGGACAGGATAGACAAATGGGCAAATCTAGCGTCTCTTACGTTTCACGCTTCGATATAAAACAGCATTTTTTAGTGGTGATTATCAACAGTTCTTAAAGTCGAATAATACAGTTACAAGTGTATTGAAACCATTTTAACGAATGATTTCAAACATGCCTTAAAATTATTACATACCCTGCAGCGAAAGCAACTAGTTCTGGCGTAGGCAGACATTTTTAGGTGTTTTTTTTCGAGGACAATTTCTTAAAAACCAATGAAAAAACGAGGACATTTTTTGAAAATAAAGTAGGACATTTTTATTGAGAGATCCTTTAAAAGTATCATTTTTTGATTTTTCAAAATAGAGAAACATCGTTAGTATATGAAATGAATGAAATTGGGATTTCCAGGACTTCATCTTCTATGGAATTATTTTGTCGCACACGAAGAAGCCTCATTATCGTTAAAGGTTACAATGAACTTATAAAGTGTTATATTTCTTTACAGTCAATTTATATTTTACTTTTTAGTTAATTTTATTAACCAATAATAAAAGCTTATTTTTAATACAAAAATTCATTGATACTCCTTTTTTTCAAATTGTCCTCATTTTTACGAGAATACTCTTTGAAAATCCTCGTTGTTTCAGCATTTTCTCGAGGACAAAAGATTAATTTTTTTCTTAAAAACGCAGCATTTTTCGAGGACATTTGGCTTAGGTTGGGGCATTCGCCCCTATATGGCTACGCCCATGGTTTAAAACTACTTTACAACTAGTTGGTGCACCAGACGCAACTAGTCAGTCTTTTTTCCATAGGGTAAACCCAGGTGAAATGGCTCGCTGGGTGATATGGCGAACCATCAAAAAATCGAACTTTCAACTCGTTCAGTAACTCTATTTCAAGAAAAACGTTTCATTCTTGTGAAATGACTCAAACCTCTCGTTTGTGCGTGCGAACAATTTTAGTAAAAATTTGAAAGAAAAAAAACAGTACTTAAGTGGTTTTTTAACAAATATACAATCGCGCCATATCATCCCGGCTTACGCTATAAGCAATTAATATTTTTTACGTGTTGATGTCCTACGAAATGTTAATTGTCAGATTTCGACCAGAACATACCAGTCATCTACTAGTCATGATATACCAGAATTATCATTTCATAGAACCCTGTTTAAGATTTTTAATTTTTTTTCAATAGTGTGTGTTTCATATAAATACAATACCGCTTGCATAAGTTCCTTGCACGTTTAAATAGAGTTTAGAGTTCAGATTAGCTAGACTCTAGCACATTTTAGCTAAGATGAATGCCTATGGCAAGAGGCGACTAAAATCCATTTCGACCACGGTTACGGGGTTGATGAAATCGGCAATGGGAATAATACCACAAGGTGGTTCGGCAGCTGTGAGAGTATAGACTCAATACCGTACAACTCTGATTTGTCCGCCCCGCCCCTCTTACAACAGCAACAGCGAAGCCGATTAATTTCTCGAAACCGAAAACTAAATCGTAACCATTATTTTAATAAAAAAAAAAAAACTAAACCGTTTCAAAATCCAGAACCGGTTCCAAACAAGTTTGTAATTTTTTTTTACAAATTGATTACTTCATTTCGCGGACACATATTTTCCTTGATAAAACGGTACGGTACCCTGGTTTTGACTTCAATATAAAAAACTCTAATGCAAACCAATCCACAAAAATTCACATTTATCGATATCCCTACAACCCGTTGAGGTAGCATTTTTTCAAATTTACTACTCCAAAACACAGAATGCAATGTATGAATTAAATTCTAAAGATGAACGTTTGTGAAGGCATTGACGCCACTTCTAGATTTTTTTGTTAATGTTTATGTTTGCGTGTGAGCTCGTGAAAAATCGTACTTGAGTATTCATTAAATTTCGAACCCTAGTTTTTTATTGAAAATACACATGTATCTAGGTATAAAATGGGGCCTAAAAATGATCAAGGTGAGTCTGTCCAAAGTGGAATGCCATAAAAGATCACATACAATGTGCGCTTATATCCGTACTTATACTTCCTAGTTTATCTCTTAAATTTTGATTAGTGTGTTAATGTTTGTTTGACTAAATCTTTTTCTGATATGTTTTAGGGGTTTCATCAACCTGGCTTGTACATTCTTGACACATTGTTCTCCGTTTTTGTAATCGGAACTTTAGTAGTCATAGCATGGAGGGGAGTATGGGGCATAATGGATTTAACATTTTACCCTTTTGACCGAAAAACATCGTATTGGAGCTCGTTGGTAAGTATTTTTATAATATGATCCCATTTGTGGCAAAAAAGTTATTAGGGGACAAAAGTCGAGAAAAATCCAAATATGAGGGTTTTTGAAGTTAACTTCTTAGGCGGCGATATGAAGTTTTTGATTGAGAGTAAAATTTGAAAAAAATGGATGACAATGCAACGGAGGTTATGCAACGGAAGCTATGCCACGGAAATAGAAATAAATGTAGTAATTTTTGCTGATTTTTTAAGTTATATGCCTAGGCGCTCATAAAAACAAGCAAGCAATATTAATAACTAAACGAGTATGAATGTTTGTTCGTAAGCCAGCTGACACGATGACAATCACTGTTGCGTACATTTTCATGGGCCAAAGGCGTGTGGGTTTACGCACACAATGCCACTTTTTACAAACATCACAATTTACTTTCTCAACCAAAGACTTTGAATTTTGAAGAAGCAAGATTTTGGGGTACCAGGCATACATAAAAATTAGGCAGCGAACGACATTTTGCTCAAACATTTCCCCAAAAAATGGCAACCCTGTCCTGAAAGACGGTTTTGCATATATTGTGTGCTTGCATACAACGACGTCGTGTGATTGGTTAATATTTTAGGGATGAAAAATAATTTCAGTCGCTTACAAACAAGCGCAGAAACCACATGTGTGGGTTTACGCACGCAATGTACAGGAACAAAAGCGTATGCGACTTTTTACACACATACTTAACTCAAGGAGTATGAATGTTTGTGCGTGTTTATTTGGCAACGTTGCGTCATCGTTGAGTACGGCTGAGAAGTTGCAAGTTCTGCGCTAATTTTTATGATCGCCTGGTTATGCGTGACGAATTTATATCCTAAAAATCGTTGGATTGTGTGTCCAATTTTTGAAAGTCGATCATCATTGGAGTAGATTGCAAAGTACTCGCGAACGACATTTTGCTCAAACATTTCCCCAAAAAATGGCAACCCTGTCCTGAAAGACGGTTTTGCATATATTGTGTGCTTGCATACAACGACGTCGTGTGATTGGTTAATATATTAGGGATGAAAAATAATTTCAGTCGCTTTCAAACAAGCGCAGAAACCACATGTGTGGGCTTACGCACGCAATGTACAGGAACAAAAGCGTATGCGACTTTTTACACACATACTTAACTCAAGGAGTATGAATGTTTGTGCGTGTTTATTTGACAACGTTACGTCATGGTTGATTGGATTTCGATCATTTTTCTCGATTGAAGTTTTGCAATTTAAGGCTGGTTTTCATTAGGTCAAATGGTGCCAAATTTCATCTACATTATCGAGATTTGGTTGCTTATTTCGATAGAGTTTGTCAAAATTTGACCTAATGAAAACCAGGCTTTATGTCCGTCCGTCCAATCAATTATTTCATATTAGATTTCTTCTTCTAAAATTACTTAAAAGTGCGATTTTGGCTACATTTTCTTGAAGATTTATGAATGAAAAAGCGTTCCGCTATTTTTGTCAACTAACTCTTTCTTGTCAACTAACTCTTTCCCAAAGTGACCTCATATTGACCCCAAAATGGTCTTAAAGTGATCCCACACTGACCAAAAGCGACCTCAAGGGATCCCAAAGTGGCCCGAAAATGGTCTCAAATTGGCACAAAAATGGTCTCAATCTGATCACATAGTGACCTAAAGCGACCCCAAGGGATCCCAAATTGGCCCCAAAAGGGTCTCAAATTGACCCCAAAATGGTCTCAAATTGACCCCAAAATGGTCCTCAAGTGATCCCATAGTGACCTAAAGCGACCCCAAGGAATCCCAAATGGACCCAAAATGTAAGTAAGAAATAAAATAAAAAAGTAAGGAAGTCTAAGTTCGCCTGGAACCGAGTATTTAATACCCAGTTTAAATGGCTATGGTCTACAAGTAAAAGTTCTGCTTGTTAGCTTCTAAATTTTGTTATTTAACTAAATAAATTACCTAAATACCTGATCGTTATGTGTTTCTCTAAATGTTCCATATCGGCGCACACACAGAAGGTATATTAAGGTTGAAATGGAATGGAAAAGTTCTGGCCGGACTCATGTGTAAGACGAAGGGTTAAGAAGTTAACTTCTTTCACGTGTACTGGCTACACGCGGTTTTTTTTTTCTCGACTTTTGACTCCGTATAACTTCTTTAGCACCAATGGGATCGATGAAGACTTTTGCAACTTTCTTCTTTCTCAAAAAAAAATGTTCCCTGTCGGACACAAAAATATTACTGGAAGTTGCGATTTTCTGTCGCTTATAAAAAATCAAAAAGTCGTAAAATTCAGTAAATTTTTTCTGTAATTAAACACGTCTATTATTCGGCCTCAATTATTCGGCCTTTTCAGCCGAAGGCCGAAACGAAAGCCGAATAAAAAATACTAGCCAAATAGGCCGAAAACCGAAACTTGGCCGAATATTCGGTCGGACACTAATGCGTATGTACCCATGAACGCGTGTGTTCCGTTATACTTTTACAGCGAAGCGCCACCAGCCAGCATGAAATGAAATGAAAGAATAATATTGCAATGATTTTCTGTATTTTTTTTGCGAATCTGGTCGTGTGTCATAAAGAGCAAGATGTTGTTATAGAGCGGCAGTGACCAGACTGAAACACTACGTGGCGATGGCTGTACTAAATGGTGTCAACGATGTACAGTTTTTTTTTAAGAATGTGATTCGCATTATTGTAGAGAAAATCTTATTGATGCTTTCAAAGAGAAATCTTCGAAAATTAAGAAGTGTTTTCTTTTTTACTTTTTCGAAGTTAACTTCTTACGGCGATATGAAGCTTTGATTGAGAGTAAAATTTGAGGAAATGGCTGATGATGCAACGGAAATTATGCAACGGAAATAGAAATTGTAACAAACTTTCAGGCGTAGGCGATTTTTATCGCGATGTTTAGCTGTGCAAATCAAATAGGACGTTAAAATCTAGGATCTAGCTAATATTGCACAAATTGTAATAGTTAGGCCGAGCAGAATTCATGGGTGTTGCCATTTATGGCGGTTTACAGAGTTGCCACCTATCCCATATTTATAAATATAGAGCTAGATATGCCACCATTAAATCAAAAGTATCAAATGAAATGTATTTTCGACCGTATTTCCTAGGGTTGCCACCTAACCGCAATTTCTTTATTTTTGCGAATATCTCGGGAACTGCTTGACCGATTTGGGTAAAATTTGGCACATAGTCAACTTGATTCATTCTAAGATTACGTACATGGGTGTTGCCACTTAGGGTGGACTACAGGGTTTCCACCTATCCCAATTTTTTTAAGTATAGAGCTAGATATGCCAATATGGGTATCATATGAAAGGTATTTTCGACCGCATTTCAAATAACATTATTTCAGACACGGCTGCCACTTAAGGTTGCCACATAACTGCAATTTATTTATTTTTGCTTATATCGCGGCCGCCGTGGTGTAGCGGTTAAGTGTTCGGCCTTCTACACCAAGTCGTGGCGGTTCGATGCCCGGCAAAAGTAACATAAAAAATTATTTAGAAAAAGAATTTTTCTAAACGGGGTCGCCCCTCGGCAGTAGTTTGGCAAACTCTCTGGGTATATTTCTGCCATGAGAAGCTTCTCAGCAAAAAATTCATTTGCTTTGCAAGTGCCGTTCGGAGTCGGCAAAAAACTGTAGGTCCCGCCAACTTGTAGGAAAAACTCAAAAAGCAACACATCACAAGTTGGAAATAGAAGCTCGGCAAAAATCTCCCTGTTGGTATATCGCCGCTATTAGTTTTTTTTTTATATCTCGGGAACTTTTGGACCCATTGGGATAAAAATTGGCAGATAGATTATTCTAATAGTACATACATGGGTGCTGCCACTTAGGTTTGCTTACACGGTTGCCACTCATCTCAATTTTTTTTTTTTTAATATAGAGGTAGACATGCCAATATGGTATCAAATGAAAGGTATTTCGGCCGTATTCCAAATATGACAATTCCAAACCACTTGCGGTTGCCACCTAACCGCAATTTTTTTTTTTTTTTTTCGAATATCTCGGGAACTGCTTGACCGATTTGAATAAAATTTGGCATATAGACAATTTGATTCATTCTAAGATTATATACATGGGCGCTTTACATGGTTGCCACCTACCAAAGTCCCATTGTTATTGTCATGCTTAAAATGCTTATTTTCCTTACCTTCGAATTTTGAAAAAGCAATATTTTGGGCTACCAGGCAAACATAAAAATTCGGCAGCGGTCAACATTTTGCTCAATTTGAAATGTTTTTTTTTTTAATTTATCATTTAAGTTAGTTATGAAATGTGAAAAATTAAATTATTTTTGGCAATTTCTCAAACATTTTCAATGGTGCATTGAATTACTTCGATGCAATTGCATCACAAAATCGTGTTTGCCTTCCAAAACGAACGACCCCAAAAACTTTTATTTTGTCAAATCTTGTCTTCTTTTGTACTTGATGGTCAGACGATGGCGGGAATGAGATTAAGTATTGGCCAAAAAGAAGGAAAAATATGAGTTGATGACCGCCAGCGAGATTCGAACTCACAATAAAAACCTACAAAGTCAAATGCTTAGCATGCAAGTTCGATAAAGTCGATAGAACTGGTATCAATTATGCCCGCTTTCAAATCCTTATACGAGTGGTTTCATAAAATCCTCATATAAATCTGTTGAATTTTAGTGGCCTTGCATGAATACTTCCAACATGAGAAATCCCATTTGTATGGGAGGTGCCCGCACTTTTTCCCCTATCCCTCTTAATTCACGGATGGTTTTCAGTTTCTGTTCTAAAGTTGGATATGATTGGTAAATCCGTTTAGAACGCAACTTAAGTTAGGCATACATACACAAATACAATATTTATATCTTATGTATTATATATGTCTAAATGTGAGCCCACCCTTTTACAACTCTCCTTTCTATCTTTCTTCGCCTTCACACTATCTCCCTCCCTTTTTCTCTTCATTCCCCTCTTTCCTTCTACCACGCCACTCTTCCCCTATATCCCATTCGTATTGGTCCCTATTAATTTAGGCATAATTCTACCCACGCACTGAATTTGAAGGAAAACGCACCATGTATAAGTTATTTTCGAATTGATCGGTTGCCTGGAAGTAAGAAATTGTGAATCTAAACCATCGAATACACCTTATTATATTTCGTTATTTCTGAATTTAAGAAGTTAACTTCTTTCACGTGTACTGGCGACAAGTGGTGTTTTTTATTATACCAGTCCAAAAACGAAAATTTAATTTTTTTGGTAAACGATAAATGGTTAATTAATTTTTTGTTTTGTTTTTAAGATCCTGGGTTATACAACCGTCCTGATTACGTTCATAACAAAACCATTTATACGTTGTATATGCAAAAAAATTGATGGACTCCTAAGATTAATAATTTGCGACTTATTTTATTTCCTAATATTTTTTGGAGCTGTTAATGCATGGCGAGGAATTTGGAATCTGTTGGACATATATGTATATCCAGGTGAGTTTTTGCCTTCCAGAACGTCCCAAAAATGTAAAGAAAAATATTTTGGCTCGAAATTTAATATGCATACCCTATAGATATATTTGTGCGTTTTTGCCGAGCTTCTCTTCCAATTTTTGCTATGCTGCTTTGGAGTTTTTTCCTAAAAATTTACGGGATCTACTGTGTTTGCCGACCCCGAACGGCAACTGCAAAGCAGATGAATTTTTGATAAAAAGCTCTGGACTAGCTAACAATAGGTTTTTCAGAAAGATAATTGTGTATATGGTGATATCGTTCATTTGCTACAACATCGTTATAACTCAAAAAACCCAAATTTTGAGTTAACATCACTAATATATCGGAAATAATATGTTTGATCAACTGACAAAGTCTTATATCCGAGGTTTTAACATTTCACGCAGCATCGCGATAGAAGCATTTTGCTTTAATTACATATGTCATATGTATAAATATACATCAATTCAAAAACTAAAAATGCGTTTTCTGTAATATCATATTTTTGAGCTATGGCGACGTTGCAGCAAATGAGCGATATGTATAAAAACTTAACCCTATTGGCAACTTTAAAACAGGTTGGTTTTACCGTTTCCTACAATCTCTGCAATGGAAATTCACAACTTGAATTATTTAGTTGGTTTTTATAAAGAAAATTTTCTTTTATTTTGCAATTATTTCCTTATTCGATAAAAAATTTCCATGTACATAACATCTTTACAACACAGCGAAAATCTACAAATATGTATGAAACAGCAAAGTTCCCCATTCATTTTTGTTTCGTATAGGTATTTAGGTAAATGTATGACTCAAACATAATTAACGTTTTTCTAATTTATTTATATTTATAGATAACAAAATCCTAAGCTATTGGTTAACGCATGTAATACCGTTTCTAGTACTCGCTGCACTCAAATGCTCAAATTCTATACTAGTTAGAGGAGTTTTCATCGATGCGGAAGGTACTCCCGACGAATGCGTCGAAATACCTATAAACTATGTCAAACTACATTTTCAACGTGAGCGTTTTAAGAAATCCATGTATAAAACCCAACAAAAAACCATGGCGAAAAAAATGGAGAAGGATGCCCAAAAAAACTTAATCGAGAAATCTGGAAAAGCGGATATCAAGTTTCAAGCGGGCATGGGCTCTGCGCTAATTGTATAATTAATAGATAAATACACATCCCCATATTGTAAATACATACATACATACATACATAATTATACCTATTATCGGTAAATATTAGTTTTATATTACATGTAAATATTGTAAAAAAAAGTTATGAACACATATGTATGTACATACATGTAAATTTATGCCTGCTTCAACAAAAAAAGTTTTTATATGCATATGCATATACATCTTATAAATGCAAATAAATGTGAGTGTGTCCATTAAAGATGACCAAAATCCACAACCGATCTTGAAATTTTCAAAGCAGGGGGCCAGTTCGTGTTCTATGCACAGTTGCCACTCCAAAACAAAACGGTGGAACAATAATTTTGAGAAAAAGGAACAAAACGAGAAATAGTGGACCAAACTGAATTTATTATTGTTTTAATTACCTGGCAAAAATCGTGAGTACTCTATTTCCTTTCCAAAGAGTACTCCACTTGGAGCGTCAGAGTACTCCAAATGTAATCCTTTTTCATAGAAAAATTGTGCTCCAAGTAACAGTGCGATGTCCTAGGACTGGACCACCTACTCCAACCTTCGCTGTGTTTCTGCTACTCCAAGGAGTACCTACCGTCAGAGTACTTTGCAATGTACTCCAATGTTGTTACTCCTTGGAGTATTTACTGCCAGAGCGATAGTGTCGTAATTTTCGTCGATCATTGCTCGTGCCTTATCGTAGCGTGGCGCTGGTACGCTTCAGGCAACGACTTATAATAAGCGCAGCCGAAGGCCGCCTACGTAGGAGGGTGTACTACACCGAAGGACTTATAATGGTGTAGCCCAGTGTTGTTTTTAAAACTCATCTGAGTAGTTTGGAAAATATATGCGATTCTAAATGTATGATTTGATTGATTTCCACACGGGGCTATTTACTTTTCAAAGCGGACGTTATTTGCAAAACAAGGACATAATGCCCGCGGACGCCATTTCCTTTTTTTGGCGGGCGTGATTTCTCTTTTGAAGAAGTGTGCGGTCCGCCGCGGCAGAGCCCCGAACCGCGGTAAGACCATGATTACTCTCTGAGGCGGCTGCGTGCGACTACAGCCACGATTTGCCTCCCGGCTGCAAACGTCCATAACACCCTGGATTGGGAGAGGAAAGATCTTTGTCGTCGCGCCAGAGCGGTTAGGCGTCTCTCGTGATGTAGTACCGGGCGGCGCTATGTTCACAAGGGCAGCGTAGCCCTGTGGCTATGGACTTAAGCCCTCGTACCGCGGCAAGATGTCCACCCTTCACGAGGATGACCATATTGCGAGCAGCGGCGCAGTATATCAACCTAGTGCCGTTGGGGGATGTTTAATCGTGGAGAATAAATTTTCCAACTGTAGGACCAAATACTCCTTCCTTGCCCACCTGGGCATTAAAGTCGCCGATCACGATTTTGATATCATGTTAGGGCAGCGATCATTAGTGTGTTCAAGTTCATTGTAGAAGGAGTCCTTCCTGCGTCGTCCGTCTCCTCAGTTTTTTTTGGAAAACCTCGCCTTGATGCGGATCGTAGCGAGACGCTCGTCGACAGGGGTTAACGGTAGCACTTGGCGGCGAAGTCTCTCTCCCACCACGAGCTTTGCCGCGTGTCTGGCCACTGCAGTATACATCACAAGGTCCGATGGTCGTCTTTCCTTGTCCCGTCCATCGCATTTCCAGCAGGGCGGTGATGTCAGCCTCTGCGTTAACGAGGACATCAACCAGTCGGGAAGCGGTACCATTCCTTCAAAGGGTACGAACATTCCATGTACATGCCCTAATATCCTTCTCATTGTCCTGTGTTCGTTTTGCTGGGTCGTCAACATTAAAGGGGGTTCTGATCCCAGGCTTTCATTGTTTTTTCATTGGAATTTAATTTTTACGTGGCAGGTCCCACCCTAGCCTTTAAGTTGTAAGCTTAAAAATTAACGCAAAACTGTGTCTTCGCTTACCACAAAAAAAAAAAATTGGTACTTTCGAGAACGTTTAGGTACGAAAAAAATATGTCAGTGGCATCACTGGCCAGGATCCTACTTTTTCAATAAAGTACCATATTTGGCTAATTAACTAATCTTGGCTTGCGTCATAATGACGCTTAACCGCCTGGGCGATTTTTGCCGTTTCGTGCCAAAGCACATCAGTCATTCCTTTTTAGCGATAACTCACACTAATTGGAAACCCCAAGGGAGTTCAAGTCATTCTCCACCTGATGTTTCTATCTCAGTCGAGGTCTCCCCCTTCCTCTGCTGCCGAATTCCGGTGTCGATAGGAAAACTTTCTGTGCTGGTGCTTCCTTGTCCATTCGCATAACATGACCCAGCCACCGGAGCCTTTGGGCTTTAATCCGCTGAACTATGGTGAGTTCTGCGTAAAGCTCGTACAGCTCATCGTTATATTTCCTTCGATACTCGCCGTTGGCAACACGGGAAGGACCATAAATCTTCAGGAGAACTTTTCTCTCAAATACTCCAAGGGCCATCTCAACTTCTCTTGACACTGTCCATGAATCCGAGCCGCACATCAGTACTGGTATGATGAGAGACTTATAGAGTGTGATCTTTGTCTGTCGAGAGAGGACTTTACTTCTCAATTGCCTACTTAGTCCAAAGTAACACTTGTTGGCAAGGGTGATTCTCCGTTGGATTTCTAGACTGATATTATTTTTGGTGTTAATGCTGGTTCCCAAATAGACGAAGTTTCTCACTGTTTCAAACTTGTAGCTATCAACGGTGACTTGGCTGCAGGTGCGCCGATTCTTTTTTTAATGACAGCAGACACTTCGTCTTGTCCTCGTTCACCGCAAGACCCACTTTTTTCGCTTCCTTATCCAACCCAGAGAAAGTAGCGCTTATGGCGCGGCTGTTAAGGGAGTTACATAAAGCTTTATTTTGACTTTACCTCAAACTTTGACTTTGACAGAAAAGTTCAGTATACGTATTTAAACCAAGCATGGCAAATTGGAGACCTCATAGTTGAAGCGAGGTTGAAATTTGGCAAACTCTCAAATTTTGCTTGCTTTGCTTGCTTTGACAATCAGATGTTGATGACTTTGCTTTAATTAAAGAATAAAATGTTGGAGAAAATAATAATTAATTCATTTTTTCTCTATTAAATTAATAAATTAACCAAAACACTCTCAATACAGGGAAATAAATAACGAAAACAAATGTATAAAAGAGAAGCGTCAAGGCGTTCATTGTAGCATACCTCTGAAGTTGGACGCAAAGTTTTGAGGTAGCAAATGTCAGGCGAGGTTAACAAAGCTTTATGTATTCGACCCTTTAAGGCCAATGATATCAATATCATCGGCATACGCCAGCAATTGCACGCTCTTGTAAAAGATTGTGCCATTGTGGTTTAGCTCTGCTGCTCGAATTATCTTCTCCAGCATCAGGTTAAAGAAATCGCACGAAAGGGAGTCGCCCTGTCTGAAGCCTCGTTTGGTTTCAAATGGCTCAGAGAGGTCCTTCCCGATTCTGACGGGGCTGTTGGTTTTGCGCAACGTCATTTGGCAAAGCCGTATAAGCTTTTTTTAAATTCGTGACCCCTTTGACCCCTTTTCACTTTCAAACTGTAATGCAATGCATTTTTATCTTTTTTTTGGTAAAAACCAAAAAATCTCCTTTTTCTTTTTATACTTAAATGTCATGACTAACAGAAGTATTTCTGCTGGCAACGCTTTATCATGTGACAGCTCCGACATATGTATGTCTACATTAGGGTGATTTAAATAAAAAAAAAAGGTTTTTTCAGGGGCTTAGCCCCGTAAAAATTAGTAATTAATGAGAAAATAAGCTTCGCAAAAAGTTAGCTCAGCAACATAACCGTTTTTATGCGCAAAATCCCATACCTACGTTTTTTATGAGAAAAATTTTATTCTTTTCAAAGTGAATTTTCTTATCATTTTTAAAACCATTTGCAAAAAACTTTTTATATTCTTAAAGTGGAGGTTTTTAGGTTTAAAGAACTTTTTACATTATAGGATCATCATTACTATTAAATTAATTTCAGCCATTGAAAAATGTTTACATTTTCTATGTGTTACTTGGAATAGTACAAAACTCAGGCATTCAACATCAAAAAAATGCAAAGGGCTTATGTAAATGTGTTCCTATTTAAAAAAAAAGAGGACCCTTTTTTTAAAATGTTTCAGCGGCAACACTGATTTGGAGTACTCTGATCATTGATTACCCTTACTAGTTTGGCAACTTATTTTCAGCCATCTTGCGAATTTGAGTGGGAGGCACTGGCTGAGTGACTCCAAATGAAATGGAATGTTGGAATTGTGTGAAACCCAATGCACAATTTGGTTTGATATCACGATGGGTACAGCACAAGTACTGGTACCGTTCTCGTAGAACCGGCAATACAAGAAACTAGCCGTGTAGGCCATGTAGGCCATTTAGCGTTACCCAGGGTGCACCAACGGGGAGGCGACCTACTCTTACACCCCTGGATTTTATTCGCCTTTTACGACAGGCATACCTACCGCCGGCATATTCTAGACCTCTAACCCACAGCGTTAAACTTAAGTACTATGCCACAGCTGAAAATTGCCCAATTATATGTACCACAGGTGTTTAAAACATCACGATATTGCATTTTCTCGATGGCTTTGTGTCCTGGCAAAAGATTCTTACAGGGAAGGTGAAGACAAATGCAAATTTGTCAATGTAAACGGGGTCGAAATTACTCATTTGGTGCAGTGTAAATGTATTATAAATCAGGTAGATATGGGTTGAAATGAAGCTCAGGCATACCTACCGCGGGCATATTCTAGACCCCTAACCCACAGCGTTAAACTTAAGTACTATGCCACAGCTGAAAATTGCCCAATTATATGTACCACAGGTGTTTAAAACATCACGATATTGCATTTTCTCGATGGCTTTGTGTCCTGGCAAAAGATTCTTACAGGGAAGGTGAAGACAAATGCAAATTTGTCATTGTAAACGGGGTCGAAATTACTCATTTGGTGCAGTGTAAATGTATTATAACTCAGGTAGATATGGGTTGAAATGAAGCTCAAGAAAATACAGGACTTCTAAATTATTTCCTTTATTCTTTACCATATCGTACTTACACTATTAGTTCAGAGTAGAGCTAAAAACAATAAATAGATTACCGATCTGCAATATCGAATGCAATTCGCTTTCTTCGTCTCTTTTTAATCTAATAGGTTTACTTTGAGCAACGTTTTCAGTAAAATAAAATTCAGAAGGCCATAAAATCTTATGTTTTTAAGAAATATCTTGGTTTTTATTTAATAAAATCTAATGAATTATTTGTATATGTACATACCTACTTTCTTCTGTATATACATATTTTCGCGTTCAAACTAAAAATATAGTAATCGACGTGCCTAACAAATAAAATAGAAAGTTATATCATATTGTATTTGGTTTCTATAAATAAATACATACGAATTAAGATAAAAAAACTTATATAGACAAATATAAGAAAATTGTCATGGGTATTCCTGATATTCGCATGCTGATTTCAGTGGAATTTGAAGTATTTGGACACGTGCAAGGTGCGTACTAATAATATCTATTTAATATTTGGTTCTGAGTACTATATAACTTTTTAGCAAACAATATTTAAAAATTGAGTTCTCGCCGTCTGTACTAAAATTGTTTGTCATACATTCTAAATATACGTAGATAACCGAAAATGTGTGCATCTGCACAAGTAAAGTTTTTGTTACATAGCAATTGCAGTGAAATAGTAGTAGTAC
The DNA here is from genome assembly GCA_964058755.1 of Campiglossa producta. Lineage (NCBI taxonomy): Eukaryota > Metazoa > Arthropoda > Insecta > Diptera > Tephritidae > Campiglossa > Campiglossa producta. The sequence continues at coordinate 37,178,040 of CAXKVI010000003.1, read as the reverse complement.
AAACCTCGAACCCTCTTTTTGGCTATTATTCTTACTTTTTAAAGAAGACTGTCATGTAAACTTTTTTAAAATTAGGTTACTTTTGTGCGATCCATCGGCGTTTTACTTAAGCTTGCTCCGATTTTGAGTTGTGCCGCTTTTTGATTTAGTGTGCGATATATTTTTAGACGTACGCAATATTAATATGGATTTTTTTCTAAATTATCATCTTTAGTCCATGACCCACCCCTATGCAAAAACTGACCCAGTTAGCTTTTTCAGTTTGCTCTTTTATAAAGTAAGTTTGGAAAACAATACGTAATATGAACGAGCATTGAAATAGTAGTATAATGTGTAGTGGGACGAGGTACGTACTGCATTAACCAAAAAAATGAAATCCTTAAAAAAATCATTTGAAGGTGGGCGCTAAATAAAAGCTTTCAAAAACTACACTACACTACACAAATAATAATATGGTAAGTCTAAAAGTATCATGTGGTGTCCATGAATTAGGTAAAATGATCCCTGAACATAACCCTGCAGCGAAACCTCAAACTAGTCAGAAAAATACTAGTATAGGTACAACTATAATTTTCCTGCAGAACTCATACTAAACATCCACTTCATACTAGTATACAACTAGATTTTTCGGGATGAAATCATACAAGTTAAAAAATACAAAATTCATTGTTGTTGTTGTTGTTAACAGCAAAAACACTCCCCGAAGGTTTTGAGGAGTGATGCCGAAATTGACAGTCCTTGGCCGGATATGAACCCGGTACGCTGCGGTACTCACTTGCGGTACCGCCCGACTGTAGTGGTAGCGATTTGGTATGACCAGTGGAACATTCTGGGTCATGTCATCCCTCCATCCATGAGGAAGGAGAAGATGGGTAATGAAAGGTGAGAGTCATCATATCCGAAGATCAACCATCGAGTTAGCACGTCATTACCGATGTGCATATTAGTCGCCTCTTACGACCGGTATGCCTACCTCGGGCATATTCTAAACCCCTAACCCGTAGGGGTTTCGTTTGCTTCTTTTTTCTCTCATAATTCACAGATGCTTTTTCGTGATAGAGTAAATACAAATAGTCGCTGCTTGCTTAAGAATACACCTGAAAATAAAGGCAAATGATAAAATAAAGGGTAAGTCATGCAAATTCTGGGGAAAAACATACTAGTCCAAGTTCAATGCTTTTTGGACTAGTATGGGACTAGTATAATTCTTAATAGTATTTTTTGGACTAGTATGTTGACTAGTTCATTTTATGGAAATAATACTAGTCAAGGTTGGAATAGTATGGGACTGGTATTTTACAACTAGTATAATTCTAGTATATCATGACTAGTAGATGATACCAGTCATCTACTGGTCGAAATCTGAAAATTGACATTTCGTAGGACATCAACACGTAAAAAATACAGTTGCTTATATGGAAAAAAGAAAAAACACTGACTAGTTGAGCCCGGTGCACCAACTAGTTGTAGAGTAGTTTTCAACTAGTTACTTTTGCTGCTGGGTAACCATTATGCCCCCCCCCCCCCACGTTTTTTGAAGTCGGTAATTTCTTATATGTAGTCGGCATTTTTGACTAAATTTCTTACATGCAGTCGGCATTTTTGAGTAGTCGGCATTTTTGACTAAATTTCTTATATGTAGTAGGCATTTTTGACTATATTTCTTACATGTAGTCGGCATTTTTGACTAAATTTCTTACATGCAGTCGGCATTTTTGAGTAGTCGGCATTTTTGACTAAATTTCTTATATGTAGTAGGCATTTTTGACTATATTTCTTACATGTAGTCGGCATTTTTGACTAAATTTCTTACATGTAGTCGGCATTTTTGACTAGTCGGCATTTTTGAGTAAATTTCTTATATGAGCCTTTCAGTGCACACAGTGACTAAGTCCACTTTTTTCAAAATCTGAGATTTAAGTGTCGCAGCACTTGTTATAGTCATATCATCTCGTGATTTTAGTAACTATACCGAACAACAAGTATTAACACCATTTAACTAAAAAAATTTTTTGCCCACTGAAAAAATTTTATTTTTTTTCAGAAGCCATTCTGATTAACTCCATGATTTAATGCAGCCAATATCTGGCTCCTTTTAGCTCGCAACAACACCAAAAAAATACAAAATATACTGCCAAATGTAAGCTATATCCGTATTTATGCATCCTACATCTAATATTTTAGTTTCAATTACACAGGGAATTTTAAAATGCAATGTAAATTAAATCAACGGATTTCTCAACTTCAACTCGAATGGACTTAGTCACTGCGTGCACTGAACGGCTCATATGTAGTAGGTATTTTTGACTAAATTTCTTAAATGTAGTCGGCATTTTTGAGTGTGCGATGCCGGAAAAAAATTGGTATACAGCTTTGTATGTTTTTTTTTCTGGAAGTACGAAACGTTTCTTGAGTTTGCGTGAAGAGTTAGGTAATATTGAAAATTCATTGCAGTTGAAGAATTTGTCAAAAACACGATGGACTGCTCGGGCAGAAACAGTCAAAGCTGTATGGATTTCTTTCGAAGGCATCATTCATGCTCTTGAACCTATAAAGAAAGATTCCGAAAATTTTGACAGCAATTCACGTACACAAGCTTCAGGCTTGTTAAAAAAAATTTTGGACTTCGGTTTTATAAGCTCTTTACTTTTTTGCAAAAATATAATGTTCAAAGTTAAAAATTTGACAGAAAATTTGGAAGCTGAAGAACTTAACATCATCGATGCTTTATTGTTGATTCAAAGCACATCAGAGTCATTTCAGCAAATGAACGATGATATTCAAATAAACGATTTGATTGCGAGCTCGGTTTCCTTTACTCGGAAGTGGGAGATAAGCCCCAAAAAAAATTGACGAAAATCCGGTTCTGCTACAATTTTCGATTTTGAAACCTTTTATAGAAAAGAATTCAAAATTGTTCTTAAAGTTTTTACAAGTTGCAACCAAGAAAAGTTACAAGAAAGTTTGTCAACTTTCAAACCCATTCAGGAAATGTTTAGAATTCCACTAGACAGAAATAATGTTACGATTGACTTGATAAACTCTATTGTACAATTGGAACCCGAATTTTTCAAGGAGGAAGTCGAATGTTTGCTTTGTGAGTTACAAATTCTTTTTGACTCATGTCAAAGTTGTAAATCATTCGAAGATATTTCCACGGTAGCATTCAAGTTAAAACGAGTTACTCTCTTAGCATATAAACTGGTTCGTTATATTTTGACTGCTCCTGTCACGTCAGCATCGTGTGAACGTTCCTTCAGTAAATTGAAAATAGTTTTCGACCATTTGCGCACAACAATGGGAGATGATCGTTTAAATTCGTTGATGTTGCTCTTCTCTTCAAAAGATAAAGTAGATGAAATTGACCTTTGTGAAGTTGTTTACTAAAACATCGCAGAGTCAAAATTTGAATTTAATTCTTCCATTTTTCTCAAAAAAATTTTTCTTTGTAAAATTATTTTATACATATATACGACGAAAATAAAGAAAGAGTAAACAAACACTGTAATTTTTAATTCATTCGGTAACATATTGCGCATTTTCACAAGTGTATTTTTTAAATCCATTATTATACCTATAAAAAATGTCGGCAAATTTTCGAGATCAGTCGGCATATCAGTAAGATTCACCCCCCGCCCCCCCCCCACGATCGGGACCTTCGCGACGCCCCTGAATACAATCCCTCATCAAAAAAATTCCGATAAGTTGGGCACGGATTGAGATATTTCGAAAACTATTCTGAAGGTGAGAATCATGCGATCGACTTTTGACTAACTTCCTGGTAACATAGGAACTTAAAACTTGGCCTAAATGCCAATCTTTTAAATGTTTTAAAACGCAGGGGGAATCTTGCGATCGATCTTTGAGTAACTTTCTGGTTAGCTAGAGACATCAAACTTGGCGCATTTGTCGGACCCCGTTGACAATGCGAAATTTATTTATTATTTTCGTATTTATTTCCGTATTTTTCACGATGTTAAATAAATATACATGCATACATATGTATATTAAAAAATATGTGTTTTAATGTCGACAATTCGTCCTCCATTTTCGTCAAAAGTTTCGATCGTCTCAGTAATTTATATGATTTTAGTGCATTTGTCCTCCTTTTTCGCTCGAAAATTATGGTCACCTTATATTTGGGCCATATGTATATTAAGGCGCCTCACGCTCCATACAAAAAAAAATGGACACCCTGTTTCCATCGGAATTATAAACATCAATGTATTCTAAGACCTTGGTCAAAATATTTCGAAAAAATATTAAGATTTACTGGAGCTAAACCGCGTTAAAAAACGCTAAAAATATCCTTTTTTATGTATAAAAAGAGTATGAAAATATATTTTTTAATAAAAAGCACCTGAGATGATGAATTAGCTGGAGTACAAAAGGTAAGCATAAAAAAGTTTGAAAATTTTATAAACGCAATCCAAATATTGAGATGTATGATGCTGTTTTTGGTCATATTTCGAGGGGTAGGTTTGTGGAAAACTTTAATAACTCAGCCAATTATTGACGTATTTGGACGATTAGGGTATCATTTGAAAGGTATTTTCGAGACGTTGTCATTTCTGCAAAATTTAACCCTTTTTGGCCCAATTTTCCACATTGCGAATATTAGCACACAGTTATACAGTTACCAAATTTACAAACTTTTTTATGCTTACTTTTTGTACTCCAGTTAATTCATCATCCCATTTGATTTTTATTAAAAAATATATTTTCATACTCTTTTTATACATAAAAAAGGATATTTTTAGCGTTTTTTTAACGCGGTTTAGCTCCAGTAAATCTTAATATTTTTTCGAAATATTTTGGGAGAGTCCTTAGAAAAGAGTGAATTTTAAAATTCCGGTGGAAACACTGCAACTTTTTTTGGCGAGGCGCCTTAATGTATATGGATATTTTAATTGTTTTTATCATTTATCGTAGGCTGTTACTTCACTAAATATGCAAGGGATCTATGTACCAAAGCCGGAATCAAAGGATGGATTAAAAACTCGAAGCAAGGAACAATTGTGGGGAAAATGCAAGGACCAAAAGAGGAAATTGATAAGATGTAAGTGATATATGTTTATGGATTATGGCTTTTTTAGAATAAATTGGTGGCAATGAAATTTTGTATACAAAATTTAAAAAAAATACTTCAATTTTTTTAAGAAGATACATGTCGTTACCGTAATTCACAAAGGCCCTAACTGACATCAAAAAAATTTTACAGGAGAAGCAAAAAACATAATTTTTACATTGAACGCATGCAAATATAGCTTTGTAAATTTGGAATATCTTCGTTATTACTGCTAGTAACTACTTAAAACTTGTAGTGAGTGTGTATTTTACTATATCATACTTAAATATGTGAAAAAGTCATTCTCGAAAAATGTGTCAATTAGGGCCTTTATGAATTAAGGTTGCTTTGCCAATAACTGATGGTGAGAATCTAAAAAGTAGGTATATTCAACCAGGTCTCGTCATCATTTATTCGCGCTTAACCGCCTAAGCGATTTTTGCCATTTCGTATCAAAGCACGCCAGTCGTTCCTTTTTAGGGACAACTGACGTCAATTGGAAACACCGCACATATACAGATGAGGTTAGGTGTAAGTGGCTGCCGCAGAGGCACACTTAGGCAAGTTTTGAAAGGCCCGTTGTGATGCCACAAACACTAGGAAAGTCAGTTCCGGGACTCAGGCATATTGTAAATCGCCTGAGTAGTTGGGATTCTCCACATAGCAGAATCCCGGGACTGACACTCCTAAACCGACATGGTTAATCCTCTTCGATCCATTTAGATGACCTGATGAAGATAAGCAAGTCCTTTATATCCCGCTCCGTGATCTGGCGTAGGCTACCCAGGAAGGGAACTCCCAAAAAGCGCGTTCTCACGCCCCTTAAAGCCGGGTAATTGCATATGAGGTGCTCCACTGTTTTCTCCTCCTCCTCATCTTTGCAACTCCGACAGCATCGTTGGTAGGGCACACTAGCCTTTCTGCGTGCCGGAGATAGCGTCTCGTGTGAAACTCCCTCGTATTTCTTCAGGATCCCTGCGGCCGTTCTTTTGGCCAAGTACGCACAGCGGCTGCGAGATGTCCTTTGGGAGGAATTTCGACCTGTCGTTGCCATCGCGGGGTCGTTCCCTTTATTACGACTTTCTGCTCATTTGGATCTCGGAAGCCAGGTCATGAGACTACTGCCACAGACGTTAAGAGAATGGTTTCGGTACCGGCGCGTAATGGAGGTTTAGCATCAGCCGTTATTAGCTTCACTGTCTTTGCACCGGTGCTCGATTTGGGGATTGCCCCCCTTATTATCCAGAATTGATCGACCCGTAGTTGCATCGCTGTCAGTCCCTCGTCTGACATTAAAATGGAGGTTGTCCTCCCACGTTGTATTCTCTCTTGCTCCAGCATTATTCTCATCTGCTGTGCAGTAAACGTGGTTGCGTTATCTTTTGTTTTAGTGGTTTTAGTGTTTGTATTATTCATCTTGTTCGTACGACCCATCGCCGGACAAGACCACCTTAGGGCCAAGGGAAGAGTAAAGGGAGAGTGTGTCGGTCGCCACGGCAGAGCCCCATACCGCGGTAAGGCCATAGTTACTCTTTGAGGCGACCCGGTTTTAGAGGGGCTCCGTTCGATTACAGCCACGATTTGTCTTCCGGCTGCAAACGGCCAATGGATACGTGGTCGCATAATACCCTAGATTGGGAGGGGGTAGATCTTGGGGTTTCCCATTGGCGTCAGTTATCGATAAAAAAGGAATGACTGGCGCGCTTTGATAGGCAAGGGCTAAGATCGCTTAGGCGGTTAAATGCCAAGTAATGATGATGATGCAGGCAGCTAGTTTTGTATAAAGTTAATTTTACAATCTCGATATCTTAGGACTGGTGACCATTTTTGTAATGAATTTTCAGGTCTACAACTCTCTACAAGAATTTGGCTGTCAGTTTTTTTCTTACTTCAAATGTCTAATTTGACCGGACTATAACCTGAAAACAAACAAGTCTTAGTTCGGGTAAACTAAACATTGAATACCTAGCGATTTCTACCAGTTTCATTAAGAATATTTCCTGTACCACCATGAAAGCTGCTAAATTTCATCATTCTACTATAATCAGTTCTAAAGTTATGATCAGTCGAATTTTCAAAAATGTCCCCCTATAAGATGCAGGGTGCCACGCCCACTTTTAAAGTTTAACATAAAATCACAATAGAATGGCCTAGCGGATTTACCTGCCAAATTATACTACGTGTGTTCGAGTTTCGAATTTTTTGTGGCGTTATGTTGGTACTCATGTCTCTCACTTATGCCGACAAGCTCGGCCATTTTGAATGTTGGTGTAACTAGTATGACACGCTGCGGTTAGAAATTCCTAATTTCTCCTCGGTTCAATGACCACTATAAAGGGAAAAATTAAAAATTTCTAACAAAAAATACAAAGCCGTACGTCTAGTTCCTTAGCAAGAACGAAATTGCAATCACGGTAGCTGGTATTGTTTGTTTGTAAGTTGTTGCTCAGTTTGTTCCAAGGCGAATAAATTTACAGGTGACTTTTTCCCACCATATGACTTCTTCTTCTTCCTTGAAAATCCAATCGTAGCTGTCAAATTTCTTATGTTGTTGCTTTGTCTGACATTTTTAGGCACAAGGAGTGTGTGCGTGCGTGTAGATCTGAATTCGCTCGAACACACCTGTAATGAATTCGCCTTGGTTTGTTCGTTAATATCAAAATAGAATAATTTAAAATAAATTATTCGATTGGTCAAATAGTCCATGAAATTTTCTACTGTTCAGTTAATTGTTGACAGCTGCTTTGCTTGCACGTGTTTTGGATCGTCTTCGATTTTTACCTATACAAAAAAATGGATCAAAGAACCTGTATCAAATTTTGGTTTCCACGTCATAATCATAAACCCACGATTCGTCACCAGTTATGACCCTCTGGAGCAAATTTGGGTCGTCGCGGACAGAGTTTAACATCTCATTAGCAATGTTCATGCGATACTGTTTTTGGTCACAATTGAGCAATTTTGGTACGAATTTCGCGGCGACCTGTCTCATGCCCCAAACATTGATAAAAATCGAATGGCACGAGCCAATCGATATGCAACTTCTCTAACGGTGATTCGACGATTGGCCAATACCATTTTCTCCACTTCATTAATTTTTTCGTCTGTTGTTGAAGTGCTCGGGCGTCCGGCACATCTCTTCGTCGTTCACATCTTCTCGGCCTTCTGAGAACATTTTGTACCACCGATAAACGTTGCTTCGGTCCAAGGTAGCTTCTCCGTATGCCACAGTCAACATTCGGAATGCATCCGCGCACTTAATTTCGTTTTTAACACAAAATTTGATACAGGTTTTTGATCCATTTTTTTGAATAGGTAAAAATCGAAGACGATCCAAAACACGTGCAAGCAAAGCAGCTGTCAACAATTAACTGAACATTCAAAATGGCCGAGCTTGTCGGCATAAGTGAGAGACATGAGTACCAACATAACGCCATAAAAAAATCGAAATTCGAATATACGTAACCAGCGAAAATTCAAAATTCGCGATAATTTTTTCCAAGATTTTAGCTATTAACGTTACCGCATTATGTCAATTTATGCTATTTTCGAAATTTTCTATATCGAAAGTGGGCGTGGTCGGGAAGCGATTTCTTCCAATTTCATCAGATATACTATATTACCTATAATGCTGGTAATGCTTGTGCCAAATATCATGATTCTACCGTAACAGTTTAAAAGTTATGACCAGCCGATTTTTCAAAAATGCCTCCCACTTTAAAAAATGTATAAAAAATCATAATAGAATTAATAGGTGGTTCATCCTACTAAATTATATCATTTGAGCTACATATTTCCGTTGCCGAATAATGCCAATTTAGGTGATTTTCGAAATTTTCCATATAGAAAGTGGGCCTGGTTGCAAGGCAGTTTTATCCATAATACATACTTCAAAGGACACTAGTAATTTTTGTGCCAAATTTCATCGTTCCACAGTAAAAGTTACGACCAGTCGAATTTTCAAAATGGCTTCCCTTAAAAGTGGGCGGTGCCACGCCCAATTTAAAAAATATCAAAAAATCATATGATATGTCAATTTATGTGGTTTTCGAAGTTTTCGATATCGAAAAAGAGGGCGTGGTTATCATCCGATTTAGCCCATTTTCAATAGCAATCTACCTCTAGTACAAAGTACTACCAAATTTCATGCAAATATGTCAATTTTTAATTCGCTGAACTATGTCGACGTCTGTGTAAAGATCATACAGCTCATAATTATATCTTCTTCGGTACTCGCCGTCGCCAACTTTTAGGGGTCCATAAATCTTTCGAAGAATTTTTCTAACGAATACTCCCAAAGCCGCCTCATCAGAAGCTGTCAGTGTCCATGCTTCTTCTTCTACGATGAGTGACTTATAGAGTGCTGTTTTTGTTCGTCGAGAGAGGACTTTACTTCTCAATCGCCTACTCAGCCCAAAGTAGCATTTGTTTGCAAGAGTTATCCTTCGATGGATTTCCAGGCTTACATTGTTGTTGGTATTAATGCTGCTTCCCAGGTATACAAGGTCCCTTACTATCTCGAAATTATTGCTGCCAACAGTGACGTGGTTGCCAAGACGCGAATGCACTGACTCTTTGCATGATGCCAGCAGGTACTTTGTTTCACCTTCGTTCCCCACCAAACCCATTTTTTCGGCTTCTTTTTCTAATTTGGAGTACGCAGAAGTTACGGCGCGGTTGTTGAGGCCAATGATGTCGATGTCGTCGGCATACGCCAACAGTTGTACGGTCTTGTAATATATTGTTCCAGCGCGATTAAGTTCTGCAGCTTGAATTATTTTCTCCAACATCAAATTAAAGAAATCGCACGATAGGGGGTCGCCCTGCCTGAAACTTCGCTTAGTTTCGAACGGCTCGGAGAGGTCCTTCCCAATTCTAACCGAGCTGGTGGTGTTGCTCAGCGTAATTTTGCACAGCCGTATAAGTTTTGCTGGGAAACCAAAATCAGACATAGTAGCATATAAGCAACTCCTTTTCGTGTTGTCGAAGGCGGCTTTAAAATCAACAAAGAGATGGTGTGTGTCGATCCTTTTCTCACGGTTTTTTTTCCAAGATTTGGCGTATTGTAAAAATCTGGTCGATGGTAGATTTACCAGGTCTGAAGCCACACTGATAAGGTCCAATCAGTCGGTTTACATCAGGCTTCAGTCTTACGCACAATACGCTTGATAGGACCTTATATGCGATATTCAAAAAGGCTGATTCCACGATAGTTGGCGCAGTTTGCGGGATCACCCTTCTTATGGATTGGGCAGAGAACACTTAGATTCCAGTCTTCAGGTATGCATTCATCCGACCATATTCTGCACAAGAGCATTTGAATAGCACAGCGGGCAGGCCATCAGCACCCGCCGCTTGATTGTTTTTTAGCCGTGATATAGCTATTCGCACCTCGTTATAGTCGGGTTGTGGAACTTCGATTCCATCGTCTTCGATTGTGGGGTCGGGTTCGTCCTCTTCTCTGGATTATTGCTCTGTTCCTCCGTTTAGAAGGGCAGGGAAGTGATCCCTCCATAACCTTAGTACTCTCTGAACATATGCCACCAGGTCGCCGTTGTCATTTTTACAGGAGTTTGGCCCAGGTTTAAAACCTTCCGTACTTCGTCGGGTTTTTTGATAAAATTTTCGGACGCTGCTTCTGCTGGCTAGCATTTCAAGCTCTTCGATTTCACGCTTTTCCGCTTCCCTTTTCTTCGCCCGGAAAAGCCGTCTCGCTTCCCTCTTCATCTCACGGTAGTGTTCACACACGCTCCTCGTTGCATTCGCTTTTAACGTCGCCTTATAGGCATCGTCGTTTCTTTTGACCGCCTCTTTGCACTTTCTGTCATCGTAGCAGCTGGTTTTTTTCACTTGCCGGAATCCAATTACTTCTTCGGCTGCGCTACAAAGTGCTACGGAGATATGTTCCCACTGCTCATGCACTCCTTTGGGTTGGATTGTGCTCTCAGAGAGCAGGTGTGCGAGTCGCGCTGTGAATCATTTGCTGCCTCTTGTGACTGCAGTTTTTCGGCGTCCAGCTTTCCTTGGCGCCTCTTTTGTTGTACTTAGGCGGGTACGAATCTTGGCTGCTACCAAGAAGTGATCGGAGTAGATGTTCGGCCCCTCATCGTACCTTCGTCCAAAACGCTGGAAGCGTGCCGTCCGTCTATCACAAAGTGATCCATCTGGTTGCGTGTTTTCCGATCTGGCGATAGCCATGTGGCTTGATGGATCTTTTTATGCTTGAACCTGGTGCTGGATACGACCATGTTTCGTGCACCGGCGAAGTCAATTAGACTGAAACCATTTAACGAAGTCTTATCATGGAGGCTGAACTTAACGACAGTGGAGCCAAATACACCCTCTTTGCCCACCCTGGCGTTAAAGTCGCCAAGCATGACTTTGATATCATGACGGGGGCAGCTTCTAATTTCGCGTATAATGCATCTTTTTCCACGTCGTCCTTGTCCTCGGTCGGTGCGTGCACGCAGATGAACGATATGGTGAAAAATCGTAGTTTAATTCAGATTGTGGCGAGACGCTCGTTCACGGCTGTGAAGAACACTACATGTTTTGCAAGTCTCTTTCCTACTACAAAACCGACGCCGAATCTGCGCTTATTAGTATAGCCGCTCCAGTAGACATTGCACGTTCGGATGGTCTTACAACCTTGCCCCGTCCATCGAATTTCTTGTATAGCGGTGATGTCAGCTTTTGTCTTGTCGAGGACCTCAACTAGGCGGGCATCGTCACCTTCCTTAGTACAAGTACGCTGGGTATAAAAATATTATGCCATGAGTTTTGGATTTGCTCAGAAAAGTGCGCGATTTTATATTTCCAACTTTCTTTTTTACACAGACACACAGTGGCGACTTAGGGATGGGGAACGGGGACACGTGCCCACCCCAGACGGTACTTTTATGTACTGTGAATGCTCCATCACAAAGCATTTTTAGTCGAAAAAAAATAAAAATAATTGAATTTTTATGTGAACTAGAGTTTGCCCAGTGGTTGAAAATCAACCACAAAACCTTATTTTATTTTTCTACCTTTTTGCTATTTCTTAAATTTTCCTTTCTTTTCCACATTTTTCGTCTCTATACATTCCTATTCTTTTTGCCTTTTCCTCCCTCTTTACACCATTCTGTAATATAAGGGGGATTCGCTAAGTGTTGCAAACGGTGCACGGATTGTACGGATTGCACGGATTGCACGGATTGCATGGATTGTAAAGTCACAACAACAAAATACACGTAAAAAATTATATCCTATCCGTACAATTTATACAATGCTCAAACCTATGTATATTTTAATGCAAGAATTGTAGGAAATAAAAAGCAGCCCTGTATTTCTCTCAATCCTCTCAGTTCGCTCACAAAAAGTAAAAGTAATTGTCAGCGCCAACTTTTTTCAGAAAAAAAACTTTCAGCTTTAATGAAAATTATTTGACGTTTGTTAACGATTTGATTTAAATTCTTTAAAAAAGAAAAAAAATTTTTGCTTTTCTGAGATTCGCGGCATTTTTTTCGAATTTTATTTTATTTTCTCCTTACAGTTTGACAGGTAAATCTTCTGTTACAGTTAGGCTTGCTACGATTATACAATGGGGCGCTCGCGTAGTATTGTAAATTTCGACATAGGACTTTTACAATCCATGCAATCCGTGCACCTTGCAAGACTTAGCGAATCCCCCTATAGTTTCAATGTTGATAATTATTTATTTTACTTAGGTCGTCTTCATACGTATTTCTTTCCCTTCCTTTCCTTTGCTTTTATTTCCTTTCCTTCCCTTCCCTTTTCTTTCCTTTCCCTTTCTTCCCTCTCCGTTTTTTTCTTTTCCTTTCCTTTTCTCATCTTTCATTTCATTTTATTTCCCTTCTTTCTTTTCTGTTCCCTTCTTTTATTTTCTTTTCCTTTCTTTTCCTTTCTTTTCCTTTCTTTTCCTTTCTTTTCCTTTCTTTTCCTTTCTTTTATTTTCTTACCTGACCTTTCTTTTCATTTCCATTACATTCCTTTTTTCCTTTTATTTTCTTTTGCATTCCTTTCCTTTCGTTTCCTTTGTTTTAGTTTCGTTTCGTTTCCTTTAGTTTCTTTTCATTTTATTCATTTTCTTTTCATTTCATTTCTTTTCTTTTATTTTTGTTCTTACCTTTATTTTCTTTCACTTTCTTTTTTCCTTAGATTTCTTTTCCTGTCATTTGTTTTCTTTACCTTTCCTTCCCTTACCTTTCCTTTCTTTAGCTTTTCTTTCTTTTCCTTTTCGTGACTCCTTTATCTTTCTTTCTTTTTCATTAATTTCCTTTACTTATTTTTTTCGCTTTTCATTAACTTCCTTTTTTCCTTTACTTTTCTTTCTTTTTATTTTCCATACCTTCCTCCTCCCTACCCTCTCTTTCCTTTCTTTTCCTTTTCTTCCCTTTCTTTGTCTTTCTCTATTTGCTTCTCTTTTTCTTTCCTTCACTTACATTAAATTTCCTTTCTTTCCCTTCCTTTTTGCTTTTCCATTCCTTTCCTTTGCCTACCTTGCCTTTGATTTTTCTCTCATATTTTCCGTTCCTTACCTTAACTTACTTTTATTTTCCTTTTATCCACTCCTTTCCTTTCCCATTATTTTCTTTATTTTATACTTTTATTTATTTCATTTTGTTTTATTTTTATTTATTTTATATTATTTCGTTTCCTTTCATTTCCAACAAATTTCTTTTTTTACTTTCAATCAGTTTTCTCTTTCTTATTTTACTTTTTTTACTTTTATCAATTTTCCATTTTATTTTATTTCACTAAGTCTAGCCACGAAGGGCCTTGTGCATGATCTAGCTTATTTGTGCTTTTTTTTCAAAACATCATGTCCGAGCAATCATTTGCTACCTGATATACCTTAGAATTGTGGTTATTGCAAAAAAGGGAGAAAACTTTTGAACATCTATTTGCTTCTCTTTTCCTTTCCTTTAATTACATTAAATTTCCTCTCTTTCCCTTCCTTTTTGCTTTTCCATTCCTTTCCTTTGCCTACCTTGCCTTTGATTTTTCTCTCATATTTTCCGTTCCTTACCTTAACTTACTTTTATTTTCCTTTTATCCATTCCTTTCCTTTTCCATTTTTTTCTTTATTTTATACTTTTATTTATTTCATTTTGTTTTATTTTTATTTATTTTATATTATTTCGTTTCCTTTCATTTCCAACAAATTTCTTTTTTTACTTTCAATCAGTTTTCTCTTTCTTATTTTACTTTTTTTTACTTTTATCAATTTTCCATTTTATTTTATTTCACTAAGTCTAGCCACGAAGGGCCTTGTGCATGATCTAGCTTATTTGTGCTTTTTTTTCAAAACATCATGTCCGAGCAATCATTTGCTTCTCTGAATACCCACTCACAGATTTGGTTTTTGTAAACACTGTTTGTACCTATGCGCAATAAAGTTGACTTTGATATCATGACGGGGGCAGCTTCTAATTTCGCGTATAATGCATCTTTTTCCACGTCGTCCTTGTCCTCGGTCGGTGCGTGCACGCAGATGAACGATATGGTGAAAAATCGTAGTTTAATTCAGATTGTGGCGAGACGCTCGTTCACGGCTGTGAAGAACACTACATGTTTTGCAAGTCTCTTTCCTACTACAAAACCGACGCCGAATCTGCGCTTATTAGTATAGCCGCTCCAGTAGACATTGCACGTTCGGATGGTCTTACAACCTTGCCCCGTCCATCGAATTTCTTGTATAGCGGTGATGTCAGCTTTTGTCTTGTCGAGGACCTCAACTAGGCGGGCATCGTCACCTTCCTTAGTACAAGTACGCTGGGTATAAAAATATTATGCCATGAGTTTTGGATTTGCTCAGAAAAGTGCGCGATTTTATATTTCCAACTTTCTTTTTTACACAGACACACAGTGGCGACTTAGGGATGGGGAACGGGGACACGTGCCCACCCCAGACGGTACTTTTATGTACTGTGAATGCTCCATCACAAAGCATTTTTAGTCGAAAAAAAATAAAAATAATTGAATTTTTATGTGAACTAGAGTTTGCCCAGTGGTTGAAAATCAACCACAAAACCTTATTTTATTTTTCTACCTTTTTGCTATTTCTTAAATTTTCCTTTCTTTTCCACATTTTTCGTCTCTATACATTCCTATTCTTTTTGCCTTTTCCTCCCTCTTTACACCATTCTGTAATATAAGGGGGATTCGCTAAGTGTTGCAAACGGTGCACGGATTGTACGGATTGCACGGATTGCATGGATTGTAAAGTCACAACAACAAAATACACGTAAAAAATTATATCCTATCCGTACAATTTATACAATGCTCAAACCTATGTATATTTTAATGCAAGAATTGTAGGAAATAAAAAGCAGCCCTGTATTTCTCTCAATCCTCTCAGTTCGCTCACAAAAAGTAAAAGTAATTGTCAGCGCCAACTTTTTTCAGAAAAAAAACTTTCAGCTTTAATGAAAATTATTTGACGTTTGTTAACGATTTGATTTAAATTCTTTAAAAAAGAAAAAAAATTTTTGCTTTTCTGAGATTCGCGGCATTTTTTTCGAATTTTATTTTATTTTCTCCTTACAGTTTGACAGGTAAATCTTCTGTTACAGTTAGGCTTGCTACGATTATACAATGGGGCGCTCGCGTAGTATTGTAAATTTCGACATAGGACTTTTACAATCCATGCAATCCGTGCACCTTGCAAGACTTAGCGAATCCCCCTATAGTTTCAATGTTGATAATTATTTATTTTACTTAGGTCGTCTTCATACGTATTTCTTTCCCTTCCTTTCCTTTGCTTTTATTTCCTTTCCTTCCCTTCCCTTTTCTTTCCTTTCCCTTTCTTCCCTCTCCGTTTTTTTCTTTTCCTTTCCTTTTCTCATCTTTCATTTCATTTTATTTCCCTTCTTTCTTTTCTGTTCCCTTCTTTTATTTTCTTTTCCTTTCTTTTCCTTTCTTTTCCTTTCTTTTCCTTTCTTTTCCTTTCTTTTATTTTCTTACCTGACCTTTCTTTTCATTTCCATTACATTCCTTTTTTCCTTTTATTTTCTTTTGCATTCCTTTCCTTTCGTTTCCTTTGTTTTAGTTTCGTTTCGTTTCCTTTAGTTTCTTTTCATTTTATTCATTTTCTTTTCATTTCATTTCTTTTCTTTTATTTTTGTTCTTACCTTTATTTTCTTTCACTTTCTTTTTTCCTTAGATTTCTTTTCCTGTCATTTGTTTTCTTTACCTTTCCTTCCCTTACCTTTCCTTTCTTTAGCTTTTCTTTCTTTTCCTTTTCGTAACTCCTTTATCTTTCTTTCTTTTTCATTAATTTCCTTTACTTATTTTTTTCGCTTTTCATTAACTTCCTTTTTTCCTTTACTTTTCTTTCTTTTTATTTTCCATACCTTCCTCCTCCCTACCCTCTCTTTCCTTTCTTTTCCTTTTCTTCCCTTTCTTTGTCTTTCTCTATTTGCTTCTCTTTTTCTTTCCTTCACTTACATTAAATTTCCTTTCTTTCCCTTCCTTTTTGCTTTTCCATTCCTTTCCTTTGCCTACCTTGCCTTTGATTTTTCTCTCATATTTTCCGTTCCTTACCTTAACTTACTTTTATTTTCCTTTTATCCACTCCTTTCCTTTCCCATTATTTTCTTTATTTTATACTTTTATTTATTTCATTTTGTTTTATTTTTATTTATTTTATATTATTTCGTTTCCTTTCATTTCCAACAAATTTCTTTTTTTACTTTCAATCAGTTTTCTCTTTCTTATTTTACTTTTTTTACTTTTATCAATTTTCCATTTTATTTTATTTCACTAAGTCTAGCCACGAAGGGCCTTGTGCATGATCTAGCTTATTTGTGCTTTTTTTTCAAAACATCATGTCCGAGCAATCATTTGCTACCTGATATACCTTAGAATTGTGGTTATTGCAAAAAAGGGAGAAAACTTTTGAACATCTATTTGCTTCTCTTTTCCTTTCCTTTAATTACATTAAATTTCCTCTCTTTCCCTTCCTTTTTGCTTTTCCATTCCTTTCCTTTGCCTACCTTGCCTTTGATTTTTCTCTCATATTTTCCGTTCCTTACCTTAACTTACTTTTATTTTCCTTTTATCCATTCCTTTCCTTTTCCATTTTTTTCTTTATTTTATACTTTTATTTATTTCATTTTGTTTTATTTTTATTTATTTTATATTATTTCGTTTCCTTTCATTTCCAACAAATTTCTTTTTTTACTTTCAATCAGTTTTCTCTTTCTTATTTTACTTTTTTTTACTTTTATCAATTTTCCATTTTATTTTATTTCACTAAGTCTAGCCACGAAGGGCCTTGTGCATGATCTAGCTTATTTGTGCTTTTTTTTCAAAACATCATGTCCGAGCAATCATTTGCTTCTCTGAATACCCACTCACAGATTTGGTTTTTGTAAACACTGTTTGTACCTATGCGCAATAAAGTTGACGGGCTGGCTCATCTTTATTATTTCTGCCAACAAAACATCTCTTGTTCTCACCTGGGGTTCTCCCCAACCGCAATGAATGCAAACACAATAATGCAAGTGGTCACACCTACATACACACATAACAGTGGCTCTATAAGGTGAATGCGTGTTTAGCATTTCATATTATAATTTTTTTTTTTTTAATTTTTGGTTTGTTGTGCACACCCTGCTCGGGGAAACCTATCAATACATATCAAATTTGATATACCTTAGATCTGTGGCTATTGCAAAAAAGGGAGAAAACTTTTGAACATTGCGCATTTATATATAGATAGATTCTATATATTCCTTTACTTGTGAAGATAAACTAAGTAAGGTACTTATTTTATCTCTATCAGGCAGCTCCGGCAGATACCATGGGTACAGTGGGTAGTTGTACTCACCCGGAATTTTCGGAATGTTTTCAAGTACATTACAAGGAATGGAAAATGTGCTTGAGAATTTCCCATTCCATTCCTTCAAGGAATTACAAAATTAATTGAAATGCTAAATGTTAATTGGTGTATAAAAACGTATTGCAATTTATGTAAATAGAATTTTCGGGCCATGCTCACTATTGGTATCATTTTGTGGTGATATTGAGCTCATTTTGGGTTCAACTTGGGGTCATTTTGGGATAATTTTAGGGCCATTTTAGTATCATTTTCGGGTCAATTTGGGATCATTTTAGAGTTTTTTGAGATCGGTTTGGGATAATTTTTGAGGAATCTGAAATACTAAAGTACATTTTCCATTCCTTGTAATGTAATTAAAAAATTTCAATTACATTTTCAATTCCTTTCAAAAGTAATGGCGCGGCAATTACATTTTCACAAAGTAACTTTCTTCAATTCCATAAAAAAATACCTGTACTTCAGCCTCAAAGCGATCAAATACTTTTGGTCTTTTTTTTAGGAATGAAATGTAATCGATTCCTTTTCTATTCAGGAAAGGAATTGATTACTTTTCCCAATTACATGTAATGGGGAATTGGGAGTAATTTAATTCCTAAAGTAATGATTACTACCCAGCTCTGATGTTATTCTGAATTCATATTTTCTTTATAGGATAAATTGGCTTTCCAAGGAAGGTTCACCTGGATGTCAAATTGAGAAGTGTGTACTACACAGCACTACCACCCTAAACAGGCTGGACTATAAGGATTTCGCAATCAGATTTTAAATATATACTATACGTTTTGTAGACGCAGTCAAAACACAAATATTAAACAATTAACATCTTTAACTAAAACACCATCAATCATGCCTGCTATTGTAAAAATTGGTTTAAAATTGTGCTATAATCTTTAAACATAAAGTTGGTCAGATTTTACGGTGTAATGTTTTTATTTATCAGTTTTATATATAAACGTGAGTTCCTAGAAGCTTGACAGCACTATAAAATTATTTGTGGAGATTTGACAAAAAAACTTATCTCGAGATAGGACATTTTTTAGATGTTGATTGCATAGGATTTCATTCTTTGCTATGCATAATTGTGTCCTACTAGCGAGCTTCTATGACCTTTAGTCCAAAAGTTACGGTACCGGAAAAATCAACATGATTCAATTTGGTACACGGAGGGAAATCTATGTATCGAACGTCCATAATTATTGATACCACATTAAATAAAAATTTATAATCCTGTTCGTGTCCCTTCAATGCATATTTAATAAATCACCATTGAAGTGGTATCCATATAAACTATTGATAAATTCTAAACACTAAGGGCCACTTGCATAAAAGCCGATTAAGCCTAATCGGTGATTAACTTGACAGCTAACCATACAAAATACGTCAATTAAACTCCGGTTAGTCGTTATCGGCTTTTATGCAAGTGGCCCTAAGTTTAGAAAACAAAATTTCATACAACTTGACATCTGGTTTCAGCGGGATTCGAACACTGCTCCTCTGGCACGTTAGCCCAGTGTTCTGTTAGAAAAATGTTCAATCATAAGAAATTAAAAAAAAATTTTAATCAAAAAAACGTTTCAATAAGTTGTCATGTTGTCATATATATAATACTTCTATATTGCTAGTACAATATAGGTACTCGCAATGAGTTTTCAGTAGAGGTGGGCGTCCTACGTGTTTTTGACCGTGACACGAAACACGCACGCGTGTGTCCATGTGCTCGTGTTTGAAAATGCGATTTCGTGTCGTGCTCGTGCGTGATCGTGTTGAGCCCAAAAACCAAAAAAAAAAACACGCACGAAAAAACACGATCAACTTTTTCACTTTTTGTACTAAACTGACTTACTTTTATTTTTTGTGAATTATATTTTTTATACGAGTAACTTTCTTAATTCATCATCATACCAGAGGGTGAATTCTGGTTCTATGATATGATAACGTGAAAAAAAATTTGTATGAATTTGAAGTTTCTTTTCACAAATTTTGTATGAAAATTCTTTTCATTTTATCATTTCATAGAACCAGAATTCACCCCCAGATGACGAAAATACGCGTTTACATGTGTGCATTATAATACTGTGGCGAATGTTCTCAAGAATCTCTCATCTCCCAACTCTAGCGTATTTCCACCACTAGCGTCACTACCACAACTACAGTTGTTTAGGTACATGACGCGAGAGCGAGAGAGTGCGAATGTGACACAAAGAGGAGATGACGATAGATAAATGTTTCGAGAGCACTGTTGCGCGAATGGCCCAGAGGTGTGTAGAAGTTTCTGGGGTATGAAGCTGCTGTCTGCTAGGGTATATAAACCGCGCAAAGACAACGCACTTCAATCAGTTTATTTTAAAGTGCTGTACAGTGAAGTACTGAACAGTTAATTAACCCGCGATATTGTACTACGGTTTTTAGTATTGAATAAAGCGTACTACTTATTAAGCAGAATCTGAGTGTTTTATTTAACGTACAGTGATCGAACTCAGGGAAAATAGTCGAGGAATCATCGAAGTCGTCACATTGGTGTCAGAAGCGGTATTGTTAAATAAATACAGGATAACAAGGACATTGTAAAGGCAACAAGGATATTGCAAGGATAACAAGGACATTGTAAAGGTAACAAGGACATTGCAAGGATATGGCAAAGTTTAATGAATTGAAGATCCAGCAACTCAAAAACGAGTTGGAGAAACGTGGATTGGTAACAACAGGCAATAAGCCAGAGCTACAATCACGTCTACGCGAGGCTATGGAAGCGGAAGGAATCAACGTTGACGATCATGTTTTTCAACTTTCGGAAGAGAGAGCGACGAAAATAGAAGATCAAAAGGACTCTCCGGATTCAATGGCAAATGTGGACACAAACTCTTTATTGGCTGCCTTGGCTCAGATGTCAAACAACATAACATCAAGCATGTCATCTCAGTTGGAACAACAGAAGACACACATGGCATCTCAGTTGGAACAACAAGAGACACGCATTACGTCTCGGTTGGAAGAGCAGGAGACACGAATGTCGTTGCAAATTTCGGCACAGGTATCATCACAGATCTCCTCCCAATTGGAAGAACATAAGGCTTATATGTCATCTCAGCTGGAGGCACAGGAGGAACGTATGTCAGCACAGCTAAATATGCAGGACAGGAAAATAATACAGCTTGAGGAGAAAGTCGAAGCCGAGGTGGATGCGTTAAGAAGTCGTATCCAGGAGTTGCAGCTGAATCGTCCAAGTGTTTCAGCAAGCACTCCCAAGGTAAAACACCCATCCTTTGACGGTTCTGTTCCTTTCCAGGTATTTAAGCTACAATTTGAGAAGATAGCAGCTATGAACAACTGGGGCGCTGAAGACAAAGTCGCTGCTTTATATGTGGCATTGAAAGGACCTGCAGCCGAAATCATGCAAACTATTCCGGACGCTGAAAGAAACGACTATGAAGCGTTGATGGGAGCCCTTGAAAGACGTTATGGTAGCGAGCACCGAAAGCAGATTTACCAGATAGAGCTACAAAATCGATTCCAGAAACCCAATGAGACTTTACAAGAATTTGCATCGGACATCGAGAGGTTAGCACATCTAGCAAACGCGGATGCACCAGTAGAGTACTCGGAGAGGGTAAAGATACAACGTTTCATAAATGGCATACGTGATGTGGAGACCAAGCGGGCAACCTATGCAAATCCAAAGAAATCATTTGCGGAGACGGTATCACATGCTCTAACTCAAGGAACAGCATCTCTTTTGTGCAAACCAGCGTACAAAGCTCATCGTGTGGAAGTAGAACGACCAGAATGGGTGGACGCAATCCTAGAAGCATTGAACGGAAAGCAACAGAAAAATGAAGCTGCCATTAAATGCTTCAAGTGCGGAAAATCTGGTCACATTGCACGTTATTGCGGATCGGGAACCAATAGTTCCAGCAATGCAGGTGGGCGTAAGCGCAAATCTGAAGGAGATGAGCAAGTCTCCCAACCCAAGCAACCGTTAAACTAAAGAGAGTCAGCCGCCAGGGGGCGCAGGCTGGCTCCCGCAATTGGATGCCCCATAATCTCTGTCTCACAGATCGGAAGGAAGTCGAGTAATGTTACTGTTGGAGGACTCGTGGACTGTTGATACGGGCGCATCTCATTCCATCATTCGATCTGATTTAGTCAACAAAGAAGTGAGGCCATTACATGGAGCAAAGTTGCGTACGGCGACTGGTGAGGACACCCAAGTCCAAGGAGAAGTAGCATGTGAAATTGCAATTGGGAATGTCACCGAACTGCACAATTTTATAGTGGCAGATATTGTTGATAAGATCATAGTTGGTGTGGATTTCTTAAGCGACCAAGGCATCAAGATCGGCATGCAAAACAGGACTATGAGCTATAAGAACATGGATGTGCCACTCAATTTTGGTTACGAGAAGAAGTACATCAGTAAGCGGGTCCTCGTGGAAGAAAGCCAACAAATTCCACCGAAGTCGGAGGCGATCGTTTGGGCAAGAATTGATGGAGATTACGGGACAAACAAATTGTGGGTGGTAGAGGCAGCAAACATATCACAAACGGATACTCTAGTAGGAAAAACACTGGCTATGACAAAACAAGATGGACGTTTACCGGTAAGAGTACTAAACGAGTTCAGATCGCCGATTAAGCTTTCCAAGGGAGCTATATTGGGACAATGACAGGAGGTGGAGGTGGAGGTGGTTATAAATTGTGAACAGCTCCAGGAAAGTGTTTCTACCAGCAACATTAATCGTTCAGATGATATCACGGCGTGGACGCAAGAGCTCGAAGAAGACCACCAGAATAAGGCGAAACAACTTCTACTAAAGTGCTCTGGCATATTTGACAAGGATGGTTCTAGACCAGGTCGAACCAATGTAGTAAAGCATCAAATTGATACCGGCGATGTGAGACCAATCCGCCAAGCTCCTCGAAGTGTTCCATTGGCCAAGCGCCAAGTGGTAAGAGAAATTATACAGGAAATGAGTGAGAGTGGCGTGATCGAACCATCAGCTAGTCCATGGAGCTCACCCGTAGTGCTAGTAAAGAAAAAGGATGGAAAAATGCGGTTCTGTGTGGACTACCAGAAATTGAACGACGTAACGAAAAAGGACAGCTATCCATTGCCCAGAATTGACGATACTCTGGACTCACTATCTGGTACGAAATGGTTCTCTACACTGGACTTGAAAAGCGGCTATTGGCAAGTGGAGGTTAAAGATGATGATAAGGAAAAGACAGCCTTCAGCGTTGGAGAGGGGCTGTGGCAATTTACGGTAATGCCCTTTGGACTATGTAACGCTCCAGCTACTTTTGAGAGACTCATGGATCAAGTATTGAAAGGACTGCATTGGAAAACATGTTTGGTGTACCTGGACGACATCATCGTGTTGGGAAAAAGCTTTGAGGAACACCATAAGAACTTAGAGGAAGTTTTCCAAAGGATAGCTGGCGCCGGTCTGAAATTAAGTCCCAAAAAGTGTGCATTGTTCAAGAAGGAAGTAAGTTACTTGGGTCACAAGATTACTACGGAGGGAATTTGCACGGCTAAAGAGAAGATCGAAGCAGTAAAGGATTGGCCAAGACCCAAAGATTTGCATGAGTTACGAAGTTTCCTTGGACTGTGCACGTATTATCGCCGATTTGTACCGAATTTCGCCAGCGTAGCCAGTAGCCTTCATGAGTTGACGAGAAAGAATATGTCATTTAATTGGAACATGAAGTGGCTTTCCAAACCTTGAAAGAACGGCTGTGCACTGCCCCAATGTTAGCGTATCCGATCCCAGGCTCAACATTTATTTTGGATACAGACGCGAGCGGTTATGCGATTGGAGGAGTTTTTCGATGGGCAGGAGAAGGTAGTGGCGTACTATAGCCGCACAATTGGGAAGCCCGAAAGGAACTATTGTGTAACACGGAGAGAACTACTGGCATTGGTGGAGTGCATCAAGCATTTCCACAAGTATCTCTATGGACAGCGATTCCACGTCAGGACAGACCATACAGCGTTGAAATGGCTCTTGCAGTTCCGTAATCCGGAAGGTCAACTGGCACGATGGATAGAGCGACTACAAAGTTATGACTTTTCCATAGAGCATCGCAAAGGCAGCAACCACGGTAGTGCTGATGCAATGTCCCGGCGACCATGTAACCTGGAATGCAAGCATTGTTCGAAAGCTGAAGCCAAGGAAGATGTTATAGATGTACGGCTGGTGACTATAACATCTACGGACGAATGGAACATGGATCAACTAAGAAATTATCAGCTAGAGGATCCAGATCTGGTACGTGTGATGCAGGGGATCAAGCAAAATGAACGACCAACAAGAGAGGAGATGTCAGCAGAGAGTCCTGTTGCCAAGTCATATTGGGCACAGTGGAACAGTTTGAAATTGGTATGCGGTTGCTTACATAGAGTATGGGAAAGCGAAGATGGTCAATGCACTCGGAAGCTGGTAGTTTTCCCAAGGAAGAAAATCTCTGATGTTTTGAACGAGCTACATAATGGTCCAAGTGGAGGTCATCTAGGAGTCACAAAAACATTGGAGAAAGTCAAGCAGAGATTCTATTGGGTTGGTTGCCGGCAGTCGATCGCGGAGTGGATCGCCAACTGTGAGGTGTGCATCAAAGCAAAGGGTCCGAAGTCGAGAAGCCATGGACAGATGAAGCAGTACAACACAGGTGCACCGTTTGAGAGGATTGCCATGGATGTAGCTGGTCCATTTCCTACTAGCGCACTCGGAAACAAATATGTACTAGTTGTTATGGACTATTTCAGCAAATGGCCAGAAGTTTACCCGATTCCAAATCAAGAGGCAGAAACCATTACTGAGGTGTTCATTAACAATTGGGTAGCGAGGTTTGGTGTACCGATGGAGTTACATTCTGACCAAGGCAGGAATTTCGAATCAGTTGTATTCCAAGAAATGTGCAAGATATTGGGTATTCGGAAAACTCGAACAACTGCATTGCATCCTCAGGCAGATGGCATGGTGGAACGTTTCAATCGAACCTTGGAAGAGCACATGAGGAAAGTAGTGGATAAGTTCCAGAAAGATTGGGATACGCACATCTCCTTGTTCCTGATGGCATATCGCTCGGCAATACATGAAACAACGGGTCAGACTCCGGCAAAAGTAATTTTTGGGTATGATCTTCGGTTGCCAGCTGACTTGAAGTTTGGGATAAATGCTGATGAAGGAATAAATGCCAAGAAATCCACTAGCACCTTGGAAGAGTGTATTGGGGTGTGGTTTCTGTGTGACCTTGCCCAATCCCGGCTCTTGCATCCTCGTTCGTACACTCTGGGCAACCTGAGCTATCCAGGCTCGCGGCAGAAAGAGAGGGAGCCCCGGTGGGGCCACTCTGACATACTTGGTTTAAGGGCTCACCGAGGTCTTTTGTGCAGCGACTGTTCACCATGAGGTGCGGCTGCAAGCGGGCGTCTGTCTTGAAGCAAGCGGCTCGCTATATAAATGTGTAAATATTCTCAAAAAAAAAACCCGAAACGGGTTGTGC
Source organism: Campiglossa producta (assembly GCA_964058755.1). Lineage (NCBI taxonomy): Eukaryota > Metazoa > Arthropoda > Insecta > Diptera > Tephritidae > Campiglossa > Campiglossa producta. The sequence continues at coordinate 37,152,622 of CAXKVI010000003.1, read as the reverse complement.
GCTGGGTTTGGGACCCGCCACGTAAAAAACCTAATTCCAATGAAAATAAAAAGTACAAAGCCTCGGATGAGAACCCCCTTTAATGTTGACGACCCGGCAAAACGAATTATGGACTACGAGAAGGATATTAGGGCATGTACGTGGAATGTCCGGACCCTTTCTAGGGAGCGTACCGCTGCCCGACTGGTTGATGTCCTCGCGAACGCAAAGGCTGCCATCACCGCCCTGCAGGAAATGCGATGGACGGGGCAAGGAAAGACGACCATCGGTCCTTGTGACGTATACTACAGTGGCCAGACACGCAGCAAAGCGCGTGGTGTAGGATTTGTGGTGGGAAAGAGACTTCGCCGCCAAGTACTAGCGTTCATTCCTGTGGACGAGCGTCTCGCTGCGACCCGCATCAAGGCGAGGTTTTTCAACATAACATTTATCTGCGCCTATGCGCCCACTGAGGAGACGGACGACGCAGAGAAGGACTCCTTCTACGATAAACTTGAACAAGCCTATGATCGCTGCCCCCTGCATGATATCAAAATCGTGCTCGGCGACTTTAATGCCAAGGTGGGCAAGGAAGGAGTCTTTGGTCCTACAGTTGGAAAATTCTGTCTCCACGATATAACATCCCCCAACGGCACTAGGTTGATTGACTTCGCCGCTTCCCGCAATATGGTCACCAGTAGTACCAGGTTCCAGCATAAGCGAATACACCAAGCCTCCTGGCTGTCCCCTGATCAAAGAACAAGAAACCAGATTGATCATGTCATGATCGACGGCAGACACAGCTCCACCGTTCTAGACGTGCGTACCCTACGCGGTCCCAATATCGACTCGGACCATTATCTTGTTGCAACCAAGATACGCACACGCCTCTGTGCAGCGAAGAAAGTACGCACAGTAACGGAAGGAAAGTTTGACGTCGACAAGTTGCGCGTGACACAGACAGCTGATAATTTCTCCACTCGACTCTCACACCTGCTATCGGAGAGCAATCCTCGACCTAACGATGTAACCGAGCAATGAAAGCATATCTCTCACTCATTACGTACCGCCGCTGAAGCCACTATAGGGTTTCAGCGAGCCCGCAAGAACAACTGGTACGATGAGGAATGCACCACAGCCTCAGACAAAAAGGACGCTGCCTACAAGGAGACGTTGCGAACGGTCGCAACCCGCAGTGTATGGCAACAATATCGTGAGGAAAAGAAGGAAGAGAGACGCCTTTTCAGAAAAAAGAAAAGTGAGGCCGAAAGGCGTGAGTGTGAGGAGCTTGAGATGCTGGCTGACAGGAATGATTCCCGAAAATTCTATGAAAAGATCCGGCGGATGACGGAAGGTTTTAAGACCGGGGCAAGCTCCTGTAAGGACAATAATGGCGACCTGGTAACCGACGTACAAAGTGTACTTAAATTATGGAGGGAGCACTTCTCCTCACTGCTAAATTGCGAGGAAGACGTCGAACCCGATACCCCAATCCCTGACGATGGAAAAGTCGTCTCACCACCTGACTATGATGAAGTGAGGATAGCTATATCCCGGCTCAAAAACAACAAAGCGCCTGGAAAAGACGGACTACCCGCCGAGCTGTTCAAACACGGAGGCGAAGAGCTGGTAAAAAGCATGCATCAGCTCTTATGCAAAATATGGATTGGAATTTAAGTGTGCTTTGCCCAATCCACAAGAAAGGCGATCCCGCTAACCGCACCAACTACCGCGGAATCAGTATTCTTAATATCGCATATAAGGTTCTTTCTAGCGTGTTGTGTGAAGGGCTGAAGCCCATCGTAGACAAACTGATTGGACCTTATCAGTGTGGCTTTAGACCTGGTAAGTCTACCGTCGACCAGATTCTCACGATACGCCAAATCCTGGAGAAGACCCATGATAAAATAATCGACACACACCATCTCTTTGTCGATTTCAAAGCCGCTTTTGACAGCGCAAAAAGGAGTTGCCTGTATGCCGCCATGTCTGAATTTGACTTCCCTGCAAAGCTTATACGGCTTTGCCAAATGACGTTGAGCAATACCAACAGCTCCGTCAGAATCGGGAAGGACCTCTCTGAGCCATTTGAAACCAAACGAGGCTTCAGACAGGGCGACTCCCTTTCGTGAGATTTCTTCAATCTGATGCTGGAGAAGATAATTCGAGCAGCAGAGCTAAACCGCAATGGTACAATCTTTTACAAGAGCGTGCAATTGCTGGCGTATGCCGATGATATTGATATCATTGGCCTTAACAACCGCGCCGTAAGCGCTGCCTTCTCTGGACTGGATAAGGAAGCGAAAAAAGTGGGTCTTGCCGTGAACGAGGACAATGGCACCCATGTCACTGTTGATAGTTACAAATTTGAAACTGTGAGGGACTTCGTCTATTTGGGAACCAGTATCAACACCGAAAATAATATCAGTCTAGAAATCCAGCGGAGAATCACTCTTGCCAACAAGTGCTACTTTGGACTGAGTAGGCAATTGAGAAGTAAAGTCCTCTCTCGAAGAACAAAGATCACGCTCTATAAGTCTCTCATCATACCTGTCCTGATGTATGGCTCAGATTCATGGACAATGTCAAGAGAAGATGAGATGGCCCTTGGAGTATTTGAGAGAAAAGTTCTCCGGAAGATTTATGGTCCTTCCCGTGATGCCAACGGTGAGTATCGAAGGAAATTTAACAATGAGCTGTACGAGCTCTACGCAGATCTGACCATAGTCCAGCGAATTAAAGCCCAAAGACTCCGCTGGCTGAGCCATGTTATGCGAATGGACAAAGAAGCTCCAGCACAGAAGGTTTTCCTATCGTCGCCTGAATTCGGCAGCAGAAGAAGGGGGAGGCCTCGACTGAGATGGAAACAACAGGTGGAGGATGACTTTAACTCCCTTGGGGTTTCCAATTGGCGTCAGTTATCGCTAAAAAGGAATGACTGGTGTGCTTTGATATGCAACGGCCAAAATCGCTTAGGTGGTTAAGCGCCAATAGATGATGATGATGACCTTGGAAGAAGAAATGAGAGAAATACACGACCTTGTAAGACAACGGACGAAGATCATGAGTGATAAGATGAAAGCCAGATACGACAAAGCAATCAACTCGGAAGGTTTTAAAGAAGGAGATTTGGTGCTGTTATACAACCCACAACGAAAGAAAGGTTTGTCCCCAAAACTGCAATGTAACTGGGAAGGCCCATATAAAGTAATAAAGCGGATAAATGATGTTGTCTACCGCATACAAACTTTTGGAAGACCACGAAACAAAATGAAGGTGGTTCACCTGGAGAGGCTAGCAACGTTTGGATCGGGAAATGTGTCTGATCGGGACGATCAGACTTAAGGCTGGTTTTCATTATGTCAAATGGTTTTATCGAGATTTGGTTGCTTATTTCGATAAAGTCGATAAAAGTTGTCAAAATTTGACCTAGTGAAAACCAGCCTTTAGGTGGAGGGCAGTGTGGCGAATGTTCTCAAGAATCGCTCATCTCCCAACTCTAGCGTATTTCCACCACTAGCGTCACTACCACAACTACAGTTGTTTAGGTACATGACGCGAGAGCGAGAGAGTGCGAATGTGACACAAAGAGGAGATGACGATAGATAAATGTTTCGAGAGCACTGTTGCGCGAATGGCCCAGAGGTGTGTAGACGATTCTGGGTTATGAAGCTGCTGTCTGCTAGGGTATATAAACCGCGCAAAGACAACGCACTTCAATCAGTTTATTTTGAAGTGTTGTACAGTGAAGTACTGAACAGTGAATTAACCCGCGATATTATACTACGGTTTTTAGTAGTGAATAAAGCGTACTACTTATTAAGCAGAATTCCTCGACTATTTTCCCTGAGTTCGATCACTGTACGTTAAATAAAACACTCAGATTCTGCTTAATAAGTAGTACGCTTTATTCACTACTAAAAACCGTAGTACAATATCGCGGGTTAATTCACTGGTCAGTACTTCACTGTACAACACTTCAAAATAAACTGATTGAAGTGCGTTGTCTTTGCGCGGTTTATATACCCTTTTTAAAATTGTTTATAGCTTTGTTTCTTGAAATCTCCAGCAAAGAAATGTCAGCAGAAGAGAGTCTTGTAAAAAGCTGTCAAAATCTCATTTCTGCTAATTTTTCGTCGAACAGCAGAACCCTGCAGACAAAACAGCGGTTACGTTTCTGAATTGCTATGTCAGCGATCAGCTGTTCCTGCTTGCTAGTTTCTGCTGGACGAAAAGTCTCCAGCAATAGCTTTGTTTCTTTCCTGATAATTATGAATAATTATTCCTAAAAAAGTGTTCTTTGAAAAAATTAGCAGCGAACTCAGCAGCTTTTTGACATTTAATTGAGAGAGAGAGCGACAATTCGATGCGGGTTATTGCTGGAGATTTTTCGTCCAGCAGAAACCAGCAAGCAGGAACAGCTGCTCGGTGACATAGCAAAACAACAACCAAAAAGGTAAATTGAAATCGTTAGCCAATCAGAAACGTAACAGCTGAAATGAGATTTTGACAGCTTTTTACAAGACTCTCTTCTGCTGACAGTTCTTTGCTGGAGATTTCAAGAAACAAAGCTAATAACTTGCAGCGAATTGGCGCTCTCTCTCTCAATTAAGTGTCAAAAAGCTGCTGAATTCGCTGCTATTTTTGTTCAAGAAAAGCTTTTTCAGGAATAATTATTCATAATTAGCAGGAAAGAAACGAAGCTAATTTTTCGTCGAACAGGAATCAGTAGAAACTTGCAGACAAAACAGCGGTTACGTTTTTGATTGGCTAACAATTTGAATTTACATTTTTTGTCGTTGTTTTGCTTTGTCACCCATCAGCTGTTCCTGCTTGCTAGTTTGTGCTGGGCGGAAAATCTCCAGCAATAACTTGCGCGAATTGGCGCTCTCTCTCTCTCAATTAAATGTCAAAAAGGTGCTGAATTCGCTGCTTTTTTTGTTCAAGAAACGCTTTTTCAGGAATAATTATTCATAATTATTTATAATTAGCAGGAAAGAAGCGAAGCTTATAGTAGATATTATTATATATTTAATTAAAGCCCAAAACAAATGTGCAGTAACCCTGCGCAGTGAAAATTTAAACACACTAATTTGTACTAGATCAGACACATGTATCCCTGCATGGTGTGCAGTAGCTGCACGACGTGTTCAAATTATATTTCTAAGCACCTCGCCAGTGTTGGGTGTCGAAAACCCTCACAAGAACGAACAAGCCAAAATGCTAAAAAAAACAAATATTTCATTACTTGATTTGCATTTATTTTGTATTATTGAATGAAAAAATTTCTAAAAAAAGTAATTTTGATTTTAAATTGAGTGTTTAAAACATATTTCAGTTGATTTATGTGTGTTTTGTTTTAAGTGAGTTTTGAAAATATTGCTCAAGTGTCACTGCAATATTGCGAAATTGTAAAGTAACTTGGATGGCCCATACAAAGTTACAAAGCGAATCAACGATGTCGTCTATCGCATACGAAATATGGCAAAACCTCGAAATAAGTTGAAAGTGGTTCATCTGGAAAGAATGGCAGCATTTAGAACGGACGATATTCTAATCCTGGACGATCACACTTAGAAAGGGAGCAGTGAGACGAAAATTAAATGTACAAGACTTATTTCTATGAAAAGTAGTGTACTTTTTTAATTTGAGTATGTATTTCAAATTGAGTTTGTTCAAATATGTTTAGCCTACAATTATTTTAGGGAATGCTATAGAACGCGTTCAGGATGTATAAATACGCATTCATACCTAGCTGTAAGTTAGTTTTATTTTAGTTGTAACAGAGTTCGGTGACTTAATAAGGTTAGGTTAGGTTCAAGTGGCTGCCGCAGGGGCACACCTAGGCCAGTATAAAAGGCCCGTTGGGATACCACCAACACTAGGAAAGTCAGTTCCGGGACCCTGCCATATGGAAAATCCCGGTATTAACGGAATTCTCCACATAGCAGAATCCCGGGACTGACGTTCCTATACCGACACCGTTAGTCCTCCTCGAACCATTTAGATGACGTGATGAAGGCCATCAGGTCCTTTATGTCCAGCTCCGTGACCTGGCGTAGGCTAACCAGGAAGGGAACTCCCAAAAAGCGCATTCTCGCGCCACTTAAAGCCGGGCAGTTGCAGATGAGGTGCTCCACCGTTTCCTCCTCCTCATCATCCTTACAACTCCTACAGCATCGTCGGTAGGGCACACCTAGTCTTTCTGCGTGCCTACCAATGAGGCAGTGCCCAGTTAATACACCTACTAATATGGAGATTTCTCTTCTCCTTAGGGCATAAATTTGTCTTGATCTTTTATGATCCCATTTCGGCCAGGTTTCTTTGGATATCCGGCATCCTGGAGATTGCAGCCATCTTTCGTTGGCTTGGCGGAGTGTGTACTCCTTCAGCATAAGCTTGTATGTGGCAAACGGCATACCTAAGCGCTTTTTATGCCCTGCCTCGCAAGTTCGTCTGCCCTACAATTTCCCTCAATGTCCCTATGCCCCGGGACCCATGTGAGGTTCACGCGATTCTGTTGGGCCATCTCTTGTAGAGGTCGACGACAGCTGAGCGTCAGTTCAGAGTTTAACGAATAAGAGCCAAGGGATTTGATGGCCGCCTGGCTGTCGCTGAATATAAAAATGTCCTGTCCGATAGTGTGTTGGCCTAACCAAGCCGCGGCGTCCATGATTGCTGAAACTTCAGCCTGGAAGACACTGCAGTGATCAGGTAGTCTGAAGGAGAGCTCAAGGTTCAGATCCTTTGAATAAACCCCTCCTCCAACTCTGCCGTCTAACTTCGAGCCATCAGTATAAATGGAAGTGCCGCCATGACTGGCGGGACTCCGATCCGTGCTCTCCCATTCTTCCCTGCTGGGAATGTTGATTTCAAAACCGCTATCTCCGACTGTTGTGGTCGCACAACGATCTGTGCCCAGCGGAAGAAAGCTATAGGATCCCAAAATACAGGCGTGTCCATTAGTGCTTGCGCCCCAGCCGGACGTTTCCCTTAGACGCAGAGCCGATGCTGCTGCTACCCGGTGCCCTTCCAGATCGAGTGGCAAAATGCCAAGAATGGCCTGGAGTGCTTCATTGGGCGTTGTTCTTAACGCACCGCTTATACAGATCATGCAAGATCTGCGTACTTTACCTAGCAGATTAAGGTTTGTTGCCTTGCTCAGCGCAGGCCACCATACCACAACTCCATAGAGCATGATTGGTCGAATGATTGCAGTGTAGATCCATTTGCATATTTTGGGGTTCATTTCTTTCCAATGGCTCTTTTGCACGTGTAGAGTGCAATACACGCTTTCTTCTGGCGCTGAAGAACATTCTCCTTCCAGGTTAGTTTCCTGTCCAGAACTGTGCCCAAGAACTGGCTTTGTCAGCCAAGATCAGGTGCACGTCATTCAGTTTTGGTAGTATCAGCAGTGGTATCTTATAGCGGTTGGTGAAGAGAACCAGTTCTACTTTTCCCGGGTTGATGCTCAGTCCGCAGCGTGAGCACCATGAGGAAACCTCTCGCAGTGCTACTTGCATCAAGTCGCACAGGGTTTGTGGGAATTTGCCCCTATATACTATAGCTAAGTCGTCTGCATATGCCACTACCTTCCCGCCCCCCCCCCCCCCCCAGCTTGTGTCTCGCAGCATCGAGTTGACAGTGAGGTTCCATAGAAGCGGGGAGAGAACACCACCCTGAGGCGTTCCCCTTGTGACATAGCGTCATAAGTCAACCGAGCCCAGTGATGAAACTATTCGTCTACCCTTTAGTAGTTGATCAATAAGTCCAATAAGAGACCTGCTTATGCCCAGACTTGTTAAAGCGGTGTTTATAGCATCAGGGCTTATGTTGTTGAAGGCTCCTTCAATATCTAAACAGGCCGCAAGACAGTACTCCTTCTCATACAGCGATTTTTCAATAACAGAATCTAGGGTGTGAAGCGCAGTTTCTGTAGATTTACCTTTGGTGTATGCATGCAGATAGCTACAGATCAGGTTGCTATCAATAGTAGAGGAGAGGTAGTCATTTATTATCCTCTCGAAGGTTTTGAGCACAAAGGATGAGAGACTGATCGGGCTGTAGTCCTTGGGCTCGTAATGAGACGCCTTCCCCGCCTTAGGAAGAAACACTACCGTGGCACTTCTTCAGGAGCACGGAATGTAGCTAAGAGAAAGGCAGGCTGTAAAGAGAAATACCAGCCACATGGCTGGAGTAATCCCGTCTGGCCCGGCAGCCTTGAACGGTTCGAAGCTTTTAACCGCCCACCTAACCTTTTCCTCCGTGATGGGTATGTATACAGCCAGGTTTGTTGTAGGTGCTACGGGTTCCTCATGCAAGTTCCCTGGGAAGTGCGTATTCAAGAGCAGCTCTAGGGTTCCCCTCTCCGTGCTGGTCCAGGATCCGTCAGGTTTGCGCAAATGCCTTGTGGCTGTTTGAGTTTTTGAGAGCACTCGTCTAAGTCTCGCTGTATCGTCGACATTTTCGACCCCAGTGCAGAAATTTCTCCACGATACTCTCTTCGCCTGCCTCAGAGCTTTTTTGTAGGCCCTGGGTTTAACTTTATATTCGAGCCATTGAGTCTCCGTGCCAAGACTCTTGGCCTTATTAAATTGTGTCCTACATGATTCTCGGAGCGAGTTCTTGTCGTAGGACCACCAATGCGGCCTATGTTTACCGCGTGGTTTTGGCACTGGGCAAGCCTGCTCTAGGGCATTCGAGAGCGCCGTTGTAAAAGTCTTTACCAGATCCTCCAACTCCCCTACTGATGAGGGGACTTGTGGGGGCAGTGCTGGTAAGTCCCTAGATAGTATTTCATTGTGTAGCTGCCAGTTAGTGTTACGTGGGTTGCGTTCCTAACCGGCTGCTCAACAGAAAGTCTAGAACTAATTCTACGTACCGGTGGTCGGAGAATGAGTGCTCATCGAGAACGCGCCATTTTCTGACCCACTCATAAGGGCCTTCGCTGCAAATAGTGAGATCTATGACCTCCCTATGGGTTTTAGTAATAAACGTAGGTTCGTTACCCACGTTGCAAACTACCAGGTTAGTTGTTAACAAATAGTCAAACAACGACTCTCCTCAAGCATTGATATCGGAGCTTCCCAACTGGACGTGATGAGCATTGGCGTCAGTTCCGATAATAAGATGACCCATGGAAAAATTTGCCACCAGGTCTTTTACCTCCCTCTGTGGCGGAGGTTCTTCGGCGTCGTAGGGCATATAGACCGACGCCATCGTCAGACTGGTACTGTCGACTGTTAAACTGGCAGCTGTAACGTCACCATTGGTATAGTTGGGCAAGAGAAAGGCATTCAGCTCAGACTTAACCAAAATACAGGCTCTAACCCTACCCCCCTCGCTGGCTCGAATAAGCTTAAAACCCTTAGTCCCCAAACCGCAAATCCTTGAGCTGTTGACCCAGGGTTCTTGGATGAGGACCACATCTACGTCGCCTTTAGAGAGACGACTGATTAAAGCAGCCGAGGCTGCTTTATTTGTGCAAGTTTATCTGAATCACCACCAACATGAGAGCGCTCAGACTTCCCTGCCACCGTATCGTCGAGTACCACCTCGTCTGGAGGCTCATCTTTCAACGACGATTTGTTCAGACCACGGTTTGGCGTGGCAGAGATCCTACTAACTGTGGCAGTGCCAACATTGCTGCGCTCAGGACTAGCTGCTATCACTGTGACGTTGAGGTCTTCCCCGTCCAGCAGGCTGTCTCCCATCTCCGAGCTGTTCACTGCTCCTTCGCCATTTGACGTGGCAGATACCATACTTTCCGAGTCGGACATCTCCGACTCCCCTTCCGGCACTTCGATGTCCGAGTCCTCCGGTGCAGCCGAAATAGCAGCGCGCTGTGCATCGCCGCGGTATACGTGGATCACGATCTGACCCATGCCGTAGTGCACTCGTCCATTGCACCGTTTAAGGGGCTCGAGTGCCTCCTTATCCAAGGTGAAGACCACTTGCCTATCAGGCCCTACCGCATCCTCGACCAGATTGACACCCCAGTCCTGCGTCGGGAGAGACGGGTTCATGATCCTCAGCATCCTGAGAATTCTCTCAGGTTCAGCAGGGATAGCAGGAATCCACGCTCTTGCCCTTGGCCGAGCCGGGATGTCCTTCCAGTCGACAACCTCGATTCTTGCCCCTTGGTAGAACTCACCTAGTCTTGCAGCTGCTGCCTTGTACAGTGCAACAGTTTTTGCATCCTCGCAAGCGAATACCTTGATTCGGCCCTGGTGCCATCCCGCATCAGAACCCATCGGAGTGGCACCCGGAGACTCATCCATAATGTCGAGAAGGGCATTACCGATAGCGTTCCGGACGTACCGCCACTGGTTGTTGTTGTTGTTGTAACAAAGTGTAGCCCTGCCCAGCGTGTACTTTTCCTTAACCTAAATTGTCATCAATTTCTTCTAACGGGAGTCCTAGGAAACTTGCAGTTTCAACAGGGTTGGACCAGAGGAAGATGGGTGTTAGAAGAGTGGGCTCCGAAGAGCAGGTAAATAAATGGTTGGTATTATGGGGTGACGAGCCGCATGCCGGACATTCATTCGGCACGTCAGGGTCTAGTCTGGATAAGTAGGAGTTTAACCTGCTACAGTATCCAGAGCGTAATTGAGCCAGAGTGACCCTTGCCTCTCGAGGAAGATGACGTTCCTCAGCCGCAACGCGAGGTGGTTTGGCGTGCAAAACGGCGTTCAGTGGACAGAGCGAGACATAGGACGCAACGGACGTGTCATGGATGTGCTTCTGGGCCTGCGTATGCACCTTTGGATCAAACGGCGAAAGTGTGAGGTGCCGGATCTCATCAAAATGCTCACGTAGATGCGCCCTTACGGTCCTAGGAGGTGGCTCATACTCAAGCAGTAGTCTGTTGGTCTGTGGTTTGCAACAGTTCAACAGGTACTGCCTGTTTAGCATTTCATTGTGCTCCAAAACTGGGAGCATTTCCACCTCATGATGTAAATGATGTTCCGGGGACATAAGGACGCATCCCGTGGCGGTTCTGAGTGCGGTGTTTTGGCAGGCCTGCAGTCTTTTCCAATGAACCTCAGCAAGCCCAGGCGACCATATCGGCGACGCGTAATTCAGGATCGGCCGACCAATTGCTTTATAGGTTGCCAGCAACGTTTCTTTGTCTTTACCCCAAGTGCTGCCGGCTAGCGACTTGAGAATTTTGTTGCGCCTTTGTAGCTTAGAGACAATTGCGGTTGAATGAGCAGCGAATTTGTGCATGGGGTCGAAAGTTACCCCTAAGATTTTGGAGTGGGAGACAGTAGGTAATTTTTGGTCGCCTACGTAGATTTCTAACTCCATGCCAACTTGCGCCGTCCAAGTCGTGAATAGTGTCGCCGAGGACTTCGTTGGCGAAAATGTGAGGTTCCGAGCAGTGAAAAACTCAACAAGAGAGTGGAGATAACCATTGATCCTGGAGCACAGCTCATCAACGGAAGTGCCAGATGCTAGGATCGTACAATCGTCTGCGTAAGAAACAATCGAGACTCCATCTGGTGGGGAAGGAAGCCTCGAAATATAAAGATTAAACAAAAGCGGGGAAAGGACACCACCCTGTGGTACCCCTTGTTTAATCTTTCTCGGTTTTGATTTTTTGTTTCTGAAAACTACAGACGATTGACGACCACTCAGATAGTTGGCGGACCAACGCTTAAGACCGGGGGGGGAGCGATGAATCTTCCAAATCGGATACCAGTTGTCCATGATTTACTGTGTCAAAAGCTTGAGACACGTCAAGAGCAACGAGAACCGTCCTGTGATGAGGGCTTTTCTGGTTGAGTCCGTCAGTTATCTGAGTGTTAATGGCATTTAGAGCAGATGTTGTGCTCCGTATTTTTCTAAAGCCATGTTGGTGCTCGGCTAACCTCAACTTTAATGTGTAAAGAGGAAGTAATACCGCCTCCAATGTCTTCACTACTGGCGAGAGGAGCGATATCGGACGATAAGACTCCCCTACGTTAGCTGGCTTGCCAGGCTTTAGTAGTGGGACCACGACTGCCTGCTTCCATTTTTCGGGTATGACAGAAGTGGCCAGGGTTAAATTGAAGACGGTAGTGAGGTATTTTACTCCCTCTTCGCCGATGTGTTTTAAATGCACCATGGCTATGTCGTCAGGGCCCATGGCTTTAGAGTTTTTGGCTTTCCTGATGGCCTCTCGAACCTCTGTAGCGGTGATGGAAACGGGGGCATTGTTTTTGTGTTTATGCGCACGCCTGAAGATCCTACGTCTGTCCCTGTCCTGTGCAGGGTGTGGTACAAACTGTCGGCAAAAGGCCGTTGCACTCTTCTTCGGGTCACTAAACGTCTTATCACCAAAGGTGATGTCTACGTTTCTTGGTAGGCCCGTCGAATTTGACAGGGATTTGACTGTGGACCATAATTTTCCAACACCGGTAGAGAGGTTACAAGACCTCAGATGCTCCTCCCATTTGGCATGTTTGTGTTCATCTACCAGCCGTCTGATTTCCGCGTTGAGAGCACTGATCTGTGGGTCTGCGGGATCGATGCTACGTATAAGGTCACGTTCATTGGCCAGGGCTGCAGCTTCAGTTGGGAAGTTTGGCCGTATATTTTGTATTCTCCCAGCTGGTATGAAAAGGGCTGCAGCTCTATTTATGACCTTACGTATTTCCTTTTCACCTTGGCGTACGTCAGTCGGTATGGGAAGAGCACCAAAGGAGCTCTCAGTAAACTCAGTAAAGCCAACCCAGTCAGCCCTCCTGAAGTTTACGTAGGATCTCTTCTCAGAGGTGATAAAACCCGGGGCACGATCAACGGACAGGACGATTGGCAGGTGATCTGATGCCAAAGCCACCATTGGGCACCAGTTTATGCAGTTTATTAGACCCGGACTAACAATTGTTATGTCCGGGGAGCTACTGCAATTTCCTGCCATCCTCGTGGGGGCGTCCGTGTTCACCGCGCAGAATGTGGAAGCGTCAATTTGCTCGGCTATTTCCCGTCCTCTGCCGTCAGCAGAATGGCGTGAATGCCACATGTCATGGTGTGCATTAAAATCGCCCATAATGACACGGTTATCGCCCCGTAGGAAATCGCTTAAATCAGGGCGATAACTTCTGGGACAACAGGTGACGGGAGGTATGTAGATGTTTATCAGCTCGAGATCAACACCTCCAGCTGAAAAGACAATACCCTGTCGCTCTAGGGGTATGTCCTCTTGGTCGGTGTTGAATGCAAATTCCCTATACCGCACGGTTTGGTGGATGATGAACGCAAGACCACCCCCACCGTCCGTACGATCATGCCGGAGAATGTGGGAGCCACCACTCGCTCTGAGATCCGAGTGGGTGCCAAGTTTAGTCTCCTGGATTGCAGCAATTTTGATGGAGTTTTGCTGCATAAACTTGGTGATCTCCACAATCTTGCCAATTGCATTATTTTGAAATGCGGGGGAGAGGCAATGGTCACTCTGGGAGTCAGGGACTGATGCGTTCGCCGTGGAGGTAATATGCTAGTCCGTGATCGTCGTCGCAGTCCTGAAGGCGACAAATTCCGCTCGTTGGGAGACGAGGTAGAATTTGTCGGCAATGTGGGCTGCACAGCTCGACAACACGGCGCAACATACGCATCAGTCCATAAATTTCTGTTTCCGAGCCCTGAGCATATGCGCAGGTGACATTGGCCAAGGCAGGTATTGCACTTGACCGATGGCACTCTGGACGCATATATTCTGTGCCGACAAACAGTGCACATAGTGTGAGGGACCAGGAGCTGATGGCCTTGATTCACATTTGTGCCGGTACCGGAAGAAGAAGAGGGGAGGGGAATATTTTGGGGCGGGGGTTGTAGCTCCGCAGTGCTCACTACATCTGTAGATGTGCTACGTAGGAAGTAGCTGTGAGCTGCTGTATAAGGTGTTGGCGCACTAGGGCGCGAGCTACACCTGGGAACACAAAATGCTTGCTTAGCAATATATGTATTGCGAGGGGGAGGCGATAGTGCTACGCCGGAGCGTCGCGAGCCACGAGACGTTCTAGGACGTGAACAGCAAGGCGCCACGAAGGTTTCAAAGAAACTAAGAGGCCGGTGTGTTTTTGGATCTAGTCCGGAGCAACTAGACTTGTGAAGCCAACCTTTACAAGATGTGCATTGCACTGAATGCGAACGTCTGGTATAAATTTTCTTCCGGCACACACAGCAGAACCATTCTGTTGGACCAGGGTTTAGCTCAATGCCAGACCGGAACAAGAGAATAAGGAGCAGCCCTGCTGCAAGGGACTGCTCCAAGGATGACAAATTTAGGGGGAGGAATCGTGACACGTTAGACAGGGTCACTTCGCCACTGGTCCCTAGGGATGGCTCAGTTTTCATTACCTCGGTCAATGACGCCTATGAGGATCCTAACCTTAGTCAGTTCAGCAAAGCTGAGTTTACCCATTACAGGGGCGTGTTGCTGCCGCTTCGGGTGAGGTCTTAAATCCGCGTCCGATCTCTGGCGTTTGAAGGGATTTCCATTAACCTTCTTTGGCCCGTAATCACTTTGGAAGTTCGGTAAGATAGCTTCAGTCATCTCCACCGTCTTTCTAGCATTCGTCGATAGCGTCTCTTGTGAAATACCCTCGAATTTCTTCAGGATCCTTGCGGCCGCTCTTTTGTCCAAGAACTCAGAGCGACTGGGAGATGTCTTTTAGGGTAAATTTCGACCCGTAGTTGCCATCGCGGTCGTTCCCTTATTTGGATCTCTGGGGCCAGGTCGTGAGACCACTGCCACAGACGTTAAAGACTTGGTTTCGGTACCGGCACTTACTAGGGCTTTAGCATCAGCCGTTGTTCGCTTCACCGTGTTTGTACCGGTACGTACTTTGGGGATTGCCCCCTTATTATCCAGAGCTAATCGACTCGTAGTTGCCATCGCTGTCGATCTCTCTGCTGATAAAGAAATGGAGTTTGTCCTCCGACGTTGCGTTCTCGCTTGCTCCAGCATTTTCCTCCTCTGCTGTGCAGTATACAGTGTTGTATCTTTAGTTTTAGGGTTTTTTTTTACTATTTTTCATCTTGTTCGTACGACCCCTCGCCGGGCAAGGCCAGTTTAGGGTCGGCTTTTATGGAAGTGGCCCTTACTGTTAAGCTGATGACCCAATGTACGCTTGCTTTGCTTACCTATGTTTATCTTGCTTTCCTTTTAAAGCTTCTATGGCCCAATAGAAGCTACAAAAGTTGTCAAAATTACAGGATGAGACAAACAAGACAACAACAAGACAAACAGCGAATAGAGGTTTGGGCTATTCGACGCTTTGAAGCGTTTCAAGCAAGCAAAGTAAGGCTGCTACTGGCCAACGTTCATACATTTCAGTAAAGTTCAAAAGAATATTGGCCAGGCCCGTGCGCAGGGGATGGTTTTGAGGGTTCAAACCCCTCCCCCCTCCTATAGGCCCTCAGCGACTGAATTTTTTCATAAAAGCTGTCAAAAGTCACAACCTTCGGAGCATCCAAAAGTTCAAACCCCCCCCTATAGAAAATTCCTGCATACGGGCCTGATATTGACATTTCTCGAGGCAAAGCAAGCATGCATTGGGCCATCACCTTCAATTACGTAACGGGCGGGAGTTTTATTTAACAATTTGCGGTCGAATCCGGTAAAAGCGAGTAAGGCGATTGGAAATTCATCGCAATATCATTGAGGTGAGTATAAAGATATACATTTTTTTTGGGGGAAACAACCACAAGGGTTATTAAGGGTCAAAAATCATTTAAAGTGTTTGTTTAAATCAAAATTTCTCAAAACCCAATGAACCGATTTTCAAATTTTTGTTTTCATTGGATACGTAATTGAATTACCTTTAAAGACCCTCATACAGTTCCGTGTGAACGTGAGCGTGAATGAGTGGAGACTTTCTATTGCGTACGCAAAGGAAAAGAATTCCAAATCAATTCTTTTGTGCGTTCACGCACATCTGTCAAATGACTTCAACTCTCCAAAAAATGTAAAAAAACATCACAGTTTGGTGTGGTAATTGCCAAATTTCAACACTCACTTGCGAAGGGGTTGTGTCACTTTGCGTTCGCACACAATTCACTGTGAGATAGTAAAATAAGCATTTCAAAGCATATTTAACACTTTCACTTAAGTTTAAATGCAGTAATATCAAAGATATTTTAGTTGTTTATCCACTTACGGATGATTTTTTTTTTGGAAAAGTGGAGTAATATCAACATATTACACAAAAGAAAATTGTTCACGCTCACCCACGTTCACGTTCAAAAATAAGTGTATATAGGGCTTAAGCTGAAAACAGAAACGACTTTAGGTCGCGTTGCGTGACATTTCATTTTTGAGTACTCCAATAGTAATCCTTTGTATACCTCATCGGACCACCTTCAGCTTTTTGAAAGCCGATCATTGCTCGTCCCTTATCGACGAAAATCACGACACTATCGCTCTGACAGTAGATACTCAAGGAGTAACAGCATTGGAGTACTCTATAGAGTAGCAGAAACAAAGCAAAGGTTGGAGTAGGTGGTCCTAGGACATCGCAATGTTAATTGGAGCAAACGAATTACCAGAAGAGGAAGCGGAGGATTCCGATGCGGAAAGCATGTTATCCGCCACGTCCCTTGGCGATAGTGCTGTGAACAACTCGGAGATGGAGGACAGCCTACAGGACGAGGAAGCCCTCGACGTCACGGTGGTAGCAGCCAACGCTGAGCGATTAACATCTAACGCTGCAGACAGCAAGACTCCTGCAACGCCATATCGGGCAGTTAATCGGAACAACTCGTCGTTGATAGGCAACCTCCGGGATGGGGCAAACCTCGACGATATGGGGACGGCAGGGAAGTCTGTGCGCTCTCATGTTGGTGGTGCTTCAGATTAATCTGCACAAATCTAAAGTAGCTTCGGCTGCTTTAAGTAGTCGTCTTTCTAAAGGCGACGTGGATGTGGTCCTCATCCAAGAACCCTGGGTCAATAGCTCGAGAATCTGCGGATTGGGGACTAAGGGCTTCAAGCTCATTCGAGCCAGCGAGGAGAGCAAAGTCAGAACGTGTATTTTGGTCAAGTCTGAGTTGAACTCCTTTCTCCTACCTAACTACACCAATGGTGATATTACCGCTATCAGTCTAACGGTCGACAGCACCCGCCTGACGGTTGCGTCGGTCTATATGCCCTACGACGCCGAAGAACCCCCACCACAAATGGAGGTGAAAGACCTGGTGTCAAATTTCTGCACGGGTAATCTTATTATTGGAGCGGACGCTAATGCTCACCATGTCCAATGGGGGAGCTCCGACATCAATGCCAGGGGCGAGTCTCTGTTTGATTACCTCTTAACAACCAACCTGGTGATTTGCAACGTGGGTAATGAGCCTACTTTTATCACTAAGACCCGCAGGGAGGTCATAGACCTCACTCTCTGTAGTGAAGGCGCTTATGAGTGGGTCAGAAAATGGCGGGTTCTGGAAGAGCATTCTTTCTCCGACCACCGTTACATAGAAATGGTTTTAGACTTTATTGTAGAACAACCAATCATGAAACGCAATCCACGTAACACTGATTGGCAGTTACACAATGAAATATTAGACAGAGACCTCCCAGTACTGCCCTCACAAGTCCCCTCATCAGTAGAGGAGCTGGAGGATCTTGTTACTACATTTACATCGGCGCTCTCAAATGCTCTAGGACAGGCTTGTCCAGTGCCAAAACCACGCGGTAAACACAGGCCACATTGGTGGTCCTACGATTTGGACTCGCTCCGAATATCATGCCGGAAACAATTTAACAAGGCCAAGAGCTTCGGCTCTGAGCCTCATTGGCACGAATATAAAGCTAAACTAAGGGCCTACAAAAAAGCTCTGAGACAGGCGAAGAGAACCTCGTGGAGAAATTTCTGCACTGGCGTCGAAAAGGTCGACGACACAGCGAGACTTAGACGAGTCCTCTCGAAAAGTCAAACAACCATCAGCTATTTGCGAAAGCCTGACGGATCCTGGACCAGCACGGAAGAGGAAACCCTTGAGCTGCTCTTGAATACACATTTTCCGGGGAATCTGCATGATGCACCACTAGCACCTGCAACAAACCTGGCAGTAAATATACCCATCACTGAGGAAAGAGTAAGGTGGGCAGTTAAGAGCTTTGAACCGTATAAGGCTGCCGGGCCGGACGGGATTATCCCCGCGCAGCTTATAAACACGTTGGAGACATCAGCTAAATGGCTGGTATTTCTCTTCACAGCCTGCCTGGCTCTCAACCACATTCCGGGCTCCTGGAGAAGCGCCACGGTAGTGTTTATCCCTAAGGCTGGGAAGGCATCCCACTACGAGCCAAAAGACTACAGACCGATCAGTCTCTCGTCCTTTGTACTAAAAACCTTTGAGAGGATATTAAGCGACTACCTCTTAACGACTATTGATAGCAACCTTATCTCTAGCTATCAGCATGCATACACCAAGGGTAAATCAACAGAAACCGCTCTGCACAGCCTAGTGTCTGTCATTGAGAAATCGCTGTGTGAAAAGGACTACTGTCTCGTGGCCCTCCTAGACATTGAGGGGGCTTTCAACAATATAAGCCCGGAGGCTATCAACTCCGCTCTAACTAATCTGGGAGTAGATAGACCTCTAACTGGTTTAATTGACCAACTTTTAATGGGAAGGAAAATAGCTTCTTCACTTGGTACGGTTGAGTTATCACGCTATGTCACAAGGGGAACACCCCAGGGTGGTGTTCTTTCCCCGCTTTTATGGAACCTCACAGTCAACTCGTTGCTACGTGACACAAGCTGGAGGGGCGGGAAGATAGTGGCATACGCAGACGATTTAGCTATTGCATTCAGAGGCAAGTTCCCACAAACTCTGTGTGACCTGATGCAAGTAGCACTGCGAGAAGTTTCGACGTGGTCCTCTCGCTGCGGACTTAGTATCAACCCAGGGAAGGTGGAACTTGTCCTCTTCACCAACCGGTACAAAATACCGCCACTAAGCCTACCAGAACTAGATGGCACGCGCCTGGGCTTGTCGGATACGGCCAAGTTTCTAGGCATAGTTCTGGACAGGAAATTGAATTGGAAGGAGAATGTTCTTCAGCGCCAGAAGAAAGCTTGCATCGCTCTTTACACCTGCAAAAGAGCCATTGGCAAAAAATGGGGGCTCAGCCCTAGAGTATGCAGTTGGATCTACACGGCCATCATTCGCCCAATCATGCTTTATGGAGTCGTCGTATGGTGGCCTGCGCTGAGCAAGGCAACATACCTGAATCTGTTGCGGAAAGTCCATAGATCCAATATGATCTGTATAAGCGGTGCGCTAAGGACAACGCCCAACGAAGCCCTCCAGGTCATTCTGAGCATTTTGCCACTTGATCTGGAAGGGTTTCGGTCAGCGGCGGCATCAGCTCTGCGCCTAAGAGAAACCTCCAGTTGGGCTGCGGGTTCTATTGGACACTCCAGTATTCTGGAATCTTACAGCTTTCTCCCTCTAAGCACAGATCGTTGTGCGACTACTACAGTCGGGGATAGCTGTTTCAAAATAAACATTCCCAGCAGAGAAGACTGGGAGAGGACGGATTGGTGTCCCGAAACAAATGGTGGCACTTCCATATACACCGACGGCTCGAAGTTGGACGGCAGAGTTGGAGGAGGCGTTTATTCAAGGGATTTGGACCTTGAGCTCTCCTTGAGACTACCTGATCATTGTAGCGTCTTCCAGGCGGAAGTCTCGGCAATCCTGGACGCCGCGGCCTGGTTAAGCAAACGTGTTATCGGAGAAGATATCGCTATTTTCAGCGATAGCCAAGCGGCCATCAAATCCCTTGGCTCATACACGTTCAACTCTGAACTGACGCTCAGCTGTCGTCGATCTCTTCAGGAGATGGCCCAACAGAACCGCGTAAACCTCATATGGGTCCCGGGACATAGGGACATTGAGGGAAACTGTAAGGCAGACGAGCTTGCCAGGCAGGGCACGACCAAGCAGGTTCTTCAGGATAAAGAGCGCTTAGGTATGCCGTTTGCCACATGCAAACTAATACTGAAGGAGCACACACTCCGTCAAGCCAACGAAAGATGGCTGCAATCCCCAGGGTGTCGCATATCGAAACAAACCTGGCCAAAATGGGATCTTAAAAGGTCTAGACGCATTTATGCCCTAACTAGGAGGGAAATCTGCATATTGATAGGGGTATTAACCGGTCACTGCCTCATTGGTAGGCATGCAGAAAGGCTAGGTGTGCCCTACCGACGATGCTGCAGGAGTTGCAAAGATGATGAGGAGGAGGAAACAGTGGATCACCTCATCTGCAACTGTCCGGCTTTAAGCGGCGCGAGAACGCGCTTTTTGGGAGTTCCGTTCCTGGATAGCCTAAGCCAGAACGCGGAACTGGACATAAAGGACTTGATGGGCTTCATAAAGTCATCTAAGTGGTTCGAGGAGGAGTAACGGTGTCGGTTTAGGAGTGTCAGTCCCGGGATTCTGCTATGTGGAAAATCCCAACAACTCAGGGATTTTCCATATGGCTGGGTCCCGGGACTGACTTTCCTTGTGTTGGTGGTATCACAACGGGCCTTTCAAAACTGGCCTAAGTGTGCCTCTGCGGCAGCCACTTAAACCTAACCTAACCTAATTGGAGCAGAATTTTTATATGAAAAAGGATTACATTTGGAGTACTCTTTGGATAGGAAATAGAGTACTCTCGATTTTTGCAGGGAGCGTGGTGCAGTCCAGGGTTGTTATTAAACTTAAATTTTTCACATACACGATTTTGCACCCACAGCAATGGTACCTCAAATTAAAGGTAATTCAATTACCTACCCAATAGAGAAAAAATTTGAAAATTGGTATATTGGTTTTTGAGCAATTTTGATTTAGAAAAATGCGTTAACCGAACTTTGACCCTTAATAACTTTTGTTGTTGTTGTTTGCCCCAAAATAGAAATACACCTTTAGGTTTGTTATAAAAATAACTATCCATCACAATTTTTGGTTTTTATATTAGTGAGTTGGAGCTGTTATACATTTGTTCCCATAAAAGTTAAAAATGTGTGAGAGGTTAGGGATAAGGCAAAAAACCAATTGGTTGGCAATGGTATGGTTAAATCTAAAGCGTTAAATACATAATGGGTCAGTTACATAAAGCTTTATTTTGGCTTTACCTCAAACTTTGACTTTGACAGAAAAGTTCAGTATACGTATTTAAACGAAGCATGGCAAATTGGAGACCTCAAAGTTGAAGCAAGGTTAAAATTTGGCAAACTCTCAAATTTTGCTTGCTTTGAAAATCAGATGTGGATGACGTTGCTTTAATTAAAGAATAAAAAGTTGGTGGAAATAATAATTAATTCATTTATTCTTTATTAAATTAAGAAATTAACCAAAACACTCTGAATGCTAAGAAATAAATAACGAAAACAAATATATAAAAGAGAAGCGTCAAGGCGTTCATTGTAGCATACCTCTGAAGTTGGACGCAAAGTTTTGAGGTAGCAAATGTCAGGCGAGGTTAACAAAGCTTTAATGGGTTAAGCCCCAATTACATAAAACTTTTCAGGTTCCACTTTCATACAAAGTTTGTGGAACATAAAGCGAAACGAGATTTTGGCAAATGCTCAAAGCCGAGGCGCGCACCTGTCAAAGTTTCACAAAGTTTTATGTAACTCGGGCTTTAGTTACATAAAGCTTTATTTTGACTTTACCTCAAACTTTGACTTTGACAGAAAAGGTAGCAAAAACTTCAGAGGTATGCTCCAATGAACGCCTTGACGCTTCTCTTTTATACATTTGATTTCCTTATTTATTTATTTGTATTCAGAGTGTTTTGGTTAATTTATTAATTTAATAGAGAAAAAATGAATTAATTATTATTTCCTCCAACTTTTTATTCTTTAATTAAACCAAGTCATCAACATCTGATTGTCAAAGCAAGCAAAGCAAGCAAAATTTGAGTGTTTGCCAAATTTTATAGTACATTTACACAGCACCAAATTTGGTAAATTTGGCGAAAAATTGCAAATTTGGCGCTTTTTTCCATACAAATTTCATTTTCCAAATTTAGCAACCCTGCCTGTGTTCCACATTTAGAATTGCCCAGCAAGAACCTTAATGGGTAATTAACGTGTGAAAACTTTTGGATTATGCACAGTTCTAAATAACAATTTCAACTATTTTTTTTATGATATTGGACCAGTGCCACTAAGAAAAGAGAGAAGCCTTCTTGATTCTTCATTTATTATTACTCTACATGTGTTTAAAACATCAAGGTGGTGCATTTGCTTTCGGTGGCTTTGTATTCTGGTAGAAGATTCTTGCAGGGAAGGTGAAGCCAAGTGCAAATTTGCCAGTGTAAACAGGTTCGAAATGACACATTCAAATTCGGCAAATTTGGTGCAGTATAAATGTACTATTAACCTTGCTTCAACTTTGAGGTCTTTAATTTGCCATGCTGCGTTTAAATACGTATACTGAACTTTTCTGTCAAAGTCAAAGTTTTATGTAACTGTCCCTTTATGTATTTGACCCTGTTGTTGTTGTTGTTAACAATGCATTGCCCTGTCTAGAGTGTATGATCATTCCGAAGATCTTCATCAAGCTCTTCTAAGGGGAGTCCAAGGAAACGTGCAGTTTCAGCAGGGTTTGTCCAGAGGGACAGAGGGGTTAGAAGAGTAGGTTCAGATGAACAATTGAAGAGATGTAGAGTATCATGGGGGGTCCTACCACATGCAGGGCATGTATTTAATATTGTATCATTAAGTCTGGATAAGTAGGAGTTTAACCTTACACTATATCCAGACCTAAGCTGTGCCAAGGTCACTCTTGTCTCCCTTGGTAAGGTGCGTTCTTCTTCAGCAATATCCGGTGGAGGACTGTTCAGAACGGGATTCACAGGTAGAGATCCGACAAAAGTGTCTACCGACTCGGTGTGGATGTCGGTTAGAGCCCGCTTATGATTCTGCAGATCAAACGGCAAGGTAATATGACGCCGGATCTCATCATAATGCTTACGGAGATGTCTCCTTATGTCTCTCGGGGGCGGATCTATGTCCAAAAGATGACGGTTTGGATGTGCTGGCTTGTGGCAGTTCAGAAGGAATTGCCTGCTCAGCATTTCCGCATGCTCTTTTACATGGAGCAGTTTTGCCTCCTGATGGAGGTGAGACTCGGAAGACATGAGGAGACATCCCGTAGCAGTTCTGATGGCAGTATTTTGGCAGACTTGTAACTTCGTCCAGTTGGTGTTATGTACATTAGGCGACCAAATGGGCGCAGCATAATCAAAGACTGGTCGGCCAATGGCCTTATATGTAGTCAGCAACGTTTCTTTGTCTTTTCCCCAAGTACTGCCGGCAAGTGACTTGAGGATCTTGTTGCGACCACGTACCTTTGAGACCATTGCAGACACATGACCAGCAAATGAGAAAGTATTATCCAGTGTCATCCCTAATAAATTTGGGTGGCTGACAGTTGGTAGCTTAGTGCCATCAACGAAAATGTCTAATTCATTTCTCACCTGGTGCGTCCATGTCGTAAAAAGCGTCGCCGTTGATTTTGTCGGAGATATTGTCAGATCTCGCTCAGTGAAAACCCTGGAAAGGTCGCAGAGGTAACCATTGCTTCTAGTACAGAGTTCATCAGTATAGGGGCCCTTCCCCGTCGCCATTATTGTACAGTCGTCGGCATATGAAACGACGGAGACGCCCTCTGATGGTGGGGGCATCTTCGATAGATAGAAATTAAACAGTGTCGGGGATAGGACACCACCCTGTGGCACCCCCTGTCTAATACGTCTAGGTTTTGATTTTGCGTTTCTAAAGTTTACCAACGCCTGCCGTCCATTCAAATAATTAGCGGTCCATCTCTTTAAACCATCAGGTATCTGTGTCTCAAACAGATCTTGTATGAGAGTGGCATGGTTGACTGTGTCAAAAGCTTTCGACAGGTCAAGTGCCACTAACACAGTCCTGTGATTTGGTTGGTTTTGATTTAGGCCGCTATTTATTTGAGTTGTAATGGCATTAAGTGCGGTGGTGGTGCTGTGCAACTTACGGAAGCCATGTTGATGACTAGCCAGGTGCAGATTTGCAGTATAATACGGGAGCAAAATGGACTCTAGCGTCTTCACTACCGGTGACAAAAGTGATATAGGACGATATGAATCGCCTATGTTTGACGGTTTTCTAGGTTTTAGTAATGGAACCACTCTCGCCTTTTTCCATATTTCAGGAATGACGAAAGTGTTCAGTGAAAGACTGAATAGAGCCGCTAAGTATTTGTGTCCCTCCTGGCCTAGATGTTTCAGCATCTTCATGGCAATGCCGTCGGGGCCGATGGATTTTGAGGGCTTAGCCTGTCTGATGGCTTCCTTGACCTCTGAGGCAGTGATGACAATGGGCGTATTTTGGTTTTTATATTTACGCGCCTGTCGCATGGTTCTACGTTTAGCTCTATCGGGCGGGGAATGTAGTACAAATTGTCTACAGAAGGAGTTCGCACATCCCCTAGGGTCCTTCTTCACTCTATCGCCGAAAGTAATATCTACTTTATCCTTGTGTTGCGTTGGATTAGATAGAGCTTTGACCGTGGTCCATAATTTGCCAACACCATTAGAGAGGTTGCATTGCTCTAGGTGTTGTTTCCATTTGGCCAGTTTATGTTTATCGACCAACCTACGAATTTCCGCGTTGAGATCCTTTATACGGGGGTCTGCGGGATTGAGACTTCGCACTTCATCTCTTTCTCTAGCCATGGCCGCTGCCTCCGCGGGGAAATTTGGTCTTATTTGAGATATTCGACCCGCAGGAATGAAGCGTTTAGAGGCCGAGTCAATGATGTTTCGGAAGTCTCGTTCGCCTTTGCGTACGTCCATTGGAATGGATAGAGCAGCCAAGGATTCGTCCGTATATGTCTGAAAACTGTCCCAGTCCGCCTTGGTAAAGTTAATATATGTACCATGCTCAGGTGTAATAAAGTCCGTCGGTCGTTCGATGGTAATGACTATTGGGAGATGGTCAGACGCCAACGTGAGTATGGGTCGCCAATTGGTGTTGTTCAATAGTCCTGCACTTACGAGAGAAATATCTGGCGAACTATAGCAGTTACCCGATACTCTCGTTGGGGCGTCTCCGTTCAATGTACAGAAAGCCGTATCATCTATTTGTTCTGCAAGTACATGCCCCCTATTGTCTGCTGGCAAGTTTGAGTGCCACATGTCGTGGTGCGCATTGAAGTCGCCCAGGATCACGCGGTTATCTCCTCGTAATAGCAAGCTAATGTCGGGGTGATAGCCGGTGGGGCAACTTGAGACAGGGGGTATGTAGATATTAATGATTTGCAGATCGACATCTCCTGTACGGATAGTAATACCTTGACTTTCTAAGATATCATCTGTTCCTTCGATGTCGGTATCAAATAGATGATACTGTACAGAGTTGTGCGTTATGAACGCTAGACCACCTCCCAGACCTCCTGTTACTCTATGACGGTCTTTCCGGTGGATGTTATATCCGCCATAGGTAATGAGGTCCGACCTAGGACTGAGCTTGGTTTCTTGGACTGCGGCAAGTTTTATGTCATATTGCGTCATCAAATTAGTTATCTCTGCGATCTTACCAGTTAATCCGTTACAGTTGTGCTGTAAGATTTGGAAGTGCGCCGGTGGGGTCGATGTCGAGTTAACCATAGGCGTGAGAGACGGATGTGTTCGCCCAGGTGTTGGTAGGCTAAGACCAAGGCTGTGCCTCAGCCTAGTTAGCTGTGGACCCGGTGTAACCGGGTTGGCTGGCGTCGTAGGTTGAGGTGTGTTACAGCATGGTGCGATGAACGCATCCGTCCAGAGGTTCCTGTTAGCGAGCCCAGAGCATAGATGTACGTGGCATTGGCCTAAGCAGTTATTGCATTTGACCGATGACGCGAGCGTGTATAATCTTTGCCGACAAACAGTACACGTAGAGACAGGTGCGAGAAGATGTTGATCCTGACTCACGTGAGAATTTAAACGGGAGGGGGGGTATGACATTGAAACAGAGAGAGACTGGTGCTCGGAGTTGCTCATGTCTAAACTGCTCCTGTGGGAGCGAGAGTGTTGAGCTGCTGCGCGTGATGTTGACGCCATAAGACACGAGCAACAGTCTGGAGTTTGTGTGGCGGGTATAGCAGAAGTGCTGCTAGTCGTTAAGACATTATTATTATTACTATTAGTATTGCTACTAGAAAGTGGCGGTAGGGGTGCGCTTGAACGGCGCTTACCGCGGGACGCCCGAGGGCGCAAACAACAAGGGGCCACGAAAGTACTAAAGAAAGTACGGGGTCTGTAGATGTTAAGGTTAAGCCCTGAACATCCAGATTTATGGAGCCATCTCTTACACGAGGAGCATTGCACAGAATGCGACCGTTTAATATATATCTTTTTGCAACAGACACTGCATATCCATTCTTTTGGTCCGGGGTTCGGCTCAACGCCCGCCCGTAACAATAGAATATCTTGCAGCCCTGCTGCAAGGAGGGAGGATGATAGTTTCGGAATGGGACAAAACATACTAAACAGGGTTACATTGAAAGTGACAGTCCTTGGCCGAGGTAAAACCCCGGGTGGTTCCACTGCGCAGAGATCCATGGCGATGTCCTGGGTTTTCTGCTCTGAGAAGTGACTGTACATAGGGAACCTATGTATTTGACCCTCCGGAACGCTATCGGTAATGCCCTTCTCGACATTATGGATGAGTCTCCGGGTGCCACTCCGATGGGTTCTGATGCGGGATGGCACCAGGGCCGAATCAAGGTATTCGCTTGCGAGGATGCAAAAACTGTTGCACTGTACAAGGCAGCAGCTGCAAGACTAGGTGAGATCTACCAAGGGGCAAGAATCGAGGTTGTCGACTGGAAGGACATCCCGGCTCGGCCAAGGGCAAGAGCGTGGATTCCTGCTATCCCTGCTGAACCTGAGAGAATTCTCAGGATGCTGAGGATCATGAACCCGTCTCTCCCGACGCAGGACTGGGGTGTCAATCTGGTCGAGGATGCGGTAGGGCCTAATAGGCAAGTGGTCTTCACCTTGGATAAGGAGGCACTCGAGCCCCTTAAACGGTGCAATGGACGAGTGCACTACGGCATGGGTCAGATCGTGATCCACGTATACCGCGGCGATGCACAGCGCGCTGCTATTTCGGCTGCACCGGAGGACTCGGACATCGCAGTGCCGGAAGGGGAGTCGGAGATGTCCGACTCGGAAAGTATGGTATCTGCCACGTCAAATGGCGAAGGAGCAGTGAACAGCTCGGAGATGGGAGACAGCCTGCTGGACGGGGAAGACCTCAACGTCACAGTGATAGCAGCTAGTCCTGAGCAAACCAATGTTGGCACTGCCACAGTTAGTAGGATCTCTGCCACGCCAAACCGTGGTCTGAACAAATCGTCGTTGAAAGATGAGCCTCCAGACGAGGTGGTACTCGACGATACGGTGGCAGGGAAGTCTGAGCGCTCTCATGTTGGTGGTGATTCAGATAAACTTGCACAAATAAAGCAGCCTCGGCTGCTTTAATCAGTCGTCTCTCTAAAGGCGACGTAGATGTGGTCCTCATCCAAGAACCCTGGGTCAACAGCTCAAGGATTTGCGGTTTGGGGACTAAGGGTTTTAAGCTTATTCGAGCCAGCGAGGGGGGCAGGGTTAGAGCCTGTATTTTGGTTAAGTCTGAGCTGAATGCCTTTCTCTTGCCCAACTATACCAATGGTGACGTTACAGCTGCCAGTTTAACAGTCGACAGTACCAGTCTGACGATGGCGTCGGTCTATATGCCCTACGACGCCGAAGAACCTCCGCCACAGTGGGAGGTAAAAGACCTGGTGGCAAATTTTTCCATGGGTCATCTTATTATCGGAACTGACGCCAATGCTCATCACGTCCAGTTGGGAAGCTCCGATATCAATGCTAGAGGAGAGTCGTTGTTTGACTATTTGTTAACAACTAACCTGGTAGTTTGCAACGTGGGTAACGAACCTACGTTTATTACTAAAACCCGTAGGGAGGTCATAGATCTCACTATTTGCAGCGAAGGCGCTTATGAGTGGGTCAGGAAATGGCGCGTTCTCGATGACCACTCATTCTCCGACCACCGGTACGTAGAATTAGTTCTAGACTTTTTTGTTGAGCAGCCGGTTATGAAACGCAACCCACGTAACACTAACTGGCAGCTACACAATGAAATACTATGTAGGGACTTACCAGCACTGCCCGCACAAGTCCCCTCATCCGTAGGGCCTTGGCACGGAGACTCAATGGCTCGAATATAAAGTTAAAATCAGGGCCTACAAAAAAGCTCTGAGGCAGGCGAAGAGAGTATCGTGGAGAAATTTCTGCACTGGGGTCGAAAATGTCGACGATACAGCGAGACTTAGACGAGTGCTCTCAAAAACTCAAACAGTGTAGCATGCAACGTGTTGTAGAAAGCACAGTGTATGCAAAAAGTAGGAAGCGGGCGCACGTCTCTAATCCGGCTCTTGCTCGTCGGCTAACGGGGTGGTGTTCTTACTCCTACCCTTCGGTTTTCGCGTACTACTACAGAACAATTACTTTATTTAACGTGCTGGAGGGAAAAAAAACAAAAAAAATGAAAAGGGATACCTACGTTGGCTCAAAAATCTTGATGACGCTTGGGTTTCCGAACAGGATATGTTGCATGATGTTGTTGCAACCATTGCCCACCCTACCATGATGATTTCCAGAAAGAATCCAACAAAAACTGAAAATCCCTAATACTTGCCACACTTAGCTACTATCAGGCATGGGAACCATAAAATAAAAGTTTACTGAGTCATTTTAAAGTTTGACAATTTTTATTAAATAAACCATATACTACTTCCTAATTACTTTCTTCATTTAGATTTTATCTTATTTTTGAATCGTATAAATAGGATATACAATTTGAATTTAGTGAAAATTATCATATTGCAATATCAAAATTTGCCTTTGAAAGAAAATCTTAAATACAAACAAAAATTTCAGATTTATACTAACGATTCTAATTTCGTACAAGGAATTTATTTATTTAGTTGGTTAACTAACCGTTTATATACTAAAACAATATTATTATCAACTGACTTATGCGCTTTTGCTTATGACGTATTAAAATTGTAATCCAAGATTTTAACTCAATCGCATATTAACTAGGATATTTTAAGTATAATATTTAAATTTAGTTTTACTTTGCATTATTTCGAAGCGAGGAATAAAAATTACAAATGGGTTTTTTTTTTTTGTGTACCAACCTGGCAACCCTAACTTTATCTAAGTTAGAAAAACGAAACGAAAGAGAAATGAATAATATGTACATTCATTCACTCATCACACTAATACCAAAGAAAATTTGTGAGAGAATAAACCAAAACAAAATCGACTGACCACTTCGGCTCGAACGGTGAAAGATCTTTCAGCATGACATGAAACCTGGAACAAGTAAATGTATGCTGGAAATCGAAAAATATTTCTAACACACCACAATTGTTGTTGCTTTTCGATTTTCAATAAATTTAATTTATATTAATTTCCCTTTCCTTTCAAGCATTTTGAATCACCTCTTTGCTTTAGTTATTAAGGGGTGGTTAAAACTTCATTAAATTATATCGCTTTGAAAAAAAATCGCATGCGATAAAAAAATTTATGTCAATTCTCGCAATGCTAATAATGCAAAACTTCACTAAACTATCAATTACCAATTTGCTTTTTAACCATTTAATTAATTTGATCTTCATGAAACACAAAATTAGTTAGATTTAGTTTATGTTATTGTTTTTTTTTTTTTTTTTTTTTTTAATCCATAAATATTTTTCTCTCTTTTCATTAAATAAATGTATACTAATGTGTGGACATAAGTATATACATATATATACGTATGTATTTGAAATTACGATTATCATTTAAGTATATACACAATAATTCAGAAAAAATGAGAAAAACTAGTTTTTTTTTCCTTTTTTTCAAATCTTTTGAAACCTAAAGTTTTTTTTTCTTTTTTTTTAAATTATTCAAAACTATTTAGGCATGATATAGGCAAAACTTATTTCTATTTTATATCAATCTTTATACTATGTATAACTTTTTCTAAATGTCTTCACTACACAAATTCGAACACTAAATACTGGTTCTTCTGCCCACATGCTGCCTGAAGATAGAGATGAGGAAAATATTGCCAGGTTTGCAGTAAATCTTCTCCAGAAGATAATGATGAAGCTGCTCGCTGAACTTTGGGAACTTTCCCCATTTTCATGATTTCCGAATTGGTTTTCGTAATTTAGAAATTTAAATGCCTCGCGTTTTCAGGGTATTTAAGATTCCGGAATTTCCTTATTAAAACGCGATTATTGTACAGATGTTTTCGATATTACAAGATTAGCGTTTTTGCTAAATTAAAACTTCCGAACTAAAAGACGGTATTACATTTCTTAAAAACGTTTTAGGAAATTGAAGACTGGAAACCGGACGATCTTGACTGTCTGAAGTCAAAAATCAAAAAGAGGACGAACCAACGCCATTCTCTCTCCGCTTACCCGTAACATTCCGGAATTTTTATATTCTTCTTTGCATGATCATCGCTGATGGCGTGATTTTCTTAAAGATCAAAAAGTGATATAGGATAAATGTCAGTGTAATCAATCTAATTGTTTACAGCAAATGTCTAATGTTCTAGCTTAGCAGAGGGCAGAACCGAACTAAAAAAAAATTGTGGAATTTATTAACAAATGTCTCATTATACGTATGTATAAATATATATTTATATATATAGGTATTAGAGCGATAACCTATAATCTAATACGTCAAAATATACCATAATTTTATAACTATGACTCAAAGTATTAAATTTCCTATGATAGGGTATTCATTTAGGTATGGCTACTTTTTATAAAAAAATCTGAAAAATGTTAATTGGAAATTTATTGCTTATTCAGTCCTCTATTAATAGAGGTTTCCCTGATAAGATACCACCAGTTTAAAATGGGGTATGAAAATGGTAATTTGGCTACAAGCGCCACTACATTTCCCCCCTGCCAAAATCAGGTTTGGGCGTAATGCACAAAAGCTGATACCCGTAGCTTAAACATGGGTATTAACTATTGCCGCAGATCTTTGGCGTGGTAATTGCCAATCCAACGACCCTGTAAGTCCTCTAGCTGGTAGTAGGAGTTGCCAAGCTTCTTACGTATTCGAGCTTTAACAAATGACGGTGCTAATTTCGCATTATAGCCGTTCAAAATTACTTTGTTTGAAATTTCTTCTGTAAATTTCCTGACCCACCTAATATGAAACCACTCGGGAACGCAAGTTGTAAGACTGCTCGTTTCGGTTAAGTTGTTTTTTCATGCATTCAGCTGCCTTTTTCCTAATTAGGTCAATTGTGTCTTGCTGGTTGAAACTAACAGTGCGATCCTCCAACATCCGCAAGTTTCGTAACAAGCTATAGATAGAACCGTTTGTTACCATATTCTGACCAAATGCCATGAAATAAGGAGAAGTACCTAGGGCTGAATGTATGGCAGAACGTAGGGCACAACAAATACTACTAAGATACTGATCCCAGTTTTTATGGTCACTGTCGACGTATGACTTGATAGCTGAAATTACCGATCTGTTCACTCGCTCTGAAGCATTTGCTTGTGGTGAGTGTACAGCTGTGTAAATGTGGTTTACGCCGTATTTTTGTAGCAAACTGTTAAAGCCGTGTGACTTAAACTGTGTTCCATTGTCTGAAACAATCGACTCTGGCACACCGAAAGCATGGAATATTTCTTCTTCCAGATATTTACAAACAACATCGGCAGAAAACTTTTTAACCGGCTTTAAGAAAACGAATTTAGAGAAGTGGTCTAAGACCACGAAAATTCCAATATTTCCCGATCTAGAGCGCGGATAGGGACCTCAAAAATCAACATATAATTTTTGAAAAGTTCGTTGTGAATCGGTAGTTTTACCCATGGGTGGTCTTAGCACGTAATTTGGCTGTTTCGTACATTTGCATTTCTCGCACGCATTTATGTACGTTTCGACATCATTAACTAGTCCTGGCCAATAATAATATCTCCGTAATTTTTCCACGGTTTTATTAATGCCGCAATGAGAAGATAAATGAGCATCATGCGCTTTATATAAAATATCAGGAATTAAACCCTTAGGTATCCACAATTTCCATACCATATCATCGTGCAATTGCTCTCCGGATGAATGCTCAGTCCGTCTGTAAACATATTCGTCAATCACTTTTACATCCGGTAATTTTTCACTATTTATAAGAACTCTTTCCTTTAGCTCAATGTAGTCGTCTGCCTTAAAATATGAAGAGCTTAAGTCAACAAAAACCCCAGCATCCAGAGACGACAGATCCTCAGTGTTCACTCTGGATAGCGCATCTGGTACCACATTTTGACTACCACGTCTGTGCTCAATTTTAAAGGAGTATCCTTGGAGCTTTAGGGCCCAACGCGCTAGTCGCGTACTCAAATCTGTTTGAGACATTAGCCATTTTAAGGATGCATGATCCGTAATAATAGTAAACTCGTGTCCTTCAATGTAAGGGCGAAACTTTTTTACACTGAGCATCGCTGCCAGACATTCTTGCTCTGTTGCCGGGTATTTCCTTTGCGCATTGTTCAATTTCTTGGACATGAACACGACAGGGTATTCTTCGCCATCCTCATTCTTTTGGACTAGCACACTTCCTACGCCGGTCGAGCTAGCATCACAATGAATATAGAACGGTTTATTAAAGTCGGGACTATGAAGAATGGGAGCAGTGCTCAATATAGACTTTAATTCAACAAATGCCTTTTGAGCCTCATCGGACCAAGTAAATTTTCGGTTGGTCTTCAATAAATCAGTAAGCGGATTCGCGACCGCTGCGTAATTCTTAACAAACTTTCGATACCACCCAGACATGCCCAAAAATCGTCTGACTTGTTTAACAGATCTCGGGATTGGAAAATCTGTGATGGCAGCTACTTTCTCAGGATAGGTTCTTATGATCCCTTTTCCTACAATATGACCTAAATAACGTACTTCCCTAAGGCAAAAGTGACTTTTTTCTATATTGATAGTTAACCCTGCTTCTTTGATATGCCGAGCAACTATACGAAGCACTTCCAAGTGCTTTTCGAAGCTTTCAGAAATGATGAGAAGGTCATCCAAATATACAAATACCTCGCTCCGAAGATATGACTTTGTCTATCAACCGGGACATTGTTTGCGGAGCATTGCAGAGGCCGAATGGCATTACTTTGTAGTGGTATAACGGTCTACCGGGCACGGTAAAGGCTGTTTTGTCCCTAGACTTTGGATCTAAAGGGATTTGCCAAAAGGCATCCTTTAAATCTAAACTCGTTATAAACTCAGCCTTAGGTAGCCTGCTTAAAATACCCTCAATGTTAGGCAACGGATATGCGTCTTTCATTGTGACGCTATTTACCTTCCTACTATCCAAGCACAATCGAACTTTACCTGGCTTACTTACAAGTACGATGGGCGATGACCAAGCGCTATCAGATTCTTCTCTGCATAGACTAGCTTTTCTATAGCAGGCGATATTGGAAAGTGCCGCTGTTTAATGGGTTTAGCATCCTTTACGTCTATAACATGCGATAAAACATGCGTTTTACCAAGACCAATTTTAGCGAAAGAAGGAAATGATTGTATAACTTTTTCTAAATCATGCTTTTGATTTTCTGTCAAAATGTGTTTTTCCAATAGCTCTTCATCGGAAACCTGATTAATTTCGCTTAAATGAAAAGATAAAAGTTCAAATAATTTCCAAAAATCTATACCCAAGTATAAATCTTGTGACAAGCTTGGAATAATAAAAATTGTAATTGATTTTGATACGCCTCGAAAGGTAATTTGGGCTTTTATGCACCCTAGGACTTTCTGCGACTTCCCGTCAGCAGTTTTAACAAAGGATGTAAAAGTTTGAATCGGGACGTTTTCTTCTAAAATCTTTGTTGCAAGTTTGGATCCAACACAACTGACAGAAGCGCCTGTGTCTAGCAAACCGAAAACAGTTTTGCCAAGCTCATATTCCTTCACACGAACATGAAAAGGTTTGTTCGGGTTAGGTGAACAAAATGTGTCGTTTGAGATGAGTGAAGGTATTGAAGGAACAATAGGAATTAATCCGTGTTTGTTCCTTGATGTTTCAAAGCTTTCGATGGGGTCTGTCTGCGTGCACTTTTCAGCGCACTCGCTTGGCCGTTTTTTGAAGAGTTACAACGCGGACAAATCGGCTTATACACATCAGTGGCTCCGCAACCGTAGCAGAAAACCCTACGCTCGCTAACACAATCTTGATATCGGTGTCCGTTCCTCTTACAATTCCAGCAAACTAAAGCTATTTCGTCAATATCCTCAACTTCGCTTACATCACCGTCGGTAACAAGATCAAAATTGGCCTGCACCTCAGAAACGCGCTTACGAATTGGCGATGATTTACTATAGGTTTGCCGACTTTGCATGTCTTGCAGGAAAAATTCACGTTTCCGGCAGATATCACGCAAATGAACAATGGAATAAACTTGAATATTTAAAATTTCATATTGTATTTCCGGTAAGAGGTTCCTCTTAATGATCTCAACAAGAGTACTTTCTGAGAGTGGTTGGGTTAACCGATCAGTCCTTTGAACCATGGAGTCATAAAAACAATCAAAACTTTCATTTGCTTTTTGTTTTCTGTCACGAATCTTCTCTCGGTAGTCTACATCAGTCCTAGTATCCTTATACTGACGTCTAAGGGCCTCACATAAACCAGACCAACGAACTTCCGACACAGATTTGTGGTACCTCCAAAACCAATCGCTCGCTTTAGAGTCGAACAGCAAACTTGCGTGTCTGCATACAATATCAAAACAACCGCCTAATGTCTGATTAGTAAGAGCTTCAACACGATAAATAAAGTTTTCAACTGGCATGCCATCACTCGCACCCGTGAAGCGCAACTTCCAGTTGGTAATGATGTGTCCGACCTTATCAGGCCTAAAAAATAATTCATTACTAGCTTGCCTTGTAATATTTCTATTAGGCATGTGGTCAAAAGCTGAAGCAGCTGTATTTGGTACGCCTGCGGGCGGAAGTCCAAGTAACTGCTCGAAAGTTTGTTGTTCCACGTTTGACAAGGTATTCAAGTTAGATGGTAGTGGTGGTTGCGGTTGTTGTGGAAACTGCAAGCTTAACCGCCTAAAACCTTCTTCAATTTGTGCTTCAATTCTGCTATTAATCGAATTATCGAGACTCTGCATTATTGCAGCCTGCTGAGCACCAACGGCAGCGGTAACCATATTGCTTATGTCATCCGCTCGCACAGGTGTAACAACAGGTCCTTGATCATAGAGTGTTGCATACTCTGCCCAGTCTTAATACCGTTGTCCTCAGACATCGATTTTTCTCGAGAACGAGTATCGTAACGATGTGGAGTATTTGTTGTAGAACCAAAAGATTTATCTGACACAACCCTAGTATGGCATATTGGACAGTTGGGATTGTTTTTCAAATATTTAGATAGACACGTTTTGTGAAAAGCATGATCGCACTTAGTCTTATGCAATATTGCGGGATTTCTACTAAAATTGTGACATATTCCACAGCGCCATCCATTTTCATCGGACTTGGTTAAGTCTTCGTTACTATGAATAAGAGCCATGTTGCAATGTCTCAAGGTAAGATATATAAAAACGAAAATCGAAAGGTACTAGTCCTTACTTAAGTTGCAGCAAAGATTGCTAGGAAAATAAGGAAAGATGAAAAAATTCAAGAGTTTGTAAAGGTGATTTTCGACCTTTACCCAAGGCAAGATTTTTCAAAAAAAATTAATCCCGAAAAGATGATACATATATAGTACATACGTGTGTAACTAGCGATAATCTAATTTGTTTAAGATAAGATACGATAAATATAAAAAATAAAATTCTGGTTCCCAGTTAATTTTCCTGATAGAAGTAAATCGTGGTCAAAACCCATTCGTATCCTTCAGCGATATCTCAAGATAAAAAGCGAAAAACCATCCGACCCCAATGGTATTGCCGTCGGTTAGATTATAAAAATAAAATCTATTATTCCGAACGTTTAGAAAGTTGTGGGATTATACGATCACGTTTAGTATGCATTAGTTAGATATTACATCAATATAATTAACTACCTACATTTCTAAATGAATGCTAAAAATAGTCATATAAATCGCCAAAAAATTTGATTCTTATCTTTGGTTAAAAATTATCAAAGAAAATTCCTTGCAATTCACAAAGAAAAAGGGAAATGATAAAGCTACATCCACACTCATTTGTCCGTCATGGTCCGATATTAAATATTTTAAAAAAATCGCAATTCCAATTAACAAGCAAATAAGTGCTGCTATGCGTATGAGCAACGAATGTACTAGCTAACAATCGAAGTCGAAGCTGTCACAATTCCAGCGAGCATCACGATGCTGTACGGCGGGTATAATTCGAAAAATATAATGGTGAGAAATGTTATAGTCGAGAAAGGAAAACTACTTAGCACTTTTGGTTTTACCTTTATCGAAATTGAAATTAAAGAGAATTAATGGGATCTACACAGACAAACAATGAAAATAAATTGCAATGTATGCTGGCTTGTTAAAGTGCAAGCCTCTCAATACAACCAAAAGAACTGTTGCTGTATAGGCCCCACGTTGGGCGCCAAAAATAATTATTATCTGTAGCATGCAACGTTTTGTAGAAAGCACAGTGTATGCAAAAAGTAGGAAGCGGGCGCACGTCTCTAATCCGGCTCTTGCTCGTCGGCTAACGGGGTGGTGTTCTTACTCCTACCCTTCGGTTTTCGCGTACTACTACAGAACAATTACTTTATTTAACGTGCTGGAGGGGAAAAAAAAACAAAAAAAAATGAAAAGGGATACCTACGTTGGCTCAAAAATCTTGATGACGCTTGGGTTTCCGAACAGGATATGTTGCATGATGTTGTTGCAACCATTGCCCACCCTACCATGATGATTTCCAGAAAGAATCCAACAAAAACTGAAAATCCCTAATACTTGCCACACTTAGCTACTATCAGGCATGGGAACCATAAAATAAAAGTTTACTCAGTCATTTTAAAGTTTGACAATTTTTATTAAATAAACCATATACTACTTCCTAATTACTTTCTTCATTTAGATTTTATCTTATATTTGAATCGTATAAATAATAATAATAATAATAATTTATTTATTACGGTCTTCAAGACCTAATTCCATAAAGGTTACAAAAAATATTAAAACTATAAAAATTTCAATGCATATTTAGTGTTCTACAATGTAAAAACAATTTCTCTTTAAACCTATGTAGGTTTTCACAGTTTTTTATCGCAGTAGGTAATTCATTATACATTTTATAACCTAAGTATTCTAAAGTCTTCTTATCGAACTCAGTTCTTACTCTAGGCAGTCTTATATTGTTGCTACTTCTTGTCCCATAATCATGGGTCTCATTATTAAAATGAATTCTACTACTCAAATAGTTTGGTAAAGTTCCTAACTTAACATTATGTATAAATTTCAACGTGAAATAAATAATCGATTGCTTAACACTCAACCAATTTAACATATTTAGCATTGTGATCCTTGGTGTTCTTGGGGTGCATTTTAAAATCAATCTCCTTGCCTTGTTTTGCTGTATTTGTAATTTCTTGATGTGTGTGTCATTTGCCAATAGTAGAATGGTAGGACAGTAGATGAAGTGCGGTTCAATAATTGCTCGGTATACTAATATTTTGTGTTGTTGACTAATGTGCTTACATGTTCTGTACATAAAGCCGATTTTTCGTGCAATCTTGCTTTCTAAGTAACTTATATGTTCTACAAAATTTAAGTTTTCATCTATCAAATCTCCCTTACTTTTTGAATCTCATCCTCTTTAATTTTCAGGCTGATGTTGTTTAAGTCGTTTATAATGGTGCGGTTTTTACAAAATATCATGAATTTTGTTTTATCCACATTTAATTTCAGTTTTTCATTTCATTTCATTTCATTTCATTTATTTGTTAAGTCAATGGAATAAATCCTTACAGACTAGAAGATATAAAATAGTACTTAAATAAAGTGTGTAAAATAGTACTTAAATAAAGTATGATACAATACAAATATTTTCAAAGTTCGGAGAACTTAGAAAGCAGAGTTTAAAATAATTAAAAATTCAGACCTAGGTAGTGAAAAGTCCAGAGGAACTCTAATGCTCAGTATGTTAAACTCACGTATAACACGAGCAATAGGGGCATTACAGGCATAGTTAGTTTTAGGATTATCTCCATAAAAAGGATAAAAATTCCGGAGAGAACGTTGAGGAACATTAAATCGAAACCGTTCCAGCAAGAACGGACAGCCAACAAACCCATTAATAATGTTATAAGCGAAGCTTAGGCAGATAATAGATCTACGATCCAGCAACGACTTAAGGTTTAATAGCAAGAGACGAGCAGAGTAGGAAGGCATTGGTTCAGAGAGATTAAGAGGTCGGAGAGCATATTTAAGAAAGATCTTCTGTATACGCTCAATTCTATTTATCGCTGTTTGCTGGCTTGGCCTCCAAATAAAAACCCCATATTCCAAATGTGACCTAACAAAAGACGTGAATAATAGTTTTATCGTATACGGATCTGAGAATTTTAAAGTATTACGCCTAACAAAACCAAGCATAGAGTATGATTTAGCAGTAACAAAGTTTACGTGATTGGTAAAAGAAAACTTACTATCAAAGATAATACCAAGATCTTTTATCTCACTAACACATTGAAGCTCACAGTTTGAAATTTTGTAAGTCGTGTGTATTGTATTGGTTGCTTTCGCATAAGTCATGTGGAAACATTTAGCCGGGTTCAAAGAAAGATGAAATTGCTCACACCAGCGATAGAGTTTGTCAAGGTCATTTTGCAATCTTAAGGCATCATCAGGCCCCTTAATTGCAGAAAATAACTTTAAGTCATCAGCGTAAAGCAAACACTTGGCGAACGAGAAGCAGTCACCAATGTCATTGATAAAAAGAATAAAAAATAACGGTCCTAGTATACTACCTTGGGGAACTCCAGAGGTGGCAACAAAGGGCCTGGAGGATACACCGTCAATATTAACAACACATTGCCTGTTAAATAAATAAGAGGCAATCCATCGCAGAAATGAGGAATGAAAACCAAGAAAAGCAAGTTTCCCTAATAAAACCCTATGGGAGACCCTATCAAAAGCTTTAGAGAAGTCTGTGTAGATGCAATCCACTTGAAAACCTGCAGTAAATGACTCAACACAGTATTCACTAAAGACCGCAAGATTAGACACGGTTGATCTGCCAGCGACAAATCCATGTTGATAGGGAGAAATAAGAGATTTAACAGCAAAACTCAGCTTTGCATTGACGGCATGCTCAAAAATCTTTGAAATAGTAGACAGCTTGGAAATGGGCCTGTAGTTGCGAACATCATTCTTGTTGCCTTTTTTAAAGACAGGGGTAATTGAAGTAATTTTCCAATCACTGATGAACGTCCCAGAAGACAAGGATTTATTAAAAATCAGTCTTAACGGATATATTAGACCCGGACAACACTTTAGCACAACTGGACACAATCCATCAACATCAGACCGAGAGGAGGATTTTAGCTTAAGGATAGCCTTACTAATATCCTCAGAAGAAAGACATAGCGTTCCAAAGTTAATAGCACAGTCCTGACTCTTCGGGATATCAAAAATTTGACTACTATTGTCTTCTGGGTCGAAATTTGATTTGAAAAACTCCGCAAACAAATTGGCTGTTTCAGTCGGGGAATTCGCTGAATTACTGTCAAGAAAGACTCCTGTTGGTACACTCGCACAGCACTTTTTTGACTTAATATAGTTCCAGAATGATTTCGGGTTCGATTTAATGTTTGACTCAATGTTACGAATGTAATTGGTATATAAAAACTTATCCAAATTATTAAAGCTTCTAAGATAGAACTTGTATTTAATAAAGAACAAATGATTCTTTGTGTTTTTGAATTTTTTGAAATATTTGTTTCTAAGGTTCTTCAGTTTCTTTAGGTCCCTTGAGTACCACGGTAATTTGTAGGGCCTTTTTCTTCGAACCGGAATCCAATACGGCATAGCCATATGTATAAAGAGTCTAAGTCTTCTTGCATTTTCATAATGGCACAGCTCGCATTTGTTTCACTTACGGTAACCAATGCATCATCCGCGAATAACCGTATTTTACAATGTTTTAGGCAACTCTTAATATCATTGATGTATATGTTGAATAATATTGGGGCAAGTACTGAGCCTTGTGGCAATCCAATGTTAACATCCACAACCGATGAAACTGCATCTCCAATAGTAGTCCTCTGTTTTCTGTTGCTCAAATAACTTCGGAACCATTCCAGGGCTATCCCTGTTATACCAAGTCTAGTCATGACGTTCAACATCTCAGTTCTGTCAATCGTTTCGAAAGCACGTTTCAGGTCTATGAAAACCGCAACCACCACCCGTTTTTCCGCCATATCCTCTTTCCATTCCGCCATTACCATATTCAGTGCCGTTTCGCATGAGTGACTCTTTCTGAATCCTGATTGTTCCGGTATAATTATATTAAATTTATCTAGATATGCCACTAGTTGATTTTTCACCACTGTTTCGAGAATTTTTCATCAACAGGTAAAGTATTGATCGGGCGAAGCTCCTCAGGCTTCACTGTATTTGCAACTTTTCAACGGGTATTATTGTCGATATTTTCCAGCAATCCGGGACAACACTATGGTTAAGTGAATCGTTGATTATCTTTCTATATATATGAGCAATATAAGGCATTTCGCTTTGAAAACGCCCTCAGACAAAAGCCTTTTCCCAGCATATTTACTCTTAAAAGCGCGTGAGATAGCAATAATATCATCCAGTGCAACATTAGTGAATTTAAAAGTCTCTCTTGAGCCATTTAAGTGCATTATAGACGTATTAGTGATGCATTCAATACTCTCATTAATTTGAACTATACTTTGTACAAAAAAATTGTTTAAAATATTGGCTATATCATCCTCTTTCTCAATACATACATCGTGAATTACTATTTTGGAAATGTGTTTTTTGTTATCGGATAACTCCGCTAGGTCTTTCAGACACCTCCACATCTGTCTTGTGTCGCCTTCACTTCTAATTACTCTCTCTTCCATGTATTTCTTCTTTTTATACTTAATTTTTCTTTTGTATGTTCTCTTAATGGCACAATACTCTGCCCAACAACCTGTGTTATTTGCTTCAATAGACAACTCAAACTTTTTTATTAAGCAGCGTTAGCTCACGATCATACCACTTATTTCTCAGCTGTTTACTGATCCGCTTCTCATATGTCAATATCTGCATGGCTTCCGTCAATATTATATTCACAGCCTGAATTTTATTTTCGGTCCCACCGTGAAGTACAGAACTGAGGTCCCATGTACGGAGCAGGTACAAAAGATTTTCAGCGCTATAGTGCTCCCAAGAAATGACAGTGGAGTATTCCCTCATTTTACAATGTTTGGTTGTAGGTAGTTCGAAATGAATTGTCTCATGATCCGAAATTCTATGTTCAGCTAAATATTCAGTTTTAATCTGGTCATTATTGCTGAATAATAAGTCGATTTTAGTAGATGAGTACTCCGTTGTTCTAGTGTCGAAAGAAATCCTTTGTAACATGGCCATTTGAGCAAATAAACTTGTTAGCTGGTTTGAATATGTGGACGGTATATTCATATTTATGTTAAAGTCACCAAGGATTATGTTATTGTCAGACTGCAAGTCAGTGTGCAATGTAATAATTTCATGAAGATACGTTATGAAGTCAGCATCGCTGCTACTTGGTGAATGATACAATACACCAATTTTCCATTTTAGTGCGCATTTTATTATTTTTATGATAATACACCACAAATTACTGTCGATAGCTTTATTGCAAACAATGTTATATTGAACACTTTCGTGTACATACATTAGGACACCACCAGTGTGCCTGCTGTGGGAATCGCATCGAATCAAATTATAGGTGAAATGGTTTTCGTCAAGCCCCAAATTTAACTCCTTATTTGCTCTAATACAATTTATACATTTATTTACGGCTTCTTCATTGCATTGCGCAGAGTTATGCTCACCCAGACAATTTGAACATACTTCATCTTCTTTGCAATCAGCAGCTTTATGATTGAGGCCTTTGCACTTAAAACAACGCAACACTTGCACAGCATCGTATACTCTACAACGCTCCCAACCAACATTCATTTTCTCTTCGGATAGTATTTTCTCAAAAGCATCTGCATCCACTTCTAATATCGCGTTATAATAAATGCTGTCCTTCTTTTTTACTTCATATTGCCTTGCAATTTTTAAATCCAACTCACTTACACAGTTATTTTGCCGCTTTATTCTCTGGATGAGTTCATCATCACTATATTTGAAATGAATGCCAGTTACCATAATTGTTGGTTTGACTTTAGCAGGAATCTTAACCTTATAATTATCTTCAATATTATTTTGAATTGCATTTTTTATTTTTTCTCTCTCTTGCACATTTGCACTTGCGACAATTACCACACCGCTTTGCTTTCCTAACACATTAGTTATTTGCAAGTTCATAGGATCAACTTTCGTATTAAGGTCATTTTTGGTTTTTTCAGCATCTTGTTTGGCACTTGGTGTAATAATTATAGGCAGTACTTTCCTAACATCTGTCAACGCTTCTTTTGTTCTGTTTTGTTTATTTTCTTTCGTTACCCCTGCGTAGGATACAGTGGCTTCAGTATTGACGTTTTTCTTAATTTCGGTGCACATTTTTTTATTTTCCAGACTGATAGATTCAATCATTTTTTTGTTGTCATCTTTGTTACTTTTAATTTCATCGCAAACTAGCTGGCTATTACGCTTAAAGCACTCAGCTATCTCACATATTTTGTTCACTTCCTTGACACTTTTTTCACATGAATCTTGGGCTATTTGCATTGCCTTAATTCTTGCTGCCATTGCCCCCTCAACCGCCTTCAGTAGCTGTTTTATCTCTGTCTCATGTTTCTTCAATGCATTATCAAACTCGCTTCTATATTCTTCTAAATATTGACCATTTTTCTTCACCACCATTTGCATGTCTTTTAGGACGTGATCAACATTACTTATGTATTGTAAGCAATCATCACACATATATCTAAGCATCTCAACCTCACTCAACTTATCTATGCTCCATTGATCC
The DNA here is from genome assembly GCA_964058755.1 of Campiglossa producta. Lineage (NCBI taxonomy): Eukaryota > Metazoa > Arthropoda > Insecta > Diptera > Tephritidae > Campiglossa > Campiglossa producta. The sequence goes on along the minus strand of CAXKVI010000003.1, from coordinate 37,109,473 downwards.
AGGCCAGCGCATTTATTAGTTAAGTGGTAATATTTCCCACATACACCTTGACATCGTATTTTCGCCACTTCTGCCCGAATGGTGCCTCTTCACCTGTCACACCTTGCTTCCATCCCACCTTAGCAATTATGTCAACTGATTACATACGGTATATGGTTCCTTTAGTACCCAACGTTAAATAGGATATACAATTTGAAATTAGTGAAAATCATTGTTAAATTATATAAGGTTAAGCAGATTTTGACATTTGTCAAGGCAAAGCTTCCTTATTAGAGTTGCATGTACGAAGGATGCAAAAAGGGTAAAACAATCCCCCTTTAGAAAAATTGTACTAGAAAAGGAAGGAACGCCGTTCGCAAAATTTCAGGATTTTTTTTCCGGAAATCTGTCTTTTCAACAATTATTTTTTAAAATTATTAGGAAAATTAAATTGATTTTAAATTTAACTTAAAAAGCATGCCACGTTTTGTGGGTAGCAGTAAACATGTGCGAAATAAGCTTATAAAACGGCAATGTTTATAATTGGATCCTTATTTAATAATTTTCATCAATCGCCGGTATGAAAACCAATCTCTTAACGTCTGTGGCAGCGGTCTCACGAACTGGCCTCGGAGATCCAAAGGAGAAAAAAGATGCACCTGAGCTTTCAGCGAAGGGAGCGACCGCGATGGCAACTACGGGTCTGGACTCCCAGGAGACATCTTCAAGGACCCTAAAGAAATATGAGGGAGTCTCGCAGGAAACGCTGTCGCCGAGTTCCAGGAAGTCGGTGGAATTGGTGCAATCTCTGATACCGAATTTCCAAACCACTTATGTGCCAAAGAGGGTAAACGGAAATCCTTTCAAACGCAAATGATCGGACGTGGAGTTAAAACCTCACCCCCGAGTGAAGGACAGGATCCTTATAGGCATTCTTGACGGAGGCAACGACCGTTTGGCCATCCCCAAAGACCAGTAGCGACAAGTCCGGAACGAGCTCGCTAACGCTCTTATTGACGTTTATTTGACAGATTAAAATAGTCGCGTGTGACGACGCATGAACTGTTGCACTGTACAAGGCAGCAGCTACAAGACTGGGTGAAGTCTACAAAGGTGCAAAAATCGAGGTCGTCGACTGGAATGAAGTTCCGGCTTGGCCAAGGGCAAGGGCATGGATTCCTGCCATCCCTGCAGAGACTGAGAGGATTCTCACAATGCTGCGGATAATGAATCCGTCCCTCCCGACGCAGGACTGGAGTGTCACTCTGGTTGGGGATGCGGTAGGGCCTGAGAGAAAAGTGGTCTTCGCCATGAATAAGGAGGCAATCGAGCCCCTTAAAAGTTACAATGGACTAGTGCATTAGAGTGTAGTCAGATCGTTATCCACGTAAACCGTGGCTAGGCAGAGCGCGCTGCCATCTCCACTGCAAGGGGGACTCGGATATCGAAGAACTGCAAGATGAAACGGAGGAGTCCGACGCGAAAAGCATGTTATCAGCCACAACACTTTCGCAAAGTGACGTGAACAGCTCGGAGATGGAAGACAGCTTGCTGGACGGAGAGCAACCAATCCTGAGCGCATTATCTCTGATGCTTCAGTCAGCAGGGCTCCTGTTACGCCAACTCGTCGTTGAGAGACAACCTCCGGGATGGGGCAGACCTCGACGATATGGGTACGTCAGGGAAGTCTGAGCGCTCTCATGTTGGTGGTGCTTCAGATAAATCTGCACAAATCTATAGCATCCTCGGCTTTCTAAATGCATTTTGGTGAAATGTGAGCTTCTTGTAAGAATGCACACAAGCTTTTTCCTTGATTTAAATTCAGCTTCAAACGATGAGGTAACGTATTTGTATGCTGACAAAAGGCTGCAAAACAGGAAAAACTGCTGTTATTTAGTTAAAATAATAATTTTTCATAATAATCTTACCAAATAGACAATTAATTTTTCAAAATAAAAATAAAACAAACTTCAAAAGCTTTCAGTGTTGCTGCAATTTTGTTCGTATCAAGAATATCGGTTTTTACTACCATTTTCATACGATTTTGAAAAGAAGTAGCACTGTCAATCAGATAGGGAAGCATGAAGCCGAGAAGTGTCAAAAACGTCTCGGACTGCTTAACCTTATATTATTAAACAATGGTGAAAATTATCATATTGTGTTTAAGTTCATAGGATGGGGTTGATACTTGCACTCACGCACTGATTTGGGAGATGGCTACTTACGCCCCTTTTTCCCTTCACCACAGTAAGTACACAAGTTTTTTTTTTTTTATTTTAAACAAACTTTAGTTTTAATCGATGGTCAATGTATGGTTTTTTTACACTATTTGTTTTTATGATTTTTACAAGTTTTTAGTAACGATTTAATTTTAGTTTTTTCACAATATTTTAAGTTACCTTTTAATATGCACAATATTAATATTTTTAAGGGCAAGAGAAATAAATGGTTTTACCGCGCGCTCAACGACAACTAAAAAACTTCTGCTTAGCCGTTGTCCGTTGAGCCTTTGGTTTTACTTATTTGGACATACATACATATGTACATGTATACTTAAAAAGGTAAGTACATGACAAAGAAGCGGTATTCTTCCAGTTTGATTTTGCATTAGGGTGTTATACAGGTAGTATAAATTTTTTATAGGTAAGTATAAATTTGATTTTAATGTTAATTTACAGGTAAGTGTAAGTTTTGGCGGCCGCCGTGGTGTAGCGGTTAAGTGTTCGGCCTTCTACACCAAGTCGTGGCGGTTCGATGCCCGGCAAAAGTAACATTAACAATTATTTAGAAAAAGAATTTTTCTAAAACGGGGTCGCCCCTCGGCAGTAGTTTGGCAAACTCTCCGGGTGTATTTCTGCCATGAGAAGCTTCTCAGCAAAAAATTCATTTGCTTTGCAAGTGCCGTTCGGAGTCGGCAAAAAACTGTAGGTCCCGCCAACTTGTAGGAAAAACTAAAAAAAAAAGGCAACACACCACAAGTTGGAAAGAGAAGCTCGGCTAAAAATCTCGTTAAGAGGTTATGATAACCTGTTGGTATATCGCCGCCATTAGTAAGTTTAAGGCAAGTATGATTTTAAGGGAAGTATGAGTTTAAGGTAAGTATGAGTTTAAGGTAAGTATGAGTTTAAGGTAAATATGAGTTTTAAGGTAAATATGGGTTTTTTAAAGGTAAGTATATGTGTTTTACTTCATTTTTCATATACATTTTAAAATCATATAATATGTACATTTTTTGATTTCTAAATAAATAATATCTACAGATCGATCAAATTTTCTTCTTCTTCTTCCATGTCTTCAACATGGCGGCGGGCCTGCGTAGTTGACGAATGCAGGAGCTCTTGCAACTGTTCAAGCGTATTCCTTGTTTGATTAACTAGATATCGAAAATTTCGTTGGTTGCCCCTGCGGTTCTGCACGCGTGCCGCTGACCGTTCAATTACACGCTGCCTGGTTCTTCCGCGTCGTTCATCACGCCTTTGACGTACGGGTGGTGGAGGTGTCGGACGACGGCTGCGTACTATTGTGGATACGTTAGGGCGATGCAAAAGCGTATGATGAGCTCTGCCACAGTGACGGCAGCTGCCGGCGGAAGTGCACGCCCCTGTAGTATGAGATGTGGCCAAACAGTTTATGCAGTAGCGATGTACACGCGCGGATTCATATCGCTCTGCTGGAGTCATGGCCAAAAATGCGTGACAGTGGCGTAGAGAGTGGGGGCGACAGCACAGGCGGCATTTTCCCAATTCCATGATGAGATCTGTAGGGAGAGAACGTGAAAGGAAATCAGCATTGTGGTAAAGTAAAGTTATTATGAGAATTGGGTAATTATGGTTGGGAATATTGTATTAACAGAGAGCTAGGAGGAGGGTAATAAACATATTTTGGTGATGTTCCGCGTGATTATTCCATTTTGAGTGCGGATATCACGAACATTGCCATCGGGTCCTGGGTGGAGGTTCGAAATGCGTCCGAGTCGCCATTCGTTGGGTGGTAGAAGGTCGTCCTTAACAACGACCAGATCACCTTCTTTGAGGTTCGGTTGGGTATTTTTCCACTTATGTCTTTTATGGAGTTGTAAGAGATACTCGTTTTTCCAGCGGGTACTAAATTGGTGGTATGTACTTTAAGTAACTGCCATTTGTTCATTGGGCTGAGATTTTCTGCGTTAGGTTCCGGCAGAGATACTAGTGGGGCACCGCGTAGGAAATGTCCTGGGGTTAACGCTAGTAAATCTGTAGGGTCTTCGGACATAGGAGAGATAGGCCTGGAATTGAGGACAGCCTCAATTCGAATAATTAGAGTCGTAAATTCTTCAAACGAAAACTTGTGGTTGCCGGCGACTTTCGTTAGATGAGTTTTAAAACTTTTAACAGCGGCTTCCCATAAGCCGCCCATGTGAGGAGCGTATGGGGGTATAAATTGCCAGGAGAGGCCTTGGGGGGCGTCATTTTCGGCGACCTTTGGACCCACTTCTTGGAGGAAAATTGAGATTTCCTTTTGCATTGATCGATGAGCGCCGATAAAGTTTTTTCCGTTGTCGGACATGATTTTGTTCGGGAGACCGCGGCGGCCGACAAAACGAGCGAATGCGGCCTTAAAGGCTTCCGTGGTTAAGTTGGAGCATACTTCGAGATGTATGGCTTTGGTGGAAAAACAGACAAATACGCATACATACGCCTTGGTGTGAGAGGCCCGGCGGAGAGGTGACGTTTTGACGAGAAATGGGCCTGCGAAATCGACTCCGGGAGAGTGAAAGGGAAGGGTATAAGTTGTCCTTTCAGCTGGTAATGCACCCATGATCTGCGAGTTCATCCTTTGTTTATGGATCGTGCAGGTCTTGCATTGGAATATGAGTTTCTTCACCTTTTGTCTGAGTCGAGGGATGTAGTAATCCTGTTGGATCGTATGGGTCATCAATTGGTTTTCGGCATGCAGCAAGTTAGTGTGAGTCAAATCCAACAGTAAGGAGCAGAATACGCAGTTATCGGGAATTATGATAGGGTAGCGCTCGTTCTAGCTGAGGTTCGAGTTTGCTAGCCGACCATCCACCCTCAATATGCCACTTTCGTCGAGTTTGGGGCTCAGAGTGAGTAGTGAAATCTTTTTGGAGAGTGGTTTGTTGGACTGTAGATCCGCAATTTCGGCAGGGTAATATGCATGCTGTGTCGACAGGATCAATCGAACTTTTGCCTGGTGAATTTCCTCTTGGGTTAGAGTTCTAGTTTCTGGAATATCGAGCCCCTTTGCCTTGTATATAAAGCGATACATATAGGCAACGACTCGTAGGGCTCTGACGTAAGAAGAAAACCGATCTAAAGGGTCTGTAATCTCAATAGCGTGGAGTGCTTCAACACGTTTTTGTTCTGGTGGATTGGAATTTTGAGGAACTGTCTTGGGCCAGAAATCGGGGGACTTGGGTAGCCACTCAGGGCCTTTCCACCAGAGGGAGGATTCAGATAACTCCTGGGGTTTGCATCCGCGTGTTCCAAGATCGGCTGGGTTATCGCCACTTGACACATGGCGCCAAGTAACATTGCCGACATTTTTGAGAATTTCTGCTGTACGGTTCGCTACATATGTTTTCCAGCTATGGGGTGGCTTTTCGAGCCATGCTAGCACGATTGAGGAGTCTGACCAGAGGACTAGTTCATTTGAGAACAGATTTAATTGAGAGGTTATCTGTTTAACTAGTTTTGAGAGTAGTACTGCGCCAGACAGTTCGAGACGAGGAAGACTTACAGTTTTTAACGGAGCTACTTTGCTTTTAGCTACTAGCAAATGAGTAGTGAAGTCGTTTTCGTTGTGCTGCACTCTTAGGTACATACAAGCGCAGAATGCCTTTTCTGAGGCATCAGAGAATCCGTGTATTTGATATGGTTTGTCAGGGGAAAACTCGACCCATCGGGGTATTTTGATATCACTTATTGCCGAGAGATTTTCCCGAAAGGTACTCCATTTGTGTAAGGCGAGAGGTTTGACTTGTTCGTCCCAGTCCGTTCCTTCCAACCAGAGTTGTTGGAGGAGAATCTTGGCTAATATCATAATTGGCGCTAGCCATCCTGCCGGGTCGAACAATTTCGCTATTGCTGATAATATTTGCCGCTTTGTGCGTGAGTTGGCGGCTGGTAGAGGGTCATATGAGTATGAAAACGAGTCGTCGATAGCGTTCCATTTTATTCCCAGGGTCTTTGTGGAGCTGACATCATGGAATTTAAGAAAATCTGCATCGAGGAGGTCAGATTTTGGAATGGATTTGAGTATTTCGGGGTGGTTAGCCGTTATTTTCTTCAGAGGGAAGCCGGCTGATTTTAATGCTTCGATAACTTGTGTCATGGAGCTGATTGTGGACTGTAGGTTGTATCCGCCAGAGAGTATGTCATCTACATACGTTTCATGTAGAAGCCCTTTTTTGGCGAGGGGGAATTCGTCTTTGGTGTCTTCCGCTAGCTGATGGAGGGTACGGATTGCTAGGTATGGAGCACAGTTGACACCAAAGGTAACTGTTTTCAATTTAAAATCTTCTAGAGGTGATTTTGGGGATCTGCGAAATACAATTCGTTGGTAATCCTGATCTTCTGGGTGAATGAGTATTTGGCGGTACATCTTTTCAATATCGCCATTAAAAACGAACTTGTAGAGGCACCATTGTAGTATTATCAGCATTAAGTCGTTTTGAAGGGTTGGGCCGGTGTGTAATATATCGTTCAACGAACTTCCCCAGTGAGAGATTCTCGAGGCATTGAAGACTATTCGTACCTTAGTTGTTTTGCTATCTGGTTTTATGACAGCGTGATGGGGCAAGTAAAAGGCGTAATATTTTCCTTTTTTATAATTTCGAGAGGTGATGTGGGTTCCATGTGATCCATGGTTAAATATTCTTCTAATACTTCAGAATATTTCTCTTTTAATTCGGGTTTATTTTCCAGTGTTCTCTCTATGCTAATATACTGCTGTTGAGCAGCGGGTCGTGAGTGACCGAGGGCTAAGGTTTCTGGAAAATTTTCTTTGAATGGGAGTTTTACCATGTAGCGGCCATCTTCTTTTCTAACGGTACTCTTTTTGTAGAGCTCTTCGCAGAAAGTATCTTCATCTGTGACGGGTTTAGTGGACTGAACTTCTTCTTGTTCCCAAAAACTTTTAAGGAGGTCATTTAGAGAGTCCAGGGGGGTTTCAATTATTTGCGTGGAGTACGTTGCAATCTGCTCTGTTATTGGGCCGCTCAATATCCAACCAAATATCGTGTTTTGAGCTATTAGACTTCCAGCGACATTAGTTTCGAGGCCTTGCAGAAGAATTTGCGGGATTATGTCGCTGCCGATTACCATATCTATTCTCCCTGGAGAACCGTAATTGGGGTCTGCTAGTGTGAAAGAGGAGAACTTGTACCGTAGTACAAGGCCGCAAATTCTTTTTCATATTTCTTATTCCATTCTTTCCTTAAAAATAATTTTTTCTCGTATAATTTTTCCTTTGCCACCACTGTCCCAACTCCAAAACCCCAATTAACACAGCTCATGTCAAAAACATATGGTTTTGAACTCATTTATCGACATCTGAGTTTCATGAGGGTCTAATACAACTTCCGCACAAGACTATCTTTCTTTTCCTGTGAAATCCCAAGACCGACACGTCGTAAGTAAAGTGACCGCGGCTAAATTTAATTTAAATTCGGAGTGAAGTCAAAGTTTAATAACTTGTGCGTATAAAATTTACTTGCGAATAAAAATCCGTACGCATAAACACTCTTTAATTAATCAGCCAAATCTTGGGTTTCACAGGGCATCCTATCTACGTACATAAACATTTATGGTAAGTGCAAATGCAATTTAAATAGTAATTTAAAAGACCTTTTTGTAATTATTTTGTGGTGTGTAAAATCGTCCAAATAGTTTTTTTAACCTGCGGTGTTTTTTTTTCTTTTTCTCGCAGATTTTACCACAATTAAACACCACATTTCATTATAAAGTTTTCTACCAACAAATTAATCATCGTATTCATGTGGGTTGCTTGTGCAAACCACAAGCAACCCCTTCTCACGACTCTTAAACCTTGCCCTCATCTTTTATAATCCGCATTCACTTGGAAAAACTCCCAAAGTCTACATGAATAGCTGAAAATTTCGCCCACCTACAAAAGTGTAAAAATTTTCCCGATATATAAGGTATTTTCCTGCTGTGCAGATTTCCAAAAACCTCAAGAATCGAAATTTCCACGTCATGTAAAGGTAAAAACAACAACACATAAGAAGTTCCAACTCGATCCCACAAAAAGAAAAGAAGAAGAGTTAGGTTAAGAATTAGAATAAAACATAAAAAAAAAATGTTGTAAATAAAACATACATGGAATCAGCTACTACATATTTAGAAAAAAAATAACGAAATAGTTTTACCACTAAATAATTTTTAAATAAAAGGAGAATAATTAGGTCCGTTTATTTAATACCAACTGTATATAAAATTGGTAACACAAAAAGTGTCAAGCAGATAGTCATAATTATTTTCGTAATATAATGATTAAGCCAAGGAAACTTAGTCAAGCTACGGCAGCGTAGTTCTTGTTGTTGTTGTACAGCAATCACTCAAACATGTATCTACCTATAATATAGTTAGAATTGAAGAAGAAGCAGTGGACATGTTTGAGAGAGTTTTTGTATGAAGTGGTTTGAAGCCAACCCAGCTCGTAGACTTTGTTTTTGTTGCGTGCACTTCGATACTCCTTTGCTTAAAAATAATTATGGTTGCCGTAGCTTGGTAAACTTTTCTATTCTTAAGGATTTTTTTTTTGTTAGTATTTTTAAATTTATAGTTTTTTTTTTCTATTGGCGATGAATGCTAACCAGGATTAGGGAATCCTCGAATTTTCAATTTAGCCAGCGAGAAGGCCTTCGAAGCTAGGTGTAAATGAGCCATAGACAAACAAATGGTTTTTTTTTTCGGTGACTCCCTGATCCCATAAACACATAAGTATATACCTACATATTAATGGAAATATGTATATTTTTTTATTTACTGCCAATATTTGTATTTTACACACGTATATAAAATTTTTTTTGCCTGTACGTACATATGTATGTACATGTGTATGCTCAACTTTAATTGAGTTTGGATTATTTTTGAATTGGGTTTGCTAATTTGGTTGTTGTTGCGTCGTACATAATATATACGTATACATAATATATACGTACATAAATATATACGTATCACCGCGCAAGCATATTTGCATACATATGTACATTTAAATACTAAGCCCGATATATTACTTTGTATGAAAATTTAAAGATACACTTAAGAGTGATGTGGGGACTAATTGTAGTTCTCCCATTTTGTTAAACGTTCTTTCGGAATATCATTTTGATTTTGATTAAAAATAATAAAATAAATAAAATTTTGCCTGGTTTTGCTTAGGCTAACTACTAAAGTAAGAAAACGCTTAAAATTGTAATGGATTGAATTCTTCTAAATAATAATTAATATGATGAGTAATTAATTGAATTTTTATTTGGTTTGAGACATGGGGTGTTGATGGTAAGGTATTTGGGGCCTCAATAACACCAATGAGGCCAATGGTAGGGCGGGTTTAGAGGCAGCCACCAAATCTCACTAAATGAGCTGCCAGGCATAAGAGGGAAGAAAGGGTCGTATTGGCGAAGTGTGGCAAGTAAATGTTACTGCTAGGTTCTCTATTTTTTTGTTGTTGTTTCAGAAAGTCCCAGTGTGCAAAATATAAATTATCCTGTTTGACCATTGACTGAGGAGGGCAATGCGGTGTATTGATTGCGTTATCGAATACCACGAAGCTGAAGCTCCGGGCCTAAACGCCAGTGCACACACCGTGGTCAATGCACCTTGCCACAAGCATTGCTTCTCTATCGTCTTAGATTGGGGTTTCAGTATACTCTCGGTCAATGGTATCATAACAGATAAAATGGCGCCCAACGTGGGGCCCGATTGAAGGAAAACTTTTTGTTTTCAATTCGTGGTTTCACATTCAGGATTCCCTCTTGGAATCAGCTCGTCTGTCTGCTTAAATTTTTCATTTTTAAATATTTTTAAATTTAGATTTTCTTCGGTTGTTGTTGTATTTAAGCATTTTTTGTAGGGATGCGAATAATTTTCGATGGAATTGACGATCCTACAGGCTATATGCCTCAGGATTCGTACCGCGTTAAAAGATTCGTATTCGGGGAATTGTTTAAGCACAGCATTTTCTTTCGTTTTTGTACTTAAATGCGTGATACACTTTTTTTTGGAAATTTAGTCATTAAGGCTTAATGCCAGCTGACTTACCAGGGGTTCACGTCAGTTACATAACAAAAGAAAAGATATTAAATTTTTCAAATAATTAGTACATCTCAAACTCAACTTCGAGATGCCAAACTCATTAAATATTTTTTTTAGTTTTTGGGAAAGATTTTGAAAATTTCGGAAATTGTGGTTGTAATCAAAACAAGTCACAACCGATATTTCTTCCCCAAAATGTTGCATGCCACAACACAATATGACTCCTTTACCACTTTTAAACTTATGCCACATTACCTACAACAGAGACTCCCATGGTCTCAAACCAAAATATTTTGATGATTTTTTTTATATACATACAACATTTTTGATACAATTTTTTTTGCGGTTGAGAATTTCGAAGCGTGAAAAGCTTACTTTTTCTTTATAACATTTTTTTTTGGTGTTGACATTAAACTTTTTTTAGAAACATTTTTTTTTGCGTCAGCGCATCCAGTTCGAAACGTAAGCTTCAGACTTTTTTTATAAAACTTTTTTTGTGTTGACTTAAAACCTTTTTGCTTGAAACATTTTTCGGCGTCAGTAAATCAAGCCCAAAACCCTACTTACACAATTTTTTTTTGGTTTTTCCTTTTTTTTGAATGCGATTATAAGCTTACATACTACCTTATTTCGTTAGGCCGGAATAAATATGCCATTACGGCATAGCGGCGAGCACGCACCCTTGCAGACCCACTGTATCGTTTGTAGAAAGCTGATATATAATAGGAACGCCGTGCTAGTTACTGCTTGCAATCACCGCTTCCATAGGAACTGCCTATTGTCCTGGCTAAGGAAGAATTCTTCTTGCCCCTTGTGCAGAGCACCTTGTAGTAGTAGGGAATTCCTTCAAAACACAGGCGTTAATACCAGATTACAAACCATGCTGCAAGGAAACTCGGGTAATACCAGTGGGAACAATAACCCACCTAGGACAAGTGGTGAATCACAGCGAGATCTTCAGCAAAGACCGGAAAATGTCAACAACGAACAAGTCGAGGGAGCACGTGGTGTCGAAGCAGCACCAGGAAACGAGGATGAGGCGCGTATTAGAAACATGGTTTCTGCCATTGTTTCAGCAAGATCAGCGACTGCTTTTGAAGGACTGGAAGGTCGCGTAGCCCAAATGGTAGAACAGAGGATAGAAAGCACCTTATCAAATTTTTTAGAACGATTAAACCTTAACCCTGTACCACCAGCCCCTGTTGCCAATGATATTAGCCAACCTGCTAATCTATCTGCAGCCCAACACCCCCCTAACAGGTCTACACCAATGTGGCCAAGAGAGCCACCTTCATTGCAAAACCACAGCAGCTTAAACTTTAACCAGAATATAGACCAATTGCGGTTTAGCGACATCTCAACCATTCCGTATACTGGTAGAATCGCGCAGCTTATTTCTAGTTGGGATGTTAAGTTTGACGGTACGTCGCGTTTATCCGTTGACAGCTTCCTGTCCCGAATAGAGCTCCTAGTTATCGACACACGTAATGGGAATTTCAACATTTTATGTGAACATATCCAAAGTTTGTTTGTCAATGAAGCCAAAGATTGGTACTGGCGTTATCGCATTTCAGTCGATCGCGTAACTTGGCCAGCTTTATGCCAAGCGTTACGAACAAATTTCCAGCAACATAAAAGTGATTTCGAGATAAAGGAATCTATTCGGGCTAGAAAGCAGGGCCAAAGCGAAGGGTTTGATGAATTTCGTAATGCCATCTTGAAAATCGCGGAACCCCTTGAAACACCCCTGTCGGAAATAGAACTGCTTGAAATAATGAAGCTCCGGGCCTAAACGCCAGTGCACACACCGTGGTCAATGCACCTTGCCACAAGCATTGCTTCTCTATCGTCTTAGATTGGGGTTTCAGTATACTCTCGGTCAATGGTATCATAACAAACTGTTCCAGATTTTCGATTACCACTTTGGAAGAAGGGAGGAAGTGAGTTAATTGTGGTAATATTATGGCTTTTGTATTAAATTGTGTTCGTGAATCCCGAGAGCATATTGTTAAACAACAGGTTTTATTGGAGTTTTGCACTACTCCTCCGCCCATGCCTAATACTTGGTAATGAGATTTCTGAGTAGGCAGATTTAGCAATTTTTGGATTCTCGAGGTTATGAATGACTTTTGGGAGCCTTGGTCCACCAATGCCCGGACCTTGAAAGTTTCTCCTCGATGGAGTATGGGGACAATTGCCGTGGGCAGTAACGTTCTTTCTTTGTTACTGGAGAAGTGAGCTAGGGTTTTATTTTCTTTGGGAGGTGGGGTTTCATTCCGAGATTCTCGTGACTGCATTGCCTGCTTGGAAGTCGAAAGTTTTGGTTGGTAATTTTCTGCTTGAGGCGGATCCTTGAATGGATTTCTTATTTGATGTTGTCGAGAAGTATTTGAGTTCGTTGGCCGAGGTGTTTGGTAGTGTAGCAGGGAGTGATGTCGCTTTTGACAATATACACATTTGAAGTTGCTACAACATTCGGATTCTAAATGGGAGAATGCTATACAATTTTTACAATAATTGTTGTCTTTTACAAATTTATTGCGCTCCGATACGCTAAGTTGTTTGAATTTAAGGCAACTCATCATGGAGTGGTTTGAATTGCACAACTTACATGAGACTTGTCGGGACTGTTCGCTATGGAAGGAGTGAGATTTATTTTTGAAGTTTGAATGTTGAGGTGTGGAGGAGCGACGAGTGAAGCTCGAGTTTGAGGTGTGGGGTTTGCTTGGCCTATAAGTACCTAGCCGTTCTACTACTTCGTATCTGGTCGTGAGGAATTTGTCCATTTCCGACCAGAGTGGTAATTCCTTCCTAGATTCCAGCGATTGTTCCCATAATGCGAGAGTTTCATTGGGCAGTTTTGAGGAGCATAAATAAATAAGTATTGGGTCCCAATTGCTAGTTGGTACATTATTAGAGTTAAGAGTAGCGAGGCAGTTGTTTATTGTGGTCTGAATTTCTTGAATTCTTTCTCCACTTTCATAGAATACGGGTTGCATATTGAAGAGGCTTTTGAGCTGACTATCTACCAGAATTCTTCGATTCTCGTATCTGGACTTGAGTGCTCCCCAGGCTAACTCGAAATTTTGGTCGTTGAGGGGGTATTTTTGAATTATAAGGGCTGCTTTTCCCCTGGTTTTTTGTCGCAGATGGTAGAGTTTTTGAGCTGGCGACAATTTAGGGTGGTTTATGTATACTGCCGTAAACATATCTCTAAAAGACGGCCATGTCTCATAACCACCGTGAAATACTTCTGTATCGCATGCGGGTACTTTGAGGTAGGGTTCGCGGGTAGGGAGGGTTCCTATGGTTGTGTTCTGGATTTGGATGGTGGATGCTGGTTCCAACGTTGCCAGAAGCTCATTTATTCGGGCTTTGGTGCTGATGTTTGTGCCCATCGCGGTGTCATATTTTTCTGTGAGAGCCGTCAGGGATCGTTCATCCGTGAGATTAAGATACGCTGCTTCATATGCCCTTTCTACTGCTGCTATTTGTCTGCTGAGTTCCTCGAAGTATGTCTGTAAACTGGGTTTGGTGTGATTTGCCTCGTCAGTATTCCACCATTTTTCGCAGAATTTTTCGAGTTTTGTCAACTCAAACAGGGATTTTTTCAAAATTTGAGCAAATTCTTCTTCTTCCGAATGGGACTTTGACCATGTTTTAGGTCCTTGTTGGGGTGCTGGGAGATTTAATTTATCAGTTTTTTCTTCGGCCATTTTTAAGAGGTTAAGAGGTATTTAATGGACTGGGTTTATTTTTTAATAAATTGTGTATTAGGAGTACACTAGAGTATATTTGAGAGGGCTGTGTATTAGAAGTACACAAGAGAGTTTTTTTTTTTTTAAATTAGAGTCCTGTGTGTTAAGAAGCACACCTGAGTATATTTAAGGGTTTTTGTATTAGAAGTACACTAGAAGGTTTTAATATTTAAAATTGTAATTGATATAAATTGAATAAAGAAAAGATATTTAATTATGGATGTAGTTTTGATGATAAATAAATTTGACCACTTCTTGTGTGGTTTGTGCCCAGTGTATTTTTGTGCGCCTTTTTTGCTATTCAGGCCCACTGTGCTTACGGTGAATTTATATATGTATGTATGTATGTGTGAAATTGATAAAATTTGAGAGGCTGGAATATTTACTTGCTTCCGCGTCTTTGACTGCAAGTATATATATATGTTTTATATGTACGCTGTTGTGAGGGTGGGAGTATGCACTTGTCTCAGCGCTTCTGAGTCCAAGTGTATTTTTTGGTATGTACTTATGTATGTGCAATTTTTTGGAAAATTTTAAAATTTTGGTGCTGAGAGTGGAGGGAATTGGAGTAGCTGAATTAGAGTGAGTGTGAGGTGATTGTCCACAAATGTACGTACGCCAATATATGTATTAATTTTTCTCTTTTTTCAGGAATGTAAATTGGAAAATCGGCTGTACTTGGTACGGTAGTTAGAAATGGGTAAGTATAGGGAGGTGAAAGCGTTTGGTATATAAACGTGGGATATATATGTATTTTAAAAATGGTTTATATATCTTAGCGGATTTGGAAAGAGAAATTTTAAATGTAAGTTTTGGCAACTGAGAACATAAGAGGTTTCTCTTGTACTGCCTTAGAGTTCCGTTAATATATTTTTATGTATATATGGGGAATTATTTAAAAATTTATATCTTAGCGGATTAGGGAAATTGTATATTTTAAATTGCTGAAATGAGAACGTAACGGGTTTCTCATATATTTTCTTAGAGATCCGCTAAGTTATGTAAATCGGGTATATTGAGGGTATATGGGGTAAATTCTTTTTAACGGCACTTACTTGGGGCTGGTGACTGACTACCTTTTTTTTGCTTCGAAATTTGTAACGGGGTTTCTCTTTGTTGCTGGGCGATTTTGATGTTGGTGAACTGCTGATGATAATGATGTTGGTGAACTGCTGTTGATAATGATGATTTTTGTGTAGTAGACTGTACCTTGCTTTTTGATTTTGTTTTTATTTAATATTTGTTAAAAAAAAAATATATTTAGTTTTTCACCTCTTTTTATGTTTTTATTTATTCTCTTTTCAGCTATTAAATTTTCTTCTTATTTTTTCTTTTTCAGATTTTTTTTTTTTTAATATTTTTTGTGCACTTTTTTTTTGAAAAATAAAACATAAACTTTTTATTTTCTTTCTTTTTTAGTTCACCAGTTTTTAACAATTTTTGTTTTCTTTCCCCGAATTTTAATTAATAATTAATTTTTTTCTTTTTTCAGGGGTTCTTTTATTTTTTTGAAAAATGTTTTGTCTTTTGTTTTGATAACGTTTTTATTTTCTTTCTTTTTCAGGTCACTAATTTTTTATATTTCCAGGAGGCGATTTTTTATAATATTTTCTTTGCGGGTAATTTCTTTTTATTTAACTTTTTTCACTTTTTAACTACTTTTTTTTCTTTTCAGGTTTTTTCTTCACCAATAATCTCTTTTTTCTTTCTTTTCAGGTTTTTCTTTATGAATTTTTGTTATTTTTGTTTTAACAGTTTTTCACTTTTAATTTGCCGCAAAAAAACTTTTTCTTTTTAGGAGCACCCTATCGCACTATACCACTTTTTGCTAATTTTGTAAGTTTCAATTTTTATATTATTTTATTTTTTCATAAAAACTTTTTTGTTTCTAGGCGCTGATTAACTCCTTATGGCGACGAAAGGACCATGTTTAAGTTCATAGGATGGGGTCGATACTTGCACTCACGCACTGATTTGGGAGATGGCTACTTACGCCCCTTTTTCCCTTCACCACAGTAAGTACACAAGTTTTTTTATTTTTTTATTTTAAACAAACTTTAGTTTTAATCGATGGTCAATGTATGGTTTTTTTACACTATTTGTTTTTATGATTTTTACAAGTTTTTAGTAACGATTTAATTTTAGTTTTTTCACAATATTTTAAGTTACCTTTTAATATGCACAAAATTAATATTTTTAAGGGCAAGAGAAATAAATGGTTTTACCGCGCGCTCAACGACATCTAAAAAACTTCTGCTTAGCCGTTGTCCGTTGAGCCTTTGGTTTTACTTACTTGGACATACATACATATGTACATGTATACTTAAAAAGGTAAGTACATGACAAAGAAGCGGTATTCTTCCAGTTTGATTTTGCATTAGGGTGTTATACAGGTAGTATAAATTTTTTATAGGTAAGTATAAATTTGATTTTAATGGTAATTTACAGGTAAGTGTAAGTTTAAGGCAAGTATGATTTTAAGGGAAGTATGAGTTTAAGGTAAGTATGAGTTTAAGGTAAATATGAGTTTTAAGGTAAATATGGGTTTTTTAAAGGTAAGTATATGTGTTTTACTTCATTTTTCATATACATTTTAAATTCATATAATATGTACATTTTTTGATTTCTAAATAAATAATATCTACAGATCGATCAAATTTTCTTCTTCTTCTTCCATGTCTTCAACATATTGCAATATCAAAATTTGCCTTTGAAAGAAAATCTTAAATACAAACAAAAATTTCAGATTTACACTAACGATTCTAATTTCGTACAAGGAATTTATTTATTTAGTTGGTTAACTAACCGTTTATATACTAAAACAATATTATTATCAACCGACTTATGCGCTTTTGCTTATGACGTATTAAAATTGTAATCCAAGATTTTAACTCAATCGCATATTAACTAGGATATTTTAAGTATAATATTTAAATTTAGTTTTACTTTGCATTATTTCGAAGCGAGGAATAAAAATTACAAATGGGTTTTTTTTTTTTTTGTGTACCAACCTGGCAACCCTAACTTTATCTAAGTTAGAAAAACGAAACGAAAGAGAAATGAATAATATGTACATTCATTCACTCATCACACTAATACCAAAGAAAATTTGTGAGAGAATAAACAAAAACAAAATCGACTTACCACTTCGGCTCCAACGATGAAAGATCTTTCAGCATGAAACCTGGAACAAGTAAATGTATGCTGGAAATCGAAAAATATTTCTAACACACCACAATTGTTGTTGCTTTTCGATTTTCAATAGATTTAATTTATACTAATTTCCCTTTCCTTTCAAGCATTTTGAATCACCTCTTTGCTTTAGTTTATGTCAATTCTCGCCACAGTATAGACAGTAGTTGCACTCACTAACACAAACGTACTTATATTCACCTCCATAGAGAACTTCGGGTTGCAGTCAACTATTTTCAGCTATTTCAGGGTGTTGTGTTGCAAATTTTATGAGGTAATAAATTACTTTAAAAGAGGAGAAATAGTCAAATTTAGGATTTTGCGTTTTAAGTAAAACTATATATGTATATATTAGGTTATATTTCTAAAAAAAAGAAATTACTATTTTACAACTCAACCAAGAACCAATGCACAGCGTTTTTTCTCACGCATAGGAGTATTCAGTCGAAAACAAATACAGCTTTATTGCGTTGCGTGACATTTATAACTTTGACAAATACGCACAAAACCAAAAAATATACAAGGAAAAATCAGCTGATTATGTCATCGTACCCAAAAAGATAAAACTAGATCAAGTCTGCGTTAACGCGTGTTAAAACGCGGTTATAAGACAGGTTGCCTTTGTCTACGTGCATTTATGTCAGCTGTCAAAATTAAATGTCACAACGAGACGCTACAGTTGTTTCTGTTTTCAGAGTACTTTGCAATGTATTCCAATGTTGTTACTCCTTGGAGTATCTATTTTCAGAGCGATCGTGTCGTGATTTTGGTCAATAAAGCATGAGCAATGATCGGCTTTCAATAAGCTGAAGGTGGTCCGCTGAGGTATTAGAAAGTATTACAATTGAAGTACTCCAATATCACAAAATTGAAACACATGATCCAATGATTTTTGCAAAATTTAACGCAAAACAAATTTCGAAATTTGAGAATTTTTCGACAAAAAGCTTATCGTGCCAATCTAAATAAATTTCACTAGTGAACCTTTTTCATACATTTTCGCTCACAAATTATATGAGAGGGAGAAAATCCGCAAAGTAAGAAATTATTTAGAATCTGCCTGAATATTTTATTGTGGGTTAGAGTGTAAAATGTACTTTAAAAAACGTAAATGGTTGTTAATATTCGCAAAATTTGCTACGAAGAAGCCCATTGTATTCGAGAAACTGTAAAATGTATTCCAGAAAAATCAAATGTACTTCAGAAACATCTTCTGGATTGGAATTTGTTGTTTCTGAAGTAGAACTGATTATTTTGGAGTACATTTTTAAGCTTCTGAAGTCTAATTTACGGTCTCGAGTACAAATTACAGTTTATGAAGTACAATTTATAGTTTTTGGAGTACAGTTGATTATTCTAAAGCATATTTTACAGTTTTTAAGATACAATTGACTATTCTGAAAATAATTGTATGGGTCTTGGACTACCATTCACTATTCTTAAATGCATTTAACCTTATCTAAAGTATTTTTACGGTTTTTGAAGTACGAGTGAAAAAGGTGTAGAAAAAATAGTTCTATTATAAATTTAGTTTTTTTATTATTATGTGTTATCCGTCATAATTTGTAGGATGTTCTTGAGCAAGCCCATTTAGTCTTGTATATTTATCTGTCTCTGTCCAACAATCTGAACGAAATAAAGTAGGTACTAAATTTAGCGTCAGATAGACCCTTGGAAAGGGTATCAAAGGGTTGACGCTAAAGGGTCGAATACATAAAGCTTTGTTAACCTCGCCTGACATTTGCTACCTCAAAACTTTGCGTCCAACTTCAGAGGTATGCTACAATGAACGCCTTGGCGCTTCTCTTTTATACATTTGTTTTCGTTATTTTTTTCTTTGCATTCGTGGTGCTTTAGTTAATTTATTAATTTAATAGAGAAAAAATGAATTAATTAATATTTTCTCCAACATTTTATTCTTTAATTGAAGCAAAGTCATCGACATCTGATTGTCAAAGCAAGCAAAGCAAGCAAAATTTGAGAGTTTGCCAAATTTCAACCTCGCTTCAACTTTGAGGTCTCCAATTTGCCATGATTGGTTTAAATACGTATACTGAACTTTTCTGTCAAAGTCAAAGTTTGAGGTAAAGCCAAAATAAAGCTTTATGTAACTGACCCATAACTTAAGTACCTACTTTATATCGATTATGAACATGCCTAAATTGTTTTAACCGTTTTAAACTGAAAGGAAAACCAGTTTGCAGGTCAACGTGAAGTATTAGAGAAAAAATCACTATCTAACAAATACTTCAACAAAATGCAGCCCTGAATGATTAAACACAACCCTATCACGCCTGGTGAAAATCAAATGGAAATAAAAAAAGTTGTGCAAATGATGAAAATTTATATTAATTTGTTTCATTTATAACAGATTTGATTTTAACTGCCCCAAAAAGGAGCATAAACGCAGAGTGCATAAGATTAATTCATTCATTCAAGATGCAACAAAAAAGGCCTTGGATAGCAACTGCCGTATGGGGCGACTGTTATGGTACCCCCTGGGACATTGTATAGATGGAATAAAAAGGCCTCCGGCGGCAGCCACGATTACGTGCAGCTTGCAATGCTCCATCGCAACTTGTAGTTCATGGTTTTTGTTCACAATAACAATAGTCCTCATTTGCCAGGTACTGGAAATAACTATCCGGTTAGTAATAAGTATTTCAACTTCGAAAAGTCCTAAGCCCCTGGTTCAATGAGGATTGGTTTTCCAGCTAATATTTAGACTGGACACTCCTAAAACAAAAACACATTAGTTTTTATATATAAGATGACTCATAGTTCATTAACACCGTACCTTGACATTAAAGCTACCAATAAATAGTATAATAAATAGCTAAATAGTATAAATAAATATAAAACTGCAAGCAAAATATTTTCTTTATTTTGTTTTGGAAAATTTCTAAGAATTTGAAATTCACCTCAATGTCCTCAACTAAAAGGGGTGCTTTTTTGCGCAAAACTACTATTTAATAGCATCGTTCATAAAGAGCCGATCATCAATATGCATTTGTACGAAATTTTAGAATATGGCCTTTAATATACATTTTTTATACTTCTTGTAGTGCAGTAAATTCATGATATTATATTAATTCATGGAATATATACATTAAATTCATTTTTTTCTTGAAATATTTCTAAAGTTTTTTTTTGTTACTGAAATGCAACCATGCGTCCGCGAAATTCCATACTACCATGGATTTCAACTCTGAAAAATTCACCCCCATGGAGAACTTTCACCACAGTGCAAACACTGGTTATACTGTGATTCTCGCAATGCTAATAATGCAAAACTTCACTAAACTATCAATTACCAATTTGCTTTTTAACAATTTAATTAATTTGATCTTCATGAAACACAAAATTAGTTAGATTTAGTTTATGTTATTGTTTTTTTTTTTTTTTTTTTTTTTAATCCATAAATATTTTTCTCTCATTTCATTAAATAAATGTATACTAATGTGTGGACATAAGTATATATATATACGTATGTATTTGAAATTACGATTATCATTTAAGTATATACACAATAATTCAGAAAAAATTAGAAAAACTCACGAAAAATTTTTTTAGCTGTAGTTTTTTTTTTCCTTTTTTTCAAATCTTTTGAAACCTAAAGTTTCTTTTTTTTTAAATTATTCAAAACTATTTAGGCATGATATAGGCAAAACTTATTTCTATTTTATATTAATTTTTATACTATGTATAACTTTTTCTAAATGTCTTCACTACACAAATTCGAACACTAAATACTGGTTCTTCTGCCCACATGCTGCCTGAAGATAGAGATGAGGAAAATATTGCCAGGTTTGCAGTAAATCTTCTCCAGAAGATGATGATGAAGCTGCTCGCTGAACTTTGGGAACTTTCCCCATTTTCATGATTTCCGAATTGGTTTTCGTAATTTAGAAATTTAAATGCCTCGCGTTTTCAGGGTATTTAAGATTCCGGAATTTCCTTATTAAAACGCGATTATTGTACAGAAGTTTTCGATATTACAAGATTAGCGTTTTTGCTAAATTAAAACTTCCGAACTAAAAGACGGTATTACATTTCTTAAAAACGTTTTAGGAAATTGAAGACTGGAAACCGGACGATCTTGACTGTCTAAAGTCGAAAATCAAAAAGAGGACGAACCAACGCCATTCTCTCTCAGCTTACCCGTAACATTCCGGAATTTTTATATTCTTCTTTGCATGATCATCGCTGATGGCGTGATTTTCTTAAAGATCAAAAAGTGATATAGGATAAATGTCAGTGTAATCAATCTAATTGTTTACAGCAAATGTCTAATGTTCTAGCTTAGCAGAGGGCAGAACCGGAAGCTCGAATTTACGATATAACCGAAATTCGAAAAGTATACAAAGATAAATCTATTTATGATATGAAATGAACCGCCACTTTCTAGTAGCAATACTAATAGTAATAATAATAATCACCCCTATTACGGTTGTCAATACTTAAATGATTTGAGGTGACGTTCTTAAATTGGTATCGGCGTTGTCAAAATCGATAACATTTGACTATGGTCGATGCTTTTTTGGTAATTGTGACACTGTGTTGACATGTATTGACAACCATTTTGTCGACAAACTTTTGTGCGACGACAAGCGTGTCGACGTGCTGCAAATTGGTAAAATAGTTTTGTTTTGTGTTTTTTTTTTAATATCCAGTTGTGTTTAAATAAAGAAAATGGTTAAAATAACCAACACAAAACAATTTTAGCCTTTGGGCTTTAATCCGCTGAACTATGGCAGGTCTGCGTAAAGCTCGTACAGCTCATCGTTAAAGTTTCCTTTTAAAGCAACTAGTTTCAGATCTGGAAAATAATCCCA
Organism: Campiglossa producta; assembly: GCA_964058755.1. NCBI lineage: Eukaryota > Metazoa > Arthropoda > Insecta > Diptera > Tephritidae > Campiglossa > Campiglossa producta. Next base: position 37,087,429 of record CAXKVI010000003.1, on the reverse strand, counting down.
CGCTTGCCAAAGGGTTTAAAAGGGGGACAGTTCCTGTTGATTTTAAAGGGTAAAATCTCCTTTTTTCATCGATGGAACTATCACTCGAGTCCGATAAAAAACATTTTTGTGCATGAATACAAAATGTGTATTAGAAAACTGGTAATTGTCTAGTTTAGCTGTCAACTGCTAATAAATTAGCTAAAATTATAGGAGGGGGCTCAAAAGACGCGGTTTGGCCTCGGGATCCCGAATGCGGAAGCACTTTTATAATAATTTGCTTCTCTGAAGAGATATTTGCTTTCATGTGGTTGGTGTAATTACATTACACTGCGCCAAAAAAAATGAGTAAGGTGGCATGTTGCCGCGGTTCAGGCAACCACCCGGACTTGATATGGCGTAGCCCAGGGTTATTTATTATAAGGTCGCCAGCTCAGAAAGGTGTTCTGCACATAAATACCATGGATTCCGCCTCAATTTTGGTATCGACCCGAGTCAATTTTCGGTTTTTTGACCATAACTTTTCACTGAAACAAAAAATTAAAAAATCGCTTCCGGATTCGTGATTCTGAGGCCAAACCCCGTCTTTTGAGCCCCCTTCCATAATTTTAGGGAATTTTTTAGCAGTTGACAGCTAAACTAGGCAATAACCATCCAAAGTCAAAATCACTCCGTTGCTGTCCATTTTCAGGAAAATCTGCAGTTAAGATGAAAATACTATGAATTTTTGTAAAGAAAATTAGTTAAATGTAAATTTTTAATTTTTCGTGACAATAAAATTCACGACAAACTGTAAAGATCGCAGTTTTTTTTGTAAAATTATCGATAACACGTCAACATCAATACATTGCTTTAGTAAATACCCATTTTGCGGTGTGTTGATGTCGATGTCGATACAAAGTGATGTCGACAAAGAATTGACGTCGAAGTTAGCATTGACGACCGTAATAGGGGTGAATGTCTTAACGACTAGCAGCACTTCTGCTATACCCGCCACACAAACTCCAGACTGTTGCTCGTGTCTTATGGCGTCAACATCACGCGCAGCAGCTCAACACTCTCGCTCCCACAGGAGCAGTTTAGACATGAGCAACTCCGAGCACCAGTCTCTCTCTGTTTCTATGTCATACCCCCCTCCCGTTTAATTTCTCACGTGAGTCAGGATCAACATCTTCTCGCACCTGTCTCTACGTGTACTGTTTGTCGGCAAAGATTATACACGCTCGCGTCATCGGTCAAATGCAATAACTGCTTAGGCCAATGCCACGTACATCTATACTCTGGGCTCGCTAACAGGAACCTCTGAACGGATGCGTTCATCGCACCATGCTGTAACACACCTCAACCTACGACGCCAGCCAACCCGGTTACACCGGGTTCACAGCTAACTAGGCTGAGGCACAGCCTTGGTCTTAGCCTATCAACACCTGGGCGAACACATCCGTCTCTCACGCCTATGGTTAACTCGACATCGACCCCACCGGCGCACTTCCAAATCTTACAGCACAACTGTAACGGATTAACTGGTAAGATCGCAGAGATAACTAATTTGATGACGCAATATGACATAAAACTTGCCGCAGTCCAAGAAACCAAGCTCAGTCCTAGGTCGGACCTCATTACCTATGGCGGATATAACATCCACCGGAAAGACCGTCATAGAGTAACAGGAGGTCTGGGAGGTGGTCTAGCGTTCATAACGCACAACTCTGTACAGTATCATCTATTTGATACCGACATCGAAGGAACGGATGATATCTTAGAAAGCCAAGGTATTACTATCCGTACAGGAGATGTCGATCTGCAAATCATTAATATCTACATACCCCCTGTCTCAAGTTGCCCCACCGGCTATCACCCCGACATTAGCTTGCTATTACGAGGAGATAACCGCGTGATCCTGGGCGACTTCAATGCGCACCACGACATGTGGCACTCAAACTTGCCAGCAGACAATAGGGGGCATGTACTTGCAGAACAAATAGATGATACGGCTTTCTGTACATTGAACGGAGACGCCCCAACGAGAGTATCGGGTAACTGCTATAGTTCTATCGTAAGTGCAGGACTATTGAACAACACCAATTGGCGACCCATACTCACGTTGGCGTCTGACCATCTCCCAATAGTCATTACCATCGAACGACCGACGGACTTTATTACACCTGAGCATGGTACATATATTAACTTTACCAAGGCGGACTGGGACAGTTTTCAGACATATACGGACGAATCCTTGGCTGCTCTATCCATTCCTACGGACGTACGCAAAGGCGAACGAGACTTCCGCAACATCATTGACTCGGCCTCTAAACGCTTCATTCCTGCGGGTCGAATATCTCAAATAAGACCAAATTTCCCCGCGGAGGCAGCGGCCATGGCCAGAGAAAGAGATGAAGTGCGAAGTCTCAATCCCGCAGACCCCCGTATAAAGGATCTCAACGCGGAAATTCGTAGGTTGGTCGATAAACATAAACTGGCCAAATGGAAACAACACCTAGAGCAATGCAACCTCTCTGAGGGTGTTGGCAAATTATGGACTACGGTCAAAGCTCTATCTAATCCAACGCAACACAAGCATAAAGTAGATATTACTTTCGGTGATAGGGTGAAGAAGGACCCTAGGGGATGTGCGAACTCCTTCTGTTGTTGTTGTTGTTGTTAACAATGCATTGCCCTGTCTAGAGTGTATGATCATTCCGAAGATCTTCATCAAGCTCTTCTAAGGGGAGTCCAAGGAAACGTGCAGTTTCAACAGGGTTTGTCCAGAGGGACAGAGGGGTTAGAAGAGTAGGTTCAAATGAACAATTGAAGAGATGTAGATGTTGTGTACATTATTAGAAAGAAAACTTACTGCAGTGGTTAAGTACGATTAAAATAAAAACTCAACATGAGGAGTTATGCTGCTGTGTTTTCCTTTATTGGCGAAGTTTATTAGTAAAGGTAAAATAGTGATGATGGATCCTTTTACATTAAGATTTATCGATAAGTTTTTGGAGTAGTGTTAGTAAGTACAAGGTGAGATAATCAATTGGTTAAAAGACCAGTAAGTAGGTTGATGAAAACCGAACATTCTCCCCCTCCAAGAACGACTGTTCTTAAACTCCTTAGGTGTTATCTTATTTATCAAGTTGTTCCTGTTCCGTGTTGGTAGACTCCATGATTGGTAGCAGACACAACTTGGATATCGGACGCTTCAGCAATTTACCATTGAGTAAAAGTGTAACCACTCTTACTAATCCATCTGCCCCAGGATGGGTTTGATGTACTCTCGCTAAAGGCCAGTACCCTGGTGCACTTCGTTCGTGCCGCAGTAAAACAATGTCGCCAACTTCTAGGTTTCGATTAGTATAAGGCCATCTGGAACGTGTTTGTAGGGTGTGAAGGTACTCACTGCTCCATCTATTCCAAAAATGCTGTTTAAGTCGTTCAACCAACTTCCAGCGGCTTAAAGCATTTTCCTCGTAAGCCAGTAGGTCATATTCAGATACACAGGTTGTTGGTTCACCAACGAGAAAATGTGCGGGAGTCAGCGCGTGGTTGTCGGCAAGATGGCCAGATAAAGGACACAATGGTCGAGAGTTCAAGCAGCTCTCAATTTGGGCTAAAAGCGTGGTTAATTCTTCAAATGTAAGTATTCGGTCACGCATAACTCGTCGCAGGTGATGCTTTGCGGATTTTACACCCGCTTCCCATAAACCACCAAAGTTAGGTGAGCCGGGCGGAATAAAATGCCAGGAGGTTCCTTCGTTTGCCAGTCCAGCTGCCAAATATTCAGGCAACTCTAATTTTTGAATTTCAAAGCAAATTTTAAGTTCCTTTTCTGCTCCAAGGAATGTTGAGCCGCAATCTGAATATAAGTCTGTGCAACGTCCTCTTCTTGAAATAAATCTTCGGTAAGCTGCCATGAAGGCCTCCGTAGTTAGACTGGATACTACTTCAAGGTGAATAGCTTTAGTACACATGCAGACAAAAATGCAGATGTAAGCCTTAACAGCTGGCGCTTTACGTGACGTAGAATTTCTTATTAAAACGGGCCCAGCATAGTCTAGCCCGCTGTGTTTGAATGGCCTGGTAGGTTGAAGTCTCACGGTCGGTAGATCACCCATCCTTTGTTCGTGCATTTTCGCAACGTATTTGAAACACACAAGGCAGTGTCGAAGGACGGATCTCGCCAGGCTTCGGGCAGATAAGATCCAAAATCGGCGCATAACGTATGCCATCATTTGTTGCACTCCACCGTGAAGTGTTTGATTATGAGAATCTCTAAATATTAGTACCGATATTGGATTTTGCTTAGTTAGCAAGATTGGATGTTTAGTGTCGTAAGCAATGTTGGCCTTAGAGAGTCGGCCTCCCACTCGAAGTATATTGTTGTCGTCGAGAAAAGGAGCAAGTTGTAGCAAGCGATTGTTTTTGGCTAACGTTTTCTTATTTGATAAACAGTCGATCTCAATTGCGAAGTCGACACGTTGGACTACTTTAACGACAGTAATAAGTGCTTGATTTAGCTCGTGCGATTTTAAAAACCCTGTTTGGTGGCCCACATTCTCTTGCATTTGCTGTTTGCGTTTGCTCACAGCTGATTTAAGTGTATTATAAAACCGAAGAATGTAACCTGTAATGCGAAGAAGCTTCGTAAGAGTGGAGTATTTATTAATTAAAGAAAAATATTCAAGCTTATCTGAAGATACAGTGGTGTTGTGAAAGTTGACCTTAGCCTTTCGTTCTTCAAGGACACTATTCAAATTCAAATTTTGAGTGGGCCAGCGTGGTGGATTTGTTATCCATGATGGCCCATTCCACCATAGCATATGTGCCCGAAGTTTTGAAGGTGTTAGTCCACGTGTTAAACAGTCGGCTGGATTTTCGCTAGTTGAGACGTATTTCCACTGAGATGTGCTCGATTGTCGTTGAATTTCCGCAACCCTATTTGCGACATACACTGCCCACCGATTCGAATGACTTCGAATCCAACTAAGGACAGTGGTGCTGTCGGTCCAGTAATAAGTAGCTCCAAGGTTCGATGCGAAGTAAGTTTTTACTATGGCCATTAGCTTTACAAGAAGTGTTGCAGCACATAATTCCAGTCGAGGAATCGATACGGCTTTAAGCGGCGCCACCTTTGTTTTCGATTGTATCAGTGTAGAGGAGAGAACGCCATTTGTACACACTACTGCATACACTACAGCACCGTAAGCTGCTTGAGAGGCGTCGCAGAACCCGTGTAAATCAACTGTGCTTGTTTGTTTGCAGCCAATCCATCTTGAAATCTTGATTCGTTCTAGCTCTTCCAATGATTGACGATATCGAACCCATTCCGAATGAAGTTGAGGTGGAAGCGGATCTTGCCAATCTAGTCCTTCTAACCACAGTTTTTGAAATATAATTTTTGCGATGATAGTGGTAGGTGCTAACCAACCAAGTGGATCAAAGAGCTTGGTCGCTTCCGAAAGAAGGCTGCTTTTAGTTACGATGGCAGAAAATTCGAAGTTAATTTTGAAGTAGAAGCTATCATCTTTGGTATCCCAATGAAGTCCTAGCGCTTTTACAAAATTTTCGGAAGTTACTTCGAATGAGTGATGCTTATCAATGTGGTCTAGTGGAATAGAGTCCAGCAACTCGGCCGAGTTAGAGTTCCACTTCCTCAAATTGAAACCGCCTCTTCTTGTAAGCTGAGTAAGCTGTTGGTATAATTCGGTTGCCTCTGGAATAGAGTCTCCACCTGAAAGTATATCATCGACGTAGCTGTCAGTTAATAGGATCTTACTTGCAAGTGGAAATGAGCTCCGCTCATCGTTCGCTAGCTGATGTAGTACACGTATGGCCAAGAAAGGCGCTGAAGTAGTACCATAAGTAACTGTGCAGAGTTTGTATATTTTTATTGGTTTTGTAGGAGCGTCCCTCCAGAGTATGCATTGGAACAGCTGGTGTTCTTCACAGACGTTGATCTGTCGAAACATTTTCTCGACGTCGGCGGTAAAGGCTATGCGATGCTGTCTCCATCGAGACAATATAAGTGGTAAACTATTTTGTAGTGCAGTTCCTGCAGCGAGTTCCATGTTAAGTGAAGTTTGGTTTTGATAATGATTTCCGCCGTCAAATACCACCCTTAATTTGGTAGTACTGCTGCTATCTCTCAAGACACCGTGATGACAGAGGAAATATGAGTTAGCTGGAAGATCTTGCGGATAATCTCCGATTTCCTTCATATGACCTAGGCTAGCGTACTCTTCCATAAATTCTTTGTACAGTCTCGAAAACTCAGGTTGAGATCTGAATCGCTTTTCGAGCTGATTCAGTCTTCTAAGGGCGTTAAAATCGGTTTGACTGAAAGTTGGTAATTCGTTTTGCAAAACAAGACGTTTGAACGGCAAGTGGACCTGATATCGCCCAGAGCCGTCACGAGAGTGAGTTTCCAAAAAATGTTTCTGTACTGCAGCTTCCTCAGTAGAAATTAACGGAAGGTCCACTATGTCTTCTTGTTCCCAAAACAGGCGCAGTTGGGTATCGATGGAATCAATTGACGATAAATTTGCGGAAATATTGCACTCATTACAAGTAGCTCTCATTGGACCTGAAACCATCCACCCGAAGTAGGTTTCTTGCAGAAGTAAACCATTTTCACATTTTATCATTCCCGAGAGTAAAATGTTGCAGTAAAGCTCAGCACCCAAAATAAAATCGATTTTGGATGGGGAATTTAATTGTGGATCTGCAAGGAATACGTTTGGTAAATCCTTCAGGTAATGGGAATCGATTGCAGCAGGAGAGTATGTTGAAACCCTTGGCAGTAAAAGAAATTGGCAGTCTAGATTAAAGTCCTTGTTGTAAGCTGACCGCAAACTTATTTGTGTAGCCCTTTTTGTCGTAAAAAATTGAGACCCTCCAATACCCGAAATATTTACATTAACTTTACGTGTATTTAGTCTTAATAATTGAGCTGCATCTTCAGATACAAAAGACGCTTGAGCTCCTTGATCTACAAGGGCCTTGAAGTAAAACTTCTTACTGGACGTTTCGACTATCACGCGTACGGTAGGTAGGAGTACTTGTGTACTAATATTAGTGAACAAAGAGTGAACGTTTGTTGACTGCACGGCTGCAGCTTTAGCGGTGTTAGATACACCAGATTGGCGATAGTTGGAAGTTGAGTTACTGATTGAGGAATCACTGTGAAGTAATGTGTGATGCATGTTTCCACAAACTTTGCATCGTGACGTTGTTGTACAGTTACTGTAGGTGTGACCCTTACCTAAACAGTTTATGCACAGTTTGTTTTGTTTAACGAACTCTTTTTTATCCACAGCTGAAAATGCAGCGAATTTAAAACATTTATACAGAGAGTGGTTTTGTTGACAGCAGGCACAACTATTATTGGCAGCGACAGTTGTTGCTGTAAGAACTGATTTAGAGTAAGCACCTCGCCGTGAATCTTTATGGGAATTGACAGGAGGTTTTGCTGGTTTCACTATAGGAATCCCTTCTTCAACATACTCTAATGCCTTGTACGTAGAGTCCAAAAATTTAAGAAACTCTTTCACTTGTGGGATATCAGTGCTTCCGCTAAGTGATTGCTCCCATTCCTTTCTAGTTTGCTTGTCAATTTTTTGGGTTAATAAAAACATAAGAATTGGATCCCAGTTCGTGGTGTTCACCTCTAATGTCCTTAAAAGCGCCAAACAATTGCGTGTTATGTCTAGCAATTGTCGTATACTACGAAGACGTCCGTCTGTGTTTTCAGCATTAACCAATTTTCTCAAAATTTGGTCAACGAGTTTGCGTTTGTTGTGATAACGATTCACGAGAGCAGCCCAAGCTGGTTCATAACTAGAGTTTGTGGCTGGATACTCCTCTACCATTTCTTTGGGAGTTCCAGTACACGAACCCTTCAGGTAAAAATATTTTTGCACCGGAGTTAGGGTGGTATTGTTGTGGACGAGCGACAGAAACATGTCGCGGAACGGAATCCACTCCAAGTAGTCCCCTGAGAAGGTAGGAATATCGATTTTAGGTAGGCGAGCGGCAGCTGAGATGGTATCATTGCGTGAATTAGTGGCGGCGAATGTACTGTTTGTACCAGGTGACGTAGGCGGAGCAAGTTCCAACTGTAAGTCTAACAGTTTTGATTTAAAATTAATAAATAGGTCATAGCAGTCAAAGAAGGTCTCATCCTTCAGATAAGGCACATCGGCATCAGCAATAGAGTTCGATCGCACTTCCGCGCATATGTCATCGTGGCCTTGCTTAAAAGTACGAAAAAGCAATTCAATTTCTGTAAGAAGGCTTTGTATAAGACCCACAGATTTGGACGCAGCTGGTTTTTCATCAAAAGTTTTTTGGAACCTTTGTAGTTGCGTGTAAGTCTTTCGCTGGTCCTCGATCATCGAGTCGATGGTAGCCATTTTAGAAAAATATAAATGAGGTTAGGTAATCCGCGTGATTACTTTAGTTTACTTAGCTTGTAAGTTAGGCAATTGATGTGGGATGATTGTCGAATCAGTTTATTCCCGGGTTTCGGCACCATTTAATGTTGTGTACATTATTAGAAAGAAAACTTACTGCAGTGGTTAAGTACGATTAAAATAAAAACTCAACATGAGGAGTTATGCTGCTGTGTTTTCCTTTATTGGCGAAGTTTATTAGTAAAGGTAAAATAGTGATGATGGATCCTTTTACATTAAGATTTATCGATAAGTTTTTGGAGTAGTGTTAGTAAGTACAAGGTGAGATAATCAATTGGTTAAAAGACCAGTAAGTAGGTTGATGAAAACCGAACAGTAGAGTATCATGGGGGGTCCTACCACATGCAGGGCATGTGTTTGAGATTGTGTCATTAAGTCTGGACAAGTAGGAGTTTAACCTTACACTATATCCAGACCTAAGCTGTGCCAGGGTAACTCTTGTCTCCCTTGGTAAGGTGCGTTCTTCTTCAGCAATATCCGGTGGAGGACTGTTCAGAACGGGGTTCACAGGTAGAGATCCGACAAAAGTATCTACCGACTCGGTGTGGATGTCGGTTAGAGCCCGCTTATGATTCTGCAGATCAAACGGCAAGGTAATATGATGCCGGATCTCATCATAATGTTTACGGAGATGTTTCCTTATGTCTCTCGGGGGCGGATCTATGTCCAAAAGATGACGGTTTGGATGTGCTGGCTTGTGGCAGTTCAGAAGGAATTGCTTGCTCAGCATTTCCGCATGCTCTTTTACATTGAGCAGTTTTGCCTCCTGATGGAGGTGAGACTCGGAAGACATGAGGAGACATCCCGTAGCAGTTCTGATGGCAGTATTTTGGCAGACTTGTAACTTCGTCCAGTTGGTGTTATGTACATTAGGCGACCATATGGGTGCAGCATAGTCAAAGACTGGTCGGCCAATGGCCTTATATGTAGTCAACAACGTTTCTTTGTCTTTTCCCCAAGTACTGCCGGCAAGTGACTTGAGGATCTTGTTGCGACCACGTACCTTTGAGACCATTGCAGACACATGACCAGCAAATGAGAAAGTATTATCCAATGTCATCCCTAATAACTTTGGGTGGCTGACAGTTGGTAGCTTAGTGCCGTCAACGAAAATGTCTAATTCATTTCTCACCTGGTGCGTCCACGTCGTAAAAAGCGTCGCCGTTGATTTAGTCGGAGATATCGTCAGATCTCGCTCTGTGAAAAACCTGGAAAGGTCGCAGAGGTAACCGTTGATTTTATTACAGAGTTCATCAGTATAGGGGCCCTTCCCCGTCGCCATTATTGTACAGTCGTCAGCATAAGAAACGACGGAGACACCCTCTGGTGGTGGGGGCATCTTCGATAGATAGAAATTAAACAGTGTCGGGGATAGGACACCACCCTGTGGCACCCCCTGTCTAATTCGTCTTGGTTTTGATGTTGCGTTTCTAAAGTTGACCGACGCCTGCCGCCCATTCAAGTAATTAGCGGTCCATCTCTTTAACCCATCAGGTATTTGTGTTTCTAATAGATCTTGTATGAGAGTGGCATGGTTGACTGTGTCAAAAGCTTTCGACAAGTCAAGTGCCACTAACACAGTCCTGTGATTTGGTTGGTTTTGATTTACAGGTCAATTCTACTGTGGTAATAACTTTATTATTACCGGCAAACAAATTCACTCGGCAACTTTTACTCCTTTTTGGTATTCTGAGGGCAAAAGTTTTCTGGTAACACCGTTACCACCAAAATAGGTGGTAAGATGTGCTAACATCAATATAAAACAGCTGATGTTTACTTTGAAAAATAAAAAAGCGAAAGTGCAATTGAACAAAATAAAGTGAAAATTAAACAAAATAAATAAAACAAAGTGAAAATCAAACAAACAAACAGGTATATAGTATTAATAAATCACAATAAAAACTGTGTATTCCCTGCAGGAGCTCGGGATGGTCTTTGCAAAAGGCCACAAACAACCGCAACTGCGCTGGGGTGGTGCGTGCATATTTTCTGTAAATAAAATAAACAATTTTTAATAAATTTCATAAAATATTTACCAAATTTACTTACTTGTTCATTTCCATTTTGCAGTCTTCTTCTTTTTGATAAACAAAAAACATATGGCAAGTGACTAGCAGGGTGGCTTTTCAATTCACCATACACACTGGTGAGTTTTTTTGCCATTAGAGCGTTACCATCTGCTCAGAATCGCAGCCACTTTATTTGGTAACGTATTTTAGGGAAAATTGTTTGCTGATGGCAATTTTACCGGTAACGCGCAGCATAGGGCTGTTACAGGTCAATTCTTCTGTGGTAATAACTTTATTATTACCGGCAAACAAATTCACTCGGCAACTTTTACTCCTTTTTGGTATTCTGAGGGCAAAAGTTTTCTGGTAACACCGTTACCACCAAAATAGGTGGTAACATGTGGTAACATCAATATAAAACAGCTGATGTTTACTTTGAAAAATAAAAAAGCGAAAGTGCAATTGAACAAAGGCTGTGTGCCAAACGGTTTAAAAAAGCAAATTTTGACAGAGCGATGTTAAATTCTGACAGTTATCGTGGTGAATATGAACGTCAGAATTTGCCCTAGCCCTGGGGGCTAGGTCAAATTTTGACAATCAATAATGTGAGCACAGGGATGCATGTGCTGTTAACATTCATATTATTTCACATAAATTTATGTTCACATGCGTTATTTAACACTAAAATATAATATAATGCGAATAATACGCAACATAAATGCATGAAAAACACGTAAAATGAGAATTGATTCACAAAGCATCTGCTTTTGCACGTGCTTTTTCCATACGTCAAAATTTACTACTGTCATAATTTAACGTTTCGTTTGGCACAGCAAAATGGCAAATATTCGTTCACCATAGGAAATTTGTTCACCTCATTTTACTCTGACGAAAAATGTTTTCAATTAGCACACAGCCAAAATAAATAAAACAAAGTGAAAATCAAACAAATAAACAGGTATATACCTACCTAGTATTAATAAATCACAATAAAAACTGTGTATTCCCTGCAGGAGCTCGGGATGGTCCTTGCAAAAGGCCACATACAACCGCAACTGCGCTGGGGTGGTGCGTGCATATTTTCTGTAAATAAAATAAACAATTTTTAATAAATTTCAAAAAAATATTTACCAAATTTACTTACTTGTTCATTTCCATTTTGCAGTCTTCTTCTTTTTGATAAACAAAAAACATATGGCAGGTGACTAGCAGGGTGGCTTTTCAATTCACCATACACACTGGTGAGTTTTTTTGCCATTAGAGCGTTACCATCTGCTCAGAATCGCAGCCACTTTATTTGGTAACGTAGTTTAGGGAAAATTGTTTGCCGATGGCAATTTTACCGGTAACGCGCAGCATAGGGCTGTTAGACCGCTATTTATTTGCGTTGTAATGGCATTGAGTGCGGTGGTGGTGCTGTGCAGCTTACGGAAGCCATGTTGATGATTAGCCAGGTGCATATTTGCGGTGTAATACGGGAGCAAAATGGACTCTAGCGTCTTCACTACCGGCGACAAAAGTGATATAGGGCGATATGAATCGCCTATGTTTGCCGGCTTTCTAGGTTTTAATAATGGAACCACTCTCGCCTTTTTCCATATTTCAGGAATGACGAAAGTGTTCAGTGAAAGATTGAATAGAGCCGCTAAGTATTTGTGTCCCTCCTGGCCTAGATGTTTCAGCATCTTCATGGCAATGCCGTCGGGGCCGATGGATTTTGAGGGCTTAGCCTGTCTGATGGCTTCCTTGACCTCTGAGGCAGTGATGACAATGGGCGTGTTTTGGTTTTTGTATTTACGCGCCTGTCGCATGGTTCTACGTTTAGCTCTATCGGGTGGGGAATGTAGTACAAATTGTCTACAGAAGGAGTTCGCACATCCCCTAGGGTCCTTCTTCACCCTGTCACCGAAAGTAATATCTACTTTATCCTTGTGTTGTGTTGGATTAGATAGAGCTTTGACCGTAGTCCATAATTTGCCAACACCGTCAGAGAGGTTGCATTGCTCTAGGTGTTGTTTCCATTTGGCCAGTTTGTGTTTATCGACCAACCTACGAATTTCCGCGTTGAGATCCCTTATACGGGGGTCTGCGGGATTGAGACTTCGCACTTCATCTCTTTCTCTAGCCATGGCCGCTGCCTCCGCGGGGAAATTTGGTCTTATTCGAGATATTCGACCCGCAGGAATGAAGCGTCTAGAGGCCAAGTCAATGATGTTGCGGAAGTCTCGTTCGCCTTTGCGTACGTCCGTAGGAATGGATAGAGCAGCCAAGGATTCGTCCGTATATGTCTGAAAACTGTCCCAGTCCGCCTTGGTAAAGTTGATGTATGTACCATGCTCAGGTGTTATAAAGTCCGTCGGTCGTTCGATGGTAATGACTATTGGGAGATGGTCAGACGCCAACGTGAGTATGGGTCGCCAATTGGTGTTGTTCAATAGTCCTGCACTTACGATAGAAATATCTGGCGAACTATAGCAGTTACCCGATACTCTCGTTGGGGCGTCTCCGTTCAATGTACAGAAAGCCGTATCATCTATTTGTTCTGCGAGTACATGCCCCCTACTGTCTGCTGGCAAGTTTGAGTGCCACATATCGTGGTGCGCATTGAAGTCGCCCAGGATCACGCGGTTATCTCCTCGTAATAGCAAGCTAATGTCGGGGTGATAACCGGTGGGGCAACTTGAGACAGGGGGTATGTAGATGTTTATGATTTGCAGATCGACATCTCCTGTACGGATGGTAATACCTTGGCTTTCTAAGATATCATCCGTTCCTTCGATGTCGGTATCAAATAGATGATACTGTACAGAGTTGTGCGTTATGAACGCTAGACCACCTCCCAGACCTCCTGTCACTCTATGACGGTCCTTCCGGTGAATGTTATATCCACCATAGGTAATGAGGTCCGACCTTGGACTGAGCTTGGTTTCTTGGATTGCGGCAAGTTTTATGTCATATTGCGTCATCAAATTGGTTATCTCTGCGATCTTACCAGTTAATCCGTTACAGTTGTGCTGTAAGATTTGGAAGTGCGCCGGTGGGGTCGATGTCGAGTTAACCAAAGGCGTGAGAGACGGATGTGTTCGCCCAGGTGTTGGTAGGCGAAGACCAAGGCTGTGCCTCAGCCTAGTTAGCTGTGGACCTGGTGTAACCGGGTTGGCTGGCGTCGTAGGCTGAGGCGTGTTACAGCATGGCGCAATGAACGCATCCGTCCAAAGATTCCTGTTCGCGAGCCCAGAGCATAGATGCACGTGGCATTGGCCTAAGCAGTTATTGCATTTGACCGATGACGCGAGCGTGTATAATCTTTGCCGACAAACAGTACACGTCGAGACAGGTGCAAGAAGATGTTGATCCTGACTCACGTGTAAACGGGAGGGGGGTGTAACGAAACAGACAGAGACTGATGCTCGGAGTTGCTCATGTCTAAACTGCTCCGGTGGGAGCAAGAGTGTTGAGCTGCTGCGCGTGATGTTGACGCCATAAGGCACGAGCAACAGTCTGGAATTTGTGTGGCGGGTATAGCAGAAATGCTGCTAGTCGTTAAGACATTATTATTATTAGTATTGCTACTAGAAGGTGGCGGTAGGGGTGCGCTTGAACGGCGCTTACCGCGGGACGCCCGACGGCGCAAACAGCAAGGGGCCACGAAAGTACTAAAGAAAGTACGGGGTCTGTGGATGTTAAGGTTAAGCCCTGAACATCCAGATTTATGGAGCCATCTCTTACACGAGAAGCATTGCACAGAATGCGACCGTTTAATATATATTTTTTTGCAACAGACACTGCATATCCATTCTTTTGGTCCGGGGTTCGGCTCAACGCCCGCCCGTAACAAAAGAATATCTTGCAGCCCTGCTGCAAGGGGGGAGGATGATAGTTTCGGAATGGGACAAAACATACTAAACAGGGTTACATTGAAAGTGACAGTCCTTGGCCGAGGTAAAACCCCGGGTGGTTCCACTGCGCAGAGATCCATGGCGATGTCCTGGGTTTTCTGCTCTGAGAAGTGACTGTACATAGGGAACCTCCTTCTGTAGACAATTTGTACTACATTCCCCGCCCGATAGAGCTAAACGTAGAACCATGCGACAGGCGCGTAAATATAAAAACCAAAATACGCCCATTGTCATCACTGCCTCAGAGGTCAAGGAAGCCATCAGACAGGCTAAGCCCTCAAAATCCATCGGCCCCGACGGCATTGCCATGAAGATGCTGAGTCATCTAGGCCAGGAGGGACACAAATACTTAGCGGCTCTATTCAGTCTTTCACTGAACACTTTCGTCATTCCTGAAATATGGAAAAAGGCGAGAGTGGTTTTACTAAAACCTAGAAAACCGGCAAACATAGGCGATTCATATCGTCCTATATCACTTTTGTCACCGGTAGTGAAGACGCTAGAGTCCATTTTGCTCCCGTATTATACTGCAAATCTGCACCTGGCTAGTCATCAACATGGCTTCCGTAAGCTGCACAGCACCACCACCGCACTCAATGCCATTACAACTCAAATAAATAGCGGCCTAAATCAAAACCAACCAAATCACAGGACTGTGTTAGGCCCAATTTCACAGTGCCAGGTTAACTTACGTTCCACAGATTTTCATTTTTCATATTGAGTTAACCAAAGGTTAACTGCCCAACGTGGGTGGTTTAACCTCTGGTTAGATATCAGAAGACCGTCTACCAACAATTTATATAGAAAAAATTCAGTTAAATAACTTAAATAAAGTTGCGAATACATAGTTAACTGTGGAACTTAAGTTAACTTGCCACTGTGAAATTGGGCCTTAGTGGCACTTGACCTGTCGAAAGCTTTTGACACGGTCAACCATGCCACTCTCATACAAGATCTGTTTGAGACACAGATACCTGATGGTTTAAAGAGATGGACCGCTAATTATTTGAGTGGACGGCAGGCGTTGGTTAACTTTAGAAACGCAAATCAAAACCTAGACGTATTAGACAGGGGGTGCCACAGGGTGGTGTCCTATCCCCGACACTGTTTAATTTCTATCTATCGAAGATGCCCCCACCACCAGAGGGCGTCTCCGTCGTTTCATACGCCGACGACTGTACAATAATGGCGACGGGGAAGGGCCCCTATACTGATGAACTCTGTACGAGAATCAATGGTTACCTCTGCGACCTTTCCAGGTTTTTCACTGAGCGAGATCTGACCATATCTCCGACAAAATCAACGGCGACGCTTTTTACGACATGGACGCACCAGGTGAGAAATGAATTAGACATTTTCGTTGATGGCACTAAGCTACCAACTGTCAGCCACCCAAAGTTATTAGGGATGACACTGGATAATACTTTCTCATTTGCTGGTCATGTGTCTGCAATGGTCTCAAAGGTACGTGGTCGCAACAAGATCCTCAAGTCACTTGCCGGCAGTACTTGGGGAAAAGACAAGGAAACGTTGCTGACTACATATAAGGCCATTGGCCGACCAGTCTTTGACTATGCTGCGCCCATATGGTCGCCTAATGTACATAACACCAACTGGACGAAGTTACAAGTCTGCCAAAATACTGCCATCAGAACTGCTACGGGATGTCTCCTCATGTCTTCCGAGTCTCACCTCCATCAGGAGGCAAAACTGCTCAATGTAAAAGAGCATGCGGAAATGCTGAGCAGGCAATTCCTTCTGAACTGCCACAAGCCAGCACATCCAAACCGTCATCTTTTGGACATAGATCCGCCCCCGAGAGACATAAGGAGGCATCTCCGTAAGCACTATGATGAGATCCGGCATCATATTACCTTGCCGTTTGATCTGCAGAATCATAAGCGGGCTCTAACCGACATCCACACCGAGTCGGTAGACACTTTTGTCGGATCTCTACCTGTGAATCCCGTTCTGAACAGTCCTCCACCGGATATTGCTGAAGAAGAACGCACCTTACCAAGGGAGACAAGAGTGACCTTGGCACAGCTTAGGTCTGGATATAGTGTAAGGTTAAACTCCTACTTATCTAGACTTAATGATACAATCTTAAATACATGCCCTGCATGTGGTAGGACCCCCCATGCTACTCTACATCTCTTCAATTGTTCATCTTAACCTACTCTTCTAACCCCTCTGTCCCTCTGGACAAACCCTGTTGAAACTGCACGTTTCCTTGGACTCCCCTTAGAAGAGCTTGATGAAGATCTTCGGAATGATCATACACTCTAGACAGGGCAATGCATTGTTAACAACAACAACAACATATGAAATGAACTAAAAAAAATTGTGGAATTTATTAACAAATGTCTCATTATACGTATGTATGTATAAATATATATTTATATATATAGGTATTAGAGCGATAACCTATAATCTAATACGTCAAAATATACCATAATTTTATAACTATGACTCAAAGTATTAAATTTCCTATGATAGGGTATCCATTTAGGTATGGCTACTTTTTATAAAGAAATCTGAAAAATGTTAATTGGAAAGTTGTTGCTTATTCAGTCCTCTATTAATAGAGGGTTCCCTGATAAGATACCACCAGTTTAAAATGGGGTAGGAAAATGGTAATTTGGCTACAAGCGCCACTACATCAACCACAAGCTATTTGCGCAAACCATACGGATCCTGGACCAGCACGGAGAGGGAACCCCTAGAGCTGCTCTTGAATACGCACTTCCCAGGGAACTTGAATGAGGAACCCTTAGCACCTACAACAAACCTGGCTGTATACATACCCATCACGGAGGAAAGATTAGGTGGGCGGTTAAAAGCTTCGAACCGTTCAAGGCTGCCGGGCCAGACGGGATTATTCCCGCACAACTCATAAACACGCTGGAGACATCAGCCAAATGGCTGGTATTTCTCTATACAGCCTGCCTTTCTCTTAGCTACATTCCGTGCTCCTGGAGAAGTGCCACGGTAGTGTTTAGTCCTAAGGCGGGGAATGCAGAATCATAAGCGGGCTCTAACCGACATCCACACCGAGTCGGTAGACACTTTTGTCGGATCTCTACCTGTGAATCCCGTTCTGAACAGTCCTCCACCGGATATTGCTGAAGAAGAACGCACCTTACCAAGGGAGACAAGAGTGACCTTGGCACAGCTTAGGTCTGGATATAGTGTAAGGTTAAACTCCTACTTATCCAGACTTAATGATACAATCTTAAATACATGCCCTGCATGTGGTAGGACCCCCCATGATACTCTACATCTCTTCAATTGTTCATCTGAACCTACTCTTCTAACCCCTCTGTCCCTCTGGACAACCCCTGTTGAAACTGCACGTTTCCTTGGACTCCCCTTAGAAGAGCTTGATGAAGATCTTCGGAATGATCATACACTCTAGACAGGGCAATGCATTGTTAACAACAACAACAACAACAACAAGGCGGGGAATGCGTCTCATTACGAGGCCAAGGACTACAGGCCGATCAGTCTCTCATCCTTTGTGCTCAAAACCTTCGAGAGGATTATAAATGACTACCTCTCCTCTACTATTGATAGCAACCTGATCTGTAGCTATCAGCATGCATACACCAAAGGGAAATCTACAGAAACTGGGCTTCACAGCCTAGTTTCTGTTATTGAAAAATCGCTGTATGAGAAGGAGTACTGTCTTGTGGCCTTTTTAGATATTGAAGGAGCCTTCAACAACATAAGCCTGATGCTATAAACACCGCTTTAACAAGTTTGGGCATAAGCAGGTTTCTTATTGGACTTATTGATCAACTACTAAAGGGTAGACGAATAGTTTCATCACTGGGCACGGTTGACTTATCACGCTATGTCACAAGGGGTCAGGGTGATGTTCTCTCCCCGCTTCTATGGAACCTCACTGTCAACTCGATGCTGCGAGACACAAGCTGGGGCATATGCAAACGACTTAGCTATAGTATATAGGGGCAAATTCCCACAAACCCTGTGCGACTTGATGCAAGTAGCACTGCGAGAGATTTCCTCATGGTGCTCGCCCTGCGGACTGAGCATCAACCCGGGAAAAGTAGAACTGGTTCTCTTCATCAACCGCTATAAGATACCACCGCTAATACTACCAAAACTGAATGACGTGCACCTGAACTTGGCTGACAAAGCCAAGTTCTTGGGCACAGTTCTGGATAGGAAACTAACCTGGAAGGAGAATGTTCTTCAGCGCCAGAAGAAAGCGTGTATTGCACTCTACACGTGCAAAAGAGCCATTGGAAAGAAATGGGGGCTCAGCCCTAAAATATGCAAATGGATCTACACTGCAATCATTCGACCAATCATGCTCTATGGAGTTGTGGTATGGTGGCCTGCGCTGAGCAAGGCAACAAACCTTAATCTGCTAGGTAAAGTACACAGATCTTGCATGATCTGTATAAGCGGTGCGTTAAGAACAACGCCCAATGAAGCACTCCAGGCGTGCCCTGCGGGTTAGGGGTTTAGAATATGCCCGAGGTAGGCATACCGGTCAAAACCTTCGGGGAGTGTTTTGCTGTTAACAACAACAACAACAACAAGCACTCCAGGCCATTCTTGGCATTTTGCCACTCGATCTGGAAGGGCACCGGGTAGCAGCAGCATCGGCTCTGCGTCTAAGGGAAACGTCCGGCTGGGGCGCAAGCACTACTGGACACGCCTGTATTTTGGGATCCTATAGCTTTCTTCCGCTGAGCACAGATCATTGAGCGACCACAACAGTCGGAGATAGCGGTTTTAAAATCAACATTCCCAGCAGGGAAGATTGGGAGAGCACGGATCGGAGTCCCGCCACTCATGGCGGATCCCGGGGCATAGGGACATTGAGGGAAATTGTAGGGCAGACGAACTTGCGAGGCAGGGCACGACCAAGCAAGTTCTTCGGGATAAAGAGCGCTTAGGTATGCCGTTTGCCACATGCAAGCTTATGCTGAAGGAGTACACACTCCGCCAAGCCAACGAAAGATGGCTGCAATCTCCAGGATGCCGGATATCCAACGAAACCTGGCCGAAATGGGATCATAAAAAATCAAGACAAATGTATGCCCTAAGGAGAAGAGAAATCTCCATATTAATAGGCGTATTAACTGGGCACTGCCTCATTGGTAGGCACGCAGAAAGACTAGGTGTGCCCTACCGACGATGCTGTAGGAGTTGTAAGGATGATGAGGAGGAAACGGTGGAGCACCTCATCTGCAACTGCCCGGCTTTAAGTGGCGCGAGAATGCGCTTTTTGGGAGTTCCCTTCCTGGTTAGCCTACGCCAGGTCACGGAGCTGGACATTAAGGACCTGATGGCCTTCATCAAGTCATCTAAATGGTTCGAGGAGGAGTAACGGTGTCGGTCAGTCCCGGGAATCTGCTATGTGGAGAATTCCGTTAATACCGGGATTTTCCATATGGCAGGGTCCCGGAACTGACTTCCGTAGTGTTGGTGGTATCACAACGGGCCTTTTAATACTGGCCTAGGTATGTCTCTGCGGCAGCCACTTGAATCTAGCCTAAGCGTTATCGGTATAGCGTTAGCGATAAGGAAGTATAATTGTCGCTTTAACCATTGAACCGTCTTTTAAAATGGTACCGTATTCTGGATTTGTTTCAAAACTCAAAAGTTGTATTCAAATAAAACAGGTGGCCGCATGGCGGCATACACTCGTGCATACATAATTTTGGTATGCATTCTTTTTGTTGTAGCGTTCTGTCAAAATTGCACTGAAAAATTGGCAACATGGCAAAATTTGCGAAAAACAACTTTTTAGTCAGCTGTCTCATGCCACAACCTTCTAGTTGGATCATGATTCTGGGTTAGTGAAATATTTTATTTATATATTAATATCACTAACAGCATCATACAATTTTATACTTTACAAACTATTTTTTTAAGTGTAATGCAACATTACATATATGTAGTTTATCTAACAACTCTGGAAAAGGCCGTTAGCCTTCATACGCTCAAACGACTTTTCTGCGTCGTAGTTCCTAAAAGAGATAAGTAGTAATCTTAAATGTAGAAATGTAAATGGCTGTCATTTTACTTGTAAAATTCGGCATATGCCTCCTTCTTGGGTTTGTTGACAAGATAATACCAAGCCACTGTAACAACTGTAGTCAGTCCAATTCCAACCGTCAAGTTTCTTTTGATTGTAGCATTGTGTAGACCACGCAGCAAGGGCTTTGAGGCAGCAACAGTAGCAGGAGCATTCGCCATTATCAGATCTAATAACACAAAATGTTATTACGTAATCACAATACTATTACAAATGATGGCGAATTTTTTGGTATTTGTTTCGTTTAAGGGTCAAGTGCTTATAAATTTGGATTATAACTTTCCACTGAAACAAAAAATTAAAAAAAGCGCTTCCGGATTCGTGATCCTGGGGCCAAACCCCGTCTTTTGAGCCCTCCCCATAATTTCAGTTAATTTATTAGCAGTTGACACCTACAGGAAATACATACCAATTTTTGGCACACTTTGCGTTAATAAATAATAAGTAAAGTGCACAACTATTTTAATGCCAAATATTGGAAACAAAAACTCATAATTACCCAATTAAAGTTGCAGAAATAAATTCTCAGACAAATTACGAAAATCTAAAGCTGGCAAACAATCGATAGCGCTTTCGACCACAGCTGCAGAACTATCGATGGTACTATCGATAGTTATTTTTTTGTGAAACAGACCACCCATATCATTAGTTGGGTTCCAATAAGCAGCAACCCCACAACACAGATGACAATCATTTGAATAAACATTGATTGCCATTGCTGCCAGCTAAAAGGTCATCGTTTCAATCATTTCACACGAGGAGTAAGAAAAACTTGATGTCAACAACTGTGTCCGTGTCAGTTTTTGTCTCCCTCTAACACATTGCTAATTTGATTTAAGCATATATCTGTTTCACTGCTTTTTTGGATCAATGTTGATATCATGATGATGTTATAATGATGTCACAAATGACAACTGTCATACCTGCCATAACTGATAAATTGCTTTTCTTTTTTATAATTAAAATATTTTTTTTTTTTTTTGTAATTTATATATATATGTACAACGTCTAAATAATGCACATCATTAAAATTAGATCTTAAACATAATTTTTTCTTGTTGATTATAACGTGCACTTTTTGTCCTTTGCTTGTATAAGTCAGCATACTGTTGGCGCGTTGGTATGTGTCCATCTAATTGCATACGAGTGCTCGGTGGGCAATTCCTTGCGTATATTTTTGTGCAATCTTACTGAGTCGTGGTATGCCCTTAATGTTGTTATGCCTTAAATCGCGGTAGAGATGACCTTTTTCTGGTATATTCGACCACTTTATCATCGTTGGCTACCTCCAACACGCATGCCATGTTCCGATGCGCTGACCTTCGCAAAATAACTAGAGATTTTAAGTTTTAAAACGGTGTTTTATTTTTCAAATAAAATTATCTTCTTTTTTCAGCCAAATTTGCTTTACCACTTTACTTTTTTTCTAAACATTCCAAATTAAGTTTTAAAGTAATGATATCGGACTAAAATTTGGTTAAGTTTTGACAATGCCTGAAAATACATCATTTGTTTTAATCATTATATCCTCATGTAACAGTCAGCTATGACAATAAATGACAATTATCAGTGTTTTTGACAAAACTTTTTCAGCATTGGCAATTAAAAGTGTGAGTGTGTTTGTTAAAATATCAGCCCGTCTTGCAGGGAAGTCAGAACCGTATTGTGGCGAATATTCTCAAGAATCGCCCACCACTAGCGTTACTACGACAACTACATGGCAAAATCATTAATGGTAACCGCACCCCAAATCATAGTGTACTAATACAAGTGTAAACTCTTCTGCATAGACGTCAAAATTCCAAAATGAGTTTAACACCTGTTCATCAGAGTTGTTTTTTTGGAAAAAGAGTATCATTTTGCGCCGAGTTGCATTCGATTTGGTATACAAAATTAGTAGTAGGTTGCATAAAAAGTAGTTCGCTAAAACTTAGAAATTTGATTTTTTTAACATAAATAACAGCGAATTATATAAAATTATTAGTTAGAATAACTCTTTCGAGTCTGCTCACTATTTTCTATTAAACAAATAACAAACAACTGCTAATAATTAGCTTCAAACCCCAAAATTTGGTATTTGTTTCTTTTAGGGGTCAACTCCTAATAAATTAACTAGAATTATGGAAGATAGCTCAAAATACGGGTTTTGGCCTGAGGATCACGAATCCGGAACCGCTTTTTAATTTTTTTTGTGTTTGTGGAAAGTAATGGTCAAAAACCCGAAAATTGACCCGGGTCCGGTACCAAAATTGGGGCGGGTTCTCTTCAGAGAAGCAAAATATTAAAAAAGCGCTTCCGGATTCGTGATCCTGAGGCCAAACCCCGTATTTATTAGTTATTAGGAGTTGACCCCTAAAGGAAACAAATACCAAATTTTGGGGTTTGAAGCCTTCTTTGTGGTAAGATATGTATTTGATAGTAAATCTATCTAAAAACATCGTATATACATGTTTCCAAAAAAAACGTTTGTTTTCATTTTCTGTCTAATTTCGCATTTCGAAGATGCTTACCTCAAAATTTTTCTGTAAAATAAATAAAATTTACTAGTTTTAAGTTTTTTTATTTTGAGTCTTTTTTTCTTTGATATAAAGTATAAACTGAAAGATTCGCTTAAAAGTTGCCCTAGAAACTGGAGTGAAAAAGTTGGGCAGTACAGCAACACTTTTGTGCAAACAAGAACCCTGTTTCATTGATATTCGGTGCTGCACACAACCCGATCGCAACGAAAACAACAATAGCAACCCAGATTTTTGACATGGATGTGTGTTTTGACATTTGTGATTTGACGTGGAAGTGTGTTTTGACATTTCTGTCCAAGCTACAGTTCACACTTGTATTGATACACTATGCCCCAAATTATCGTTTTGGCCCGAATTTTTGTGTCAAAAGCAGTGGCAAAACAACAAACGCATAAAAACACGTGCACCAATGATATACTTATTTTTCCTGGCTTTTTACTTGTTTTTCCACATTTTCTAAAGAAATTATCACAAAGCACTCACTAAATTTCTTTTCACAACTATTTGTTTTTTAATTAACTAAAACTCATTAAAACACGCAAACGAATTCCGAAGTATGCAAAAAAATGTAAACAAGAAAACAAAAAGGGTGATAGTTTGAGTGATGAAAAACTAACTGTGCATGAAAGAACAGTTAACCACAGCTGTCAGTTCAACCATAGATTATTAAACCATGGACAACTACAGCTGTTTAGGTACATGACGCGAGAGAGGGAGAGGCAGCTCGCACATTTGCGAATGTGGCACAAAGAGGAGATGACGATGGATAGACACTTCGAGAACGGGGTTGCTCGAGTGGCCCAGAGGTGTGTAGACGTTTCTAGGTGGTGAAGTTGTATCATCGCTAGGGTATAAAAAGGCACATAGCGAACGCACATCAATCAGTTTATTTTGAAGTGTTGTATAAATTGTACTATTTATTAAGCTGAATCTAAATGTTTTTGTTTGACGTACAGTGATCGAACTCATGGAAAATAATCGAGGAGTAATCGAATTCGTCTTAGTGTTTTTGGTGTTGCTTAAGTGCTGCTGATGCTCTTCATACACAGGCAAAAAATAAAAATCTGCTGATTGCCATGATATCAAGGTGCGCTCACGCTCATCTAAGTTACACTTACAATTGTACATTGCATACACTAAAGAGCGAATACCACTGCTAATTTTTAGAAATTATTGTGCTAAGTAGCTGATTTCTGCTGCTTGTTAATATTTTAACCGAATTTGAAAAATAAAGTTGAGAAACTACGCAATTTAAAATTGCAGCTGTAATAACGAAGTTGTGAAGAATGGCAACACAAAGCGTGTAGACCGAACACAGGAAACTCTGTACCCGTCCCCTTTCATCGCCGCTCTCTCTCTCCCACCATTCGCTAAAAAGCAACCTGTTGCCAGCAAGCCCTTGCATCGCTTGAATTCAGTAAAAGCTGTGCGTTTGGTTTTTTGTAGTGGATTTTTTGACAGCCAACCCTTATTGCCTGGTAGCACATATATACATATGTATACACACGTATCTACACAAACTTTAATAACTTCTTCCGGCACTAGCACGAATGAAAGTCAAGTCCATCAACTTCTGGTCCCTCACTCTTCGTGCACTGTATGTCGGCACAGGATATATGCGTCTGTGGCATCGGTCAAGTGCAACTCCTGCCTAGGCCTGTGTCACCTACGCATATGTTCTGGGCTCGCAAACAGAAATCTCTGGACTGATGTGTTTATCGCGCCTTGCTGTCGAGTTGTGCAGCCCTCAACGCCGACGGATGTACACTCATCTAATAGTGAACGAATTCCGCCGGCTTCAGGACTGCAACGGAGATCAATATCGCGACATAACCTACCACCATCTAGGCGAACACATCAGTCTTTAACTCCCAGAGTGGCCATTGCCTCTCCTTCGCAATTTAAATTGTTGCAATTTAACTGCAACGGCTTGACCGGCAAGATAGCGGAGATAACCACATTTATGCAGCTACATAAAATCAAAATTGCTGCAATCCAGGAGACAAAACTTGGCCCCCACTCGAATCTCCGAGCGAGTGGAGGCTACCACGTACTCCGGCATGATCGTACAGACGGCGGAGGTGGTCTCGCGTTCCTTGTACACCATACGGTGCAGTATAGGGAATTTGATATCAACACTGACCAAAGTGACTTACCTTTAGAGTGTCAAGGTATAGTTATACAAGCTGGTGGCGTTGATCTCGAGCTAATCAATATATACATTCCTCCCGTCACCTGCTGCCCCAGAAGTTATCGTCCTGACCTTAGGGCGTTTCTTTGTGGCGATAACCGTATCATCATGGGCGATTTTAATGCCCATCATGATATGTGGCATTCACACCTTTCGGTGGACGGCAGAGGACGGGAATTAGCCGAGCAAATTGATAACTCCTCTTTCTGTACTGTGAACGGAGACTCCTCAACTAGGATGGCTGTTAACTGCAGTAGCTCCCCGGACCTAACTATTGTTAGCCCGGGGTTAATTAACAGCATCAACTGGCAACCTATGGTGGCCCTGTCATCCGACCACCTGCCTATCATCCTGTCTGTCGATCGTGCCACGGATTTTATCACGTCGGAGAAACGAACTTACGTGAATTTCAAAAAGGCCAATTGGGTCGGCTTTTTGGAATTCACGGAGAGCTCCTTTGGTGATCTTCCCATTCCCACTGACGTACACGTTGGCGAGCGTAACATACGTGAGGTCATTAAAAAGGCTACAGCCCGTTTCATACCAGCTGGTAGGATAAAAGATATTAGGCCTAACTTCCCAGCTGAGGCGGCAGCCTTGGCCAACGAACGTGACCTCATACGCAACATCGATCCATCTGACCCACAGATCGGTGATCTCAACGTGGAAATCAGAAGGCTGGTTAACGAACACAAACAAACCAAATGGGAGGAGCACCTCAGGTCTTGTAACCTCTCTACCGGTGTTGGGAAATTATGGTCCACCGTCAAGTCCTTGTCGAATCCTTCGGGTCCACCAAAAAATGTCGACATCACCTTTGGTGACAAGACAATAAATGACCCCAGGAAATGCGCACAGGCTTTTTGTCGACAATATGTCCCACACCCTGCGCAAGACAGGGCTAGACGTGGAATCTTCAGGCGTGCGCATAAACACAAAAACTATGCCCCCGTTCCCATCACCGCTACAGAGGTTCAAGAGGCCATCCGGAAGGCCAAAAACTCCAAAGCCATCGGCCCTGATGGCATAGCCATGGTGCATCTAAAACACATCCGCCTAGCGGGAGTCAAATATTTAACGGCCGTCTTCAATTTGTCTCTGATCACAGCTGTCATACCCGACAAATGGAAGCAGGCAACTGTGATCCCACTACTAAAGCCTGGCAAGCCAGCTAACGTTGGGGAGTCATATCGCCCGATATCACTCCTCTCGCCAGTAGTAAAGACACTTGAGGCGGTCCTACTCCCGTTCTACACATCACACTTGATGTTAGCCGAGCACCAACATGGCTTCAGGAAAGGTAGGAGCACAACATCTGCTCTAAATGTCATAAACACTCAGATAACTGACGGTCTTAATCAAAATAGGCCTAATGACAGGACGGTTCTAGTTGCACTTGATTTGAGTCAAGCTTTTGACACAGTAAATCATGGGCAACTTGTAGCTGATTTGGAAGACTCGTCACTCCCCCCCTGTCTAAAGCGTTGGACCGCCAATTATCTCAGTGGTCGTCGGTCGTCTGTTGTATTTAGAAACAAAAAATCTAAAGCCAGGAAGATAAAACAAGGGGTACCACAGGGTGGTGTCCTCTCCCCGTTATTGTTTAACTTCTATATTTCGAAGCTTCCTCCTCCACCAGGGGGTGAATTCTGGTTCTATGAAATGATAAAATGAAAAGAATTTTCATACAAAATTTGTGAAAAGAAACGTCATATTCATACAAATTTTTTTTCACTTTATCATATCATAGAACCAGAATTCACCCTCAGAAGAAGTTACGATTGTTTCTTACGCAGACGATTGCACGATATTGGCAACTGGTACTTCCGTTGATGAGCTGTGCTCTAAAATAAATGGTTATCTCCCCTCTCTAGTCGAGTTCTTCACTGCCCGAACCTTGACATTGTCGCCAACAAAGTCTTCGGCGACCTTATTCACGAAGTGGACAGCGCAGGTTGGCATGGAATTAGAAATTTATGTAGGTGATCATGAAATACCTACTGTCGCTCACCCAAAAATCTTAGGAGTGACTTTTGACACCATGCACACTTTCGCTGCCCATTCAGCTGCAATTGTCTCAAAATTACAGAGCCGCAACAAAATCCTCAAGTCACTAGCCGGCAGTACTTGGGGTAAAGACAAAGAAACGTTGTTGGTAACGTACAAGGCAATTGGTCGGCCGATCCTGAACTATGCGTCGCCGATATGGTCGCCGGGGCTTGCAGACGTTCACTGGAATCAGCTTCAGGCCTGTCAAAACACCGCGCTCAGAACCGCTACGGGGTGCGTCCTTATGTCACCTATATCTCATATACATAATGAGGTGGAAATGCTTCCAGTTAGGGAGCATAATGAAATGCTAAACAAGCAGTACCTACTGAACTGCTGTAAACCACAGCATCCCGGTAGACAACTGCTTGAACTCATTCCGCCTCCTAGGACCATAAGGTCGCATCTGCGTAAACATTTTGATGAGATCCGCCACTATATAACAACGCCGTTTGATCTACAGGTGCACAAACAGGCTTTGGGGCATATCCATACAACGTCTGTTGGCCATTACTCTGCGCTCTGTCCGCTAAACAATGTCTTACATGCCGCAACACCTGGCATTTCTGAAGAGGAGCGTCATCTTCCTCGAGAGACAAGGGTCACTCTGGCTCAATTACGCTCTGGATATTGTAGTAGGTTAAACTCCTACATATCTAGACTGAACCCTGATGTGCCGAATGTATGTCCGGCATGCGGCTCGTCCCCCCACAATACCAATCACTTATTTTCTTGCTCATTTGAGCCCACTCTTCTAACACCCATCTCTCTTTGGTCCAATCCTATTGAAACTGCTAGTTTCCTTGGACTCCCGTTAGAAGATATTGATGACAATTAGGTTAAGGAAAAATACGCGTTGGGCAGGACTACACATCGTTACAACAACAACAACACAAACAACTCTACCATTGTGTATCAATACCAAGTGTGAACTCTTCTTTTGACAACACACATTAAAATGTCGGTTTGTTTACATCCTGCACATATTAAAATGTCGCCAGCACCGAATAACAGAAAAGCAATGGCGTTGTTTAACATCCTGCACACATTAACATGGCGGTCTCCTATCTTTTACCTAATGGTAGAAAGAGATGGGAAGATGGAAAGAAGTGAGACAAAAAAGGAAATTAAAAACAGGTGACTAAACTCACTTTGAAGTTTTCACGACTATGTCTATGATATCACACTTGTTATTAACCACAATCTCAAACAGGTGTTAAACTCATTTTGGAATTTTGACGTCTATGCAGAAGAGTTTACACTTGGTATTGATACACAATGAACTCTACTGCAGCAGATCCGTATCGTTCCGGTTAGATTATGGCTGGGATACGGCCCAGGTCAGTTATTTGGAACGCTCTTATTGTGTATCAGTAGATGTGTAAACTCTTCTGTATAGACGTCAAAATTCCAAAATGAGTTTAACACGTGATTAACATTGTGGATCATAACAAGTGTGATATCATAGGCATAGGCGTGGAAATTTCAAAGTGAGTTAGTCACCTGTTTTTAATTTCCTTTTATGTATCATATCTTTCTACCATTCGGTAAAAGTTAGGATACCACCATGTTGATGTGTGCAGGACGTTACACAACGCCGTTGTTTTCTTGTTATTCGGTGTTGGCGACATTTTAATGTGTACAGGATTTTAACAAACCGAAATTTTAATAGGGGGAGTCATCAAACCTTATAAACACATTATAAAGCGTGTAAACGTATAAATTCATCAAGTGTGTAAATGAACTGTCAAAATTTGTATGGAATGCAGTTAACACAAATTTGATAAACTTACGCGTCGATTTCTAAAAGAATGCGTAATCAATGCAATGACGACGTTCGACATGTTCTTTTTTTAATGCATTCAATGCACTTTTTTAATGAGAACTTTGAAATAAGAAGTTTTTGTTTGACATGAAGTACACATAAACGTATGGGGTGTTAGAGTAGGTCACCTCCCCGTTGGTGCACCCTGGGTAACGCTAAATGACCTACATGGCCTACACGGCTAGTTTCTTGTATTGTCGGTTCTACGAGAACGGTACCAGTACTTGTGCTGTGCCCATCGTGAATCGAAACGACCCGGGCCGTTTTTTTATATCGACCCGGCCAAGAGCAATACACTCGGGGTGACCCTGTCTGACATTTAGGCAGGGCTGTACCTCGCTACAACAACAACAACAACAACAGGGCGTTCATCTAACTGAGCTGATAAATGTATAAACTTACGCATTTCGTAAACTTATAAGTTTGGATGAGTCCCCCTAATGTGTGTTGTCAAAAGAAGAGTTCATACTTGGGCTACGCTCACACTGCAACTGACTTTTTCATCCGACCTTATCAGAGAAATTAGAGCGCGTTCTATTTTATAGTAATTCCATCACATTTGGCCTCATTCGCTAAACAATACTATCCCCAATTCCTCAAAATAGAAACCCTGCCTGTGTTCCACATTTAGAATTGCCCAGCAAGATCCTTATTGGGTAATTAACGTGTTATAACTTTTGCATTATGAACAGCCGTAAATAACAATTTCAACTAGTTTTTTCTTTTTTTTTTAGAAAATGGACTAATTCTACCAGGAAAAGGCAGAAGCCTTCTTGACTCTTCATATCGCCGGTTCCAAAGTAAACAGAAGTATTTCAAAATTTAAATTGTTTTTGAAACGCCATTCAAAATTTCATTTTTAAAATGGAGTTTGAAATGCTGTTTTCCCAAAAAATTTTAAAAGTAAATACATCTGTTTACTCTACAGGTGTTTAAAACATCACGGTGGTGTACTTTCTTTCGGTGGCTTCGTGTTCTGGTAAAAGATTCTTGCAGGGAAGGTGAAGCCAAATGCAAATTTGCCAGTGTAAACAGGTTCGAAATGACTCATTCAAATTCGCCAAATTTGGTGCTGTATAAAGGTACGGGTACACCTAGCGACACCACGCGTACCTTTAGGGCCACTTGCATAAAAGCCGATAAGGCCTAATCGGTGATTAACTTGACAGCTAACCATACAAAATACGTCAATTAAACTCCGATTAGTCGTTATGGGCTTTTATGCAAGCGGCCCTTAATGTACTATTATCGGGCTACCAAAGTTTGTTTACATTCGGGTGAAATCGGATGAAATCGGGTAGCTCATTCAAAACACATGTGTGTGGATGTGGATGCTGATAACCTTCTTCGGATAGTTTCCTGGAAAATTACCAGTAGCGCAATTCACTAACCCCTGGTTTTCATTAAGTAAAATTTTGGCCAATTCTATCGACTTTATCGAAATACGCAACCAAATTCCGTTAAAGTCGATGAAATTAGACACCATTTGACCTAACTTAACTTGACCATTTGACCAGCCTTAACTTTTTTAACCACATTTGCTGACGAGGACTTGTTGTTGTTGTTGTTGTTGTTAACAATGCATTGCCCTGTCTAGAGTGTATGATCATTCCGAAGATCTTCATCAAGCTCTTCTAAGGGGAGTCCAAGGAAACGTGCAGTTTCAACAGGGTTTGTCCAGAGGGACAGAGGGGTTAGAAGAGTAGGTTCAGATGAACAATTGAAGAGATGTAGAGTATCATGGGGGGTCCTACCACATGCAGGGCATGTATTTAAGATTGTTTCATTAAGTCTGGATAAGTAGGAGTTTAACCTTACACTATATCCGCCGTGGTGTAGCGTTTAAGTGTTCGGCCTTCTACACCAAGTCGTGGCGGTTCGATGCCCGGCAAAAGTAACATCAAAAATTATTTAGAAAAAGAATTTTTCTAAAAAACGGGGTCGCCCCTCGGCAGTAGTTTGGCAAACTCTCCGGGTGTATTTCTGCCATGAGAAGCTTCTCAGCAAAAAATTCATTTGCTTTGCAAGTGCCGTTCGGAGTCGGCAAAAAACTGTAGGTCCCGCCAACTTGTAGGAAAAACTCAAAAAGCAACACACCACAAGTTGGAAAGAGAAGCTCGGCTAAAAATCTCGTTAGAGGTTATGATGATAACCTGTAGGTATATCGCCGCCATTAGTTTTTTTTTTTTTTTTGTTTTATATCCAGACCTAAGCTGTGCCAAGGTCACTCTTGTCTCCCTTGGTAAGGTGCGTTCTTCTTCAGCAATATCCGGTGGAGGACTGTTCAGAACGGGATTCACAGGTAGAGATCCGACAAAAGTGTCTACCGACTCGGTGTGGATGTCGGTTAGATCCCGCTTATGATTCTGCAGATCAAACGGCAAGGTAATATGATGCCGGATCTCATCATAATGCTTACGGAGATGACGGTTTGGATGTGCTGGCTTGTGGCAGTTCAGAAGGAATTGCCTGCTCAGCATTTCCGCATGCTCTTTTACATTGAGCAGTTTTGCCTCCTGATGGAGGTGAGACTCGGAAGACATGAGGAGACATCCCGTAGCAGTTCTGATAGCAGTATTTTGGCAGACTTGTAACTTCGTCCAGTTGGTGTTATGTACATTAGGCGACCAAATGGGCGCAGCATAGTCAAAGACTGGTCGGCCAATGGCCTTATATGTAGTCAGCAACGTTTCTTTGTCTTTTCCCCAAGTACTGCCGGCAAGTGACTTGAGGATCTTGTTGCGACCACGTACCTTTGAGACCATTGCAGACACATGACCAGCAAATGAGAAAGTATTATCCAGTGTCATCCCTAATAACTTTGGCTGGCTGACAGTTGGTAGCTTAGTGCCATCAACGAAAATGTCGAATTCATTTCTCACCTGGTGCGTCCATGTCGTAAAAAGCGTCGGCGTTCATTTTGTCGGAGATATTGTCAGATCTCGCTAAGTGAAAAACCTGGAAAGGTCGCAGAGGTAACCACTGATTCTAGTACAGAGTTCATCAGTATAGGGGCCCTTCGCCATTATTGTACAGTCGTCGGCATATGAAACGACGGAGACGCCCTCTGGTGGTGGGGGCATCTTCGATAGATAGAAATTAAACAGTGTCGGGGAGAGGGCACCACCCTGTGGCACCCCCTGTCTAATACGTCTAGGTTATGATTTTGCGTTTCTAAAGTTTACCAACGCCTGCCGTCCATTCAAATAATTAGCGGTCCATCTCTTTAAACCATCAGGTATCTGTGTCTCAAACAGATCTTGTATGAGAGTGGCATGGTTGACTGTGTCAAAAGCTTTCGACAGGTCAAGTGCCACTAACACAGTCCTGTGATTTGGTTGGTTTTGATTTAGGCCGCTATCTATTTGAGTTGTAATGGCATTGAGTGCGGTGGTGGTGCTGTGCAGCTTACGGAAGCCATGTTGATGACTAGCCAGGTGCAGATTTGCAGTATAATACGGGAGCAAAATAGGCTCTAGCGTCTTCACTACCGGTGACAAAAGTGATATAGGACGATATGAATCGCCTATGTTTGCCGGTTTTCTAGGTTTTAGTAATGGAACCTCTCTCGCCTTTTTCCATATTTCAGGAATGACGAAAGTGTTCAGTGAAAGACTGAATAGAGCCGCTAAGTATTTGTGTCCCTCCTGGCCTAGATGTTTCAGCATCTTCATGGCAATGCCGTCGGGGCCGATGGATTTTGAGGGCTTAGCCTGTCTGATGGCTTCCTTGACCTCTGAGGCAGTGATGACAATGGGCTTATTTTGGTTTTTATATTTACGCGCCTGTCGCATGGTTCTACGTTTAGCTCTATCGGGCGGGGAATGTAGTACAAATTGTCTACAGAAGGAGTTCGCACATCCCCTAGGGTACTTCTTCACCCTATCACCGAAAGTAATATCTACTTTATCCTTGTGTTGCGTTGGATTAGATAGAGCTTTGACCGTGGTCCATAATTTGCCAACACCATCAGAGAGGTTGCATTGCTCTAGGTGTTGTTTCCATTTGGCCAGTTTATGTTTATCGACCAACCTACGAATTTCCGCGTTGAGATCCTTTATACGGGGGTCTGCGGGATTGAGACTTCGCACTTCATCTCTTTCTCTAGCCATGGCCGCTGCCTCCGCGGGGAAATTTGGTCTTATTTGAGATATTCGACCCGCAGGAATGAAGCGTTTAGAGGCCGAGTCAATGATGTTTCGGAAGTCTCGTTCGCCTTTGCGTACGTCCGTAGGAATGGATAGAGCAGCCAAGGATTCGTCCGTATATGTCTGAAAACTGTCCCAGTCCGCCTTGGTAAAGTTAATATATGTACCATGCTCAGGTGTAATAAAGTCCGTCGGTCGTTCGATGGTAATGACTATTGGGAGATGGTCAGACGCCAACGTGAGTATGGGTCGCCAATTGTTGTTGTTCAATAGTCCTGCACTTACGATAGAAATATCTGGCGAACTATAGCAGTTACCCGATACTCTCGTTGGGGCGTCTCCGTTCAATGTACAGAAAGCCGTATCATCTATTTGTTCTGCAAGTACATGCCCCCTATTGTCTGCTGGCAAGTTTGAGTGCCACATGTCGTGGTGCGCATTGAAGTCGCCCAGGATCACGCGGTTATCTCCTCGTAATAGAAAGCTAATGTCGGGGTGATAGCCGGTGGGGCAACTTGAGACAGGGGAGTATGTAGATATTAATGATTTGCAGATCGACATCTCCTGTACGGATAGTAATACCTTGGCTTTCTAAGATATCATCCGTTCCTTCGATGTCGGTATCAAATAGATGATACTGTACAGAGTTGTGCGTTATGAACGCTAGACCACCTCCCAGACCTCCTGTTACTCTATGACGGTCTTTCCGGTGGATGTTATATCCGCCATAGGTAATGAGGTCCGACCTAGGACTGAGCTTGGTTTCTTGGACTGCGGCAAGTTTTATGTATATTGCGTCATCAAATTAGTTATCTCTGCGATCTTACCAGTTAATCCGTTACAGTTGTGCTGTAAGATTTGGAAGTGCGCCGGTGGGGTCGATGTCGAGTTAACCATAGGCGTGAGAGACGGATGTGTTCGCCCAGGTGTTGGTAGGCTAAGACCAAGGCTGTGCCTCAGCCTAGTTAGCTGTGGACCCGGTGTAACCGGGTTGGCTGGCGTCGTAGGTTGAGGTGTGTTAGAGCATGGTGCGATGAACGCATCCGTCCAGAGGTTCCTCTTAGCGAGCCCAGACCATAGATGTACGTGGCATTGGCCTAAGCAGTTATTGCATTTGACCGATGACGAGAGCGTGTATAATCTTTGCCGACAAACAGTACACGTAGAGACAGGTGCGAGAAGATGTTGACACAGGTGCGAGAAGATGCTGACATGGAAACAGAGAGAGACTGGTGCTCGGAGTTGCTCATGTCTAAACTGCTCCTGTGGGAGCAAGAGTGTTGAGCTGCTGCGCGTGATGTTGACACGAGCAACAGTCTGGAGTTTGTGTGGCGGGTATAGCAGAAGTGCTGCTAGTCGTTAAGACATTATTATTATTACTATTAGTATTGCTACTGGAAAGTGGCGGTAGGGGTGCGCTTGAACGGCGCTTACCGCGGGACGCCCGAGGGCGCAAACAACAAGGGGCCACGAAAGTACTAAAGAAAGTACGGGGTCTGTGGATGTTAAGGTTAAGCCCTGAACATCCAGATTTATGGAGCCATCTCTTACACGAGAAGCATTGCACAGAATGCGACCGTTTAATATATATCTTTTTGCAACAGACACTGCATATCCATTCTTTTGATCCGGGGTTCGGCTCAACGCCCGCCCGTAACAATAGAATATCTTGCAGCCCTGCTGCAAGGAGGGAGGATGATAGTTTCGGAATGGGACAAAACATACTAAACAGGGTTACATTGAAAGTGACAGTCCTTGGCCGAGGTAAAACCCCGGGTGGTTCCACTGCGCAGAGATCCATGGCGATGTCCTGGGTTTTCTGCTCTGAGAAGTGACTGTACATAGGGAACCAACTGACGAGGACTTCGTTAACACAGGTCGCGTTTGCCAAAAATCTGGGTAGAAAGGTGAACAATTTTGTTCAGCGAGGAGTTTTTTCGGAACAAATGCAGAGTAGCTCCAACCCTCTAAAAAAAAAGTATCGATAGTATTTTTATAACGAACATAACGGTGTATTTCTTTTTTGGGGCAAACAACAACAACAAAAGTTATTCAAGGCCAAAGTTCATAAAAATAATCTAAGTCAAAGTTCATGATCTGAATTCCATCCTAAAGTACTGTACCGATTTCCAAGATTTTTCCGTCGTTGGATAGGTAATTTCAATACCTTTCATTTGATATATGTCTCAAATATGTAGCTGGAAAGAATTTCCTAAAATAATCAAATTTTCTTAAAAATATCTCCAATTTTTAAGAAACTTTATTTTTTTAATTTAATTGCTATCTTTACTATGTGTAAGGATAATTTAGTAATATGGGAAATAATTTAAGCTTTCATTTGAAATACTATATAATATCCTTTGTTCAATTAAAACCGGTGCGAAACCTGGTATGTGCAAAATTGGTCTACACCATGCCAAGTCCTTCTGCGTATTACACCCTGCTGTGTAGGCGGCCTTCGCCCGCGCTTATAATAAATAACCCTGGGCTACGCCATGCCAAGCCCGGGTGGTTGCCGGCAACATGCCACGGTACGAAAATAATGTAATGCCAATTCCTTCGCGTAGGCACCCTTCGGCCGCGCTTATGAATAACCCTGGGCTACGCCATGCCAAGTCCGTATGGTGGCCTGAACCGTGGCAACATGCCACGTTACGAAACTAATGTAATGCCAAGTCCTTCTGCGTAGTGCACACTTCTGCGCAAAAAAAAATATACACGCTGTATTTCATTTTGCGTATACGCGGTTTTGGACAGCCAGCAACGATACAATGAAAAGTAATTCAACTACCTGCCCAATGCAAAGAAAAATTTTAAAATCGATTTATAAGTTTATAAAAAATACTGACTTTAAAAATTACTTTAATTATTGCACCCAAAACAATAATACATCAAATGAGAAATTTTGATTTCAAAAAACGCTTTAAGTTAACTTTGACCCTTAAGCTTTTGTTGTTGTTGTTTGCCCAAAAAAATGTATATATTTATACTCACCTCAATGATATCTATCAATCCTCATCATTTTTTTTTTTTAATTTGGGAGGTGGAGCTATTCTGCATTTATACTGTTTTTTCTATACATGTTGATGCTTCTAGTTAAAGTTGGAAATTATGGAATTATCGAGTTTATCGTATTATACGTACGTATTTCGATGCCTACTTTTCCCCACAGCGCTGGTTGGTCTTCGTGAAGGGTGGACACCTTGCCTTGGCTAAGCTATCCGTGTGATCATAGCTCCGCATGGCACTACGGAGAGTAGCCTTGCCTCTCTGGCGCGACGAAAAAGATCTTCCCCCTCCCAATTCCGGGTGCTATGCGATAACGTGCCCATTGGATGCTTGCAACCGGGAGGCAAATCGTGGCTGTATTCGAACGCAGCCTCTTCGATACCAGGCCACCTCAGAGAGTATTTGTGGTCTTACCACTCTTTCCTTGACCCTACGCTGGCCTTGACCGACGATGGTTCGTACGAACAAGATGAAAAACATAAAACAAAACTTTAAACAACCAATCTCTTCAGCAGAAGAGAGCAAGCAAAAACACAACGTCGGATGACAACGGGGAAACTGACAACGATGGCAACTGCGGGTCGGTCCACCTATAAATCTCTATCAAGTAAGAGTAACTTGCAGGGTTCAGAAAATATTTCAAATGATAATTTGTTTTCACAAATTATTCTCTGCCGCAAATATTTGTTTTGAATTTTATCTATCTTTTCATTTGAAAAATATTATAAATTTTCGAGTTATTTGAATACTTGGAATAGAATTTCAACTTCTTTTTCAAATGAAAATTGAAAATTTTTGGGAAAGAATTTATTTTCAAATATTTGAAATTCATTCGTTTTTCTTTTCATTCTCAATACGATTATATCC
Source organism: Campiglossa producta (assembly GCA_964058755.1). Taxonomy (NCBI): domain Eukaryota; kingdom Metazoa; phylum Arthropoda; class Insecta; order Diptera; family Tephritidae; genus Campiglossa; species Campiglossa producta. Next base: position 37,050,393 of record CAXKVI010000003.1, on the reverse strand, counting down.
AAAAACAAAAGTTCTTTTTGATCTAAAAAATATTTGTTTTGAATCTGTACACTGTGGACATACATAAATACATATATTGTGCTGATATCATTTGTTTTTTTTTTTTCGTGAGTTTGTAAAAATTAGTGGTCGAAATGGGTATGGTTTCAAATATCGACAAAACAAAATATGCTGCATATAATCAAGAACTAAGTTTATCGAAATGTCTTTGTGGCAAAAAACCTTTAAAAGGAAATTTGCTAGGAAACAAAAAACGGCTTTATGCAGCAGTTCATAAGGTGGATTTTGGCATTGAGTTGGTTGAGACGGTATCAGTAAGAAAGCAGAATTTGCCTAAATTTTCCTTAAAATTAAGCAAGGAAGAGTTTTTTAACTGCTGCATTGGGTTAAGCAGGCCATACACGGCGAACAAGCGTGCGAGTATGTTGCGGCTCTACTCAAAACGTCTCGTGTGTGGCGTGATTGGCGCGCCGCTCGCCGTAAATCAAAAAATTTAGATTTTTGGCCATTGGCGCGCGAACATGTGCGTGGTTGGCGAACAATGCATTGAAAGCAACACCAAAATCTCATTTTGTGTTGACTCTTAACCGGTAAAAATCGCAACAGCCGTTTACGCGACGCCGACGTGAGACGCGTGCTCGTCGTGTATGGCCTGCTTGAGTCACAGTGAAAAATATGCCTTTTAGATTATTTGACGACGACAAGTATTTTAAAAAATTTCTGCAGCCGTTTAGCGATGCCTACCAAGTAACTGTGAATTTCATAAAAAAAACTTTAGTTCAATTCTAGGTTATTCAGGTAAATATCCTCATTTAAAAACAGAAACAAAAATTTAGTTCCAAGATTAAACATATAATTAACTAAAAGGATATTCGTTTTTTGCTCTTCTGTGAAATTTTATTGCTATTAGACATGTGGTTTTGCATCTGGTAGATGTTGTTGTTAACAGCAAAAACATTCCCCGAAGTATTTGGGGAGTGATGCCGAAATTTACAGTCCTTGGCCGGAACGCGGTACGCTGCCGTACTGCCCGACTGTCGTGGTAGTGATTTGGTATTACCAGTGGAACCTTCTAGGACATGTCATCCCTCCATCCGTGAGGAAGGAGAAGATGGGTAATGAGAGGTGAGAGGCATCATATCCGTAGATCAACCATCGAGATAGCACGTCATAACCTAATTGCATATTAGCTCCTTTTACAACCGATATGCCTACCTCGGGCATATTCTAAACCCCTAAAACGCGGGGGCGGCATCTGTTAGATAGGTGGTTTTGCACAGGCATCGACAATATAGGATTGTAACCGCTTAGTAAAATGTACAAGCGCGTATGTACAATTTTTGATTTGGAAAATGATTTTAAAAATGTATTCTTTTATACTCAGCAATAGAAAGAAAAAGGTTTAAAAACTTAATATTTGTTTACCGAATGTTACAAATTTCAATTATTCGTAACTATGAAAAGAATTTTTCGTTTTAAATTCTTTTAAAAGTGAAAAGAATTTTTCGTTTTCAATTCTTTTGAAAGTGAAAAGAATTATTTGTTTTCAAATTTTTTGGCAGCCGGTATAAGCAAATAAAATTCATGAATTTTGAATATTTAAAAACGAATTTTTCTGAACCCTGGTAACTTCATGGAGCCAGCACCAGTACAGCTGCCCACGAAGCTAAGCGAACAACGGCACATGTCCCTGAAAACCACTACTAACCGCATTGCAAACACACACACATTTTTTATTTTACAAATTTCCAAAAATTATTTTAACCTCAAGCAACCAAAAAAAAGTTGTTCTAAATTAAATTAAAATGTGGGCCTATAAATACCAAAAGTCCGTTTTAGGGTTAATGAGCAAACGTTACGCCAAGAAGAGAAAACATTGCTTATTTTTATTATGCCTGATATTATGAGTGCAAATGAAACAGCATGACCCACTGTAAAAATATCCCAAATTATGACAGTAAGCTGTCTTCAAAAATTAATTTTATTTGTCAATTTTTTTTTTAACTTTTTTGGAAAAATGAGAAAAAAGGTCAGCGGACTTTTTTTTAATTTTTATTTGCATTTTTCAATAGAAATTGTTTCTTTTTTAGCAGATCGACTCCAAAGAAAATAATACAAGAGGATAGACATTAGAAGATAGACATTATTGCGGAAAGTGCCAGTTAACATTCGTTTTTTTTTTAAAGCACGAAGATAAATACCACAGTAATTATTTTTATGTGGAAGAAGTGGCTGCGCCTCCACTGCAAATGTACGCTCACACTGCAACCAACATTTTCTTCCTGCACAACCGGCAAATTCGACCCCGTTCAATTTGAACGGCCGGGCAGTGGTTGTTTACATCGGGTGAGCACTTTAAAATACATGTGTTGGGATGTGTGTTTGCTGACTGGCGAAAAAAGTCGGTTGTAGTGTGAGCGTATCCTAAATAAGGAATGGCATCCGCGAGCGCTAAGTCTAAATTCGTTATTGTTTAAGAAGCCATGTTGAAGCGCTTGTAGAGATGTGTCTTTATCAGTTGTGGGGGCGACTAAATCTAAGTTAGCTTAAGGCAATCCGCAGACGAGGCGCATCATCATAGACGCGTACTCGTCATTTCACTGAGCACGAATTTCCCTGCGTCGTAAGATCTGCACACGACTCTGCAGAAAAAAAAGCACACAAAGAACTGTCAAAATTGCAATTTTAATTAATTAATATATTTTCCGCACATTATTAACACATATTTCTTTTGATTGTACAAATTTTCTAATTTTTCTTTCAAAAGAAACATTTAATTTTATTTGAAAAAAAAGCAAAGCCACGGCACACAAAAATCACGCTGAGCAGCATGTAGCTTTCATGCTTTGCCACTTTCGTGCAGCTGCCGATTCGTGTGCAGCTCTTCATGCAAATATATGTGTTCAGGAACAAAGCGTACAAAAATCGATTGTAGCGTCTAATGGGTCAGTTACATAAAGCTTTATTTTGGCTTTACCTCAAACTTTGACTTTGACAGAAAAGTTCAGTATACGTATTTAAACCAAGCATGGCAAATTGGAGACCTCAAAGTTGAAGTGAGGTTGAAATTTGGCAAACTCTCAAATTTTGCTTGCTTTGCGTGCTTTGACAATCAGATGTTGATGAGTTTGCTTTAATTAAAGAATAAAAAGTTGGAGAAAATAATAATTAATTCATTTTTTCTCTATTAAATTAATAAATTAACTAAAACACTACGAATGCAAAGAAAAAAATAACGAAAACAAATGTATAAAAGAGAAGCGTCAAGGCGTTCATTGTAGCATACCTCTGAAGTTGGACGCAAAGTTTTGAGGTGGCAAATGTCAGGCGAGGTTAACAAAGCTTTATGTATTCGACCCTTAATACGCGTCTATGACGATTCGCTCCGTGTGCGGGTACGCTAAGTCTTATTAATTAGATAAGTGCAATGTGCAATGATATATGGTATTTCTAATGTAATATTGAGATTTGAAAATAAAATATTAAAATAAATTATTATTGTGTAATTTAATTGGAAAAGTTAGGCAAGAATTTCTCTTTTAGCGCTAACCGTTTTGGTAACTGGTTTGGTAACCTATTCAATTATAAATGTTAACCAAAAGCTACCTGATTCGTTAACCGATTCAACTACATATGTTAACCATGTGCTAGCTTGTTTGTTGACTTATTCAAAGTATAATTTTAACAGCATGTTAACCAAAACATTTAAGGGTCAGTTACATAAAGCTTTATTTTGGCTTTACCCCAAACTTTGACTTTGACAGAAAAGTTCCGTATACGTATTTAAACCAAGCATGGCAAATTGGAGACCTCAAAGTTGAAGCGAGGTTGAAATTTGGCAAACTCTCAAATTTTGCTTGCTTTGCTTGCTTTTGACAATCAGATGTTGATGATTTGCTTTAATTAAAGAAGAAAAAGTTGGAGAAAATAATAATTAATTCATTTTTTCTCTATTAAATTAATAAATTAACCAAAACACTCTGAATGCAAAGAAATAAATAACGAAAACAAATGTATAAAGGAGAAGCGACATATATTTGGAGTCTCCAGGTGGTTCGGCGGCGGTCACGGTTGTGGGTTGGCACCAGGGACAGATTAAAATTGTCGCATTCGAAGAAGCAAGAACTGTTGCACTGTACAAGGCAGCAGCTGCAAAACTGGGTGAAGTCGACGAAGGTGCAAAAATCGTCGACTGGAAGGACATTCCGGCTCGGCCAAGGGCAAGGGCATGGTTTCCTGCCATCCCTGCAGAGCCTGAAAGATTTCAAACGATGCTGCGGATAATTAATTCGTCCCGCAGGACTGGAGTGTCATCGCGGCTGCTCCGGACGACACGGAAATCGAAGTACCGCAAGAGGAAACCGAGGAGTCCGACGCGGAAAGCATATTATCCGCCAACTCGGAGATGGAAGACAGCCTGCTGGACGGCGACGTGGATTTGGTCCTCATCCAAGAACCCTGGGTCAACAGCTCGAGGGTTTGCGGATTGGTGACTAAGGGTTTCAAGTTCATTCGAGCCAGCGAGGGGGGCAAAGTCAGAACCTGTATTTTGGTTAAGTCTCACCTCAACACTTTTCTTCTACCTAACTATACCAATGATGACATTACCGCTGTCAGTTTAACAGTCGGCAGCACCAGCCTGACGATGGCGTCGGTCTATATGCCTTACAACGCCGAAGAACCTCTACCACAAAGGGAGGTGAGAGATCTGATGTCAAATTTTTGTACAGGTCATCTTATTATAGGAACGGACGCGGTACCTACGACCTGGCCTCGCTCCGTAAAACCTACAGGAAACAATTTAATAAGGCTAAAAGCCTCGACACGGAGCCTCTTTGGCTTGAATACAAAGTTAAACTAAGGGCCTACAAAAAAGCCCTGAGACAGGCAATTAGAACTTCGTGGAGGAATTTCTGCATTTCTGCACTGGGGTCGAAAAAGATGCAGACGATTTAGCCATTTCATACAGGGGCAAATTCCCACAAACTTTGTGTGACTTGATGCAAGTAGCACTGCGAGAAGTTTCGTCATGGTCGTCTCGGAACTCGTTCTTTACACCAACCGGCACAAAATACCACCGCTGGATTACCAGAACTTAATGGCGTGAGCCTGAACTTGGTTGATAAAGCCAAATTCTTGGGCACAGTTCTTGACAGGAAGTTAAACTGGAAGAAAAATTTTCTTCAGCGCCAGAGGAAGGCGTGTGTTGCACTTTATACGTGCAAAAGAGCCATGGGCAAAAAGTGGGGTCTCAGCCCCAAAATATGCGGATGAATCTACACTGCAATTATCCGACCTATCATGCTATATGGAGTTGTAAAGTCCACAGATCTGGCATGATCTGTATTATTGGCGCGCTAAGAACAACGCCCAACGAAGCTATTCAGGCCATTCTAGGCATTCTGCCACTCGATCTGGCAGCGTAGCAGGCAGCAGTCTCAGAGGCTCTGCGCCTAAGGGAAACGTCTGCCTGTGGCGCAAGCACAACTGGACACTCCAGTATTCTGGGATCTTACAGTTTTCTCCCTCTGAGCACAGATCGATGTTCGGCCACAACAGTAGGAGATAGCTGCTTCAAAACATAGCATTCCCAGCAGGGAGGAATGGGAGAGGACGGATCGGTGCCCCGCTACTAATGGCGGCATTTCTGTTTACAATGGCAGCCAACAATGTCCTCGGCGACCTTATTCACGACGTGGACAGCGCAGGTTGGCATGGAATTAGAAATTTATGTAGGTGATCAAAAAATACCAAAAATTTTAGGAGTGACTTTCGACACCATGCACACTTTCGCTGCTCATTAAACTGCAATTGTCTCAAAATTACAGAGCCGCAACAAAATCCTTAAGTCACTAGCCGGCAGTACTTGGGGTAAAGACAAAGAAACGTTGTTGCTAACGTACAAGGCAATTGGTCGGCCGATTCTGAACTATGCGTCGCCGATATGGTCGCCGGGGCGTGCAGACGTTCATTGGAGTCAGCTGCAGGCCTGTCAAAACACTGCGTTCAGGACCGCCACGGCGTGCGTCCTTATGTCACCTATATCTCATATACACAATGAGGTGGAAATGCTTCCAGTTAGGGAGCATAATGAAATGCTAAACAAGCAGCAATTGCTGTAAACCACAGCATCCCAATAGGCAACTGCTTGAACTCATTCCGCCTCCTAGGACCATAAAGTCGCATTTACGTAAACATTTTGATGAGATCCGGCATTATATAACAATGCCGTTTGATCTAGAGGTTCATAAGCTGGCCTTGGGGCATATCCATACAACATCAGTTGGCCATCACGCCGCGCTCTGTCCGCTAAACAATGTCTTACATGCCGCAACACCAACACCAACTCTGGCTCAATTACGCTCTGGATATTGTAGCAGGTTAAACTCCTACATATCCAGACTGAACCCTGATGTGTCGAATGTATGTCCGGCATACGGCTCGTCCCCCCGCAGTACGAATCACTTATTTTCTTGCTCTTCTGAGCCCACTCTTCTAACACCCATCTCTCTTTGGTCCAACCCTGTAGAAGCTGCTAGTTTCCTTGGACTCCCGTTAGAAGATATTGATGACAATTTAGTCTAAGGAAAAATACGCGTTGGGCAGGACTACACCTCGTTACAACAACAACCTTAATGGGTAATTGACGTGTGATAACTTTAACATTATAAACAGCTGTAAATAACGATTTCAACTAGTTTTTTTTTTTAAGAAAATGGACCAATTCTACCAAGAAAATATAGAAAGAAGCCTTCTTAACTCTTCATTTATTGTTATTCAACAGGTGTTCAAAACATCACGGTGGTGCATTTTCTTTCGGTGGCTTTGTGATCTGGTAGGAGATTCTTGCAGAGAAGATGAAGCCAAATGTAAATTTGCCAGTGTAAACAGGTTCGAAATGAGTCAATCAAATTCCCCAAATTTGGTGCAGTGTAAATGTACAATAAGAAGGAGAGAAATCTCCATATTAATAGGTATTCTAACTGGGCACTACGTAATTGGTAGGCACGCAGAAAGGCTAGGTGTGCCCTACCGACTGCTGTAGGAGCTGCAAAGATGATGAGGAAGAGAAAACGGTGAAGCAGCTCATATGCAACTTCCCGGCTTTTAGCGGCGCGAGAACGCGCTTTTTGGAAGTTCCCTTCCTGGATAGCCTATGCCAGATCGCTGAGCTGGACATAAAGGACTTTAATGGCCTTCATATAGTCATCTAAAGCTAAGGGTAGACCTAGCGACGCTACGCGACCAAATATTCTTTGCATGTGTTCTTATCGAGCAGAGTACACCTAGCGACACAACAATGTTGATCAAATAGGCAACTATTTGGTCGCGTCGCGTCGTGTCGCTAGGTGTACCCGCACCTTAAGTGGTTCGAGGAGGAGTAACGGTGTCGGTTTAGGAGGATCAGCCCCGGGATTCTGCTATGTGGAAAATCTCAACAACTCAAGAATTTTCCATATGGCCGGGTGCCGGGACTGACTTTCCTAGTGTTCGTGGTATCACAACGGGCCTTTCAAAACTGGCCTAGATGTGCCTCTGCGGCAGCCACTTGAACCTAACCTAGCGCTGGTTGGTAGCGTATGTATGGTACTTGGAATTTGGTACCCTGCAAAAATCGTTGGATTATGTGTTTCAATTTTTTGATATTGGAGTACTCCAATAGTAATCCTTTGTATACCTCATCGGACCAACTTCAGCTTTTGAAAGCCGATAATTGCTTTTGCCTTAAAATTCCAAAATGAGTTTAACACCTGTTCATCAGAGTTGCTTTTTTGGAAAAAGAGCATCATTTTACGCCGAGTTGCATTCGATTTGGTATAAAAAAATTAGTAGTAAATGAAAATGCAATTGGTCTCTATACTTAAAAGAAAAATGAAAAATATTGATGGCAATGTCCTCAGAAAAACAATTATAAAGTTTACCTTTAATTTATAAAGTTTATTTTACATTTTGAATTGTTAGCAGTTCCTTTAAAAAAATTTTTGCTACTTTTTCTGAAATCTGAAAAGAGAAAATACATTAATAAATCAATTAAAAAATCAATAGATTGAAAAAATTGTGTCACGTCGCCGCCTGAAGAACACGTTGAAAAACGTTTTTAAAATATACTCAACATTTTGTGTATGCGTATTTGCACAAGAAAGGGTGCATAAAAAAGTAGTTCGCTAAAACTTAAAAATTTGATTTTTTTTAATATCATAAATAACAGCGAATCATATAAAATTATTAGTTAGAATAACTCTTTCGAGTCTGCTCACTATTTTCTTTTAAACAAATAAGAAACAACTGCTAATAAATTAGCTAAAATTACGGAAGATAGCTCAAAAGATGGGTTTTGGCCTGAGGATCACGAATCCGGAAACGCTTTTTTAATTTTTTGTGTCTGTGGAAAGTTATGGTAAAAAAAACTGAAACGGGTCCGATACCTACCAAAATTGGAGCAGGTTCTCTTCCCCCCTAAGGAAACAAATACCAAATTTTTGGGTTTGAAGCCTTCTTTGTGCAGGTGTACTGTTATATAGTTATAGCCTCGTTGCATTCATTTAAGTCAAGGTGCTAAGATATGTATTTCATAGTAAATCTATCCAAAAACGTCGTACATACATGTTTCGAAATATAAAAAGGTAACCAGATTTTTCCAGTGTGACTTTCACAATTTCCTTAAAAGTGTAAAGGTCCAACTTAAAACTGTTGGCATCTCCTATTAACTCTAGCCGCCAGTTCAATGTACAGAAAGCGTATGTTATATAAAACGTGTTGGTTAGTGCTAACGGGATATTGAAAAAAAAAAACGTTTGTTTTCATTTTCTGTCTAATTTCTCATTTCGAAGATACTTACCTCCAAATTTTTCTGTAAAATAAATAAAATTTGCTGGTTTTAAGTTTTTTTATTTTGTGTTTTTTTTTTTCTTTGATATATGAAGACATGCATGGATGAAGGGGGTATGTCGCATTTTGAGTGAAACGAGAAAATCGGCTTTAAAGTTTTGCTTAAACATTTGAGGTTTTTTCGAGTCTTTATGGAAAACTGACAAAAAATTATGCAAAGCCATAAAAGACGTTGCATAATATGCAATAAAAAGCATAAGTTTATATTTAGGGCCGCTTGCATAAAAGCTGATAACGACTAACCGGAGTTTAATTGACGTATTTTGTATGGTTAGCTGTCAAGTTAATCACCGATTAGGCTTAATCGGCTTTTATGCAAGTGGCCCTTAGTGTTTTATATGAAAAAATCGGAACATACCCCCTTCTTCCACAATTCATATTGCAAAGTTGTGTACATAGAGGGGGTATCCATGAATTATCTTCTACAATTTTCACGATAGGCAGATTCTGATAAGACAGAAATATAGATCTGCATAAACACTATTCACCAATGCCAAAAACAGAAATTGAGTGAAAATGCGACATACCCCCTTCATCCATGCATGTCTTCATATATACATGCCAATTCTAAACAATTTTTTACTAGTGAACCGGTGCAAACCGTTTCACCTTTTCATACATTTTTGCTCACAAATTATATGAGAGTGAGAAAATTCGCAAAGTGAGAAATTGCTAAAGCGGGCTACTCACCTGCCAAGAAATGTCAAACTCCATATAAAAAACGCTCAAGAAATGGTCAAGAACTGTTTTCACACGTCAAATTTTCTGGAGCCAATACTCAGCTCATAAGAAAAAATACTACAATTATCGATGGTTGGCAACGCCGTTTTACCTCAAGAAATAAATAAGCTCGTATATATTTCTTGAGGTAAACGTGCAGATCCACGGCAAAAGTAAGTAGATATTTCGCTAAACATATTTTGTACATTTTTATAAAAGTAATTTGCAAAAAAATGGAAAATTTGGTAAACGTCAAAATTTCTTGACCAGGTACAAGAAATATATGCTCGTTTTTTTCTTGAGGCATTCCTTGGCAGGTGGGTAGCCCGCTTTAGAATCGGCATGATAAAATATAAAAAAGGATAAACTGCAAGATTCGCTTAAAAGTTACCCTAGAAACTGGAGTGACAAAGATGTGCAACACAGCAACACTTTTGTGCAAGCAAGTATCTGCTGTCATCAAAGAAAGAATCGGCGTATCTGCGCCTTGGCAGCCAGGTCACCGTTGATAGCTACAAGTTTGAAACGGTGAGAGACTTCGTCTATTTGGGAACCAGCATTAACACCGAAAATAATATCAGTCTAGAAATCCAACGGAGAATCACTCTTGCCAACAAGTGTTACTTTGGACTAAGTAGGCAATTGAGAAGTAAATTTCTCTCTCGACAAACAAAGATCACGCTCTATAAGTCTCTCATAATACCAGTCCTGATGTACGGCTCGGAATCATGGACAGTGTCAAGAGAAGATGAGATGGCCCTTGGAGTATTTGAGAGAAAAGTTCTCCGGAAGATTTATGGTCCTTCCCGTGATGCCAACGGCGAGTATCGAAGGAAATTTAACGATGAGCTGTACGAGCTTTACGCAGACCTGATCATAGTTCAGCGAATTAAAGCCCAAAGGCTCCGCTGGCTAGGTAATGTTATGCGAATGGACAAAGAAGCACCAGCACAGAAAGTTTTCCTATCGACACCGGAATCCGACAGCAGAGGAAGGGGGAGACCTCGACTGAGATGGAAACAACAGGTGGAGGATGACTTGAACTCCCTTGGGGTTTCCAATTGGCGTCAGTTATCGCTAAAATCGGCCAAAATCGGCCAAAATCGCCTAGGCGGTTAAGCGTCATTATGACGCAAGCCAAGATTAGTTAGTTAGTTAGAGAAAATCCGCAAAGTGAGAAATTTTTTAGAATCGGCATGATAAAGTATAAAAAAGGATAGAATGCAAGATTCGCTTAAAAGTTACCCTAGAAACTGGAGTGACAAAGTTGTGGAACACAGCAACACTTTTGTGCAAGCAAGAACCCTGTCTCATTGATATTCGGTGCTGCACAAAACCCGAGCGCAACGATAACAACAATAGCAACCCAGATTTTTGATATGGATGTGTGTTTTGACAGTTGTGATTTGACATGGAAGTGTGTTTTGACATTTCTGTCAAAGCTAGAGTTCACACTTTATGTTATACACAATGATATACTCCAAGGAGTAACAACATTGGAGTACATTACAAAGAACTGTGACAGTAGGTACTCCAAGGAGTAGCAGAAACAAAGCGAAGGTTGGAGTAGGTGGTCCAGTCCTAGGACATCGCATTGTTAATTGGAGCAAAATTTTTATATGAAAAAGGATTACATTTGGAGTACTCTGATGCTCCAATTGGAGTACTCTTTGGATAGGAAATAGAGTACTCTCGATTTTCGCAGGGTTATGTTGTTGTTGTAACGATGTGTAGTCCTGCCCAACGCGTATTTTTCCTTAACCTAATTGTCATCAATATCTTCTAACGGGAGTCCAAGGAAACTAGCAGTTTCAATAGGATTGGACCAAAGAGAGATGGGTGTTAGAAGAGTGGGCTCAAATGAGCAAGAAAATAAGTGATTGGTATTGTGGGGGGATGAGCCGCATGCCGGACATACATTCGGCACATCAGGGTTCAGTCTAGATATGTAGGAGTTTAACCTACTACAATATCCAGAGCGTAATTGAGCCAGAGTGACCCTTGTCTCTCGAGGAAGATGACGCTCCTCTTCAGAAATGCCAGGTGTTGCGGCATGTAAGACATTGTTTAGCGGACAGAGCGCAGAGTAATGGCCAACAGACGTTGTATGGATATGCCCCAAAGCCTGTTTGTGCACCTGTAGATCAAACGGCGTTGTTATATAGTGACGGATCTCATCAAAATGTTTACGTAGATGCGACCTTATGGTCCTAGGAGGCGGAATGAGTTCAAGCAGTTGTCTACCGGGATGCTGTGGTTTACAGCAGTTCAGTAGGTACTGCTTGTTTAGCATTTCATTATGCTCCCTAACTGGAAGCATTTCCACCTCATTATGTATATGAGATATAGGTGACATAAGGACGCACCCCGTAGCGGTTCTGAGCGCGGTGTTTTGACAGGCCTGAAGCTGATTCCAGTGAACGTCTGCAAGCCCCGGCGACCATATCGGCGACGCATAGTTCAGGATCGGCCGACCAATTGCCTTGTACGTTACCAACAACGTTTCTTTGTCTTTACCCCAAGTACTGCCGGCTAGTGACTTGAGGATTTTGTTGCGGCTCTGTAATTTTGAGACAATTGCAGCTGAGTGGGCAGCGAAAGTGTGCATGGTGTCAAAAGTCACTCCTAAGATTTTTGGGTGAGCGACAGTAGGTATTTCATGATCACCTACATAAATTTCTAATTCCATGCCAACCTGCGCTGTCCACTTCGTGAATAAGGTCGCCGAAGACTTTGTTGGCGACAATGTCAAGGTTCGGGCAGTGAAGAACTCGACTAGAGAGGGGAGATAACCATTTATTTTAGAGCACAGCTCATCAACGGAAGTACCAGTTGCCAATATCGTGCAATCGTCTGCGTAAGAAACAATCGTAACTTCTTCTGAGGGTGAATTCTGGTTCTATGATATGATAACGTGAACAAAAATTTGTATGAATATGACGTTTCTTTTCACAAATTTTGTATGAAAATTCTTTTCATTTTATCATTTCATAGAACCAGAATTCACCCCCTGGTGGAGGAGGAAGCTTCGAAATATAGAAGTTAAACAATAACGGGGAGAGGACACCACCCTGTGGTACCCCTTGTTTTATCTTCCTGGCTTTAGATTTTTTATTTCTGAATACAACAGACGACCGACGACCACTGAGATAATTGGTGGTCCAACGCTTTAGACAGGGGGGGGAGTGACGAGTCTTCCAAATCAGCTACAAGTTGCCCATGATTTACTGTGTCAAAAGCTTGACTCAAATCAAGTGCAACTAGAACCGTCCTGTCATTAGGCCTATTTTGATTAAGACCGTCAGTTATCTGAGTGTTTATGACATTTAGAGCAGATGTTGTGCTCCTACCCTTCCTGAAGCCATGTTGGTGCTCGGCTAACATCAAGTGTGATGTGTAGAGCGGGAGTGGGACCGCCTCAAGTGTCTTTACTACTGGCGAGAGGAGTGATATCGGACGATATGACTCCCCAACGTTAGCTGGCTTGCCAGGCTTTAGTAGTGGGATCACAGTTGCCTGCTTCCATTTGTCGGGTATGACAGCTGTGATCAGAGACAAATTGAAGACGGCCGTTAAATATTTGACTCCCGCTAGGCCGATGTGTTTTAGATGCACCATAGCTATGCCATCAGGGCCGATGGCTTTGGAGTTTTTGGCCTTCCGGATGGCCTCTTGAACCTCTGTAGCGGTGATGGGAACGGGGGCATAGTTTTTGTGTTTATGCGCACGCCTGAAGATTCCACGTCTAGCCCTGTCTTGCGCAGGGTGTGGGACATATTGTCGACAAAAAGCCTGTGCACATTTCCTGGGGTCATTTATTGTCTTGTCACCAAAGGTAATGTCGACATTTTTAGGTGGACCCGAAGGATTCGACAAGGACTTGACGGTGGACCATAATTTCCCAACACCGGTAGAGAGGTTACAAGACCTGAGGTGCTCCTCCCATTTGGTTTGTTTGTGTTCGTTAACCAGCCTTCTGATTTCCACGTTGAGATCACCGATCTGTGGGTCAGATGGATCGATGTTGCGTATGAGGTCACGTTCGTTGGCCAAGGCTGCGGCCTCAGCTGGGAAGTTAGGCCTGATATCTTTTATCCTACCAGCTGGTATGAAACGGGCTGTAGCCTTTTTAATGACCTCACGTATGTTGCGCTCGCCAACGTGTACGTCAGTGGGAATGGGAAGATCACCAAAGGAGCTCTCCGTGAATTCCAAAAAGCCGACCCAATTGGCCTTTTTGAAATTCACGTAAGTACGTTTCTCCGACGTGATAAAATCCGTGGCACGATCGACAGACAGGATGATAGGCAGGTGGTCGGATGACAGGGCCACCATAGGTTGCCAGTTGATGCTGTTAATTAACCCCGGGCTAACAATAGTTAGGTCCGGGGAGCTACTGCAGTTAACAGCCATCCTAGTTGAGGAGTCTCCGTTCACAGTACAGAAAGAGGAGTTATCAATTTGCTCGGCTAATTCCCGTCCTCTGCCGTCCACCGAAAGGTGTGAATGCCACATATCATGATGGGCATTAAAATCGCCCATGATGATACGGTTATCGCCACAAAGAAACGCCCTAAGGTCAGGACGATAACTTCTGGGGCAGCAGGTGACGGGAGGAATGTATATATTGATTAGCTCGAGATCAACGCCACCAGCTTGTATAACTATACCTTGACACTCTAAAGGTAAGTCACTTTGGTCAGTGTTGATATCAAATTCCCTATACTGCACCGTATGGTGTACAAGGAACGCGAGACCACCTCCGCCGTCTGTACGATCATGCCGGAGTACGTGGTAGCCTCCACTCGCTCGGAGATTCGAGTGGGGGCCAAGTTTTGTCTCCTGGATTGCAGCAATTTTGATTTTATGTAGCTGCATAAATGTGGTTATCTCCGCTATCTTGCCGGTCAAGCCGTTGCAGTTAAATTGCAACAATTTAAATTGCGAAGGAGAGGCAATGGCCACTCTGGGAGTTAAAGACTGATGTGTTCGCCTAGATGGTGGTAGGTTATGTCGCGATATTGATCTCCGTTGCAGTCCTGAAGCCGGCGGAATTCGTTCACTATTAGATGAGTGTACTTCCGTCGGCGTTGAGGGCTGCACAACTCGACAGCAAGGCGCGACAAACACATCAGTCCAAAGATTTCTGTTTGCGAGCCCAGAACATATGCGTAGGTGACACAGGCCTAGGCAGGAGTTGCACTTGACCGATGCCACAGACGCATATATCCTGTGCCGACATACAGTGCACGAAGAGTGAGGGACCAGAAGTTGATGGACTTGACTTTCATTCGTGCTAGTGCCGGAAGAAGTTATTAAAGAGTTTAGAGACGGGGGCTGAAGCTCAGTAGTGCTACAATCATCAACCGATGTGCTACGAAGAAAGTAGCCATGAGTGGGTGCTTGTGCTGTTGATGCACTAGGAAGTAAGCTACAGCCGGGAACACATATATTCTGCTGGGCAATATAATTATTGCAGGTCGTGGAGACTTGATTATTATTAGAGGGCGATAAAGCAACATATGAGCGTCGCTTGCCTCGGGACGTCCTACGACGTGAACAGCAGGGCGCCACAAAATTTTTATAGAAACTAGTGGGCCGATGTGCTTTCGGATCTAGTCCGGAGCAACTTGATTTGTGCAACCAACCTTTGCATGATGCACACTGTACTGAGTGTGATCGTCTTGTATATATTTTCTTCCGACAAACGCAGCAGAACCATTCTCTTGGGCCAGGATTTGGCTCAATGCCAGCCCGGATCAAGAGAATAAGGAGCAGCCGTGCTGCAAGGGGCTGTTCCGGGGATGACAATAGGTGAGGGAATCGTGACGCGTTAGACAGGGTCACTTCGAAATGTATTGCTCTTGGCCGAGTCATTATAAAAAAAAACAACCCGGGTCGTTTCGGTACGAAGGGTATTGTACAGGTACAAATACCGTTCTCGCAGAACCGGCAATACGTGAAACGTATAGTTTAGTTGTCAACTGCTAATAAATTAGCTAAAATTATGGGAGGGGGCTCAAAAGACGGGACCAAATCCCCGTGGCCAATTACACAAATGTTTCCGTGCGATTTTTCACCATCGCCTTTTAAATCCGAAAACACAAAAAATCCAGATTTTATAATTTTTAATTGTTTTGTGATCCGTACCTCAATGCATCAATATTGGCCGTTGCAGAGTCAAAATGGATAATGCCCCTCGGACCTCGTCAGTATAATTAAACGTCTGACAGCTACAAAGGTTTAGCGAAGGTTGGCAACAATGGGTGCTCCTTCCAGTGAGTTAGGTTCGATTGGAAATACTTCCATTAAAATTTTCTTTTCCCTAAATCGTTTGGAAGTTAAATGCAAATGGCGGTTGTTATTGTGATAGAATTTTATGTAGACGAACATGTCTTGTAAAATATTGTGGAAAATTAACTTTTAACACATTATTAATGATAAATTCAGTTTACTAAAGTTATGTTCTTTGCTCCAATACGAAATTTTGGCAACTTAGAGGCATAATACTTATATCGTCAACTAAAAATGGTACTCGTTGATTCACTCGTTTATTTGCTCGGTCCTGCATATGTGTCCAAAATGTTGAAAAAATAAACTCATGACATTTTTTCAAGCAGCTTTAGATAACAAAGTTTTTCGAAAGAATATATCAAAATTGAACAGAATTGTGCAAAATACATTATAAAGTAATAACTCGAAGGTGAAAAATTCAAAATTTTAATTTAATAAGCCACTAGAACATGGCGCTGTAGATAAGTGTAGGAAAGCTTTTCCTTGATATGTGAGACGAAAAATGTGCAAAAGGCACATAAAGTTATTCTGTACAAAAATCACTGAATATTTTTTGTATATACTTTTTCAAAGAACGAAAATACATCCGTACATACTGTTAAGCGCGTGTAAAAGAAATCAAATCTAGTGTGTGGAAAGTCTCTTCGGCTTAATGGTGCTGCAAATGAATTTAAATTAAATTATAATACGTAACTAAAACTATAAAACCAAATGAGAAAAAAGTGTATAAAGTGTTATCGTGCATCAACAAGATATGCTTTCTGTTGCATCGATGTGTTTCAATGATATGTAGGCAGCTGTAACAAGAAGTGGGACTATTTTAATACCCAACAAATCAACAGTGAACTAGTTGTACTCTTCACCGCTTCTATTGATGTTTAATTGCAACACTTCTCAAACCAAAATTTTTTAACATCAGCCAAGTGTAATTGTCGTGTGATGACATGCAACTTAAACAGGTGAGCTTACTTGTATATTAATGTAAACCAGAATCTTTAGCCAAAACCGAATCTTTCTAAGCAAATACAACCATGGAATGCCCGACGACTAACTTTTAATTGTTTGTGAATATCTTCTAAAAGATCATACTAGGTATATACCTAATTTTTTTTTTAATAACAATAGATAAATATTTTCCGAAAACAACTTATTTGGATTTAATACAATCTAAGGTCAACAAACTCAGCAAACATGGCGTGGTTCTCAAGTTGATATCAGGCCTGCATAATAACGTTATTTTTATAAAAAAAAAAAAAAAAAAAAAAAAAATACAGTCGAACTTCCTTATAGTGAATTCAGGTAGGATCCGAAAATCACCCCACTATATAGAAACTTTATTATGTATATAGAAACAAAGACTTTTTCTTAAGTTTACTTGAAATAATTATTACGCTTAGTTTAAGTTACACCACTCCATTTTAATTTTCATCAAAACCTTACAAATCACTTTGAGAGTTGAAAACATTAATTAGTAAGTACTTAACTGAAACGAAAAAAAAAAAAAACAAATTAACCCTGCAAACACAGTGACCATCATTTGATCCATCATTTGAGGTTCAAACTTGAGGTTAACGTATGTCCGTCAAGCTGTTATTGTTGCTCAAATTTTAGGTACTTTTTTTGAAATTCCAAAGTTGGGGGACCAGCTAAACCGCACCCTAATAAACGGTAGCTGTAGAAAAAAGTTTTATATGTGGGAATTATGTATGTGCTATTTATGTGCTAATTAGTTGCCAAAAAAAAAATTTTGTGCTCAATTTTTAAGTATTTTTGTAAAACCTCGAAAGTGGGGGGTGCAGCTTGACGTCAAGCTACAACCTTTTATGACCCTTAAAATTTTAAAATCCGTAAAAGTACGGGCATTTTCTGACCCTTAAAATTTTAAAATCCGTAAAAGTACGGGCATTTTATGACCCTTAAAAGTCTAGTAAAAGTACGAAAATTTTATAATCCGTAAAAGTACGGACATTTTCTGACCCTTAAAATTTTAAAATCCGTAAAAGTACGGGCATTTTATGACCCTTAAAAGTCTAGTAAAAGTACGAAAATTTTAAAATCCGTAAAAGTACGGACATTTTCTGACCCTTAAAATTTTAAAATCCGTAAAAGTACGGGCATTTTGTGACCCTTAAAATTTTAAAATCCGTGAAAGTACGGGCATTTTGTGACGCTTAAAATTTTAAAATCCGTAAAAGTACGGGCATTTTGTGACCCTTAAAATTTTAAAATCCGTAAAAGTACGGGCATTTTCTGACCCTTAAAATTTTAAAATCCGTAAAAGTACGGGCATTTTCTGACCCTTAAAATTTTAAAATCCGTAAAAGTACGGGCATTTTATGACCCTTAAAATTTTAAAATCCGTGACGCTTAAAATTTTAAAATCTGCTTAAAATTTTAAAATCCGTAAAAGTACGGGCATTTTGTGACCCTTAAAATTTTAAAATCCGTAAAAGTACGGGCATTTTGTGACCCTTAAAATTTTAAAATCCGTAAAAGTACGGGCATTTTGTGACCCTTAAAATTTTAAAATCCGTAAAAGTACGGGCATTTTCTGACCCTTAAAATTTTAAAATCCGTAAAAGTACGGGCATTTTATGACCCTTAAAATTTTAAAATCCGTAAAAGTACGGGCATTTTGTGACCCTTAAAATTTTAAAATCCGTAAAATTACGGGCATTTTATGACCCTTAAAAGTCTAGTAAAAGTACGAAAATTTTAAAATCCGTAAAAGTACGGACATTTTCTGACCCTTAAAACTTTAAAATCCGTAAAAGTACGGGCATTTTGTGACCCTTAAAATTTTAAAATCCGTAAAAGTACGGGCATTTTATGACCCTTAAAATTTTAAAATCCGTAAAAGTACGGACATTTTCTGACCCTTAAAATTTTAAAATCCGTAAAAGTACGGGCATTTTGTGACCCTTAAAATTTTAAAATCCGTAAAAGTACGGGCATTTTATGACCCTTAAAATTTTAAAATCCGTAAAAGTACGGGCATTTTCTGACCCTTAAAATTTTAAAATCCGTAAAAGTACGGGCATTTTATGACCCTTAAAAGTCTAGTAAAAGTACGAAAATTTTAAAATCCGTAAAAGTACGGACATTTTCTGACCCTTAAAATTTTAAAATCCGTAAAAGTACGGGCATTTTATGACCCTTAAAAGTCTAGTAAAAGTACGAAAATTTTAAAATCCGTAAAAGTACGGACATTTTCTGAACCTTAAAATTTTAAAATCCGTAAAAGTACGGGCATTTTGTGACCCTTAAAATTTTTAAATCCGTAAAAGTACGGGCATTTTGTGACCCTTAAAATTTTAAAATCCGTAAAAGTACGGGCATTTTATGACCCTTAAAATTTTAAAATCCGTAAAAGTACGGGCATTTTCAGACCCTTAAAATTTTAAAATCCGTAAAGGTACGGGCATTTTCTGACCCTTAAAATTTTAAAATCTGTAAAAGTACGGGCATTTTATGACCCTTAAAATTTTAAAATCCGTAAAAGTACGGGCATTTTCTGACCCTTAAAATTTTAAAATCCGTAAAAGTACGGGCATTTTGTGACCCTTAAAATTTTAAAATCCGTAAAAGTATGGGCATTTTGTGACCCTTAAAATTTTAAAATCCGTAAAAGTACGGGCATTTTCTGACCCTTAAAAGTCTAGTAAAAGTACGAAAATTTTAAAATCCGTAAAAGTACGGGCATTTTCTGACCCTTAAAAGTCTAGTAAAAGTACGAAAATTTTAAAATCCGTAAAAGTACGGACATTTTCTGACCCTTAAAATTAAAAAATCCGTAAAAGTACGGGCATTTTCTGATCCTTAAAATTTTAAAATCCGTAAAAGTACGGGCATTTTCTGACCCTTAAAATTTTAAAATCCGTAAAAGTACGGGAATTTCGAGTCTCGTAAAAGTACGAAAATATTAAAATCCGTAAAAGTACGGACCCGTAAAAGTACGGGCATTTTTAGACCCGTAAAAGTACGGGAATTTTCCGATCCGTCACGGACCCGTAAAAGTACGGGAATTTGCCAGCCGTAAAAGTACGGGCATTTTCCGACCGTATAAACTACGGTTTTGACCGTATAAATACGGGCACCCGTAAAAGTACACTGATAAAAATGATTTCCTAAAAGTAAGGAAACCTCCATACAAATTCAAGTAAATGAAGGGAACAATATTGCACTAAGGCCGCACTGCCTTAAAAGAAAGAAGTTGTTATACTTAAATTTACTTTTAAGTAGGGCTTGTACTTAAATGGTAGTTAAGTAATTTTAAACTTAAAAAAAAAAATTATTTTACACAGCTCTTATATTGCCTTCAACGAGAATCGAACTCACAACTTTTCGAATGGTAAACTCAGATGTCTACCATGAAGCTATTGAATACTTACGCTTGACAGCGTCTAATTACACCTTTGTTCTGTTTATGGAATTTCACCACTCTTACTCACGTTGCCTCCCAACATAAGGAAATATTGACTTATTTTGAATTTTTAGGATATTTGTATACTTAAATGTAATAAAATTCCTTAAAAATTACGCGGGCAGAACGTTTTTGGCGGCGACAGCGAAAATAAGTAAATATGGTCCTAAATTAAGTTAAACACTGCCTTGATATCACTGGAAAAAATGTCTTCAGCATAAGGAAATATTTACTTATTTTGAACTTAAGGACAGTTTTATACTTAATAAACTTGTAAATTGATTGAAACTAGTAAAAATGTCTTTAATACTGAAATGAGTACATTGATTTACTTATGGCAAGTATAAATGTTCCTTTAAACTAAGTAGATTTGTCCCTGAAACAGAGTTTTTTCCTTAAAAATAGGAAAAATATTTTTTTTTTAAGCCAAGTAGTACGTTTCCTCAATTTGAGGACAATTATTTTTATCAGTGTACGTCATGTGTAAATAGACACTTCCTATATATTAATACGCTGTCTCTACCATTATTACTATGTAGTAAATATGGATATGGATATACCGGCAATAGAAATTCATATCACGACCATAGATATTGACATGCCGTTCAAACATTAGTATTCTATCCATAAATATAAAAAAAAATACATATATCGAAATGGTTGACATGTCATTTTACTTTTTATTGGGAGCAAATAAAATTTTATAACTCGCTCATTCTGAATGAATATTGCATCAAACTCGGCGTTATCAATAGTGATATTGTCACAACATTCAATGCATTTCTCTCAGTGTATATTTCGCTTCGAGGTAGTGAAGTTGTAACGTCTGGGCAGCGACTTTAAGGGTACTAAAGGCTCAAGGTCTGCGTCGCATACTTCCAAAAACATAATGACTCCTGAAATTATTGATATAAGAATGTTAGGATATACTAACACCCAGATTCTGAGGTCCCAAAAGCTAGCAGAACAGTTTTAGCAGAACATAAAAGTAACACATGCAAAATTAGGTGCTCGAAAGGTGCTCAAAAGGTGCTCTAATCCCACAAAAGGTGCTCGTCAACTTTTCCGAAAAATCGATGTTCTGCTAGCTTAAGGCTTAAGCTAGCAGAACACTATGCGTTAACAGTGAAGGGTGATGGCTACATGAAAAGTGAGTATACAAAAATTAGGTGCTCCAAAGGTGCTCCTTAAGTGCCATAATCCGAATTAGGGTGCTCCTCAACTTTTTCGAAAAAAAACGATGTTCTGCTGTTGTTGTTGTTGTTGTTGTTGTTGGTGTTGTTGTTGTTGTTGTAACGAGGTGTAGTCCTGCCCAACGCGTATTTTTCCATAACCTAATTGTCATCAAAATATCTTCTAACGGGAGTCCAAGGAAACTAGCAGTTTCAATAGGGTTGGACCAAAGAGAGATGGGTGTTAGGAGAGTGGGCTCAAATGAGCAAGAAAATAAGTGATTGGTATTGTGGGGGACGAGCCGCATGCCGGACATACATTCGGCACATCAGGGTTCAGTCTAGATATGTAGGAGTTTAACCTGCTACAATATCCAGAGCGTAATTGAGCCAGAGTGACCCTTGTCTCTCGAGGAAGATGACGCTCCTCTTCAGAAATGCTAGGTGTTGCGGCATGTAAGACATTGTTTATCGGACAGAGCGCAGAGTAATGGCCAACAGACGTTGTATGGATATACCCAAAGCCTGTTTGTGCACCTGTAGATCAAACGGCGTTGTTATATAGTGACGGATCTCATCAAAATGTTTACGTAGATGCGACCTTATGGTCCTAGGAGGCGGAATGAGTTCAAGCAGTTGTCTACCGGGATGCTGTGGTTTACAGCAATTCAGTAGGTACTGCTTGTTTAGCATTTCATTATGCTCCCTAACTGGAAGCATTTCCCTGCGGGTTAGGGGTTTAGAATATGCCCGAGGTAGGCATACCGGTCGTAAGAGGCGACTAATATGCACATAGGTAATTGACGTGCTACTCGATGGTTGATCTACGGATATGATGCCTCTCACCTCTCATTACCCATCTTCTCCTTCCTCATGGATGGAGGGATGCCATGACCTAGAAGGTTCCACTGGTCATACCAAATCGCTACCACGACAGACGGGCAGTACCGCAAGGGAGTACCGCAGCGTACCGGGGTCATATCCGGCCAAGGACTGTCAACTTCGGCATCACTCCCCAAAACCTTCGGGGAGTGTTTTGTTGTTAACAACAACAACAACAACAAGCATTTCCACCTCATTATGTATATGAGATATAGGTGACATAAGGACGCACCCCGTAGCGGTTCTGAGCGCGGTGTTTTGACAGGCCTGAAGCTGATTCCAGTGAACGTCTGCAAGCCCCGGCGACCATATCGGCGACGCATAGTTCAGGATCGGCCGACCAATTGCCTTGTACGTTACCAACAACGTTTCTTTGTCTTTACCCCAAGTACTGCCGGCTAGTGACTTGAGGATTTTGTTGCGGCTCTGTAATTTTGAGACAATTGCAGCTGAGTGGGCAGCGAAAGTGTGCATGGTGTCAAAAGTCACTCCTAAGATTTTTGGGTGAGCGACAGTAGGTATTTCATGATCACCTACATAAATTTCTAATTCCATGCCAACCTGCGCTGTCCACTTCGTGAATAAGGTCGCCGAAGACTTTGTTGGCGACAATGTCAAGGTTCGGGCAGTGAAGAACTCGACTAGAGAGGGGAGATAACCATTTATTTTAGAGCACAGCTCATCAACGGAAGTACCAGTTGCCAATATGGTGCAATCGTCTGCGTAAGAAACAATCGTAACTTCTTCTGAGGGTGAATTCTGGTTCTATGATATGATAACGTGAAAAAAAATTTGTATGAATATGACGTTTCTTTTCACAACTTTTGTATGAAAATTCTTTTCATTTTATCATTTCATAGAACCAGAATTCACCCCCTGGTGGAGGAGGAAGCTTCGAAATATAGAAGTTAAACAATAACGGGGAGAGGACACCACCCTGTGGTACCCCTTGTTTTATCTTCCTGGCTTTAGATTTTTTATTTCTGAATACAACAGACGACCGACGACCACTGAGATAATTGGTGGTCCAACGCTTTAGACAGGGGGGGGAGTGACGAGTCTTCCAGATCAGCTACAAGTTGGCCATGATTTACTGTGTCAAAAGCTTGACTCAAATCAAGTGCAACTAGAACCGTCCTGTCATTAGACCTGTTTTGATTTAGACCGTCAGTTATCTGAGTGTTTATGACATTTAGAGCAGATGTTGTGCTCCTACCTTTCCTGAAGCCATATTGGTGCTCGGCTAACATCAAATGTGATGTATAGAGCGGGAGTAAGACCGCTTCAAGTGTCTTTACTACTGGCGACAGGAGTGATATCGGGCGATATGACTCCCCAATGTTAGCTGGCTTGCCAGGCTTTAGTAGTGGGATCACAGTTGCCTGCTTCCATTTATCGCGTATGACAGCTGTGATCAGAGACAAATTGAAGACGGCAGTTAAATATTTGACTCCCGCCAGGCCGATATGTTTTAGATGCACCATGGCTATGCCATCAGGGCCGATGGCTTTGGAGTTTTTGGCCTTCCGGAAGGCCTCTTGAACCTCTGTAGCGGTGATGGGAACGGGGGCATAGTTTTTGTGTTTATGCGCACGCCTGAAGATTCCACGTCTAGTCCTGTCTTGCGCAGGGTGTGGGACATATTGTCGACAAAAAGCCTGTGCACATTTCCTGGGGTCATTTATTATCTTGTCACCAAAGGTAATGTCGAATGGGAAGATCACCAAAGGAGCTGTTGTTGTAGCGAGGTGTAGCCCTGCCTAAATGTCAGACAGGGTCACCTCGAGTGTATTGCTCTTGGCCGGGTCGATATAAGAAAACGGCCCGGGTCGTTTCGGCACGATGGGTACAGCACAAGTACTGGTACCGTTCTCGTAGAACCGGCAATACAAGAAACTAGCCGTGAAGGCTAGTAGGTCATTTAGCGTTACCCAGGGTGCACCAACTGGGAGGCGACCTACTTTTATTAGCTAATTTATTGCTAATTAATTGCCAAAAGAAAAAATTTATAGCTCTTCAAATTTTTTTTTTATGACATTTTTCGCCAAAATAAGACTGAAGTTAGCGAAACGAATAGTCGAAAAATTGTCGGATCAAGTTGAAAATTTGCCAGAATTAGTAGCTAATTTATTGCGAATTAATTGCCAAAAGAAAAAATTTATAGCTCTTAAAATTTTTTTTATGACATTTTTCGCCAAAATAAGACTGAAGTTAGCGAAACGAATAGTCGAAAAATTATGTCCGTCAAGTTAGCACTACAACTTTGAAAAAATTAATATTACTATATGGGATTAATTCCCGCTTTTTAACCGTAAACACACCGTGAAATCCAAAAAATTACCGTTTTTCATTTTTTTAAAATAACCCCTAGTAATGCTAACGTGACCGTCAAGTTGACGGTCATTTAAAATCAATTGCGCAGATAATTCCCGTTTAATAACCGTAATTAAGTAGTGCTAATGAAAAAAATTGAAAAATTTTTTCTCGATTTTTTTTGTAAACTTAGAATCGAACTAAATTGTTTTCGAGGGTGGTAGTGCTAACTTGACCGTCAACTTAGCATTACTAGAGCTATTTTTAAAAAAAATCGAGAAAAAAAATTTTTCAATTTTTTTCATTAACACTACTTAATTACAGTTATTAAACGGGAATTATATGCGCAATTGATTTTAATTTTAGAGTCGAACTAAATTGTTTTCGAGGGTGGTAGTGCTAACTTGACCGTCAACTTAGCATTACTAGGGGCTATTTTTAAAAAAAATCGAGAAAAAAAATTTTTCGATTTTTTTCATTAGCACTACTTAATTACGGTTATTAAACGGGAATTATATGCGCAATTGATTTTAAATGTAGAATCGAATTGAATTGTTTTCGAGGGTGGTAGTGCTAACTTGACCGTCAAGTTAGCATTACTAGGGGTTATTTTAAAAAAAAAAAATCGAGAAAAAATTTTTCTATTTTTTTCATTAGCACTACTTAATTACGGTTATTAAACGGGAATTATCTGCGCAAATGATTTTAAATTTAGAATCGAATTGAATTGTTTTCGAGGGTGGTAGTGCTAACTTGACCGTCAATTTAGCATTACTAGGGCTTATTTTTAAAAAAAATCGAGAAAAATAATTTTTCAATTTTTTTCATTAGCACTACTTAATTACAGTTATTAAACGGGAATTATATGCGCAATTGATTTTAATTTTAGAGTCGAACTAAATTGTTTTCGAGGGTGGTAGTGCTAACTTGACCGTCAACTTAGCATTACTAGGGGCTATTTTTAAAAAAAATCGAGAAAAAAAATTTTTCGATTTTTTTCATTAGCACTACTTAATTACGGTTATTAAACGGGAATTATCTGGGCAATTGATTTTAAATTTGGAATCGAATTAAATTGTTTTCGAGGGTGGTAGTGCTAACTTGACCGTCAAGTTAGCATTACTAGGGCTTATTTTTAAAAAAAATCGAGAAAAAAAATTTTTCAATTTTTTTCATTAGCACTACTTAATTACAGTTATTAAACGGGAATTATATGCGCAATTGATTTTAATTTTAGAGTCGAACTAAACTGTTTTCGAGGGTGGTAGTGCTAACTTGACCGTCAAGTTAGCATTACTAGGGCTTATTTTTTAAAAAAATCATTGCGGTTATTAAACGGGAATTATCTGCGCAATTGATTTTAAATTTAGAATCGAATTAAATTGTTTTCGAGGGTGGTAGTGCTAACTTGACCGTCAAGTTAGCATTACTAGGGGTTATTTTTAAAAAAATCGAGAAAAAAAATGTTTCGATTTTTTTCATTAGCACTACTTAATTACGGTTATTAAACGGGAATTATCTGCGCAATTGATTTTAAATTTAGAATCGAATTAAATTGTTTTCGAGGGTGGTAGTGCTAACTTGACCGTCAAGTTAGCATTACTAGGGGTTATTTTTAAAAAAATCGAGAAAAAAAATGTTTCGATTTTTTTCATTAGCACTACTTAATTACGGTTATTAAACGGGAATTATCTGCGCAATTGATTTTAAATTTAGAATCGAATTAAATTGTTTTCGAGGGTGGTAGTGCTAACTTGACGGTCAAGTTAGCATTACTAGGGGTTATTTTTAAAAAATGAAAAACGGTAATTTTTTGGATTTCACGGTGTGTTTACGGTTAAAAAGCGGGAATTAATCCCATATAGTAATATTAATTTTTTCAAAGTTGTAGTGCTAACTTGACGGACATCGAAAAATTGTCCGATCAAGTTGAAATTTTGCCTGAATTAGTAGCTAATTTATTGCTAAATAATTGCCAAAAGAAAAAATTTATAGCTCTTCAAATTTTTTTTTATGACATTTTTCGCCAAAATAAGACTGAAGTTAGCGAAGTATAAAAAAAATGATGTATAAACAGCAAAAAAAAAACTAAAAAATTATAAAAATTCAAAGTTTGAAAATTCTATATTTTAATTTACAAATAGCGAAAAGCAATAAAAAATAAAAAAGAAAATCTTTTGTTTTTGTCGACTATGATACAAAAAATATAAATTTAACAATTTTTCGAAATTCGCATTATTTTCGAGTTTTATGCAAACGACCCTTTAACAATTTTTGAATGATCTCTTTATCATCTTCATCATACATAAATGTTTAATAAAAATTAATAGTAAGTTATTTTACTTTTTAATGAAAACTATCTATCTGTGAATTATTGTGAACTAATGATCTCTTTACATATGAGTCATTCTTTCAATTGCCGACATGGCTTGGGACCCTTGCATCACCGATTTTGATAAAACTCAAGAATATGATAATATGATCCAAACAAAGAATTTTGGCGGTGTTGAAAATGATTTTAGTTGTACCGTTAATTTTTGGTGGGCAATTCCAGATACGATGAAAAAAAAAAATGATTTAATTTTCATTTTTAACTTTGGTTAAATTTTACGCAATAAATAGGTAAGACACATGATTTTTTAGGAAAAAGTCTCGGCTTTCCAATAAAAATATTTTCATAAATTTAGAAAATTTTTAAATTGCAAAAAAATGCAAACTTTTGCAAAAAGTTTTGCATTTTGGTTTTTCCCCCATTTTTTTTTTTGAATTTGACATTTCCATTCGATTCCCCGGCCATTTTTACATCAGAACCAGTTATCAAAAATATGGGACTCGTTTCATAAGAAAAGCAATAAAAAGTTTAAGAAACCGATGTGTTACGCTGATATCTACTTTGAACGTTATACACTTACTACATACTAAGAAGGCTACGGTTTACGTAAGAGAGGTGTATAATTTATGTAGGTGAATATACTTTACAATATTTTTAAAACTTATTTAACATCATTATCCATGAAATTTATGGCTAAGCTATGCCCAGAGTAACATTATAGCTGTAAACATAATACAAAATCGCGGCAGTAAAAAGAAAGTGTACCTTGAATTTGAAGCTAATATTTTTTAATAAATCCATTTTGTGTGTTTTGTGCGACAATAGTGTGTATACATTTTTTTATATTTTGCGCGTGTGTCTCAGTTTAATCGATTTCAACATGAGTTTGCTGAAAAAACGAATTTGTTTCAACCCGTTTCAGAAACCCGCATCTCGTGAGTATAGTTCGTTAAGACCTTTACAGTTTTCTGATAAAAGACAAAGGTTTAAAGCGCTTTGTTTATCCAGATTCTAAACTAGGTGCTGATTTACGTCCATTCCCAGTTGACCATTTGTGGAAATTTGGCAACGCTAATAAAAACTCTTTACTTTGCACAAAATGTCGCAAAGAGGTTAATATCTATGACCCTTGTTTAAGTGTATCGAGAAATCCGGAAAATCCCCGCAGTGAAAGTTTTCCGGATGATCTTAGCAGCCAAAGTTCGAAAAATGCTGATTCAGTGGTCGATGTCGATGAGTCTATAGACGTTGTATTGGGTGTTTCACCAGTGAAAAGGAAATCGTAAGTAAAATTGAGTATTTCGTTCTTTCTTACTATTACACATTTGTAAAAATTCACAGTTTAAAGAAAAGTAAGACTTACACATCCGACAAGCTTGAAGAAATGCAAGAAGTAGTAAGAAAAATATTCAAAGCTGAATTCGGCATTTTATATACAAGGAAGGCGGACGTTATAAAACAAGAACACGCTTCAATAATTAACAACTTAAAAAATGCTTTTAATATCGAGAGAGACAGGTAAAGGAAACAACTTGGACAATTGATTTTTACTTTCAATTTAGTTTACTATGTGTTTCACAAAATTATATGTATATTACTTTTAAAGACTGAGAAAAGCCCAGCTGCTAAGCTTTTTGCCGAGTGAATGGTCACACAGTAGAATTCGGCAAGAATTTAAGGGATCCACGAAGTGGCAAATAAAAACTGCAAAAAAAATTCAAGCAAATAATTTTAATTGCGAGTCCTTAGAAACGAAAGAAAAAGTCGGACCAAAATTTTTGAACGAGGCTACAGAAAGTAAGGTTGTTGAGTTTTATGACAGCGAGGAAAATTCCAAGCAGCTCCCAGGTAAAAGGGACAGCAAATCTGTCATTCAAAAGGATGGAAAAAGACGACATGTCCAAAAAAAATTGGTGCTAATGAATATTTCGGCATTGTACGCAAGTTTTAAAGAAAAATACCCAGCTGAAAAAATTAGCTTTTCGAAATTCGCGTCCCTTCGTCCACAGCATTGCGTTTTGGCCGGTAGTAGCGGTACGCATACTGTTTGCGTATGCACCATCCATGAAAATGTTAAACTAATGTTGGAAGGTAAGTAATTATTTTCAGATTTATTTCAAAGTTATGTTACTCACGCTTTATGATATAAATAATGATTTACAATTATTGCAGCTTTCAAGCTCAGCAAAGTTTTTAAGAACAGTTCATGGATTCAAAAGGAAAAACCAACATACAAAGACCTTTTGTCAAAATTGGTTTGTTCAGATCCAGATGAATCGTGCTATAATCGAACGTGCATCTCATGTCCACCAAAAACTGACATCTCGGAAAAGCTCATATCTTTTTTTGAAGAAAACGATATCGAAGAGGTCCATTATAAAAAGGGGACAACTACAGATCGCTGCACTATTTTAGATGTGTGTTCTGAGGCTAATGATTTCATAGATACCTTTATGGAAGATTTGAATAAACTTTTATTTCATGACTTTGTGGCGTCAAAACAAACGAAATATTACACTGAACTAAAAGAAAATTTGGCTCCAGGTGAAATTATTGTGGTCCAAGATTTTGCAGAGAACTTTGCATTTGTCTTACAAGACGCTGCCCAGGGATTTCATTGGAACAACGACCAGGCCACTCTTTTTCCGATAGTGGCATATTATCGAAAAGATGGTGCTACAAAACCTTATAGTCTTTTAGGAATCTCCGATTGCTTGAAGCACGATTCAGCCTCTGTATACATGTTTCAGGAGAACATGATTAAATATTTGAAAAAAAAAATCCCGCAAATTGAAAAAATTTATTACTTTTCTGACGGAGCTCCACAGCAGTTTAAAAATAAGAAAGCATTTACGAACTTATGTTTTCACCTTTCAGATTTTAAAATTGCGGCAGAATGGCACTTTTTCGCAACTGCTCATGGCAAGGGACCTTGTGATGGGCTTGCAGGGTGTATCAAGCGCTTAGCAACAAAACAATATTTGCACGCATTTATTCCGTTAAATAATTATGAAAATTTGATTAGTGTTAAAACTGTTTCTTCTTCAGTGGATGATCGAAAGGTGAAAATATTTAAATAAACAGAGCATTTATAAACTGTGTTTTATTCTTTAAAATTCCTAGAAAATAAATAGAACCACCAATTGTTTTGATTCGACAGTAACAAATTGTTCAAAATACTTTAACCATGTAATATGTCTCAGAACATGGCTTAGTGACAATTATAATGGATACTGTCCTCAATAAAGTTGTAAAACTATATTAAGGTATGTTATTATACACCTCTCTTACGTAAACCGTAGCCTTCTTAGTATGTAGTAAGTGTATAGCGTTCAAAGTAGATATCAGCGTAACACATCGGTTTCTTAAACTTTTTATTGCTTTTCTTATGAAACGAGTCCCATATTTTTGATAACTGGTTCTGATGATGATTGGAGTGTAATGGAGTGTGGTTGCTAAGTGACCTTGCTCAATCCCGACTCTTGCGTCCTCGTTCGTGCACTCTGGGCAACGGGAGCTACCTAGGCTCGCGGCAGAAAGAGAGGGAGCCCCGGTGGGGCCACTCTGACATACTTGGTTTAAGGGCTCACCGAGGTCTTTTTCGCAGCGTCTGTTCACCACATGGTGCGGCTGCAAGCGGGTGTCTGTCTTGTAGCAAGCGGCTCGCTATATAAATGTGTGAATATTTTTTTATCAAAATCCCGGAGACGGGTTGTGCGCTGGGTTTGGGACCCGCCACGTAAAAAATTTAGTCCACTGAAAATTTTAATAAAGCCTCGGATGAGAACCCCCTTTAATGTTGACGACCCGGCAAAACGAAATAAGGACTACGAGAAGGATATTAGGGCATGTACCTGGAATGTCCGGACCCTTTCAAGGGATGGTACCGCTGCCCGACTGGTTGATGTCCTCATGAACGCAAAGGCTGACATCACCGCCCTGCAGGAAATGCGATGGACGGGACAAGGAAAGACGACCATCGGACTTTGTGACGTATACTACAGTGGCCAGACACGCGGCAAAGCGCGTGGTGTAGGATTCGTGGTGGGAAAGAGACTTCGCCGCCAAGTATTAGCGTTCACTCCTGTGAGCGAGCGTCTCGCTGCGATCCGCATCAAGGCGAGGTTTTTCAACATAACATTTATCTGCGCCTATGCGCCGACAGAGGAGACGGACGACGCAGAGAAGGACTCCTTCTACGATAAACTTGAACAGACTTATGATCGCTGCCCCCAGCATGATATCAAAATCGTGCTCGGCGACTTTAATGCCAAGGTGGGCAAGGAAGGAGTCTTTGGTCCCACAGTTGGAAAATTCAGTCTCCACGATATAACATCCCCCAACGACACTAGGTTGATTGACTTCGCCGCTGCTCGCAATATGGTCATCAGTAGTACCAGGTTCCAGCATAAGCGAATACACCAAGCCACATGGCTGTCCCCTGATCAAAGAACTAGAAACCAGATTGATCATGTCTTGATTGACGGCAGACATAGCTCCACCGTTCTGGACGTGCGTACACTGCGTGGTCCCAATATTGACTCTGACCATTATCTTGTCGCAGCCAAGATACGCACACGCCTCTGTGCAACGAAGAAAGTGCGCACAGTAACGGAAGGAAAGTTTGACGTCGAGAAGCTGCGCATGACACAGACAGCTGATAATTTCACAACTCGACTCTCACACCTGCTAGCAGAGGGCAATCCTCGACCTAACGATGTAACCGAGCAATGGAAGCATATCTCTCACTCATTGCGTACCGCCGCTGAGGCCACTATAGGGTTCCAGCGAGCCCGCAAGAACAACTGGTACGATGAGGAATGCAAAACTGCCTTTTTGCAAAAGTTTGCATTTTTTTGCAATTTAAAAATTTTCTAAATTTATGAAAATATTTTTATTGGAAAGCCGAGACTTTTTCCTAAAAAATCATGTGTCTTACCTATTTATTGCGTAAAATTTAACCAAAGTTAAAAATGAAAATAAAAAATCATTTTTTTTTTTTTCATCGTATTTGGAATTGCCCACCAAAAATTAACGGTACAACTAAAATCATTTTCAACACCGCCAAAATTCTTTGTTTGGATCATATTATCATATTCTTGAGTTTTATCAAAATCGGTGATGCAAGGGTCCCAAGCTATGTCGGCAATTGCAAGAATGGCTCATATATATATTCTAAAACTTTAATAATACGATGTTTTTACTTTTTAATAAAAACTATTTACCTGTGGATTATGTAACTATGTACATTTTTATTTAATAATTCTTATTTTAGCGCAGAATTTCATAAAAACAATTTGAGGAGCTATACATTTTTTCTTTTGGCAATTAATTAGCAATAAATTAGCTACTAATTCTTGCAAATTTTCAACTTGATCGGACAATTTTTCGACTATTTGTTTCGCTAACTTCAGTCTTATTTTGGCGAAAAATGTCATAAAAAAAATTTGAAGAGCTATAAATTTTTTCTTTTGGCAATTAAGTAGCAATAAATTAGCTACTAATTCTGGCAAATTTTCAACTTGATCCGACAATTTTTCGACTATTCGTTTCGCTAACTTCAGTCTTATTTTGGCGAAAAATGTCATAAAAAAAAAATTTGAAGAGCTATACATTTTTTCTTTTGGCAATTAATTAGCAATAAATTAGCTACTAATTCTGGAAAATTTTCAACTTGATCGGACAATTTTTCGACTATTTGTTTCGCTAACTTCAGTCTTATTTTGGCGAAAAATGTCATACAAAAAAATTTTAAGAGCTATAAATTTTTTCTTTTGGCAATTAAGTAGCAATAAATTAGCTACTAATTCTGGCAAATTTTCAACTTGATCGGACAATTTTTCGATTATTCGTTTCGCTAACTTCAGCCTTATTTTGGCGAAAAATGTCATAAAAAAAATTTGAAGAGCTATAAATTTTTTCTTTTGGCAATTAATTAGCAATAAATTAGCTACTAATTCAGGCAAAATTTCAACTTGATCGGACAATTTTTCGACTATTCGTTTCGCTAACTTCAGTCTTATTTTGGCGAAAAATGTCATAAAAAAAAAAATTTTAAGAGCTATAAATTTTTTCTTTTGGCAATTAATTAGCAATAAATTAGCTACTAATTCTGGCAAATTTTCAACTTGATCCGACAATTTTTCGACTATTCGTTTCGCTAACTTCAGTCTCATTTTAGCGAAAAATGTCATAAAAAAAAATTTAAAGAGCTATAAATTTTTTCTTTTGGCAATTAATTAGCAATAAATTAGCTACTAATTCTGGCAAATTTTCAACTTGATCCGACAATTTTTCGCTGATTGTTTCGCTAACTTCAGTCTTATTTTGGCGAAAAATGTCATAAAAAAAAATTGAAGAGCTATAAATTTTTTCTTTTGGCAATTAATTAGCAATGAATTAGCTACTAATTCAGGCAAAATTTCAACTGATTTCGCCAGCCTATCGCCGCTAAAATAAGGGACGTCCCTAATTCGGATTATGGCACTTCATGTGAAGTTAGCGTGCCACCCTTGAAAAACTACCTTAGGGACCTGCTAGAGAAAAAATGTTTGCACGTGATTTTGCCGTAAATTAGCCGTAACTAAGTGGCATAGTTATTTGGAAAATTAAAAAAAAAAAAAAAATTAATTTTTTTGGTAGTGCACCGCCAACTTCACATGAAGTTAGCGTGCCACTTCTGGAAAACTACTTTCGCGACCAGCTAGGATAAAAACCTTTGCACGTGATTTTGTCGTAAATTATTCGTAATTAATCTATGAAATCAAAAAATTTGTCGCGGACGTATTTTGGAAAATATTGAGTGGCACGCCAATTTCATGTGAAGTTAGCGTGCCACCTTTGAAAAATTAGGTACCTCAGGGACCAGCTAAAAAAAAATATTTGTACGTGATTTTGCCGTGAATTAGCCGTAGTTAAATGGCATATTTAAAAAATTTAAAAAAAAATTTTTTTTATAGTACACCGTCAACTTCACATGAAAACCTGTCTTAGGGACCAGCTCGGGAAAAAATATTTGTACGTGATTTTGCCGTGAATTAGCCGTATTTAAATGACATATTTAAAAAATTAAAAAATTTTTTTTTTTTTTGTTAGTGCACCGCCAACTTACATGAAGTTAGCGTGCCACCTTTGAAAACCTATCTTAGGGACCAGCTAAGGAAAAAATATTTGTAGGTGATTTTGCCGTGTATTAGCCGTAATTCAATGAGATATTTAAAAAATAAAAAAAAAATAATTAATTTTTTTGGTAGTGCACATGTAGTTGGCGTGCCACTCCATATTTTCCAAAATACGTCCGCGACAAATTTTTTGATTTCAGAGATTAATTACGGATAATTTACGACAAAATCACGTGCAAAGGTTTTTATCCTAGCTGGTCTCGAAAGTAGTTTTCCAGAAGTGGCACGCTAACTTCATGTGAAGTTGGCGGTGCACTACCAAAAAAATTACGTACAAATATTTTTTCCCTAGCTGGTCCCTAAGATAGGTTTTCAAAGGTGGCACGCTAACTTCATGCGGTCCACTAACAAAAAAAACATTTTATTAAATTTTTAAATATGTCATTTAATTACGGCTAATTCACGGCAAAATCACGTTCAAATATTTTTTCCTTAGCTGGTCCCTAAGATAGGTTTTCAAAGGTGGCACGCTAACTTCATGCGGTCCACTAACAAAAAAAAACATTTTATTAGTTTTTTAAATATGTCATTTAATTACGGCTAATTCACGGCAAAATCACGTACAAATATTTTTTCCCTAGGTGGTCCCTAAGATAGGTTTTCAAAGGTGGCACGCTAACTTCATGCGGTCGACTAACAAAAAAAAACATTTTACTAATTCTTTAAATATGTCATTTAATTACGGCTAATTCACGGCAAAATCACGTACAAATATTTTTTTTCTAGCTGGTCCCTGAGGTAATTTTTCAAAGGCGGCACGCTAACTTCACATGAAGTTGGCGTGCCACTCAATATTTTCCAAAATACGTCCTCCACAAATTTTTTGATTTCACAGATTAATTACGGATAATTTACGACAAAATCACGTGCAAAGGTTTTTATACTAGCTGGTCTCGAAAGTAGTTTTCCAGAAGTGGCACGCTAACTTCATGTGAAGTTGGCGGTGCACTAACAAAAAAATTTTTTTTTTTTAAATTTTTTAAATATGTCATTTATTTACGGCTAATTTCCGGCAAAATCACGTACAAATATTTTTTTTCTAGCTGGTCCCTGAGGTAATTTTTCACATGAAGTTAGCGTGCCACTTATCTAATATTTTCCAAAATACGTCTGCGACAAATTTTTTGATTTCACAGAATAATTACGGATAATTTACGGCAAAATCACGTGCAAAGGTTTTTATCCTAGCTGGTCTCCAAAGTAGTTTTCCAGAAGTGGCACGCTAACTTCATGTGAAGTTGGCGGTGCACTACCAAAAAAATTAACTTTTTTTTTTTTAATTTTCCAAATATGCCACTTAGTTACGGCTAATTTACGGCAAAATCACGTGCAAACATTTTTTCTCTAGCAGGTCCCTAAATAGTTTTTCAAGGGTGGCACGCTAACTTCACATGAAGTTGGCGTGCCACTCAATATTTTCCAAAATACGGCCCCGGCAAATTTTTTGTTTTCACGGATAATTTACGTATAAATTACGGCAAATTATCCACTAGTTACTTTTTTGCCACGTAAAAGTTGTCTTGCCAACTTCAGAGAGGTGGTAGCAGCAGCATCGGCTCTGCGTCGTTAGAAGACATTGATGACAATTAGATTAAGGGAAGTACACGTTTGAGCATGGCTGACCTTCGTTACAACAACAACAACAACATGGGGACTTTTGAAGTTTTTTTTCTGACGGCAAGCCTATTCTCTCCCAAAATTTGGCTCTGTGGGAATTATTGTTATTTTAAATGTTTATTTTGACCGGACTATTAACATATTGCTATATTTAATACATGCATTGTCTATTTATAGCAGATTGACTCGTGTGTTCGGATAACAGTGCAAATTCCGAAGGATGCGGCGCAACGGTTACGCCAGATGGCAGTGGAGGGCAACCCTGCCCTTCGCGCCATCGGCATTATGTCTGTGCAGTTGGATGGAGATTCTGTGATATCTATAAAAATACCCGGACAAGAGATCAATCTTAAAACTACAGGTATGGTATATGCCATTTACATTTTGATATATTAATTTACATGACTCTTTCGATAGATAATGACTCGGATGGTTCGGTGGCGAGAACAAGCGATGGTCTTGCAGATTTTACACACTTGTTGGAAACTGTGGGAAGCTCTATGGACTCAGCAACAAGTGGTTCATTTTTACATTCTCAAACAACATATCGCGGCATTTCCAATAACAATCTAGTATCACCATCACAGTTGCATCAACATCAGCTCATACAAGAGAGGCGTAATATGATATTGGGTGGTCCCAGTACAAGTAGCGCAGCTCAAGCTATTTTACAAAAACAACAGCAACCTCAACAGCAAAAACAAAGTTCACAAGGACAACCACTTTTTAAGCCACCAAATACTGTGTGCCCTATGGATGGCAAAGTTCCAGTTCCACCAATGTCGTCCAACATAAATAGCGGACAAAATGGTAGGGACTACCCATTCGTTAGTATGAGGCAAGCTAGGGTTTTACAGGGTCGGGAAAATGTGTTGAATAATAGTTTATTAAAAAGCAATAAAGAAACCCCGCAAAGTGGCTCACAGATATTACAAGCTTCGCAAACTGGGCAAAATGATCTTTCAAGAGGCTTCAGTTTGTCGCCTAATGTTTCGCTTAAAGTTGTAAATAATTCCTCTAATGCTGATAACATGTCGAATGCTCCTGTTTTAGCTGGTAATAAATCTCAATTTTTGCAACCTCCCCCGCCCCCGTATCCAGGTATTGGTGGCACATCATCAAGCACTATAAACAAACCTGCCTCTCAGATGAATAAGCCCATGCAAAATTACATACAAAAGGAAGTTAGTGGACCACCGGTTGGTGCACTTCAGCCTGCTACATCGGCACCAACAAGCAATAATAATATCGCAATTTCTTCACCATTACTTGTAAATTTATTACAAAATGATGGAAATGCTATTGCGAATCCAGTGAAATTACAACACCAAACATTAAATCAACAGCAAGCATCGCCGTCATTATCCTTGAACTCAGCGTCAAAACAACAACAGAACCCCCAACCGCCGACACAATTATTACATTCAGTGTCTGAACGCCCTTCGGTCGGGTCTTCGCCGTCGATGGCTATGTCTTTATCTCCCAGTTCTTCTAATGCGAATATGAGAAACATTCAGCAGCAACATGCTTTGGCAAGTCCCGGAAATAATATATATGGTCATCAACACATTCAATCGAACTTTCAGCCTAATGTGACTCCGCAGCAAAGCAATTTCCTACGGCAACAACGCCAGCAACAGCTGCAGGCATCTATTGTTTCGGTTGGAGGCGCTCCTTCACAACGTTTCCTTCACCAACAACAGCAATTGTTACAGCAGTCCCACATAATACAAACGCAGCAGCAACAGTTGTCACAGCAAGCTGCTGTTGGCGGAATCATGCTATCCAATGTACATCAACAGCAACAAGCACAGGCCCGACAAGTTCGATCGTGTGGTGCAATGCAAGGGCAAGTGGGACCGCAGCAGCATCAACAACAACAAGCACATCAGTTTCTTTCTTCAGGTGGTAAGTCACCTGCAGCTTCGCATTCACCTGCGTCTAGCCATCATTCTATGCATAGTCCATTAATGGGACCTCATCAGCAACAACTATTGTCGCCTTCTACAACACCAGTTCAATCACCCCACCCACATTCGGGTCATACACAAAAACATCTGGGCCAGCCACAGCAACACCAAGTACAGTTGCATCAGCAATTACAACAAATCCAAACAACAAATGTTGCACTGCCAACTATATCACCATCATCTCATGGTGCTAATATTCTTCATAACACAAAAACAGGGTTACAGCAACATAACACAAAAATACCTATGGCGCAACAATTATCTGTAACAGGATCAAATAATACTGATGGTAGTGGTTCAGTAACAAATTTTCTAGAGCCCCTGCCTAATTATGATCCCGCCTCGAACACTGCACCGGGCATGCGCTGGCCTACACTAAACAAACCAATGGACTCAGTTACAAAAAGCAGTTTCCAAGAGTTCGCCCGTTATCAAATGCAGTACAATTTGCAGCAGCAACAGATTAACAATATTCAGCAAGCACACCCAGAAAAAATCGATATTGATCAACAATTAAGCGAGCATGTAACTTGTCCACAAGCAGAGACAATGGAGGCAATGGCAGGGGTGTCATCTCTAGATAGTGTTACTGCGACCAATGTGTTATCAGATCCTTTGATAACATTATCTGACTTTGAAGCTTTAACAACAAACGATCTTGATGCTTTGTTGCCAACATTAAACTGTGATTTAGACTCTACTCTAACTTTAGATGATAAAAATGAGCTGGAATCGCTTTTGCAAGATGCGAAAGATTTAGACTTGGATCTAATTGAAGAGAATCTATCTGCTGTGGGTGTTGATTTTGAAGAGACAGCAGTTGCAGCTTCGTCGCTCTTAGATGTAGAATCTACACAAATGCCGCCAAATGTTACTTTGACCCCTACACAATTCGGAGAACAAAAATCCCAATTGGCACAAAATATTCAACAGCAATCTGCATTCATGGTAAGCAATATCATACCAAATCAAAATAATCAACTGGCACAACACGATAGAGTTGATAAGTCGAAGGAACATAATAGATATAAGGAAGAAGATAATTTATTTACAGAAAGTAGCTTATTATCTCATTCAGTACAAGCTCTGCAGCAACAGTCTAAGCATCAATTGCAACAAAATACGTACCTGCTTCAGAATCAAGAACCTTCTGTAGGGAACTCAAATCATACCCATTTAAAAGCGGCAACATCATTGGCCCCCGCAAATAATACGAAACAATTTCTTATAAACCCATTGACGGGTGATTTGGAACCAATAGAGAGTGGTGACAGTGAAACAGATGCAGACCAGGAATCTCATCAACCAATCTCATTAAGCTCAACATCAATAAAATCCCGGGAAGTGTCGTCAATCGTCGAGAGTTGTAATAGTAATTTACCACAATCATTTTTCTTAGAAGATGACTCAAATTCAAAAACTTCAGCAAACGAGCGAAGTAACACTGTCCCACTAGGACCTGCAAGCGATAACGATCGCTCACGCGATTCATTAATTTCGAATAAGTCTAATCGTAGTACTAAGAATCTTAAGCGAGATTGCATTCAAGTCCCTAATAAATCTTCGAGTTTGGTTAAAATCATAGACGAAATGGATAATAATAAATCACTCAGTCCAAACCTTATTGCCATTACAACAGAATCGGATTCAATAATGCCTGTTATGGCCAAAACAGGGGTATCACAAAAAAAATCTAAGTGCAATTTATTACGCGACAAACAACAAAACAATGTAAGAGATAAAAGGCACGATGGACATTTAAATCCCATTTCTACCAAGTCTAAAAGAACAAAGGGAAACGGAAAAGCGAAAGTAGTTGCTGCGACGTTAAGTACAAGTTCAATTTCTACAACAGACTCGGGATCTACAACGGGTAGTTTAAAAACTCATCCCACGGAGTTAGGTGTTACTAATGAAAAAATTAAGTTACGTTTGAAGTTGGAAAAGAAAGAGCCAGTTTCGCCGGCTTATAAAGTAGATGTTTCTTTTGTTGCTGTACCAAAACTCACAACATCCGAATCTACGTCTAGCAATTTAAATATAATGCCTCAGAGTATCTACAGCAATAATTCCCAACAAAAAACAAACATAAATCATAATACCCCTCCTCCATCAAACACATTGAATCAGCAACAAACACATATCGAACCAGCAAAACTTGTACAGCAAAAGCCAATTACTTTCAGTAATTTTGCACCGTCTCAAGCATTAAATATTGGAACTTTGTCAAACGATGAACCGCGGGTACCTCCCTTACACATTAGTCTAAGGGGTGGTAAAAATTCAATTGTCATTAAAAGTAGCCGCAAAGATCGTAAGAAGATCCAAAATACATTAGGCATGGCTGGATCCAGTGGTGATGGCGAAGATGACTCAAACCAGATAACCAACAAGCAGTTAAAAAAGCAGCCATTGCAAGTATCACACGCTAGTACAGCAATTATTGCACCAGAAAAAATTCTGCCATTTTACAGCAGCGGTTCCACTACTTCCACGTCAACAGTTTTTACAAGCCTTAGTGGGAACAGCAATAGCTCAGTGACAGTTTTGACTACAACGCGTTTACAAACACTACCAAATAATAGTGGGGAACCAATATCAGTAACAGCATCGATAAATACGAAGCCAATATCAACGGACTCTTCATTAGTGGGTAGCAAAAATGGACTTACAATAAGTGCAATTAAATCTATTGATTCAAAAAGTGGGACTAGTTCGAATGAAAATAAAAGTATAATAATTGGTTCAACGAATGTGGGAACATTACCCACACAATTGGTAGCGCAGACCCAGTTTCAAAAAAATAAAGGGTTTCTAGCAATATCCCAACATCAAATGCAACCGTCTACAATTACAACAAGTTTATCTACTAACATGACCCTTAATTCAGTAGCCAACAGTAATATAGTTCCATGCTCCAGTGATAGCTCAGTAAATATAACAAATCGCGTTATGAATAGTTCAAACGAGAAAGCAGCTACGATTATAACAGCTGTTGGCACCGGAGGGGGAAAACCCTTGGCAAAAAACATAAAACCTCCATCATACTTAACAGCAGTACAACACCTTCAGCTTCAAAGGCAACAACAACAAAAGCAAATACAACAGTTTGAAAATCCGTCTACTCAGCAGAAGATAGTGTCAGTGACTTCTATGCTGCCTAGTACGACAACACTGAAACGTGTTACCGTACCAAAGATGTCTACAGGACATGTTGATCTAACCTCCAAAACGGAAAAACAGACTTCATCTGCGGAGATTAAGGCTCCTACAATTGCTAAAACTCCGTATGCTGCCAAGTCGAGTCCTGTTCATAAAAAAACTGCCGAAACGACGATAGCCGAGCCTGTATCGAGTATTTCAACACCGGTAACAAATGGTTGCATAAGCATGCATACTGTCGTAGTTTCGAGTAGTCAAGGAATAATTCATAGTACCGCATCAACTACTTTATCAAATGTCATACTGCGTAACTCTCCCGCAAGTAACGGAAGTGGCACTCCTGGCCATGGTAATGGGAATGGTACAGGGGAAGATAGCGGCATCGATTCCATGGATGCCTTATCTGAAAAAAGTCCCCATCAGCAGTCATCAAGCAGTCCGACTCAACAGCAGATAAGCGGTGCCAGTGGTTGTAGGAGCATTGAAAAATCTTCTTCAGCATTAGTTGTGAATAAATCTTTGACATGTGAAATAAGCAGGGATAATCAAAATATTGTTGATATAAAAATGACGGGATCTTCATCATCTTCTTCTATAATAAAGGATGATATAGTAGAAAATGAGGGTAAAAGTGCATTAATTGATTATGCAGATGATGAAATTGAAAAGGCTTTAGCCAAAATGGAAGGTTACAGCGAAAATTATTTAGATGTAACGTCAAAGGAATTAACAGCTGGTAATACAGACTTAAATGATGAATCTTCCATAATCAAGAAAACCGCAAACAAGGAGAAGCTTACTTACTCAGAAGCAATCAATAATGGAGCAAAATTAGAAAATTTTGCCAAAATCGGCTCAGAAAGCGAAGCTGTTAAAAATGAGCTACCAGAGAGTGATCGAACAAAAGGTGAAGCAATAATAACTGAGAATAAGGACAAGAATAAAGACAATTTAGAAACAAAAAACAAATTCGAAGGCGATAATAATGTTGAACGAACTGTAAGCTCTAATAATTTAGATATCAGTCAAGATATTGAAAAGGAGTGTTGTGAATCAAAGAATAAAGACAAAAGCTTGGCAGGCAGTAAGAATAGACTCGAGGAAACTCAAAAAGGTCAAAACGCATCGTCTCAACCTCAAGGTCAAGATGCTGGTTTTCCTCCTATTTCTATTGAAATTCCAGTTCACAGCGAATCGGATATTAATCGTATTCGTACACGTGCGAGTAGTAGA
This sequence comes from Campiglossa producta, assembly GCA_964058755.1. Lineage (NCBI taxonomy): Eukaryota > Metazoa > Arthropoda > Insecta > Diptera > Tephritidae > Campiglossa > Campiglossa producta. Next base: position 37,008,205 of record CAXKVI010000003.1, on the reverse strand, counting down.
TTAGGCAGCCCCTTAGACATAAATAAATCAAGTCCGACTATTTTGATAGCCTCAGTCGATTTAAATACGAACTCCGATGCACATGCGATGAGCAGTAAGGCTGTTATTGCAACGCGAACATCTGCACATGTTCGCGTTAATGCCAATCAACAAATAAACACTGGAGGAAATGGTAACGGCACACAAGCCGGAAATTTGTCTACACCTATTGCAGGAAATAAGCGCAAACGCCATGAATCTGATATAGCAGGCAATAGTTGGGACAACGATTGCCCAGAGGAGAAAAAATTACGTAGCACTGATACCGTAACAGATACCGAAAAAGCAATTGAGTTGCAAACTACTACAAAATGTAGCGTTGGAAGGAAAATTGAAGAATCATCTGATTCTGATGAGCCGTTAATTGAGGTAGCCGAAAAAGTTCGTAATTCCAAAGTTGCCAATGTCACTGTAAATAGTAGCGAACCTGCTGTTCAAGCAGCTTTGGTCAATACACCATCGGCAAAGAATGAGCCTTGCCAAATATCCAGCTTAGAAAAAAACACCCGCAACAGTCGGACAATTGGACTTCAACACAGTGAGTATTAGTAAACATATGAATAACTATTAAAAATATAAATTAGATTATGGTTGCTGGTTCTTATAGTCATTCTTTTTGTGCATAGAGATTTTTTATGTGCTATTATCCAGTTATGTGACGGACCAAACAGGGTTATACTGATGTTGACAGTCCTTTGTCGGTTATAAATCCGGTACCTTTCGGGTAGTAGCACCTTGTGGTACTAGCCTGACTGTCTTGGGAACAATTTCGTTGACACCTTAGCCGTGGACGAAGTGCTTTTTAGTCGCCTCTTACGACAGGCATATTCCAAACCCTAACCCGCAGGGCGTTCATGGGGCTCACTCTGAATTGCGATCGATAAGCAACAAGCCCACTTAAATAAGAGCGGTCGGCGTAGCGTTTTTTCCCGCCACCGTCAGACAACACGCGACATACTCAAATGAAAGCGCAAAATTGCTCTAAAGTCTTTCTTCGTTCATTCCCCCATTTCTCATCATCATCATCATCATTTATTGGCGCTTAACCGCCTAAGCGATTTTGGCCGTCGCCTATCAAAGCACGCCAGTCATTCCTTTTTAGCGATAACTGACGCCAATTGGAAACCCCAAGGGAGTTCAAGTCATCCTCCACCTGTTGTTTCCATCTCAGTCGAGGCCTCCCCCTTCCCCTGCTGCCGAATTCGGGTGACGATTGGAAAACCTTCTGGGCTGGAGCTTCTTTGTCCATTCGCATGACGTGACCCAGCCAGCGGAGCCTTTGGGCTTTAATTCGCTGGACTATGGTCAGATCTGCGTAAAGCTCGTACAGCTCATCGTTAAATCTCCTTCGATACTCGCCGTCGGCATCACGGGAAGGACCATAAATCTTCCGGAGAACTTTTCTCTCAAATACTCCAAGGGCCATCTCATCTTCTCTTGACATTGTCCATGAATCTGAGCCATACATCAGGACAGGTATGATGAGAGACTTATAGAGCGCGATCTTTGTTCTTCGAGAGAGGACTTTACTTCTCAATTGCCTACTCAGTCCAAAGTAGCACTTGTTCGCAAGAGTGATTCTCCGTTGGATTTCTAGACTGATATTATTTTCGGTGTTAATGCTGGTTCCCAAATAGACAGTGACGTGGCTGCCAAGGCGCAGGTGCGCCGATTCTTTCTTTGATGACAGCAAATACTTCGTCTTGTCCTCGTTGACCGCAAGACCCACTTTTTTCGCTTCTTTATCCAGTCCAGAGAAGGCAGCGCTTACGGCGCGGTTGTTAAGGCCAATGATATCAATATCATCGGCATACGCCAGCAATTGCACGCTCTTGTAAAAGATTGTACCATTGCGGTTTAGCTCTGCTGCTCGAATTATCTTCTCCAGCATCAGGTTGAAGAAATCGCACGAAAGGGAGTCGCCCTGTCTGAAGCCTCGTTTGGTTTCAAATGGCTCAGAGAGGTCCTTCCCGACTCTGACGGAGCTGTTAGTATTGCTCAACGTCAATTGGCAAAGCCGTATAAGCTTTGCAGGGAAGTCAAATTCAGACATGGCGGCATACAGGCAACTCCTTTTTGCGCTGTCAAAAGCGGCTTTGAAATCGACAAAGAGATGGTGTGTGTCGATTCTTTTATCATGGGTCTTCTCCAGGATTTGGCGTATCGTGAAAATCTGGTCGATGGTAGACTTACCAGGTCTAAAGCCACACTGATAAGGTCCAATCAGCTTGTCTACGATGGGCTTCAGTCTTTCACACAATACGCTAGAAAGAACCTTATATGCGATATTAAGAAGGCTGATTCCGCGGTAGTTGGTGCGGTTAGCGGGATCGCCTTTCTTGTGGATTGGGCAGAGCACACTTAAATTCCAATCTGGAGGCATGCACTCGTCTGACCATATTCTGCATAAGAGCTGATGCATGCTTTTTACCAGCTCTTCACCTCAGTGTTTGAACAGCTCGGCGGGTAGTCCGTCTTTTCCAGGCGCTTTGTTGTTTTTGAGCCGGGATATAGCTATCCTCACTTCATCATAGTCAGGTGGTGGGACGACTTTTCCATCGTCAGGGATTGTGAGGAGAAGTGCTCCCTCCATAATTTAAGTACACTCTGTACGTCGGTTACCAGGTCGCCATTATTGTCCTTACAGGAACTTGCCCCGGTCTTAAAACCTTCCGTCATCCGCCGGATCTTTTCATAGAATTTTCGGGCATCATTCCTGTCAGCCAGCATCTCAAGCTCCTCACACTCACGCCTTTCGGCCTCACGTTTCTTTTTTCTGAAAAGGCGTCTCTCTTCCTTCTTTGCCTCACGATAGCGTTGCCATACACTGCGGGTTGCGCCCGTTCGCAACGTCTCCCTGTAGGCAGCGTCCTTTTTGTCCGAGGCAGTGCTGCATTCCTCATCGTACCAGTTGTTTTTGCGGGCTCGCTGGAACCCTATAGTGGCCTCAGCGGCGGTACGTAATGAGTGAGAGATATGCTTCCATTGCTCGGTTGCATCGTTAGGTCGAGGATTGCTCTCCGATAGCAGGTGTGAGAGTCGAGTGGAGAAATTGTCAGCTGTCTGTGTCGTGCGCAGCTTCTCGACGTCAAACTTTCCTTCCGTTACTGTGCGCACTTTCTTTGCTACACAGAGGCGTGTGCGTATCTTGGCTGCAACAAGATAATGGTCCGAGTCGATATTGGGACCACGAAGGGTACGCACGTCTAGAACGGTGGAGCTATGTCTGCCGTCGATCATGACATGATCAATCTGGTTTCTTGTTCTTTGATCAGGAGACAGCCATGTGGCTTGGTGTATTCGTTTATGCTGGAACCTGGTACTACTGACGACCATATTGCGAGCAGCGGCGAAATCAATCAACCTAGTGCCGTTGGGGGATGTTATATCATGGAGACTAAATTTTCCAACTGTTGGACCAAAGACTCCTTCCTTGCCCACCTTCGCATTAAAGTCGCCGAGCACGATTTTGATATCATGTTGGGGGCAGCGATCATAAGTCTGTTCAAGTTTATCGTAGAAGGAGTCCTTCTCTGCGTCGTCCGTCTCCTCAGTCGGCGCATAGGCGCAGATAAATGTTATGTTGAAAAATTTCGCTTTGATGCGGATCGCAGCGAGACGCTCGTCCACGGGGGTGAACGCTAGTACTTGGCGGCGAAGTCTCTTTCCCACCACGAATCCTACACCACGCGCTTTGCCGCGTGTCTGGCCACTGTAGTATACGTCACAAGGTCCGATGGTCGTCTTTCCTTGTCCCGTCCATCGCATTTCCTGCAGGGCGGTGATGTCAGCCTTTGCGTTAACGAGGACATCAACCAGTCGGGCAGCGGTACCGTCCCTTGAAAGGGTCCGGACATTCCCGGTACATGCCCTAATATCCAAATCATTATGCCTTATTCGTTTTGCCGGGTCGTCAACATTAAAGGGGGTTCTCATCCGAGGCTTTAATACATTTTTCATTGGACTAAATTTTTTACGTGGCGGGTCCCAAACCCAGCGCACAACCCGTTTCGGGGTTTTTGGAAAATATTTACACATTTATATAGCGAGCCGCTTGCTTCAAGACAGACGCCCGCTTGCAGCCGCACCTCATGGTGAACAGACGCTGCGCAAAAACCTCGGTGAGCCCATTTCTCACTTCAGCGTATAACGCGCTGCCAAAATTGAAACTTCCAATTGCTCAGCGTTGATGCCGCACTGTTTTTGTTGGGCTCATACAAATTGTATGATTTTTGAGAGCTATTTGACGCTGAGCGCGCTTTTTTAAGGCGGGCATCGAACCGCCACGACTTAGTGTAGAAGGCCGAAGAATTAACCGCTACACCACTCGCGTTACATCAGAAACAATATTTTCGTAGTTAAAGTCATTTTACGCTTTACATTTAACATTTCCAAATAATATTGTGATATCGTCACATCTAGCTAGAGGAGCTTTTTTGAAAATGCCAAAAAAATTTAATCAAATTAGTAATTAAAAGAAAAAATTAAATTTTCAGCGTTTTTCGAATCTTAAACTTTGTGAAATGGCTTCCTTGAAATAATTTTTGTTAATGGGACTTTCTTAAGAATTGATGTAATTGTGACATGAAAAAAAATTTACCACACACAAACTACCTAACATGGTTTAGAGCCATTCGCGCTCAAATATGCAATGTGTTATACATATATTCCATGTATATCTCATATCTATATTTTTATTGCTAATTTCTGAAGCCTATTTTATTCAATTAAAACTTTTAATTTCTCAAAACTCTTGGAATATCTTTGAAGGAAGAAGAAAATATGGGCAGTGAAATAATGCCCGTTATCAAAAGGAAATAGCGCCCCCGGCTTGTGGTGGGCGTTATTTCCCTTTCGAAAAAGAAATAACGCCCGTGTTGACAAAAGAAGATAACGTTGTGTGGAAATTTTAAGTTTTCGAGTAATAAAATAATATAAATTTATGCCCCGCACCCGGAACATGGGATTGCGTAGCCCAGGGTTATTTTTTTGAAGAGCGACCGAATGCTGCCGCCACGGGTATACCACGCACCCGGACTTGGCATGGCATCGCCCAAGGTTTTTTTATGAGCGCGGCCGAAGCCCTACTACGCAGAAGGACTTCACCGTGGCGGTAGTTTTAGCACATACCCGGACTTGGCATGGCGTAGCCCAGGGTTATTTTTTTATAAGCGCGGCCGAAGGCCGCCTACTCAAAAGGGTACACTACGCAGAAGGACTTGGCATTACATTAGTTTCGTACCGTGGCATGTTGCTACGGTTCAGGCAACCACCCGCCTACACAGAAGGGTGTACTACGCCGAAAGACTTCACGGTGGCGGTAGTTTTGGCACACACCCGGACTTGGCATAAGGGTGTACAACGCAGAAGGACTTGACATGGTGTAGCCCAGGTTTGCTTTTACAATTCAACTGAGTAGTTTGGAAAATATATGCTATTCTAAATGTACGAATTGATTGAAATTTCCATACGGGGCTATTTACTTTCGAAAGCGGCGTTATTTCCAAAAACGGGAAATAACGCCCGCGGGCGTTGTCCAAGAGAATCAATATGTTTGAACTAATTGCAGATTGCGAATATTGAGATCGGATGATTTCCAACAAGGAGGTAAAATAATAATAGTTGAGGAGCTTCAAACCAAAACGCAATAAGTTACACATAAAAGTTCGTAGATAAATGAGAAAATATGATTACCGGGAAATGGATAGATATTTTCAAAAAACATTTATGACATTATGCCAGTTATATCGCCGGTTTCAAAGTAAAGAGATGTATTTACTTTTTAAAATTTTTGGGAAAACAGCATTTCAAACTTTTATATTTTCATAGAACTCCATTGTAAAAATTAAATTTTGAATGCCGTTTCAAAAACAATTAAAATTTTGAAATACTTCTGTTTACTTTGGAACCGGCGATATAATAACAAACATATGCTCAAAAAATAACATTTATCGAATAACTAGATTTAAAGTTAAAGCAGGAAGTTGTTTGGATTTATTTCGTTTTGGTGTGAAAATTTATATTTATTGCGTTTTTGTTTGGATGCTACTGAAGTTATTGCGTTTTGGTTTGAACGTTTTTCGATATGTAGAGAATGGGGCTTGTGGAGCCGTTTTGATAACTATATATAAATTTATGATTAGTTACAGAATTGTGGAATTATTGCGTTTTGTTGGGGTCCCGTACGATATGTCGAAAAAAATGTCGAATTTCTAAGGCCGAATTTCAAATTTTACTATACCGAAGAGATTTTTGATCGAAAAAAAAATGTCGAAAAAATTCAAATGACCGAAAAAGGTCGAAATTTGGATGCTTAATGTAAAACTTCGGAAATTTAGGTTTAACAACGTGTTTTATGACAGTATACAATTATTTATCACTTCCTTACCTCTTATCAAGAACTTTTCAACCATTTTCCAATACAAAGCCTTTTCAACTTTTCCCCTTGTTAGAGGTAACAACAGAAATATTCTCAGACATTTTCGGGCTACAAACTGCACATGTAAAAATTACGATTGAGAATGACTTATGATTTGTGCTTATTAAAAGCATAACACTAACCAGTTGGTAATGATCATTTCGAGAAAGTTAGCAAAAATAAATCGATGTGTCTTTGATGCGAAGTCTATGTACATTTGTTTCGCTATATATGTACATCGATGCTTCGACTTGGTTAAAAGTTTTCTAATATGTGTATATTTTTCTAATTACGTGCATATTTTTGAACAAGGAAAAGATGTTGGTCCAATTTACTTTTGTTTTTGGACAAGTGAGAAACCGAAATAACGTTTAAACGTTCAAAACTTCACAATTTTTATAGGGGCAGTGAAATAACGCATTCCTTTATTATAAAAAATGAAAATTTTCTCCTGCGGCGCTTTTTTTAATAAACCCAGTCTTGAGTAAATTTTAGTTTAATAAGGCTAAATATTTTAAATTTTTATTAAAATAAAAAATGAAAATTTGGAATTAAAAATCGCGCGATTACGCCCGCGGGTGCAAATTTTCGCCTGCGGCGCTTTTTTTTAATAGAACCCAGTATTTTTAACTCAGTTTTGGGTAAAGTTAGATTAATAAGGCTAAATATTTTAAATTTTTATTAAAATAAAAAATGAAAATTTGGAATTAAAAATCGCGCGATTACGCCCACGGGTGCAAATTTTCGCCTGCGGCGCTTTTTTTTTAATAGACCCAGTATTTTTAACTCAGTTTTGGGTAAAGTTAGATTAATAAGGCTAAATATTTTAAATTTTTATTAAAATAAAAAATTAAAATTTGGAATTAAAAATCGCCCGCGGGCGTAATTTCCTTTTGTCGGCGGGCATTATTTCTCTTTTAAAAAGGAAATAACGCCCGCGGGCGTTATTTCACTGCACCATTTTTATAGAAACATCGACGTATCGATACATCAAATATTTACGATACTATAAAAGTCGCCAAAAATCGAAATTTTTCTGACATCTTTAAACCCTAGATTCGTTTCAAAGAGGTTGTTGTTAATTATATTGAGAAGAGCTTAAGAGTTTGTGTTTGTAACTTTAATCTTGGTTTGCGGCATAATGACGCTTAACCGCCTAGGCGATTTTGGCCGTTTCGTATCAAAGCACGCCAGTCATTCCTTTTTAGCGATAACTGACGCCAATTGGAAACCCCAAGGGAGTTCAAGTCATCCTCCACCTGTTGTTTCCATCTCAGTCGAGGTCTCTCCCTTCCTCTGCTGCCGAATTCAGGTGTCGATAGGAAAACTTTCTGTGCTGGTGCTTCTTTGTCCATTTGCATAACATGACCCAGCCAGCGGAGCCTTTTCGCTTTAATCCGCTGAACTATGGTCAGGTCTGCATAAAGCTCGTACAGCTCATCGTTAAATTTCCTTCGATACTCGCGTTGGCATCACGGGAAGGACCATAAATCTTCCGGAAAACTTTTCTCTCAAATACTCCAAGGGCCATCTCATCTTCTCTTGACACTGTCCATGATTCCGAGCCGTACATCAGGACTGGTATGATGAGAGACTTATAGAGCGTGATCTTTGTTTGTCGAGAGAGGACTTTACTTCTCAATTGCCTACATAGTCCAAAGTAACACTTGTTGGCAAGGGTGATTTTCCGTTGGATTTCTAGACTGATATTATTTTCGGTGTTAATGCTGGTTCCCAAATAAACGAAGCCTCTCACCGTTTCAAACTTGTAGCTATCAACGGTGACTTGGCTGCCAAGGCGCAGGTGCGCAGATTCTTTCTTTGATGACAGCAGATACTTCGTCTTGTCCTCGTTCACCGCAATACCCACTTTTTTCGCTTCCTTATCCAACCCAGAGAAAGCAGCGCTTACGGCGCGTCTGTTAAGGCCAATGATATCAATATCATCGGCATACGCCAGCAATTGCACGCTCTTGTAAAAGATTGTGCCATTGCGGTTTAGCTCTGCTGCTCGAGTTATCTTCTCCAGCATCAGGTTAAAGAAATCGCACGAAAGGGAGTCGCCCTGTCTGAAGCCTCGTTTGGTTTCAAATGGCTCAGAGAGGCCCTTCCCGATTCTGACGGAACTGTTGGTTTTGCTCAACGTCATTTGGCAAAGCCGTATAAGCTTTGCAGGGAAGTTAAATTCAGACATGGCGGCATACAGGCAACTCCTTTTTGCGCTGTCAAAAGCGGCTTTAAAATCGACAAAGAGATGGGAATGTCGATCATGGGCCTTCTCCAGGATTTGGCGTATCGTGAAAATCTGGTTGATGGTAGACTTACCAGGTCTAAAGCCACACTGATAAGGTCCAATCAGTTTGTCTACGGTGGTCTTCAGTCTTTCACACAATACGCTAGAAAGAACCTTACATATATGCGATATTAAGAAGACTGATTCCGCGGTAGTTGGTGGGGTTAGCGGGATCGCCTTTCTTGTGGATTGGGCAGAGCACACTTAAATTCCAATCTGGAGGCATACACTCATCTGCCCATATTCTGCATAAGAGCTGATGCATGCTTTTTACCAGCTCTTCGCCTCCGTGTTTGAACAGCTCGGCGTCTTCGCCTCCGTGTTTGAACAGCTCGGCGGGTAGTCCGTCCTTCCCAGGCGATTTGTTGTTTTTGAGCCGGGATATAGCTATCCTCACTTCATCATAGTCAGGTGGTGGGACGACTTTTCCATCGTCAGGGATTGGGGTATCGGGTTCGGCATCTCCCTCGCAATTTAGCAGTGAGGAGAAGTGCTCCCTCCATAATATAAGTACATTCTGTACGTCGGTTACCAGGTCGCCGTTATGGTCCTTACAGGAACTTGCCCCGGTCTTTAAACCTTCCGTCATCCGCCGGATCTTTTCATAGAATTTTCGGGCATCATTCCTGTCAGCCAGCATCTCAAGCTCCTCACACTCACGCCTTTCCGCTTCACGTTTCTTTTTTCTGAAAAGGCGCCTCTCTTCCTTCCTCGCCTCACTATAGCGTTGCCATACACTGCGGGTTGCGCCCGTTCGCAACGTCTCCCTGTATGCAGCGTCCTTTTTGTCCGAGGCAGTACTACATTCCTCATCGTACCAGTTATTCTTGCGGGCTCGCTGAAACCCTATAGTGGCCTCAGCGGCGGTACGCAATGAGTGAGAGATATGCTTCCATTGCTCGGTTACATCGTTAGGTCGAGGACTGCCCTCTGATAGCAGGTGTGAGAGTCGAGTGAAGAAATTATCAGCTGTCTGTGTCATGCGCAGCTTCTCGACGTCAAACTTTCCTTCCGTTACTGTGCGCACTTTCTTCGCTGGACAGAGGCATGTGTGTAGCTTGGCTGCGACAAGATAATGGTCCGAGTCGATATTCGGACCACGCAGGGTACGCACGTCCAGAACGGTGGAGCTTTGTCTGCCATCGATCATGACATCAATCTAGTTTCTAGTTCTTTGTTCAGGCGACAGCCATGTGGCTTGGTGTATTCGCTTATGCTGGAACCTGGTACTTCTGATGACCATATTGCGAGCAGCGGCGAAGGCAATCAACCTAGTGGCGTTGGGGGATGTTATATCGTGGAGACTGAATTTTCCAACTGCAGGACCAAAGACTCCTTACTTGCCCACCTTGGCATTAAAGTCGCCGAGCACGATTTTGTTATGCTGGGGGCAGCGATCATAAGTCTGTTCAAGTTTATCGTAGAAGGAGTCCTTCTCTGCGTCGTCCGTCTCCTCAGTCGGCGCATAGGCGCAGATAAATGTTATGTTGAAAAACCTCGCCTTGATGCGGATCGCAGCGAGACGCTCGTCCACCGGAATGAACGCTAATACTTGCGGCGAAGTCTCTTCCCCACCACGAATCCTACACCACGCGCCTTGCCGTGTGCCTGGCCACTATAGTATACGTCACAAGGACCGATGGTCGTCTTTCCTTGCCCCGTCCATCGCATTTCCTGCAAGGCGGTGATGTCGGCCTTTGCGCCTACGAGGGCATCAACCAGTCGGGCAGCGGTACCGTCCCTTGAAAGGGTCCAGACATTCCCGGTACATGCCCTAATATCCAAATCATTATTTCTTATTCGTTTTGCCGGGTCGTCAACATTAAAAGGGGTTCTCGTCCGAGGCTTTGGTACATTAGTTTTCATTGGAATTAAGTTTTTTACGTGGCGGTCCCAAACCCAGCGCACAACCCGTTTTGGGGTTTTTGGAAAATATTTACAAATTTATATAGCGAGCCGCTTGCTTCAAGACAGAGGCGCGCTTGCAGCCGCACCTCATGGTGAACAGACGCTGCGCAAAAGACCTCGGTGAGCCCTTAAACCAAGTATGTCAGAGTGGCCCCACCGGGGCTCCTCCTCTTTCTGCCGCGAGCCTAGATAGCTCACGTTGCCCAGAGTGTACGAACGAGGACGCAAGAGTCGGGATTGGGCAAGGTCGCAGAGCAGCCACACCCCATTACACTCCGTTTGTAACTTTACCGTCAGGTTTTATATTTGCTTGCAAGAGCTATTGCAAAACACTAGAAAAATAATACTCAACATTAATATATAAGATGTTTCTACATCTTATTTATTTTTTTTCGACATTTTTTCATTCGACATTTTTTTTCGAGACATTTTTTTTCGACCTTTTGTGTTTTCGGCAAATTTTTTTCGACATTTTTTTTCAACATTTTTAGTTTCGACTTCTTTTTTCGACATATCGTACCAGACCCTTTTCTTGTGAAGGGTCCCGTACGATATGTCGAAAAAAAAATGTCGAATTTCAAAAAATTTTAAAATACCGAAGAGATTTTTGACCGAAAAAAAAAATGTCGAAAAAATGCAAATGACCGAAAAGGGTCTGGTACGATGGGTCTGGTACGATATGTCGAAAAAAAAGAAATCAAAACTAAAAATGTCGAAAAGAAATTTGCCGAAAACACAAAAGGTCGAAAAAAAAAATGTCTCGAAAAAAAAATGTCGAAAAAAAAATATATAAGATGTAGAAACAATGTAATGAATGATGTGTAAAATTCGCGCGAATTTAACGGGTCTGGTACGATATGTCGAAAAAAAAGAAGTCGAAACTAAAAATGTCGAAAAAAAATTTGTCGAAAACACAAAAGGTCGAAAAAAAAAATGTCTCGAAAAAAATGTCGAATGAAAAAATGTCGAAAAAAAATATATAAGATGTAGAAACAATGTAATGAATGATGTGTAAAATTCGCGCGAATTTAACACATCATTCATTACATTGTTTCTACATCTTATATATTAATGTTGAGTATTATTTTTCTAGTGTTTTGCAATAGCTCTTGCAAGCAAATATAAAACCTGACGGTAAAGTTATAAGCACAAACTCTTAAGCTCTTCTCAATATAATTAACAACAACCTCTCAGAAACGAATCTCCGGTTTAAAGATGTCAGAAAAATTTTGATTTTTGGCGACTTTTATAGTCACGTAAATATTTGATGTATCGATGTTTCTATAAAAATTGCGAAATTTTGAACGTTTAAACGTTATTTCGGTTTCTCACTTGTCAAAAAACAAAAGTAAATTGGACCAACATCTTTTCCTTGTTCAAAAATATGCACGTAATTAGAAAAATATACACATATTACAAAACTAACCAAGTCGAAGCATCGATATACATATATAGCGAAACAAATGTACATAGACTTCGCATCAAAGACACATCGATTTATTTTTGCCATTGGTGACTCCAGCATAGTTTAGCTCAATAACATAACGGGACCTTTCTCGAAATGATCATTACCAAATGATTAGTGTTATGCTTTTAATAAGTACAAATCATAAGTCATTCTCAATCTTAATTTTTACATGTGCAGTTTGTAGCCCGAAAATGTCTGAGAAAATTTCTGTTGTTACCTCTAACAAGGGGAAAATTTGAATAGACTTTGTATTGGAAAAAGGTTGAAAAGTTCTTGGTAAGAGGTAAGGAAGTGATAAATAATTGTATACTGTCATAAAACACGTTGTTAAACTCAAATTTCCGAAGTTTTACATTAAGCATCCAAATTTCGACCTTTTTCGGTCATTTGCATTTTTTCGACATTTTTTTTTTCGGTCAAAAATCTCTTCGGTATTTTAAAATTTTTTTAAATTCGGTCTTGGAAATTCGACATTTTTGGTTTCGACATATCGTACGGGACCCGAATTTAACACATCATTCATTACATTGTTTCTACATCTTATATATTAATGTTGTGTATTATTTTTCTAGTGTTTTGCAATAGCTCTTGCAAGCAAATATAAAACCTGACGGTAAAGTTACAAGCACAAACTCTTAAGCTCTTCTCAATATAATTAACAACAACCTCTCAGAAACGAATCTCCGGTTTAAAGATGTCAGAAAAATTTTGATTTTTGGCGACTTTTATAGTCACGTAAATATTTGATGTATCGATACATCGATGTTTCTATAAAAATTGCGAAATTTTGAACGTTTAAACGTTATTTCGGTTTCTCACTTGTCCAAAAACAAAAGTAAATTGGACCAACATCTTTTCCTTGTTCAAAAATATGCACGTAATTAGAAAAATATACACATATTAGAAAACTAACCAAGTCGAAGCAGCGATGTACATATATAGCGAAACAAATGTACATACACTTTGCATCAAAGACACATCGATTTATTTTTGCCATTGGTGACTCCAGCATAGTTTAGCTCAATAAGATAACGGTAACTTTCTCGAAATGATCATTACCAAATGATTAGTGTTATGCTTTTAATAAGTACAAATCATAAGTCATTCTCAATCTTAATTTTTACATGTGCAGTTTGTAGCCCGAAAATGTTGGAGAATATTTCTGTTGTTACCTCTAACAAGGGGAAAATTTGAATAGGCTTTGTAAGAGGTAAGGAAGTGATAAATAATTGTATACTGTCATAAAACACGTTGTTAAACTCAAATTTCCGAAGTTTTAAATTAAGCATCCAAATTTCCACCTTTTTCGGTCATTTGCATTTTTTCGACATTTTTTTTTCGGTCAAAAATCTCTTCGGTATTTTAAAATTTTTTTAAATTCGGTCTTGGAAATTCGACATATTTTTTTTCGACATATCGTACGGGACCCTGGTACGATATGTCGATATGTCGAAAAGAAGTCGAAACTAAAAATGTCGAAAAAAAAATTGCCGAAAACTCAAAAGGTCGAAAAAAATGTCTCGAAAAAAAATGTCGAAAAAATATATAAGATGTAGAAACAATGTAATGAATGATGTGCAAAATTCGCGCGAATTTAACACATCATTAATTACATTGTTTCTACATCTTATATATTAATGTTAAGTATTATTTTTCTAGTGTTTTGCAATAGCTGTTGCAAGCAAATATAAAACCTGACGGTAAAGTTACAAACACAAACTCTTAAGCTTTTCTCAATATAATTAACAACAACCTCTCAGAAACGAATCTACGGTTTGAAGATGTCAGAAAAATTTCCATTTATAGTCACTTAAATATTTGATGTATCGATACATTGATGTTTCTATAAAAATTGTGAAGTTTTGAACGTTTAAACTAGGGCTCTTGATTCTAATCGATTACTCGACTAGTCGAGTAGTCGATTACCAACTTTTGTGCTGTTTGAAAATCGAATAGCAGATATTCGATTTCAGCTAGTCGACTAGCTGTCATGAGTGTCAAGTTAGCTAAGCACCCTAATGCAATCGAGTCGGGACCAGGTGGATAATTTGCCGTTATTTTGCCGTGATTTTGCCGGGAAAGAATTAATTTTGCCGTGTAATTTTTTCCCGGAATTTTGGGGTGCTTTGCTAACTTGATATCAACTTAGCTAAGCACCCTAATGAAAACGGTGTTAGAGACAAGATATCGAAACCGGACTTGTTTCATATTTTGCCGTTATTTTGCCGTGATTTTGCCGGGAAAGAATTAATTTTGCCGGGCAATTATTTTTGGACTTTTTCATATACGAAGTTTCGTGTCAACTTAACTAAGCACCCTAATGAAAACGGTGTTAGAGACAAGGTATCGAAACCGGACTTGTTTCATATTTTGCCGTTATTTTGCCGGGAAAGAATTAATTTTGCCGGGCAATTATTTTTGGACTTTTTCATATACGAAGTTTCGTGTCAACTTAGCTAAGCACCCTAATGAAAACGGTGTTAGAGACAAGATATCGAAACCGGACTTGTTTCATATTTTGCCGTGATCTTGCCGGGAAAGAATTAATTTTGCCGGGCAATTATTTTTGGACTTTTTCATATACGAAGTTTCGTGTCAACTTAGCTAAGCACCCTAATGAAAACGGTGTTAGAGACAAGATATCGAAACCGGACTTGTTTCATATTTTGCCGTTATTTTGCCGGGAAAGAATTAAATTTTGCCGGGAAATTATTTTTGGACTTTTTCATATACGAAGTTTCGTGTCAACTTAGCTAAGCACCCTAATGAAAACGGTGTTAGAGACAAGATATCGAAACCGGACTTGTTTCATATTTTGCCGTGATTTTGCCGGGAAAGAATTAATTTTGCCGGGCAATTAGTTTTGGACTTTCCATATACGAAGTTTCGTGTCTACTTAGCTAAGCACCCTAATGAAAACGGTGTTAGAGACAAGATATCGAAACCGGACTTGTTTCATATTTTGCCGTTATTTTGCCGGGAAAGAATTATTTTTGCCGGGAAATTATTTTTGGACCTTTTCATATACGAAGTTTCGTGTCAACTTAGCTAAGCACCCTAATGAAAACGGTGTTAGAGACAAGATATCGAAACCGGACTTGTTTCATATTTTGCCGTGATTTTGCCGGGAAAGAATTAATTTTGCCGGGTAATTTTTTCCCGGAATTTTGGGGTGCTTTGCTAACTTGATTTTAATTTTTTGTTTCAGCGAAAAGTTATGGTCAAAAACCCGAAAAATTACCCGGGTCCGATACCAAAATTGGGGCGGGATCTTTGGTGTTTATATGCAGGACCCTACGTTTTTAGGGACAGCCTAATGTAATTACAACAAAGATCTCTTCAGGGAAGCAAAAATATTATAAAAAGCTAAAGGAAACAAATACCGTTTCTATTAGGGTGCTTAGCTAACACGATATCAAGTTAGCAAAGCACCCCAAAATTCCGTGAAAAAATTACCCGGCAAAATTAATTCTTTCCTGGCAAAATCACGGCAAAATAACGGCAAAATATGAAACAAGTCCGGTTTCGATATCTTGTCTCTAACACCGTTTTCATTAGGGTGCTTAGCTAAGTTGACACGAAACTTCGTATATGAAAAAGTCCAAAAATAATTGCCCGGCAAAATTAATTCTTTCGCGGCAAAATCTCGGCAAAATATGAAACAAGTCCGGTTTCGATATCTTGTCTCTAACCGTTTTCATTAGGGTGCTTAGCTAAGTTGATATCAAGTTAGCAAAGCACCCCAAAATTCCGTGAAAAAATTACCCGGCAAAATTAATTCTTTCCTGGCAAAATCACGGCAAAATATGAAACAAGTCCGGTTTCGATATCTTGTCT